>CM044439.1:26023295-26040232 GCA_024363595.1 Xenopus borealis | reverse complement strand
TCTGACCACCAATGATTTAAAAAAAAAAAAAAACCAGGCGCCAATGTTTTTTGGCCGGCCATAACCACAATCGTTTTTGAAAAAACTTTTATGGGGGCCTTGGTGCCAGTGTTTTTTTTAAATTTTTAGGGGGGCCATGACCATCAATGACTTTTTAAAAACTCTTATGGGGGGCCCTGGTGCAATGTTCTTTTTTTTGTTTTTTTTTAGGGGGCCCTGACCACCATTTTTTTTAACCTTTTAAGGGTGACCCTGGCCGCCAGTGTTGTTTTTTTTTTACTTATAAGGGGGCCCAGGCCACCATAGAGAGAGAGACACACTGAGAGACAAACAGAGGGAGACAGTTACAGGGCCTATCCCAGCACCTACTACATTCCCTAAGGAATCTCTTAACTGCAAAAACTGTCCCTCTTAACTGGCCCTGGTGCCAATGTTTTTTTTATTTTTAGGGGGTCCTGACCACCAATCTTTTTTTTTTTTATTTATAGGGGGGCCCTAACTACCAATGGCTTTTTAGAACTTGTGAGTGAGGGAGTTTACTATTTTAATGCTGGTGTCTGTGAGGACTTTTTACTATGGTGGAGGTGGGCGAGATCTGAGGTGGGGCTTGGGGTCGGGATCTGGGGTGAGCAGGGACCAGGGAGCCCAGAAAATTTTGCTGTACAGGGCCCGGTGATTTCTGATGGTGGCCCTGGATATAGGCTGTAAGTATAAATATGATTTACAGGACCCTGCTTTGTTTAACTCTTTCACTACATATCTTAATGTTAGGGGCAGCAGTGAAAGGGAGAAATCCCTTTGCTATATTTAGATCTTTCCTCATCCTCCCCTTTGGATTCCACACTCCCAAACCTGTGAGCCAGGACATGGGCTGGGCAGGAGAGAGCAACCGCAATAACGGGAAAGAGAGGCCCCCATCCTTGATATAGGCCCCAACAGGGGGAAAACTTGGATACAATGTGATAATAAATCCTGATAATCACTGAGAGTGTGTGCTGGTCATTTTGAAAGTTATATAAAGAAATAAATATTTATATATACTTCTCTGTTATAGTCCATGACTCACCCAGTGCCCCCTGGCATATGTCTGTCCTGGTTGCTCCACCAACAATAAACTGTGGGTCATCAACAATTTCCTGAATAGAAAAAAAGGTGAGTGTTAGCCTTTTGGTCCAGGATGCTCTGAAGAATATACAGTATCCCCCACTCCCCTGACCGGTCAGAGATACTTTGCCATCAAACAGAAAGGTGATCCAAAATGTAAGTATAATCCCAAAATCCACTCTTTGAAATGGATGTCATGGATTTGCCCTCTTTGCCTCTTGTACAGGTTATTGATTGTATTTTTGTATGTAACTCTGAAAGTACAATGTATAGCCAATTTGTTGTACAGTGCTACAGGATACTTTGCATCTTTAAAATACCTGTTAATAATAACAACTATTCCCTGCAGAGGGATGTTACAGTCACAGTCTGACTGTTGCTGAATAAAAAGCTTAATAACTCAAGTAATAGTTTCCATTGAACAGAATGCTCACCGTGATATTATGGCCGTAGATCATAATGTGACAACTTCACTAAAAGTAGATCTCGCATTAGTAAAGTATGGGTACTCCACCACAATGGTGAACAACCGCAGGGTCTGCTTTCTCTGTAGTTATGCCCCTGGGTACAAGTGCCTAACCAACTGGCACCCTATAGTGTTAGGTTTTCTTTGTCATTGTGCACAGTAATGGGGTGCACAGTGAAGACACTGGCCTAGAGTTATTAGATTCGAGGGGAGCACAGATGTTGGGGTGCTGGCCTGTAATAGTTTATTTATCTTATTTATCTTCTCAGAAGAATATTGGTACTTTAGGCACCATCCATGATACCCAGTAATATCTCCAACCTGCCTCAAACCTACTTGATGCTGTAATGTGTTGGCTTTTGGTTCTCCCTACATAAAAAGCCATACATATATAATATGTTGTTAAGGTATCAGCAGTCTGAAACGGATACTTAATACCAGTGTAAAAAATGCAAAACTCAGGTTTCACTGTACTTACTGAGGGTCGCTTCCATTGCACTCCCCTAGTTTTGCTGGATCCAGGGCCCAGTTCCTTGAAGCCCAAGGAAGAGGGAGTGGTTGGGAAATTTGGATCTTCGAAGAGGATGCCACTCTCCAGACACTGCTGTTTTAGACTCTCATAATCCTGGTTCTGGTACTTTACGGCACAATCATGTGATCCCACGCCAGATGCCTTCAGTCGATCGATCTTGATTTTGGATGCTATTCCCCCAAACGGCATCATACCGGTGTCTGAGGGGGACAAGAGGGAGAACATGAGGAAACCAGAGAAAGAGTATGGAGGAGGAAGCATAAGGTCCTGAAGTCCTGAAAAGTATTCCTGTGTACACAAGTGACGTAAGAGTTTAGGGTAGATAGTTACTGTATATTCATGTTTGCCTTGGGTTCAGTTTCTCACAGTCATTCTACCTACCATCCTACTTTCAGCCCACACCTAGGTGACTTCACTTCTGTTTAGGGACAACAGGTGGAGTAGATGTCTAAGCTCATTAAGTGTCATTATTGGGGACTCTGCTGTAAAATGAGAACCTTTTGTCTTTTACAGTGCATAGCCCATCAGTCGCTGCCCCAGTGGAGCTCACAGTCTAATTTTACACACACACAGAACCTACAGATGCAATATAGGGAGTTACCTAGGCAGAATGTGAGGTAGCAACATCAGCCATCGCACCGTCATGCTTAGCCCAACAGGTAGAGTACTCCTTATTTACCTATATGGGAAATATTTTTCCTATTCAAAGAAAATTAAAGGGAATTCCACCCAACAATAATTTTCGCAATGAAAGAAAATCTAATTCTAAGCAGCTTCCCAATACCCAAGCTTTCCTTATTTTCACTGGGCTTATAGTCATATGTAACTATTCTGTTCTCTGCACTGCTGACTCCTGAAACAATGCAATGCTAAACAACATCCTGATATCCAATCATTCCTCATTCTCACTTGGTTTATGTGTAACTGTCATTGACATTTCTGTTGTCTGGGTCTGATTCTTGAATAAATGTATCAGAAATAGTGATGGGCGAATCTATCCCGTTTCGCTTCACCTAAAAATTTGTGAAATTCCAGAAAAATTTTCGAATTGGTGAAAAATTCGCAAAACGAGTCGCATCACATTTTTGATGAGCGGCGCGTCATTTTCGACGCACATCACATGTTTTATTTTGATTTTCACTGGCGTTTCGCAAATTTATTCGCCGGCTGCGAATCGCGGGAATTCACTAATCAGAAACGCATTTGTGAAGATGCATGCACGACACTGTGGGAATTCGAGATTTCGCTGCAGGAGAGCTGGTTCCTCCAATAATGATTGGAGAGTAAGAACTAGCAGAACAGAATAACCAATTGTTTACAGCATTCATTTTAGAACCAGTGAAAATGTGGTAGAGTTTACCTTTAAATAAACAGAGCTCTGTTTTAAATAAAATACATTTCTGGTGATGGAGGAAGATAAATTTCTAACAGATGTACAGGGATTCTCGCCCCAGCCAAGATCCCAAGAATCTACTGCCGTCACTCATCCAGAGGAACGGGGTGGTATTAGGACCAAAAGCATTGACCTATTCTATTGAGGTATTTTGAAATTGGCTTTAATGCTCCCCCTACACTCCTACACATTCTACTGAGCAAATGTGACATTTGAGCAGTAGATACATTGGGTTCTGGTTGCCAGGATGTCAGTTGCCTTAGCAACCAGGCAACATTTTAGAAGCATACAAATACTATAAAAATAATACAAAACTGTTGGTAGTTTCCTGGATTTCTTTTCCTGGATATTGGGAGAAAAGTAAACAAAGCTGTGCTCTATTAGCAAGGCATGAGTGGGAGCAAACCCAGAGGTACCCAAGTAGTTAATTTGTGGGCTGTTGAGCAGATGCTTAGAAGGGATGCAGTCTCTGTATTTCTGGACATTTTTGCTACTTGTTTATTGGTTCCCTCTCTGTACCAAGTTATTGCAGTTGAGAAAACTGAGTTTCTGTGTGGCTCCTCCCTACAGACGTGGGGCCTGAGGAATTATTCTGTATTCTTCTCTCTCCCACTCCCTCCATTGCCAGAATGTAAACAGACTTTATATGGAAAATAGCCCAGAGCTGAGCTCCCATCCCACCCAATCCTTTATTCATATAGCGCCAACATGCCCCATAACGCTGTGCTTCCATCATACATCATTCCCATCAGTCCCTATCAGTCCCTAAAATGTACTGTAGGCTACCCCAGCAATTAATTACCAATCGATATTGGCCAACGCAAATTTTAAGGTGAAGTTAACTGAAACCTGAGCTTTTAATACCTGTTAGGTTAAAGGAATCTAAGCATCTGGACAATTAATATTTATTTGCGTGTCTTTCTTATTTTAACTAGTTCCTTCATTTTCTGCCTCCCCATAGGGTCATGATATTCTGTCAGTGTGCAATCATTTATCAGTGTGCAGTTAACAGGTGTTAGGGTGTACCTGACAGTGCCATCCAATCAGCTGGTTTGTGCTACAGGTCCCAAATGCCCAGATGTTGCAAGACTACAACTCCCAGAAAGCCTTAGGCCTTGCTTATTTGTTGAAGAATTCTCGTAGTTTTACTCTAGCAACATCTGGGGACTCATGGAACAGGAACAGGTTGCTACAGCGTTTCAGAAATAGCAGCGCACAGTTTAAACAGACAGACACAGCTTTCAATAGAAAAAAAACCTAACTTTATTGAATGGATTCTGAGAAAAGCCTTGATGCTGCCCCTACACCACTCAAAGGGGATCACATTGTTAGTGCAGAGAACAATATTTAACTCGCAGCAATAGCAGAGACGAATTTCCATTTTTAGAAAATGACCCCCTTGGCAGGAGCAGCCCTAACTGGAAGGTTACATAGAATGAAATTTCATTCATTGTGCAAAAAAAAAAAGTTTTTGGATGGAGTTCCCCTTTAAAACCCAGTCATTGTGGGACTAAAACATTTGCTCAAACCGTTAGCTTTCTGTTTAAGTCTCTCTTAGTCATCTTCCTGCATGAGTCACTGCCATGCCCACTAGGAATATATACAGGTATATACTGTACAAGCCTAAGTCCCTTTAGCAGGATAGATCTGTGCCCCTGAACATGCCCCCAGTAGCCCCCATTGTCTACTGATTCTGACTCTGGGCTGCTTTCACTCACCTGAGCTTTGGGGACCCACTCAAAATATACAGTAAATATATAATACAATAGTCTCTATACAAGGCTGATTAGTAATAAATTCATGTTAAATGGCAGCATAGAAATCAGTGACATTTGCATTCCTAGCCCCCATGTAAGAGCATGACTCCCAAACTTTCAGATGGTCCAAGATTAGGGGAAGGTATAGGTAAGTGCCCAGCACCCCCACTGTTGCACCCTAGGAATATGCTTTCCCATAGTTCTGCCCTGCAACTTGGATTCTTGCATCCATGTTTAAGTACAAGTATAATAATATTTTCATGTCTACTGAAGGCTTATTAAAAGCTTCCCCCATCACCTCGCCCAAGGCTATTCCTAAAATCTACAAATTTACCCATGGATGAATTAATAGCATGAAAAAAAAATCACAGCTTTGCATACATTGCTTCATTTACAAGGAAGGCCACATTGCCTGGTACCCATTTCCCATGATGCTCTTACCCTGTACAGTCGCACCCCTTCCTGGATGGTGAGTTGTATATAAATATTCCCCAATATGGGTGAAAGCAAGTTCCGGGGCTGCTAAGGGTGTCTACCTCATTATCAGTATGGAACATAAAGCAGGTACCATTCCAAGATAGGAAGTATTTGTGCAGCTGCCACTGCTCCTTATGAGCCATACTCCTTCCTTTTGTGTTACTGCCAACTCGTATATAAGTATTTGGGGGAGGATATCATGGGGGCACAGGGAGTACTCCTGTACCGGGCCCAGACCTGATGGGGGACCCGGCTGTGCTACAGTTTTTGAAATAGCCGCCCCCCTTGACTTTCCATCTGAAAGCAGAGACTACTTGCTCACTGAGCACTAACAGAAGCCTGTCATACTCCTAATACAGAAGGAACGTACAGGTACAGCCAGGGAGGTTACAAATACTTTTGCGCAGCTCAGTGTCCTGCTGGTATGTCACACTCACAAGGCTAATCGCCAGCGTATGTGAGCCAACACTGGTGTAGCTGACATTGGCTGGTTTTGAAAATTATACCTGGCAATCGGGGCCGCTCCGGCCATGAGCCAAGGTGAGCATCTTGCCTCAGGCGGCACGGAGCAGCCAGTTAACAGGGGCGGAAAAAAGCCGCATCTGGTAACTTTAAGGGACGAATTTCCGTTTTTTAAAATGTAAATTCGGCTCTTCTAGTGCAGCTGCACTAGCGATGCGGATCCTTCTCCACCCGCTCTGACGATAAAAATTAGAAGCACGGAGCGGGAGGGGGGGCGGCAGCAGCCCATGGAACGCCCCTGCTGGCAAACATATTAAGAAATAGCACAAGATCATGGCTCACCAATTTATTATTGCCACCAGTGTATTATTGTAATACTCTATAGGCCACCAATTTAAAAAAAAAATATTCTCTGGGGCCCCAATTTTTTTAACTTGTAAGGGGGCCCTGGCACCAATTGTTTTATTTTATATTCTCTGGAGCCCCATTTCTTTTCTACTTGTACGGGGGTCCAATGTTTTTTAAAAAAAAAAACTTTTATGGGGGGCCCTGGCGCCAATTTCTTTTGTTATAGGAGGGTCCTGGTCACCAATTATTTATTTTAACTTGGGAGTCCCTGACCACCAATTGAAAAAAAAAAAAAAACTTTTATGGGGGCCCTAGTGCAACAGTTTTTCATTTAAGTTATAAGGGGGCCCTGACCATCAATAGCTTTTTATAACTTGTGTGTGTGTGTGTTTGTGTGTGGGGGGGGGGGTTACCTTTTTAGCGCTGACGTCTGTGTGGTGTTTTTACTGTGGTATGGAGTGGGCGGGATCTGGGGTGGGTGAGGTGCAGGGGCCCCGACAATGTTGTTGTACGGGGCCCTGTGATTTCTAATGGCGGCCCTGGAGGATATACTTCCACTTTTGTCAGACTCTGTGACAGTGCAACCCCCATATCATACATGTGTGGAATGTGGTGTTATGCCAACAAATAAAACCTGAGCCAGCTGAATTTACCATCTTTACTAATGAAGAGACAGCCTCAGACAACTCCCCTTGTAGGACAGAGAGTGCATGAAGTAGGTATACTGCACATAAATCATTCCTATGTGTAGAAGTAAATTAATCAAATATAGGCTTCAGTGTGGACAGACTGACAGAAGCAAACTGGCACACGGAATATGCATGGGCCACTGAAATTGGGTTTGATGTTTAGGGAACATAGTAATCTGCAGAGATGGCTGGGCCACATCTGTGTATAAAATATTAACTAGTCCCCAACTGGGTACCTCAGCTAGTATATATGTATTTGGGTCCCGTTGGAGCCAGTATGACAGGCAATCAAAGTAAAACCTTTATAACTGTATGGGACATATTTGTAGAGAGCAGAGGCCTGTTTGTCCCACATTGTACCCAGACCCTGGACAATCAACTGAAATGCTGATATGCAACATAGAGCTGGCCTATTAAGTGTTCTTGAAATAATGCACCATCGGGGCACCCTGTGATCTTCTACTAACACATATATAGAATATAGATTCATGCTCGCACACATACTGGCTCACAGCACTTTGATGAGTTTGCACTATTGTGATTATTAGTGCACAGCTTTAGTCACCGTATTGCCCAATCTGACGCATCAGCCCCTAAATAGGCCCATGAGTCGCTCCCACAGTAGGACTGAGAACTTCGATATAAACACAGGCCCCGGGTCAGCTCACTCTAAGGGCGTTAGGTAATATGTACCCCCTAGCCCTTGGTTAGTACAAGGTGTGAGCATGATAGAGGCAGGAAGATGGCCCTTATCTGGATGTTGAGCCCCAGAAACTCTCAGATTTGAGATTGGGCTGGAATGAAGAAGCAGTTAACCTTTTCATGACCAGAGGCATTAGTATAGCAGCCAAGCCAAGTTGTTTCAGAACCATAAAGTATCATGTGGATGGATTACAGTGCTCAGCACAAATAGAAAAAGCTCTTGAGTTTGAGTTGGGATGGGACAGAACTGTGCAGGGATGTGCACCAAAAGCAGAGAGAAAGAGAAAAGTGTCTCTAAAGGGTTAAATTCCACAGAGTGAATGAGATGAGTGTCAGGGAGGGGCAATGGTAGAGAGAACTCACTTTATACCAAGCGCTGTGAATCCCGGTCTGTCAGTGGCTGCAGCAGTCTGTCTGTCCAACAGGAAATTTATCCGCTTGTATCAGTCCCACTCTGTTACAATGGATCACTGCCAGACTGATTGTTATCATGTATCACTACCACCTCTGCCTGTGTCTGTCCAGTCTGTCGGTGCAGGCAGGCCCTGTTTCTGTGGGGTGGAGCTTACAGGGGACGTGGCTGATGGCACATAAGGGAGGGGTGAGAATATTGTGATGTGCTAAGCGTAAAGAAACAGCAACACCAAAAAAATAATTCAATTATAACATACCGTTGCCCTGCACTGGCAAAAATGTTACGCTTGTTTCAGAAAGGCTGATATAAACAAGCTGCTGTGTAGCCAGGGAGCAACCACAAAGGAGAAAATATGCAGATTTACATTGTAGATAAAAGATAAGCACTGTAGAATACAATGGGATTCCATAGAACTTTTCAGTTATGGACTGTGTATCCTGTGCCTTTTCTTCTTTTTTTCTGCATGAATGGCAGCCCCATGGCTATACAGAAGATTGTTTATATAAACAAATGCTGTCCAACTTCTGTGATACTGACGGCTGGAATGTTTCTGGACTATGTTGTTAAAGGGATACTGTCACGGGAAAACGTTATTCCTTGGGGAAAGTTAGACTTAAAGGGAAACTGTCATGGGAAAACATGTTTTTTTTAAAAGGCATCAGTTAATAGTGCTGCTCCAGTAGACTTCTGCACTGAAATCCATTTCTCAAAAGAAGCTGCCCCTGGTCATGTGACGCATGCCAGCACTTCAGGAGGGAACTGCTTTCTGGCAGGCTGTTGTTTTTCCTTCTCAATGAAACTGAGTGGAAAGCAGTGGGACATGGGTTTTTACTATTGAGTGCTGTAACTGTTCTTAGATCTACCAGGCAGCTGTTATCTTGTGTTAGGGAGCTGTTATCTGATTACCTTCCCATTGTTCTTTTGTTAGGCTGCTGGGGGGGGGGGGGGTTGGTATCACTCCAACTTGCAGCAGCAGTAAAAAATGATTGAAGTTTATCAGAGCACAAGTCACATGACCTGGGGCAGCTGGGAAATCGACAATATATCTAGCCCCATGTCAGGAGCTTGACATTCCCTTTTTTAAACCACACCCACCTTGAACCACACCCATGTTATTACAAGAAATTTTAAAATGATAATCACTTTAATGGTGGTTGTACTTAGGGCCATAACTAGAGGTAGGCAGAAGAGGCAGCTGCCTGCGGTGCAACGATTGGGGGAACTAGGCAGGTACCTCTTCTGCCTACCCCTTAGACTGGACTCACCTGGCTGGCTAACATGTATTTGCAAATTCTAACAACCCCCCACCAGGTTCAACTCACAGGCAGAACAGGCAAAGTATGGCAGGCAGTGTAGGGCGCACACACAGGAGCTCTCCACCAATGAGGCGAGTTGAGGCACTTGCCTCAGGCGACAGCTCCCCCCTGGTTACCAGGGACAGCAAAAATGCCGCTACTGGTAACTAAGAGGCGAATTGCCGGTTTTCAACCCAGAAATTCAGCTCTTCTAGTGCAGAGCACACACTTGCGCGCGCTGCACTAGTGCCGTGGACCCCCCCACCCCTTTCCGGCACTGAAAAAGTGCCGTGGGGAAGGGGGGGGTAGCGGCAAATTCAAGGCCGCCTCAGGTGGGGAAGTGGCTTGGGTCACCCCTGGGCAAGCACACACAGGCAGTGTAGGGCAGGCAGAGTATGACACACACAGGCAGTGTAGGGCAGGCACAGTATGACACACACAGGCAGGGTAGGGCAGGCACAGTATGGCACACACAGGCAGGGTAGGGCAGGCAGAGTATGGCACACACAGGCAGTGTAGGGCAGGCAGAGTATGGTAAAGCATGCACAGGCAGTTCAGGGTAGCAGACCTATCAGGACCACTCTAAGATGAACAGTACATATTGTACTATGTAAAGTGAAACAATGCCAGTGTTGCACCTGTCTGTCTGTTACACAAATTTGCCATTTTGCAAATATCGCTGGGAATTCGCACATTTTTCAGTGAAACTGGACAAATTCTTCCATCGCTCACAATGTTAAATTACTAAACATGGCGCATTGTGAAAATTAAAGAGTAAAGTAGCAAATCAGCATGTCTTTTCCCATAAAATGCCAGGCTCAGATGCAAATCTTTAGGCCCCCTTTTGTTTGTGTGAGACTGCTTGCACCACCCTTTGATAGATGAGCTCTCTGCACTGAGTCGGTACTTTCCAGAAAAAGAAAGAAAGTTTATAACATAATTGGCTTCTGACAGAGAGCCCAGAACAGCCCACAGGTGCAAATAACAATTTTGAGGTAAGCAAATAAGTAATTGTAACAATTTAGATAAGGATGTTCCTTGGGGAAAGTTAGACTTAAAGGGAAACTGTCATGGGAAAACATGTTTTTTTTAAAAGGCATCAGTTAATAGTGCTGCTCCAGTAGACTTCTGCACTGAAATCCATTTCTCAAAAGAAGTTTTGAAATCTGACATGGGGCTAGCCGTTTTGTCATTTCCCAGCTGCCCCTGGTCATGTGAATTGTGCCAGCACTGTAGGAGGGAACTGCTTTCTGGTAGGTTGTTGTTTTTACTTCTCAATGTGACTGAATAGTACGCAGTGGGACATGGGTTTTACTATTGAGTGCTGTTCTTAGATCTATCAGGCAGCTGTTATCTTGTGTTAGGGAGACGTTACCTGGTTACCTTCTCATTGTTCTTTTGTTAGGCTGCTGGAGGGGAAAAGGGGAGAGGGTGATATCACTCCAACTTGCAGTATAGCAGTAAAGAATGATTGAAGTTTATCAGAGCACAAGTCACATGACTTGGGGCAGCTGGGAAATTGACAAAATGTCTAGCCCCATGTCAGATTTCAAAATTAAATATAAAAAAATCTGTTTGCTCTTTTGAGAAATGGATTTCAGTGCAGAATTCTTCTGGGACAGCACTATTAACTGATGCATTTTGAAAAAAATTTTTTTTCCATGACAGGATCCCTTTAAAGGGCTATTCACCTTCATTAACAAGACTGTAATAACTGAAAAGAAACACAGAAATATGTTCAAACTTTCATAGCCTGACAAAGTTTGTAAAATGAACATGGTAATTAGGGGGTGTGGCCACAAACATGGGCATGGTCAAACATGTTCACCGCAAACATTTTTTGTCCATTTTTTCTTTCAGAAATGTTGGGAGGTTTGAGTATGCCATTCTGTTTGTGGGCCTGTAAAGAATTATTGTGGTTTAAGGGTCATATTCCCATTCTTTTACAAAATATTTCAATTAAACCTGGTAAGAAATGGGGGTTTACTAGTACTGTTAACTAGTTGGATATTGGGAAGAATAAAATACCAATCACACACTAATTGCATCATGAGAAATTCCAGGTTAGTGGAGGCAGTTTTAGTCGGCTAGGGCAGGGGGCCGTAGGGGTGGTTGGGGACCTGGCAGTGTGTGGGCCCAGACCACCCAGTCCAATGCTGCCTGAACATCATATACTACTAATAAACCTCTACCTGATTCATTGTTTTGTTATAGAACACAGAATGGGTTGAGCTGTTGGAGGGGGAGATCAGGTCCCTACCTACCCAAAATCTATGAGATACTTTGATCATGGCTTTACAAGGAAGAACCCAGAGGTCTCAGTGGTTTTTACTACACCTCATATTGGATTTAAGAGTTCTGAGGTGGAAGAACCAAAGAAAGTTCATTGTAATGCTACATTGCCCTCATTTGTAAGTCTTCTTTATATACAGTATGTAGCATGTATTAAGTACAGGGTCCCCTTTGGTCTACACAAGGTAAAAGAGTGCAACTTGCACCACAAATCCCATGGGCATATTTGAAAATTCCTTTAAGGCTCATAGATAGAATGTTTGTTTTTTTCTTGCATCTTAACCTTTTCCAGCACAGGTGACAAATCGTTACCTTCCTAGAGGGAGTAATGCAAATTACTGTTGGTAAAACATATGCATCACTTATTTGTTGGATAGCAGCCCTAAGTTGCCTTGCAAGGTGATGTATATCTCTATCCAACAGCTATTCAAATTAATGCCAGTAGACAGGGAACTTCGCCGGCACTGGATATTAAGCACAGGAGACACAATGTCTGTCTTTCACGGCAGTAAATACTACTTTATTGTAAGCTGTAGCTTTCAGGCATGATCTTCGAGCATTGTATTATAAAGATAGCTAGAATCTCAGCCATAAAGCAGAACAGGACTGCAGCTTACAATGGTTATAACATAGGATATGTGCCACTGTGACAGAATGCTGTTATACAGATAGCTAGAATCTCAGCCATAGAGTATGGCAGTACTGCTGCTTAAAATGGTGATCAGGATATTTGACCCTGTGAAAGAATGCTCTGTTAAGCTGGCCATAGACGCAAAGATCCGATCGTAAGATGATTCCACGATTGGATCTTTGCATCTCCCGACCTGCTCCCGACCTGTCACTAACCTTCAGATCAACTATAAGTAGTAAAAAGCACAGACAGCTGACGTTCTGCCCCTGACAAGGATCGTACGAAAGTTGTACGATTAAAAACCTAGTGACGGTCTCCCACTGAAAATCGTACGATCTGCAATAGACGCAAAGATATTATCGCCAGCCGACAAAAATTTTCTAACCTGGCTGATCGACCAAACGACCGATCGGCATGGCACGACAAATGTCGGAACACTCCACACACGATCCGAAAGTCGTACGATAGTCATACGAATCCTCGATTCGTACGACCAAGTCGTTGCGTCTATGGCCAGCTTTATACAGATAGCTATAATCTCAGCCATAAAGTAGGGCAGGACTGCTGCTTACAATGGTGATCAGAAAGGATATTTGAGCGTGTGATAGAGTGCTCTGTTATACAGATAGCTAGAATCTCAGCCATAAAGTAGGGCAGGACTGCTGCTTACAATGGGGTTCAGATAGGATCTGTGCCACTGTGACAGAATGCTCTTTTGTTCAAAGTGTCCCCAGGACTAGATTTCTTGTAGGAGCACCCAGAGGCTGGCATTGTCCTATGCTGCCCACATGCAGTGATTGTGCGCAGGTTGGGATGCATAGGTTGGGGTTTTCAACCCCCTCTGATCCAGCGAAAGCACATCTATTGAATTTACAGAGGGTCAAGAAATGCAGAGGTCTCCTGCGTTCAGGCCCAGATTTGTGGCAAGGCCACAAACACCGGGCCTAGGGTGGCAAAATATTAGGGGCAGCATGCCTACCAGCCGCTTGCTAAGGAGCTCTGGGGAGCAGCACGTTCACTTGCAGAGGTGTGTGTGGGTGCTAGGACCGTGCGGCCTGGGGGTCCCTGCAATTGAAATCCAGCTCTACCTGCATTGCTAGACCCAGAGAGTGCCACCATGTGAAGTAACTGCAGTTGGGCAGCATGTCACCCCTTCATTTGTGACACCCCTTCATTTGCCCCAAATTCTGCCTGAGTATCCCATCATTATGTTCCACAGGATTCAGAAAAGAGAGAGCAGTGTCTGCAACAGGGTTGCCAGGTCTAATTTCCAGCCAGAGTCAGCTTCAAAACCAGCCCAAAACTAGCCAAGAGGAACTTCAATAGTAGCCTAAAAATAGCACAATATGAGTAGTGAAAAAAGTCTTATGAATGAATGAATATATGTGAAAATACGGCTTTTTCAATTTTCACTGATTTTCACATTTTTCCATGAAGCAAAATCAGAAAGATTTGCACCCTTCACCAGGGATGTAATTACAGAGAAGGTATAGGGGGCCCCATGAGGCCCTAGTACACATAACATTTCAATAAATATTATAAAACAGGTCAACTTATAGACATGTTGGCGGTCAGCTGCTTTTTGCCCCAGAACTGTCGGAAATTGAAAAAAGTCACCTGAAAATGTGAGAATCTGGGATACAGAACCCAAAATCTGGTAAATCCTGACTTCTACACAAGTCAGTCCCATTGCATGCTGAGTATTGTAGTCTTACATTAAACTGATTTGACTAATTTCCAAAGTAAAAACCAGCCAAAGGTCCAAAAAAGTAGCCCAAATCCATATCTTTGCCAGTTTGTACTTTCAAAACCCGCCTGGGCTTTCAATTAGTAGCCCAATGTGTCTGGAAACCCGTCAACCTGGCAACCCTGGTCTGCAAGAGAACAAGCTACTCAAGATGATCTAAAGGATCCCCAGCAGATGGCAGCAGAGGGCAGGATACAATTGGACAATGAAGTAAAGTGTTGGGTAGACGTTTAATATATTGAGAACAGACTACAGCAGGTAACATTATCTCTGTCATTAAAGGGGGCTGGGGAACAGAAAGACAAATGGAGAGGCAGAAGGGGGAGTAGGGAAAATGAGAAGAGGAGAAATATACTATAGAAACAAGGGTAAGGGAGAGTATCTGCCTATGAATAAGTGCAATTTGGGCATGAAATGCATAAGGGGTTAGTAGACTGTGGGGTTAGTATATATTTTATGTGCTAGAATAAAGTATTTTTAATTTTTAAATAATTTTATGATGTGCGGGATGTTGTGATTTTCATGGTATCCCCTTGATACTGGGGCATTTTCTTACACTCAGTGCTGACTTTATGGCACATATTATTTCTCAGCTGTTTGAATGGTTTATGAATAAGAGAGAGAGTAAAGACAAACAAATGGGGAGAATAAAAACTGAAAAACTGTGGTAGGGCCCTGCTACCAAATCTGATACTTCATTTAGACAGAAGACAAGAGGGCCCTCTGGGGAAAATCTATTATTAAACCTTGTGACTGGTGCAGCTGGTCAATAATCAAATCGCCATTTCTCTTACACCGATCAACCAATCATATTAACTATATTACATAGCTCTGTTATCCAAGTAATTCCAGGAACAGTAGGAGTTCAAAACCAACCCAAGTCCCTCCGTCCTTATCTCTTTTTAAAAGCCATGGCACTAACAGCTGAGACCCAGTCCTTGCCAATACAACAATGGGACACAAACACATGGACAACTGGGGATCCCCTCTGTGTTTTGACCATTGCTCATGCTGGTAATACAGAGATGAAAATGCCCAGCACCAGATTGATATCCAGAGATGGAGTAGGCACGACCCATGAACCGTATAGCAATTCCCAGTGTCCTGGTGCTGGGCTAGGGCATTAAAGAAACTTTTTAACATATAGGCTACCCCCTTCCAAAGCTGCTACCCTTGCCGCTTGGTTATCTATATAAAAAATACATCCGAGTGAATGCCAAATAAATGAGCCCCACTTTTTGCTTTGTGTCAAGTGGGAGATTTTGTAATGCTTCTGTGCTTTACCCCCCAACACAATGGCAAATAGAAATTTGCTGCCCAGTTACTGCCACAAACAACACATGTCTGGCAACTGGCCCCTCTCAGCTGTTCTGGCCCCACAAATGGAACAGTCCCTTCATTGTTTGGGGGCTGCCTGAGGGAATTGCTACTAGTATTCCTGGCCCCACGGGGAGGTATGGGCTTGTACCCCCATGCACAGTAATGCATCAGATTTATTTGAGAGACAGGCTGTTTATGCTAGAAAGAGTATTTTCTGAATTTAGAGCTTCGACAGGTGCAGCAGCGCAGTAAAGTGTCAGTCATTTATTCAGATCCCTAGCACTTATTTATACAGTGTCACTGACTCTCTTTGCCCCTCCCCCCACCCAGTGGGGAATAACCTCATTTTACCCTAGTCTGCAATGTTATTGCTGTTTTTTTATAACTACATCTTAAAGTTTTCCCTTTTCAACTGGGCTTTCAGACCTCAGAACACTCCATTCAATAAATAATATTCAGATTGTCAAATTTGTTGCCCGTGAAAACTATTCTGACAAGCGTCTAAATTATACTGACGCCCATTGAATGCATTTGGACAAAATAGGTGTGCGTCAAATTGTTGCGGATGTCAAAATAGTGGCGGGCATCAAAATTTGCGTTTCTAATTTTTTGTTTAAGAAAAACGGGACTAATTCACCCATCACTAGCTTACAGTCTGCAAGCAGAAGATAATTAGTGTTAGAGCACAGGCACCAGAGGAACATTCCAGTGGTGTGAGCTCATTTGATCTGAGGTCTGTAGTGGGTTAATTTGTCCCGTTTCCAGCAGTGGGCGTCAAAATTACATTGATGTGCATCAATTTGAAGCCTGCGCCGATTTTTATACGCACGCTTATTTTGTCCAAAATCATTAAAGTCAATGGGAGTCCAAATAATTTTGACACTCAATAATTTTCATGCGCACGACTACTATTCTGACAAGTGCCGAAATATTTTTGAAAGCTGATTTTTCGCCACAGTTTAGCTGATGAGGAGCCTATCTTCTCCTAACAAGAGTTGCTTGTCATAAACTTCATCAGATGGCCATTTTTAGCTTCACTAGCCACAATTTGTCCACTTCCAAACAAAATGGGGCATTAAGAGTTTACAGTGGAGCACTAAGCTCTGACACGGACATATTCTGGTGTAAGACAGGGTGTCTTTTTATAGAAACAATGTGGCAGCTCCCACCTATATTTATCAATACAATCATATAGAAAAGGAATGTTCTGGGCACACCATATGCCATGCTGGTGGTTCTCAAACTGTGGGGTTGAACCCCCCTGGGGGGGGGGGCACAACTGTGAAAGTGGCAGGAGAGATGAACAA
>CM044439.1:25968066-25991903 GCA_024363595.1 Xenopus borealis | reverse complement strand
CGATTTGTCGCAGGCTACAAATCTCCCTGCAATCTCTTCGTGTGGAAGAGCCCTAATACTCCAGAGATGTTCCTGTGAAATGGATCAATTAAATGTTGCAAAATTGTATCAGTTTAGACTTGAATTACTGAGCTGCCAGACTCAAACACCAGAGACACCAACATTCAACTTTAAACTTAGATTTTGGAAAAACAGTAAAAGATAAATAATGGAAAGTAATTGAAAAAAGTCTTTATTTCTGGGGAACAATTTGAAAACAACTGAATAGAAAAAAGTGTTTGGAAGGTGAACAACCCCTTTAAGAATATACACTTATATACCGACTAATGTGATCTATACCTTGCCGTGTATCAGCTATGCGTATAAGCAATATTATACAGGTCATGGAACTCCCAGGTAACTTCTGATTTCCGCAAATTTTGCAACTGGAGGTACTTTGTTATAATACACAAGTTTCAGTGAGCCATGTGACAGAATTGACGATTTACAACTGATGACATCAGAACTCACTGTTTATAAAGATATAATTTACAAGATATTCACGGTTTTTGTGTATTATATAATTATATATATATATATATATATATATATATATATATATATATATATATATATATCTATATATATATAGAAAACCTCTCTCTCCTTCCAGCTTCCATTACTCTCCTCTCACTCAGGTCTCCCCTAACCCTTTCCTTGCAGCTTCCCCTAATATCCCGTCATTCAGTTCCGCTAACACCTCTCCTTCCAGCCTCCCCTTATCTCACTCAGATCTCTTAATTTCCCTCATTCCAGCCTCCCCTAATCTCCTTTCAGTTAAGTCACTCTGACCCCTCATGCTTCCCTCCCCCATTTTGATTCCAACTTATCCCCACTTAGTTTCCCTGCATTTTGCCTCACCACTGTCCCTCTTTGCCCCCTGCCAGCTCTTCTTACCATTCTGTGATTTGCAGATTTTGGATGTTACAGTCTCTCAAGTTTCCAGTCTACACCCTATCCTGGCATCCAAAGCCAATCAAAAGCAGCGGCAGGTGAAGGAGTGTTGGGCACAGCTACAGCAAGCACTCAGGTACAAAGAGTTTATACACACATAGGTACAAAGTGCAGAATCATAGTCATATTTATATATAGTCAGGTGTAGAAAATGCACACACAAACACATATATACACACACACACAGGTAGACAGAAGGCACACCCTCACTTACTTATACATCCCCCTTCCCCGATACAGAATACACAGTAACAGTTAAACATCCTCAAGTAGATAGAGTGCACACTTACACTCAGGTATATGCACACACACTTTCCCCACCTCTCATATGCTGCTGGCCAGTTCCTTTTTGGGGCCCTCTCATATGTTGCTTAAAGGGATTATTTCATAATTGTTATGGTGTAATTTTTATTTCTAAATTATACTTTACATTGCAAATAATGTACTCTACCATGTCATATTTTATTCCTGAACCAACAACTGTATTTTTTTTAGTTGTAATATTGTTGTAATATTTCAGTGCAGAAGTCTGCTGGAGCAGCACTATTAACTGATTTGTTTTGGGGAAAAAAGCACGTTTTCCTGTGACAGCATCCCTTTAAACAAAGACCATCAAAATCCCTGATACCCAGCTGCAGCTGATGGCTTGTGTTAAACAATGGACATAAATGAGGGCTAGGGGGGAAGGATGGCAGATATTTCCTGGAATAAATATTTTAAGGGGATGTGATAGGACCTGGTGTTTTGATGCTCAGAGAGAATGATTGGTCAGTATTTCAGACTCATTGCTTTGGGATTTCCTCCCCATAATGAATGTAATATGCTCCAGTTCCCATGCCAGATATAAACAGCATCCCAATGTCACTTTTGTTCTTTCTTTTAGGGCCGAGAAAACACCCAGAACCAATGGGGGCTGTACTTTCTCCAGAGAACTATGCAGCCCCCCGCTCCCTTGCACTCATGTACAAAGCAGCATGGAAATCCAGCAGCAAGGGCTTATGGGAGGCTTGTCTGCAGTGCCGCAGGTTAGTGAGTGTTGAGTTGACTTCCTATATATTTATCTTTTTTTTCCCTATTAATAACATTGGGATCAACCATCATTTTTACCGGCCAGGCTGGTAAAATACCAGCCAGGTGGCAACCCTAGGGGACAGTAATGTAACAGCAATTCACTTATGTTCTTTATAGAATGGCACCATCAGTGGCAAAGCTAGAAATAGAAAAAACAAAGAGGAGTTCAAGTATGGTGGCCCTGTGCCTAAGGTCAGCGGGGTCATCAGCAGTCACGCACCTGAGCTTAAAAGGTTAGTCCTTGTCTTGCAGAAGTATCTGATTGTGACGGCCTAGCCATCTAGCCACACAGCAAGATCATTGGTCCTCCCTTAAAATCACACAATTTATGTATCTTGTGTGGCAGTTACATGAACTTTCCAGTAGTGGGGATGGATAATCAGTTGTTTCTATTGGGATCTATTTACTGAATGATATGAGTATTTCATGTGTGACCTTTCCAGCAATGCAAATGATTAGTTATTGGAGGGTTTGTATCATAGAAGCCCCTTCACATCTATTAAGTTCTATTTTTTCCTGTCAAAACCTAACTACTAGTTGAGTTTTTATCTGGGAACCTGTGTCTTCCTTACACATAATACACAGACATCCAGTACCTACATCTCCCCAAATATACAGACATCAGGAACCTACCTGTCCCCCAATAATCTGACATCAGGTACCTACCTCTCCTCCCCTTTATATTGAATCAAGTACCTATCTCTCAACCAATATACTGACATTATACACAGACATCCAGAACTTACATCTCCCCAAATATACTGACATCTGCTACCTACCTCTCCTCCAATTTACTTACATCAGGTACCTACCTCTCCCCTCCAGTATACTGACATCAGGTACCTAACTCCCATAGTTATTGGTAGCAGTACCACAGACAGGCAGAAGGCAGACACCTGACATGTTTTAGTACCAGTTTTTTGTCACTATGCTTGAGCTCATGAGCCTTCTATCAAACAGCAGGAGGGGCAATTCCCTGGAGCAGAGAGAGAGGCTTGAGCAAGAAGAAGGTTTGGGAGATGAATCTACTGAGCAGAACACAGAGGTAAGTCCATTGTGACTGTACCTAGATTCCTATGGCTGGATCATATGTTTCCACAGGGTCAGAACCCCCCAAACCACAGACACAAATCTACTGCCATGCTTCAGCCTTGACTTCTATATTATAACCCTCATATGAAGTACCACAAGCATCCTCATGCTATGGAAAGGCTTCCCTCCATCCTTACATAGTAACCTGTCTCACATAATAAAAGTGGTGCACCAATATATATCTCTCTCTCTCTCTATCTCTGTCTGTGTACTCATATCATGAACACTTTCTTCCCAGAGGACACAGATTCTTGGGGAGTTGACTTCTACTGAACAGTGGCTACAAAGCCTTGAGTGTCTCATCTCTGAGCCTGCAGTCTTGCAGAATCCAGAAACTATACGCCAGGACCTGAAGAAGGTGTCCATTATGGAGAAAGAGCTGAAGTCCAGAGCTCTAGCTTTGCACTCACTGTTGGCCAAAGCAAGGGGACCAGCAGAGCAGAATATAAGGGAGGGCATGAAGGGCAAAATACAGGAGGTGGAAGAAAGGTGAGAACACTTCTAATACCTTATTCCTTGTGGTTGTTGGGTGCTCAGACATTGGAGAAGGATAGTTTTGTGTAGTTGGTCTCCATTGTAAAAGCTTCCATTCACCTAGTGCACTAGGATTAGAAATATTTTTGCACAAACCTTTCAGGGCAGTATCCATACTCAAGTTACTCAGTGGAGCTTGGTCTCTCAGCAGAGCAGTTGGGTTTCAGTGCCATGGGAAATTCCTAAAGAATGGCCTGGAGTGATGGGGTGTGATGATGCATGAAAAAACAGTTTTGGGGGAAGGGATTATAGTAAATTAATAAATGACTGAAATGGAAACATTCAACCCAAAGCAACTGGGGATCCATATATCCATACTTCTATATACCCATAATGAAGCTTTCTGTCTAAAAAGGTTTGCATTGGTTACCATTTCACTGGCAGGTTCCGGATGGTACGTGAGGCTCTCCAGCGTCGGGTCTCTGATCTGAGAGACACCTTGGTGCTTTCAGAATTCATGGAAATTGTGCAGAAGGAGGAGAACCGGAGGAAGAAGCAGAAGGTACAAATGCTGGTTGGGAACGATCAGTATGGGAATGTGTTCCTGTACAGGGGTACTTGTCCTTATTACCTAATGCTTTCCCTTAGCTGGAGGCCAGAGGTTCTCCTGCACATGGGCCAGATGGCACTGGAAGGGAGAGAGGGGACAGGTTCACTCCCCTGGAGGAGTTGCAGGAAGCAGTGGAAATGTTGAATGATGCAGCGAAGGAGCGAGAGAAGACATTGGCTCTTACCAGGGAAATGGGAAAACTGAGGGAACTGGTGAGTTGTAGGAAAACCAACGGTGGGGGAAGTGGTACTAACAAGGGAGATGTGTAATGTACTGGCAAAGTAGTGTTACTTATTGTGGGTAGTGTAATGTTCTGGAGAGGTAGTGTTACTTATGAGCTGTGTTTTCTGCTAGAGAGGTATTGTTACTCATTGGGGAAGTGGCACAGGATAAGCCGGTTTTAGTTGTGGCTGTAGTACTGGCCCCTGTATTAATGACTGTCAATATTTCCAGGTCTCAGCAGTAAGTGAATGTGTTGGAGCGGCTCAGAAGCGACTGGATGAGTTGAGGAAGGAAACAGAGGAGATGGAGAGTGGGTTTGCGATGGTAAAGAGTCGGGCAGAACTAAAGGATTTGCAAGAAGTGTTCATTCAACAGAAGCAGCTTGAGGTAAGATCTGTGCAATGCAGTATGGCAACTATGCGTACAACATTAACTCTTGCACAACCGGTCCCATAAACTTACTGAGTAACTGCACCATCTGCTTAGAAACTGTACCACTGCTCCTCTCACTGCTGTTGAATGAAACTGCTACAGTTCATGCTTATCTTACTGGGACATTAGGGTGATGCAAATTTATCCATAGCAGCACCTCTTTACACTTTTTTGTTGGTAAAAATAATCTGTGTTTATTCTGGCATCAAAACCTGTAACACACTGCTTAAATAGCTGGCTACAAGTAGCACCATTTGTCACAGACCTAACAGCACTGATCCATATTGTCTAACACAGGCCAATATATCTGGGTTGCTCCAGCTGGAGGTAAGGCATCTGGAAGAGCAGGTGACACGGATGCAGGAGTTGTACCCAGGGAAGACCCAGATGATGGGCAGGAATGTGGAAGAGACCCTTGGGGCCTGGATTCAGCTACAGAATGGGGTTCAGGGTAACAATTCCAGGATGCAGAGAGCTTCCCAGCTCCGAAGATTTTTCCAGAGTTACCTGGATATGATGTGAGTGCCATACTGCCTTGTCCTATTCCAGCCCTTCGTACAGCATAAGTTTAACCCCATTCAGTGGAGTGCAATAGGGGCCACACCATTCTAAAGCATCTGTTGTTTTTTCTCAGATCCTGGACAGAGGAGACCAGATCCCAGATCTTTCTGGAAAGCCCTGGAGAGAAAGTTTCCTCAACGTGGAAGGAGGAGCTTGACAGAAGAATTGAGGAGAAGTTGAAGGAGTTTGAAGAATTGGCCAGCATTGGATGGAAGTTCATTGGAGAGGAGCATTTCCTTGCACAAACGGTACAACCTTTCTGGATTCCAGTAGATACACAGTGTATTTTCATATGTTTATATTCACTGATGGGAGATATGCACCATATTTCACACCTTTAACTTATTGGTCCACAGATTAAGGAGCGCCTGGAGGAACTGCAGGGAATGTTAAGTTGGGTGCTAATGAGGTGGAGGTGCCAAAAAAAGCAGAAGACCATGGAAAACAAGACAGAGTGGCAAAGGTCCAAGGACAAGCAAGACTCCAGTCAGGTTCCACAGGTCAGTGTGTTAAAATGATAAGGGCCTTCTCTGCTTATCTATGGGTTTTTGCTATGTGCTGGCTTAATTCTTCTCCCCCCCCCATGTTTCTGCAGGAGGAACCATCAAACAGGTACCAAATGGCCATTATTCCACCAGAGGCATTTGAGAAGCTGCAGAGTAAGGGCAGTACCCTCACCTCTATCCCTACAAAGGGGCCAACACTGCGTAGATATGGTAGAAAGACCCACAGCCCTATGTCCTTAGAGCAACACCTTCGCCTGCTGTCTTCCGGCTCCCAAAGGGAGAGTCCACTAGGGGCAGAACTTCTAGAAGAAACTTCAAGGTCAAAGTGTTCTGAGGGGCCCTTGTGGCTGGAGCCACGAGCGTTACCATCGGCTGCAGGGACAGTGGAGGAGCATGCAGAACGTCACATGGTAAGAAGACATTAGTGTGTGTGTAAACAAACCCTCAGGAGGCATGTAGGGGTTTCTAATTTCTACCCTCCACTGGACACCACTTTTGAATTATGATTATGTTGGCATAATGCGAGAGGCCCTCTTTCAAGAAGGTCCCCACCACAACATTCTTGATTCACTCAAAGTGTATGACCTTGGCATTTGTAACAATCCTTCCCCGTTATTGAGCAGGAAAATCTTAATTCTAAGCAACTTCCCATTATTCACTGGAGCTGGAGTCAGAACCTGAGACCTGAAAGGAACAGACATATTCTGGATTCCTGGAAGGGACAGACAGATCCTGCTTTCACTAGAAAATACTCTTACACCAACCTTCAATTAAGACGTTAGGGCCTATATATAAATGGCCACCACAAAATCTATAAACATTGGTGTAAAAGCATGCATGTTTATAAAGCAACAAAACTCGACAGTTTGCTGAAATCTGCCACGTGTACTGCACCTGGGGTAACGCAATGGTTCTGGATACACTCAGGACAGGAGGCTAAAGGTGGCCATACATGATGGATAAAAGCTGCCGACAGACTGAGTCGGCAGCTTATTGGCCCATGTGTGGGGTCCTCCGACGGGCTCCCCCAATCAATATCTAGTTGAAAGCTGGCCAGATGTTGTTTGGGCAGGGGTAAAAATCCCATCGGATTGTGAACCACATCTGTTCATTTATGCAGTCACACGATCCAACCGCCCATATGATCCTTTTGTTGGGCCCTAGGGCCCACGATCGGATCAGCCCAATATCGCCCACCTTAAGGTCGGCATATAGGGGAGAGATCCACTCGTTTGGCGAAATCGCCAAACAAGCGGATCTCTATGTGTATGGCCATCTTTATGCCAGTGTAGGGGCTGATTTTCAGCCTGCATATTTCAGGCTTTAGCCTAAAGCGTCCTTCTATGCCACGCCTCCAGACTCCAGCCCACAGTTTGGGAATCACTGTTTCAAAAGATCAGTGCAATTGAGAGGAATCCTGGACTCATTTGCATACTTACATATTTTACATGTGTAGCCAAGTAGTTGAGCTTGATCCCACCTTAGGATATAGTTTATACTTTGGAGCTCTTTTAGAGCAGTGCCAAATAGTCTGACAGATCGTCAGTCACTAGAGGACACCCTAGCTCCATGAGGCTGCTTTCAACTTATCTCCTTGCACTCTGACTATGGGAAAGAGAACAGTCTAAAAGCAGAAAATACAGAGAATCAGAGCTCAGTAACTGGGTCAGTACTGTGTGGAGGCTGGATACACTTACCCTTCCTAATCATGGCAAAGAAAGCAGCTAAAAGAACAAAAAGTACAGCAAATCAGTACTGGGAGGGATTTGTTTTCTCATAAGGAAGAGGAGGTTCCTAAATGGAAAAATCCTGAACACTAATCATCAGTTTAGATCTGTACAATTTGCCTTTTGCCTATATCTGGGTTAAGACTGGTGTGTGTGAGAAAATTCTGTGTGAATCCAATAATACATTACTATAAAGTGCACATTGTTACCAAATGACCCTCCAATAAGGGACTTTCTGGGGAGAGATTTCCCCTATACCTAACACTTGGCCTCTGTATAACACACTCCTAATTCTGCTTTTCTCCGGGCAGAACCCTCTTCCCAAACCGTCCAGTTCTTTTTGGAAGCGATGTCAGGGGCTATTAGAGAACACTTTTGGTAGCTTAAAAAGAAAGAAAAGGGTTTCGCTCCCTTGTGTGGAAGAGGTAACCTACCTCAGTTCTGTCTGGTTTGCATGGTGTGCTTGTTTTGTGGACCCATAACCAGTGATTGCTGTTATCTGCTGTGTCCTCTAACCCTACCTATTATTCAAAAGAATTATTGATCAGAGATTTAATAACCCACTTGGACTGCCCCCAAGTCCCAATCTTTGGGAAACTGTGTTTTCTCTCTTACATACTGGATTGTGCTGCCACCTAGTGGATTCAGTTCATTAACAAAGTGTGAAGTTGTTATTTTTCTGTGTGCTGCCATTACTTACTCTTTTTATGGTTAGTAAGTGAAAGTCCTTGTGCCATATGTGGTACTTTAAGGGATTTTCAATGACAGTAGGGCTGGCCAATGGTTCCATGGACTACTTTGAATGTACCCTGTTTAGGTTCACTTGCATTTAAAATCTTTACTAGTAGTACTGATGTCTTGAGAGTGATTGTGTGTTGTCCAAACCTACTGGAGCATGGCACCAATCATTTTCTATGTCACTTTGTATAGGTCAGCAGCTTTTTGCACGAGAAGGACAGTGAGCAATCACAACCAACTCCATGCCAAAGTCTGACTGTGCCACGACCTGCTAAAAAATCACGAGCCTGTGATCAGTATTCCATACCTTTCAAGCCTAGTACAGGTGGCCCCTCCCTGCCCAAATGTAGGGCCAACAGCCTTTTCAACAGCTTAAAGAGAAAAAATAAAGGCCACAGATGTACAGTCCAGGGGATCATGGAATTACATTCAGAACCAGTTAGGGCATTTCCTGAAGATGTCAATATAAGCCAAAGCAACACTTGGCCGCCCAAACAACAGAGAAAAGTCCCAGAACCTGCAGAAATCCCAGATTGTGCCATGCATTATGTGAAAAACCCACTTGCCAAAGATATTGATGCCGAATGTTCAGATTCTGGCTTAAGTGTGAAGAAAGTTGAAACATTTAGACAAAAGAGTGATTTGGGAACCTCAGTCTTATCTCCCACCTACAGATGTGTCTCCCTAGGCTCCACGCTAAGCATAGAGTTAGCCAAGGACATTCCAGATTCTCCTAAAATATCAGTGACTAGTCAAATCAAAATGCATGTAACCAGTCAACAAGAAGTAGAACATTCACAAAAAGTTAATTCCTGGATAGAGGAGCTAAATAACTGCCCTGGCTACTGTAGGAAGAACCTCCATGGATATGGGAAAGGCCCCAGCAATGAGCTAAAGTCTCTAGAAAGTGCAAATGAGGACTTTCTCAGCTTTGAGATAGACAGGCTTTCACCCATAGGGGCCCTTCATGAACAGCTGGAGCCAGCGTGGGACAGAATGAGAGCTGTGTTAGATACCCCACAAGATCACAGCAGCTCCAAAGCCATAGAGGACAGTAAAGGATTTGATTGTTCCTGGATATATGAAGGCAAGGGCTTCAGCGATGTTCCTTTGGCTCCTCATGGAGCTGATTATTCTTTCAGTGTAGTTCCAATGGGCAGTACCAAGGCACCGTGTCATTCTGGGCATAGTAATCAACCCCTCTGCCTGGAAGAGCTTTCTGTCTCTCCGGACTACAGTGCACAAAAAAGGCAACCTTTAAAACTGAGATGTTCTGTACCAGAGGTTCTACACCCAGATCATGAGCTTCTGGAACAAGATGATGAGGAGCTGGAGGGAATCTGGAATAATGCTAAAAGCCGTGGGGAAGGTGCCCCAAAAATCTCTCAAGTCACCTATCAAAATATGGTGGAAGTGGGAAATTTGCCAAAGATTACAGATCCTGTGAACTTGTGTGAAAAGGCACAAAGTGGGCAAGTAGTGATGACGGCAAAACAGAACATGTTGGTGGCGACTTTCACTCTAGCCAACACTGCCCTGGCAACAGATTCAGTAAAAGAGAGTTCTGTCAGGGCACCTTCAGGGGAAAACCAAGATCATACTAGTACCACACTGGCCGTGAGTTCAGAGTCTTGCCCAGCACTGGGTCAGTGGGATCCTGAACAGATCAGCAAAGAGAAGAGAGATGAAATGAAAGGAGAGAGCAAAAAGGTGAGGCAGTTGTTCTTTCCATTTCTTGGGAGCTTGGATGTAGGTCCCCAAAAGCAGCACCTAGCACAACATTAGTCACTGGATTGTCACCCCTTACAGACTGCATAGCACCCAACTCTGACTCCGTGGCACGAAGGGCTGACAGCCACAGTCAGGCAAATGCATTGTCAGGCAAATGCATTGTGGGACTTGTAGTTTCTTAACAGCTAGAGGCACAAGGTTGAAAATCACTGATGTAGTGTATCGTATATTATCCACTACATTGGAGGAGTTGAACAACACTTCAGTATAGGTAAAGCTAATACCAAAAGTTAAATGTATTTCCTTTAGTAACTTCAACACTAACTTAACAACTGTGGGTTGGAGTCCCTAGGCAAGAGCTTTGCTGCCTTGTAGCTATTCCGAATCAGGTTCCACTGTGGCACTCCAAACTGTGTGTTAGTCATATAGGAGTAAATTGTCCCCAAATCTCTTAAAGGGAAATGTACTTGTACGTGGAGATCTCTGTGTTCCATAGTGGGTAATGGACAGATTTTCTAAAAAGCAAAGGCAGAAGACTTTAAAGGGGACCTGTCACCTTAACAAATAATTTCAAATCCTATTTTATGATGTTAGTCAAGTAAAATAAACTTTACTTACATTAAAACAATCATTTAAATCTTGTTTTTTTTAGTCTTGGAATTTACAATCACTGCAAGCAGGCAGCAGACATTTGGACACTGTTATTAAGGCAAACTTTCTATCATTCCAGAATCTTGTTTATTTGCCAGAATGGGGGGACTGATGCTCCTACCAATGTGCTGGGTACACAATTAGAAGGTGAGGATAGAGAGGGAATGTGGGTAATGCATAGACATCTAGTAAATGCAGAGTGAAAAGTGAAAGTAATTGCCTGGCCCGCCTCAATGCCTAAGAGGCCAAAATATGATTGGCAGTTGAGAATTTTAAACAAGCTATAACAGGTTTGGATTTCATGTTTAATTTGAAAAGCAGTTTATTATACAGCTTTATATGTTTGAGTGACAGTCCCCCTTTAAGTTCCAGAATGCATCACTTTGCAAAAAGATAAGGAAGGGCTTGCTTTACACTAATGGTGCTGGAAGTATCACAAGCAAGGGTCATGGGAATAAAGAAGGGAATTACAAATACAAAAATAAACAAACAAGGTTCAGGGGAGGTTCTGACCTGCACCCAGGGCAAATACTGGAAGGTGGGCATTACAGAAACCCCTAAAGGAAATGTTAACCAATCAAAACAAACCAATAGAATATGTAATTGAGATATTTGCTGTTTTCAAACAGGTGGTGCTGTGAGGGGTTACATTTCCTTTAATCCCTTGATGTAAATCCCACCATGAATTCAGCCCATAGGGTTGCACTTCCATACATTATGAATGGCTCTGCAACATTGTATAATTAGTCAGCTATTATTAGCCAAAAACTCAAATTCCCACAATGCCTTGCATGCTCCCTCAGAAACAGTCAATTGGCTGATAGACTGGGTTCATAGAAAGCAGTGTCTGCCCTTTCATTTACTTCCTCAGAATTCATACCTCTGCAACATTGTGCAAAGAGCAAAAGAACTAACTGAGTTAAGCAGCGATCTATCCAACAGGGGCAGGCAGAGGAAGGCACGTAGGCATTATTTAGATGCCCATGATAGGGAGTGTCAGGAGTGCTTACAGCCTGCTGCCCTTCCTGATTTTTGATGATGACCAAGTACTCTGTAAGTAAGCAATAAGGTGAGTTTGCTGTTGTAATCACTAGTCAGCTTTCTCTCTAGCCAAAATTCGAGTTCCCATAATGGCTTGCATGCTTGCTAAAACCAGGGGCATAACAGAATTGCTCCATGCAGGCATTGTGGGAACAGGAGTTCTTTTGGATTTTTTTCTGGCAAACTGAGAAGGGAAAAGTAAAGGACAAACAGACAGTGACAGACAACAGCAATACCATTTACACTACACATTGGGAAGGAGAAATGAATGGATATTGAGAAGTGGCTTAGAATTAGAAAAAAAAACATTATTTGGGTGGATTTCCTATGTTTCCATGACTGGATGTTAAAATCACCTACCGTTAGTGTTGTAACAGTGACCCAGTGGACTCCCCCCACAATTTTCCTCCAGGTTATTGTACCCACCGTGACATATAACCCCCAAGGGCAGATGAACTAGAGTCTGGAGTTGACTTAGAACAGCCAATCACCATGAGGCATCATCAGCAGTGAGCAGTTAAATGTTGTAACAACTCATTCCTTCCAGTATCTGAATATGGACCATTTCCCTTGGAACCCAACTGTCTATACTTGAACATAGCTTGGGAGTTATAAGTTATGTTCACTGAATAATGGTGACATTGCTGCTGTTCAGCCCTGACTCTCTCTTCCTTTCAGCACCCACGCAAACTGGACTTCCAGTTGATGGAGGGTCCCCTGGAAAGGAAACACATCCTACAGCAGGGGGGCAAGAAGGTGAGTTGGGGTTGTCTGAGATAATGACTATAGATTGATAAAATTATTATAGATTGAACTGCCTCATATATATAGAGAGAGACAAGAAGAAAGTGTTGGGTTACTGCTTGGTTTGCCCTCATTCCCTAAAGAATAGGAGAAGTGATGGGCGAATCTGGGATGTTTTGCTTCGCCAAATTTTCTTGCGAATTTCCAGAGTAATTAGTAAAACGGCAAAATATCTGCAAAACCCCGCCAGCACCTCATTTTGGATGCTGGCGTCCTTTTTTTGATGCTGGCGAATTTTCGCAATCGCATTTTTGCGAATCGCGGGAATTCTCTGCGAATTCGACTCTGGAGAATAAATTTGCCCATCACTAAATAGGAGTTAGGAGACATAGCAAGAGAATTAAGAGTGGTTCATCTCTTGGTTTTTGCTCCCCAGGCCTCCTGCCGCACATGGAGTATGCATTATGCTGTGCTGGTGAGACGGACACTTTGCTTCTACAGTGACAAGAAATTTTCCAGCAAGGTAAGGGTGTCTCATCAGTCTCTACCAGATGACCCCTAGTAATATATAGATGCTCTCTTCCTGTAGCCAGACATTCCAGTTTATAAACAAAATGCACATGAAACAGATTTACATATTTACTCAGTAAGACCTTTCTCATCTCTCTGCCTGACAGAGTTCTGTGTCTGCTCCTCCCTTACACCTCACTGGAGCCACATGCTTTCCCGACTCTGCTTACACTAAGAGAGGCAACTGTTTCCGGCTGCAGTAAGTGATAATACACAAGCACTGTGATGGATTCCATCAATCCTGATCTCCATCTTGTCCAACTTTTTCCATCTTGCCCTGCTGTCTCCATCTTGTTCCACTGTCTCCATCTTGCCCTAGTATCCCCATCTTTTTCCACTGTCTCCATCTTGTCCTAGTATCACTTTATTGTCCAACAGTCTCATTCGTGTCCTAGTGTCTCCATACTTACTATTTACTTACTATTTCCATCTTGCCCTAGTGTCCTATTCCTACTGTCTCCGTTTTGCCTTGTTTTCCATCTTGTTCCATCTTGCCCAGCTGTCTCCATCTTACTCTGTTGTTTCAGTATTGTTTTTGTGTGTCTATCTTGTCCTACTGTATTTATCTTGCCCTACTTTCTCCATCTTTTCATACTGTATCATCCCCTGAAGTCTACATTTCTCATTTTCTTAATAATTGATATTTCACTTGCTCCTGACTAATTAACTCTTCTCTGACCTGTTCCCACCAGATTAGCAGATGGATCAGAGTACCTGCTGCAGGCCCCTTCCTCCTCTTTTCTCCAAGAATGGGTCTCAAAACTCCAACAGAATGCAGGTGAGGGATCTCATTATATATACTGGATCTGGCAGCACTGAGTATTATGATCGACAACTAGGTGTTGTTGGGTTATAACATACATCACTGGGCAGAGCTGGGAGAGTAATACACATAGAAAGACAGGGGTGGGGTTTGGCTGATTGTGCAACTTGTATCTCCCCAGGACTTGAAGATCCAGATCTGCTTGGAGACCACATTTTGGGCACAGAGTTCTCTCCTCACCTGGCTTCCAGGTTGGCTCTTAACTTCTTTCTTCGTGCAATGTGTCATTGTCCATTCCTCTAATTGAACCATCCCTCTCATTGAGCCATTCTGTTATTCAGTTACTCACCTCTTATTCAACCACTCCTCATCCCTTATATCCAGCCACTCGCTGCCCTCTCATTGAGCCATTCCTCACCATTCTTATTCAGCAACTCCCCACCCCTTTCATTTAACCATTCATTGTCCCGTTTATTGAAGCCCCCTTTCATGGTTGATTTTCTAACAGAGTTGGATCCTTGAGTCCCAGGAGGGCAGATTTGTGCCAGAGGGCTGCAGGGATGATCAAGGGAGTCAAGGACCAGAAGGAGCTACCTGATAATGATTCAGGTGAGAAGCTATGGCCCAGCCACACAGCCAGAAGCATGTGTCCATATCATTTGTTTCCCATAAATAAAGGGGAAGTTCACCTTCACATTAAGGTTTAATATGTTGGAGATAGGAGAAATATAAACAACTTTGCAGCTGGTCTTTTTACTTTTCTATGGCACAATCATCAGTTCAATTTCCCTTTTTCTTTTCATTTCTCCACCACATAGGGGGCAATAGAACACCATCTCACCCTACCTCTTCTCATTGGCCAGAGAAACTCCCAGGGGAATCAGCCAAACTGATTCACAGTTACCAGTGGGACAGCAATATGACATTAATGGCCAATAGAAGGCGCTCACGCTCTTTCAGTGCAGGTAAGAGCAAGTGTAACACTTATGACATGCTCAGGAGGTTTGAGATGGGGGCACTGCTCCAGCAAAAATGGTATTGGCCCAGAAAATTTGTATGAGGGTAACATTGCTGCTAATTACAGAGGGTGAGTACCAAGGAGAAACAATGTTTCCAAATACATTGTTTCCAATACAATGTTTCCAAATACAAGTGGGCTGTGCCCCCTGTCTATGTCATGTGACAGGTAACAAAGGGATAGTGTGGTGCCTCTAAGTGTGAACTTCATAAATATCAGCTGATTATTATATTGTGTGCACCCAGATGGGCCCCACAAAGGTTCCCAGGCACCATGCCCTAGGTATAATAGTATCGGTTTGGGCAAATTCATAGCCAACTGCACCAAACCTCTAATTCTACTTACTTCTTCTGGGCTGTTCTGAAAGGAAACTGAATTCACCCCCCCCCGGGTAAGTGAATTCAGTTTCCTTTCAGTACTTACCCTGGTACAGAGTTCTGATTCTCTGTACTTCCCTCTCCTGGGCTGCTTTCATTCCCATCATACAGAGCTCTGAATTAGAGTATGCTGGAGTTTATAAATAATAGAATAATAGTGTACACTATTAATAGTGCTGCGTTTCATTCCAAATGGGCCTACTGTTCAGTTTCTGTCTCAGGCTGGTGGTAACCTATTCTTTCTTTCATCCTAGTTACATATCAAAAGGTGCCAGGCAAGGAGACCACTCCCAGCTACTCAGTCACACTCTATATCAATGAATCCGCAGCTCCTCGGGGGCGGTGCCATTCATTTGCCACAAGCCCAGAAGAGTGTCGCCCACTTATCGGACTGGGCAAGGAAGAATTCCATATTGGGGACCCAAAGCCTCGCCAGTCTGTTTTTAGGAAGTTTTTCCGCAAGAAAGAATAGCTGGGACACGACCATCATGACTATTCCCACTGGGATTGTGGGAGATGTTCATTTGCATGCGGGGGGCCTTAGACACTGCATCAACCAATTCCCTGCTTGTTAGTCCTCACATTGGTTAAGGAATAAATGTGCTGCCCATGTCCAGCTAATGGAAACAGCGTGGTAATAAATGAGCAGCACCCTGGGAATGGTGGAAAGTGTACAGCATGGACAGACCATGACACCCAATTTATCTGCCCAAGATGGGAGGTGACAGAGCTGTAGGCTTTTTGGGGCCCTTCAGACTGACGCTTGTGAGAACTAAATGCTCTGGTTGTGCCACAGCCCGTACTGGTCGTTAAGTATGGATTCCAGTGTCCAAACCCAGTTTAGCTGCAGCTACAGAAAATAAATATATGTACAATGTGTGTATAAACTAGGTATCAGCAGCAGTCGCCACTTGTGGGAAACTGTGCACAAATCTGCTACAGCTGGTAATGTTATCTTGTAATTACTAACATGTTTGTGGTGAGTGCCATATATATAAATATACACACACTGTATGTCTGCCTGCTGCTACATAATCCCAGCTATACAGCAATCCCAGCAGTGTTGAGTTCTACTTTGGGGATCATACATTCATTAAACCTCATTGCTCTGATTTTATCAGTCCTTCCTCTCTGTCCCATTCTCCCAGCCTCTCCAGGCAGCAGGGTTGTACTGATATGATAAAGGGTAACTAACCATGTCATGTTGAGACTACTGCTCAGAGCATATGACCCCCACTACTCAATTATGTCTTGCTTTATGACAGAGATTCTATACTCCAAACTCCATGGAAAAATAGTCTACACTGCTTGGTGCATCATATGGGGCAAATGACTCGGATACTGGAGTCCAACAGACCAGAAACATATGATGGACTCAGCAGTGTGATAATGTCCTCTTTTGTATGATTGGTCACTCACTGCTCCAATTCCAAGACCAGACACGCTCCCACCACCTCAAGCAAGGAAAGGGAATATTTATCCCAAGAATTACCCATAATTTCTAGGCAAATGTAAATTAATTTGTGGGAACCCTCACTCTACATATGCAGACACTCTGACCTCAGTTGTGTTGTTTTGATCCTTACAATAAAGCATTTGTTTTTCCTGCTGAGCTGGGCATTTTCTACAAAATCTATTGGTCCGAGATTTCCTACAGAACTTATCAGGCTAGGCATTTCCTACAGAAACAATTGGGTACAGGATTTTTCTTTTTACAGAACCTATTGGATCTGGAAATTTCCTATAGAACCTTAGTGCTGGGCTTTTTCTACAGAACCTGTAAGGCCAGGTATTTTCTACAGAACCTGTAGGAATGGGCATTTTTGTTGTAACGTGTTGTGGTCAGAATGGGAAATAAGATGGGGTGCCTGGTGTAACCCAGTTACCTAGTTCAGCAGTGATGTCACAAAGAGGTGGAGAAATATTGAATTCACAATGGGGGGAACTGACAAATAAACACACAAACGAGTAAAAATCTTAGGTTAAGATTATTGCCCATAAGTAGAAATGTTGCTGTGATTATTGCAGTTAGTATTACTCACAGTTTTCAGGTCAGAACTATAGTGCAGTTGGACCTCTGCCCCACTAGGTGTCCCAAGGAACCAATGGCTGGAGCTTGCTTCATTTGTCGGAATCAGGTTGGATTAAGGGATTGGCTGTGGTTAGTACAGTTTTCCTGTAGATGTTCCCTTTGCCAAAATCTTGTATCCCATACACTTTAAGCAGAAAATCATCTCCATCCACTTCCTCTGAGCTGCAATTCAGAGTAGTAAGGGAAAGGTTGTTCTTATATTCCCCCTAAATATTGCATGGAGTCTGATTCTCAGCTGCTGCTTCTATTTGTGCCTGGCTTTGTACCCCCTCCAGCTTGCCAGGATAGCTCTAGCTGCCCTTATATTTCTTATGGGGAAGTCCTTCAGCTCCACACACTGCTGAGCTACTTCCTGCTGAGATGGAACCCTGGGTTCTACATAGACCTCTAAATTTGCACTACGACAGACTGGCTTGGGGCTCATATAGACTGGAAAAGGCTGATGTTCATCTCTCATCTTTCTTCCCCAATGCTGATTGGTCACAAGGCCACATCCTGGGTTGGATGTTATAGACAGTGGTTCATTGGGATAGGTGGTGAGGCTAACAAAACTGTAGGTGCTATGAAGCTTTGGGGCAGAAGAAACCTTAAAGGGGAACTATCGTGAAAATTAAAATTTAATATAAGCTTCAGCGTACTGAAATAAAAACCTTTCTAAATAAAGTCAATTAGATATTCTGTATTGTTTCTAAAATAATCAAGTTTATCTTCACTATTCCTTTTTATTTCTTCACTGTTTCTTTTCATTCTGTCTTCATGCAGGAGTTGGGTGTCAGATAGTTAGATCCAATATATCTTATGGGGCGGGGGGCTCCTTTTGCCTAGAAGACATCACAAGAAATCCTGTCTCTACATGCAGGATTTGTGTAAAAGTCAGTTATTTTGTTAGATTGTGTTTGTACTTGAAATTATCTGCTAGGAAAGGAAGCCCCCCTATAAGATATATTTGATCTAACTGTCAATGAATATCTGACACCCAACTGCTGCATGAAGACAGAATGAAGAGAAACAGATGCTGAGAGAGGGAAAGTGAATGTAAACTTGATTGTTTCAGAAATGATACAGAACATTTAATTGATTGTATTTACAAAGTTTATTATTTCAGTATGATGGAGCATATATTAAATTTTCATTTTTCGTGATAGTTCCCCTTCAGTCATAATCTTTGTTCTTCATACCCCTTAGTTGGTCATTGGTGCCATCCAGGGGCAAGGCAATGTTGAATGTAACTACTTTTTTAGGTTTCAGTATTGATGGGGAGCAGCTCATTATTCCCCCACCAGGGTGTATCCTGTCCCTGCTGAGACTGGTCAAATGTTTTTTTAAGATTGATTTACAATATACAGGTTCCTCAGGACTTGTCTCTTCTCTGTTGTTAGTGGTGGGGGCTCTTCCTACCCCTTTCAGTACCTGGTCTTTGCTGACTTTGTCCCACTGGTTCTTGGTGGCAGATTTGCCCTCTGCTATATTAATTGGCACCACCAAAGGTTTGTCATTAGGCAGCTTGCCCCATTTTTTGGTATTGGTCGCTATCTGTTCTGGGGCACTGGTCTGACAGCAAACATTCTTCCTCCTAAACCCCCAAGGGAGCTGTTTTGGCCCATGATTGCACAGCTCTGCCACAGGACTCGGCTTGGTCTGGGTGAAGCTGTCATGGAGAATGCGATAAGTGGATGGTATACTTATGTTCTGTGAATTGTGGGTATGACATGAAGCCTGCCGGTCTCTGTAGTCTCTATAATGAGCCTGGATAATGTCTGCAGCTTTTCCCTCCAGTGATGCAACTGATGGAGTTTTGCAGCCTCTATTATCTGCTCTACCACAGCACCCCATGCTAGCATCAGTGGGTATCAGCCTGTTCCTGGATCTGTGGCCCTTGGATCTGATTCCAGTGACACTGGATCCTTGGTCTTGTAGAGCAATCTTCACTCTAGGGCCCTGGGACCTAGCAGTTCCTTGTGCAACAAAACAGGCTCTGTTCCTGTCCCGCAGCTTCTGCCTTACCCAGTAGCCGCGCCAATAAGCCTGAATAACTGAGGCTGCTGCAATCCTGATGTCCTGATCTTCCCAGTCTCCTGCAGGAATCACACCAGGGGGGTGGCGGTTGCAGGTATATGTTGTCACATGGTTATGTTCATAGTACGTGAGGTAGGTATCAAACTTCTCCCTGCGAAGATGGTAAAGTGTTGAAAAACTTGTCAGTTATACACATAGGCAGACTTGCCTCAGTCCAGTATCCAAGAGCAGCCAATAAGCTTTTGCATAAACATATGCTGACATGCAGAATTATTGGCCATACAAAAGTATAATCTGGCCACATACAGGAACTGATGGATTGGCCAGTGGATCAGATCACTGAATAGATATAGGGAGAGAGTGGGCCAGTGCAATTACTTCCTGACCAGTGACCCAGCCTGGTCCAGTTTTCTGTTTGACTGATCAAATGTGAAGGATTACACCTGGAGTTAATGGCCCTAAGGCATCATTTTTTGGGGCCACACACATTTGCACAGCTTTATTTACAGACTTTCTTTCAAAAATACATTGTTTAAAGGGGACCCGTCACCCAAAAGTAGGGTTGCCACCTTCCCCTGTGGCTGAAGCCGGACAGGGGGCGGGCCCATGATGTCAGTGGGAGGGCCCGTGATGTCACGGGGCGGAGCTATGACGCAGTGATCGCCGATTGGCCGATCGCAGCGTCAATCAAGCTAATCCCGCCCGTTTTTCCTTATTTGGAAAACCGCGCAGGAAGCATTGACCCGGGCAGCGCTTCAAAATACCGGGCTGTCCGGACAGGTGGCAACCCTACCCAAAAGAAATATCCAAAATCCTATTTTATCACATTAGTCAAGAAAAATGAACTTTATCTACATTATATAAATTATTTGATTCTTGTTTCCTTCAGTCTGGGAATTCAAAATTATAACAAGCAGGCAGGGGCCATTTTGTGGACACTGTTATTAAGACAAGCCTTGTATCATCTCAGAATCTTGTTTGTGCACCAGAATGGGGGACCCAATGTCCATCCATCCCCATGTCCTGGCAAAATAATTAAACAGTGAAGAGAATGGGGGAATGTGTGGAGAGCAGTGACATCTAGGAAGTGCTGAATGGAAAGTGAAAAAAATTGTCTGCCGCGCCTCTATGTCATGGGCATAGAGGAGGGGCAGACAATATTTGATTGGCAGCGGATATTTTTAAATGAGCTTACAACAGCTATGAATGCTTTAATAAAAAATAGAAATTGGATTTAATGTTTAATTTGAAAAGTACCTGTATTATACAGATTTTTGTGTCTGGGTGACAGGTCCACTTTAATAAGTCAGCCCTTCCTCTCCCCAATTGCAAAGTTTAAATGCCCAAATACCGCTTGTTATACTGCCTGTGGCAATCTTTAGATCTTCTATGCGGTGCCTGGCTGCGACCACCATGGGGAGTGGCTAGATAGATGAAGTGCGCATGCAAGAACACTCTTCTTGGCCATACCCGCTTCTCGTGCACTGTTACAGATTACATAACAACATAGCACGAGTAGCAGCACATAAGCAGCGGCAGCTTTTATGCAGGATCTCAATTTTCTCCCTAGAGGTGCCAGGAAACTATTTTAAAAGAGCTGAACACACTGCTTATCAACTAACAATCCTTCTTGTGTGCACATTTTACTGATAAACTGCCCATGTGCCAACTTGGAAGCCTGTTAATTGTGTTGGTTCTTGGTCTTGCTGATAGGCCAGTGCATTGGGAGGTTTTATTCTGTACTCAATGTACTACACAGTGGGCCCAGGAGGTATAGGAGGCCCATGAGGCCCCAATTCACAAACAGTTTCAATAAATATTGGTAAAACAAGTCAACATTTAAACATTTTGGGGGCCTGAAAAATAACTTTCTGTGAGGCCCAGTAATATAGTTACGTCACTGCAACTACGTTTTATGTTCTCATAAATGGCTCAGAGGTAGGGATGGGCGAATACCCGCGATTCGCCGCCGGCGAATAAATTCGCGAAACGCCAGCAAGAATTCGCCTGGTGAAAATTCACCTGACAAAAAAAAAACAAGACGCGCGCCGAAAACGATACGTGCGTCGTTTCGCGAATCTTTCGCCAATTCACAAATATCGCTAGAAATTTGCGCATTTTTAGGTGAAGCAAATCTGCATAGATTTGCCCATCACTACTCAGAGGTAAACAGAAACATTAGCATTGTTGCACAGTATTAAAGGTATTGTTCAGTATAAAAACTGGGTAAATAGAGGCTGTGCAAAATAAAAAATGTTTTCAATATAGTTAGTTAGGCAAAAATGTAATCTGTAAGGGCTGGAGTGACTGAATGTCTGACATAATAGCCAAACACTACTTCCTGCTTTGCAGCTCTCTTGGTTTCCACTGATTGGCAGGCAGTAAACAATCAGTAACTTGAGGGGGGGCACATGGGTCATAACTGTTGCTTCTGAATCTGAGCTGAATGCCGAGGAGAAATTGCAAACTCGATGAACAGTTATGTCCCATGTGCCCCCCCTTACAGTCACTGACTAACCAAGAGTTTGAGAGCTGCAAAGACGGAAGTAGTGTTTTGTTCTGTTAGACATCTGCACACGCCAGTCTTTATCGATTACATTTTAGCTAACTATATTATAAACATATTTTATTGTGCACAAATTATTTACCCAGTTTTTATTTTAACACTGAACTGTTCCTTTAAGTTACACATTCCCATAGACCCTTGATTGTATTCAGCTTTTCCTTTGTCTTTTAATGGAAATGAAAAACAGGAGGAAACTGCTAAAAAATGAACCCAGGGTCCAATGATCTGATGGAATAACCAGCTATTTAAGGGCTCTTACATCTGTGTTTTTTCCTGTGCTCCCCTGCATTCTTCCGTTCAGCCGTAGGAGAGCACAGGAGTAAATGCACTTAATTATTGTCAAGGGGCTGTACACACACAGACGCATGTAAGCACCGAACCGGTTGAACTGAACAAAGTGGAACACAAGGGAGTGCATGAAAAAACATTGGTGTCTAAGAGCCCTAAATAACCCAGGCCCAGTAGCTACGCCTATGTTAACAATCATACTGTACAAACATACTCACTTATCAAGGCAGAAGACATTGAGAGGTTTAGACTGAGGCTGTGCAAAGTAGTTCCCCATCATGAGTGAGATCTAGAGGGAAAGAAAAATGTGAATACACATGTCTGCCATTCTGTCTGGCCCTGATTCTCATTTCACGAGACAGGGCTTCATGGAAAGTAGTTTTGTTTGGGCAGGTCACATATGCTGCACATAATGTGGATGGATGGTTAGTGTACCCCAAATATATGTGCAATGGATGAATAACATATATGTCTGCAAATTCCTCTGGCACATACAGACTGCCTGGCACAAAGCAAGTCCTGGGTATAGTTACTGTATATTCTCTGTGTATTAGTTAGAGCCACCCTAAACTCTCAAACATTCTTCTATCTCTATTGTGCATGGCATTGCACTGTATGGGACGCTAACCTTCATAAATGGTCCCCGTGATGTTTTTATGAAGAGCAAAATGATTTGACTGCCAGAGTAGCCCTAGCCATTGCAAGGGTCTGGAAGCACAACACGACAGGGTCATTTTTTGTAAAACCCTTACCCAAATGGATGGCTCTAGTAAGTGTGTGGATACAGCACTTAAGGGGTTAATAAAAACTGTCAAGCAAAACACTATGCATAGAACATAGGGGCTTTTTGGCACTATCCAACATTAGGAACCACAGAAGATCCATGAATCAGGCTGAGGGGTGCGGCAGTACATTGTGCTGGCTGGTGAGATGGTGGGGGGATGCAGGGGCATAAATCAGTGGCAAGTATATCACAGATATGATATGAGAGAAGATACAAACAGGGGAGCATTGCCATGTAAATACTCCCCAACTGTTCACTGGCCAGCCAGTGACCATGTACTGACTGAAATTTAAAATAACCTTTGGCAATTCAAGTACAGTTAGGGCCAAGTCAGCACACCATCCCCCACAGGGCCAGAATAAAGCAGGGGTATATGGCAGTTATTTAGGCATTTGCTAGTATATTTGGATTGCCACCCATGACCATATTGTTACTCTAAGGGCTAGTCCACATGGCAAGATTCAGGGAGATTGCCGATTCTTTGGGACGACTAATCTCCCTGAATTGCTGGCCTGTGTCTCCCGCCCGCTGAAATGTAAAGTCGGCTGCGCCTATTCACATGCAGCGCTGCGTTTTCCTAAGTCGCTAAAAATTGCCTTGTGATCTCCCTGAATCTTGCTGTGTGGACTAGCCCTAAGCAAGGAAAGGCACTTGCCTGTTATCTGCCACCAGCTCCTCTGAGGAGGTTGGGACTGTTTAACAGATATGATGTGGAGCTGGAGGAAAGGCTGCTGATTGGATAATGGCTGGTAGTTCCCGGGGGGGGGGGG
>CM044439.1:25948042-25958203 GCA_024363595.1 Xenopus borealis | reverse complement strand
TAGATACAAGCCCAGCCTGAGCCTGTCCCTGTTAATGTGCAGTGAGTCTGCAGGGGCCTGATATGTGGTTGCTCATGTGACTGGTGCAGCTGTAGTACTGGTGAATGTGGAAGTGGGAATACATTCGTCTGTTTCCTGTGTGAGTGGCCAGACTGGTAATGTTCGGGGTAATGATGTCAGAACAGTCGAGGATTCTGAAGTTTGTGCGTCAGATTAGTGTCTTGTGGTCTGCAGTGTGAATTAACTCTTTCTTTTCTGCAGTGTACAAGTACAGTTCTTAATCATGACAATTGGTTGCAGTTGTAAGTTTGAGAGAAAGAGTTGGACTAAGGGGTCTATTTATCATGCTGTGTAACAAGTGGAGTGAAGCATTACTGGTGATGTTGCTCATAGCAACCTATCCGGTATTTGCTTTTGGTTAACTTGAATTCTAATTGCAGATTAATTGCTGTGGGCAATATCAGAGTTAAAGAGTTGGTTAACCCATAAAGGAGAATTCAACCCATAAAAAAGCCTACCCCCCTTTCCTACAGAGATCCCCAGCCTACCTGGTACCCGGGGCAAATGCCCCTAACTTTTTATTTACCCCTCGGTGCTGTCTTCTGGAGCTCATGGCAGCCATCTTCTTTTCTTTGTTAAACTTCAGAAGCAGACCAGCGTTTTTTGGCGCATTCGCAGTTGGAGTAATATTCCAGTCCTGAACAACTGCTCCAAAAGTCATGCAAATTTCTGAAATCTTCGTAACTTTCATCACATGCACAATTGTTTGGAACCGGAAGATTACTCAAACTGTGCCGAAACTACAGGAAGCATACCAAAGAAAAGAAGATGGCCTCCATGAACTCCCCGAGGACAGAATCTGCACCGAGGGGTAAGTAAAAAGTTAGGGGCATTTGTCCCGGGTACCAGGTAGGCTGGAGGGAGGGGGGTCTACTTAGGGTAGGGGGGGGGGTAGGTTTTTTTTTTTTTTTGTTCTTTAGTGACGGGTTGAATTCTCCTTTAAGTTAACTGTTGGTATGTTATTGAATGGACAATTCTAAGCAACTTTTCAATTGGTCTTCATGTTTTCTTTCTTTTGTTATAGTTTTTGAATTATTTGCCTTTTTCTTCAGACTCTTTCCAGCTTTAAAATGGGGGTCACTGACCCCCATCAAAAACAAATGCTCTGTAAGGCTACAGATGTGTTGCTATTGCTAATTTTTATTATTCTTATTTCTATTCAGGCCCTCTTTTATTCATATTCCAGTCTTTTATTCTTAGCAAATGCATGGTTGCTAGGGTAATTTTGACCCTAGCAACTATATTGACGAAATTGCAAATTGGAGAGCTTATGAATAAAAAGCTAAATAACTCAAAAAAACACATATAAAATAAATAAATAAAAATCTATTGCAGATTGTCTCAGAATATCATTCTCTACATAATACTAAAAATGCATCCACACTGTTAATGCTCGACTCCACTGTTTAAAGAGCCGTCAGCTTGTCCTATGAGATACAATATAGTGGCTTGGGTTATAACAGGGAATGTTTCTGACATCACTGAGGCCCTAAGCATATGCTGGAAGCATATACCGAGTGCTTTACAAAACCTAGACAAGAGTCTGCTCATGTTGGGGTACTGGGAGCAGCCAGTAGCCCACCTGGTTTTGTTGGTCTGACTTGAGAGTGGAATACAGGGGAGGAAGTGGCTCAGTTATTTCTATTGTGGGTGGAAATCCCCTGTGCGAGTTGCACTGGCTCTATGCCCTGACGGCAAAATCCCTTGCCCACCTGCCGCTCTCCCTTTCTGTCTCCTGGGAGGCTCCATTTATAGTCCCCTGCTTAAAGGAGAACCAAAGCCCAAGGCAACCACCTTTAGCAGTAAAGATGCCCCATTAGCTCCCCATCTTCTTTTCTGCTGATTCACTGATTCACATGCTCTGTGCTGCTGTCACTTACTGAGCTTAGGGACCCACTCACAATATACAGTACACATAGAATAGAAATGTCACAATAAAAGACTGATCAGTAATTAACACAGGTAATTACTACATTGAGCATGTGAGTGTTGCGGACACTTTCCAAGATGGTGACCCCCTGTAACAAGTTTCATGTTCTGGATTATTGCTGCTATTGACAAGCTGAAACTTTATGCGTGTTTCTAAAAATCCGCATATAAAATATAGTATTTTTAGCCATATTCAACTTTAAGATTTATTTCTCCTTTAATCCAGTTATAATCTCTTCAGTGGCTGCAACACTGGGAATCGCAGCACTCCCTGCATCTCGCCTTCCCTAGCACACATACACCAAGGAGTAGTTTGTACACAAAGAACCAGGTCTATCATTGGTATGAGTAGGGATTACATGTGACAGGGTGGATCCCCCCAGCATGTGGTGTGTCATCTTTATGGGCAGTGGGCTGCATGGGAGTCCTTGGGAAGTTCCTACCTCTTTAACCCCATCCCTTCCAGCAGTTACCTCACTGTACCCCACTATTCAGTATGAGAGTAATGAACAGGGCTTGTGTTTATTTGTTTTAATTGCAAATTCTTGCATTTCCTGGTTCAGCCAAGCAGCGGATAAATCCAGTGTATAATAAGCTGCTTATTTGAAAACCTATAGCAAAAGCTGCAGTTTGGAGAAGGGACAGGATTGTTTATACAGAGGTCATTATTTCTAAATGACCCTGCTTATGGGAGGGGGATGAGTTCAGTGAAACACAGCCCTATTTTGCATCAATACTTTTGGAAAATGTGAATTAGAACAGACCGAATTCATGGCAGCACAAGTTCTGTTTATTGTGTGTACTTTCCCTTTCACGCCAGGTCTCTGCTCCATCACATGCATTGCTACCACACATTGACAGTTTCATACTTCTGTGTTGCCCCCACCCACCTTCCCAGCCTGCAATACTCACTGAGCTTCTGTTACCTCTATAGGTTTCTGCACCTCACTGTGATTCATGGCTGGACCAACAGCACCCTCTGCTTCATCTCCCTGGCTCCTGCTGACGTGCTCAGTATCCAGAATGATCTCTACCAGGTACCCTGTAGGCTCTGTGGGTCCCTCATTCACTACTTGGTGTTACATGTTATTTCCATACTACGTGCTGCACATTATTACTATACAGCACCAGTGGGAGGGGGGATATAGACTGCTATAAAAACTTAGTGCTACTCATTATTACTATACAGTACCATTACCAGCAGGGAGCTATAAATACTCTGGTGGAGAAAAGTGGCATAGAAGGGGCAGGGCTTACATGCTAACATGCACAGAGGAAGGATAATTAGTGCTGCTTTGCACGGTGGTTGGGGGGAGTTGGTTCCTTATGAGGGGTTTGGGTCAGACATGGCATCCCAGAGGGGCAGTAAGAGGAGTAAGAAAGAAATGGTTAAAGCACCAGTAACATTAAAAAAAAATGTTAGTATACTACAAAAAAAAAACCCACCAACACATTGCAAAGTCGCCTTTACTTTAACTTTTAAGATGCTGTAAATTGGATAATTTTATAGCAACTTTTCAATTGGCCTTCATTTTTTTTTTTTTTCTTCTTCCTCTGGCTCTTTCCAGCCTTTGCATGAGGGTCAATGACCCCATCTTAAAAGCAAATGCTCTTTAAGGCTACAAATATATGGTTATTGCTACTTTTATTACTCAGCCTTCAGACACTCTCCTGTTAATATTCCAGTCTTGTATTCAAAGCAATGCCTGGTTGGTAGGGTAATATGAACCAAAGAAACCAGATTACTGAAAATGCAAACTGGAGGGCTGGTGAATAAAAATTTATAAAATAACACAAAACACAAATTATAAAAATGAAAATCAATAGCAAATTGTCTGAGTAGCACTGTCTTCATCATATTTAAAGTTAATTTTAAAGGGGAACTGGCGCTCAAACATAAAAAGCTGTATAATAAAAGTCATTTTAAATTAAACATGAAATCCGAATTCTTTTTTTTATGGAAACATCCAAACCTGTTATATGCTTGTTTAAAAGTCTTCACTGACAAAAATGTTTTGCCCCCCCCCCCACCTTAGGCATAGAGGTGGGGCAGGCAATTACTTTCACTTTCCATTCTGCACTTACTAGATGTCCATGCATTCCCCCTTTTTCCTCACCATGTAATTGTGTAGCTAGGGCATGAGCATCAGGCTCCCCATTCTGGCAAATAAACAAGGTTTTGGCAAAAGCTTTCCTTGATAAGTGTCCACAAAATGACTGCTGCCTGCAATTGTGAATTCCAAGACTAAATAAACAAGATTTAAATAATTTTATGATGTAAGTAAAGTTTGCTTGAGTAACCCCTTTAAAGGTTCTGTATTCTACCAACAGGGTTAAGGAGCCATCACTAGTGGCAGGAGGTAGGGCCAAATTCTTGTTTAGTTTCATAGGACATGGTGCTGATTGGGAGGGGTGAGCCCATGTTGCCCTTTGTTAGGTGAGGCAAATCCGTGTGACGCCACAGGGGGCAGGATAGACACCAGCCTGTACTTTGGTTCAGCCGTTAACCTTCTTGCATGATGCCTGTGGGCAGCTGCTGGTGTGCCTATAATCTTCCCGTTTATTTCTCAGACAGGCCTGCACTTGGCTACATACCTGGGCCAGCTGGAGGTGGTGGAGGCTTTGGTATCAAAAGGAGTCAACTTAGATCTTCAGGACAGGAAAGGGGACACCGCCCTCCATGTGGCTTGTAAGAACCAGAACTTGGCTTGTGCAAAAGTCTTGCTGCAGGGGCCAAATGGCCCTCAAAACCTCCATCTGCAGAACTGGAAAGGCAAGTGGCCCACATCATTCATTTACCCAGCTTTATGAGTGATCTTCTATACCAGGCCCAGATTCTGATTTATAGTTCCAAGCTTGCTCTTCTGACATTACTCAGTCTTCGGCCCAAACCTGGGTCCGTGTCTCTGGCCTCTCGGGTGCTGCCTAATGATTCCTTTTCATTGTTCCCTCAGGCCTCTCCTGTCTGCACATCGCCACTCTGAAAGGGAACCACAATCTTATATCCTTACTGCTGCAACATGGAGCAGATATCAACGATCAGGTGTGTACTGAAATTGCAGTGTGGCTATGTGTCAACATGTGGCTTCTATCACTCATAATCACCTTAAAGGGCATTTATTGCAAAAAATAAAACACAATTTTTACTTCCTTTAATGAAAAAGAAACCTATCTCCAATATACTTTAATTTAAAAATGTGTACCGTTTTTATAAGAAACCTGACTGTATTCAGTCTGTGACTGTGTAGAGAGTAAATAAATAGGATTGTTTTGCCACTAATGTGGATTCATGAAGCTTCGTTACTATCAAGTATAAGCTACTGTTTTATTAATACAGAGAAAAAGGAGAAAGAAATAGTATTACAGTATTTGTTTAATATGGGCTTCCTGTAATAGCAAAACTAACCTGGCCCCACAAAACTTTCTGCTTTCTGAAAGGCAGAACCAAAATTGAAATTATTAGCATTTTAGAATTGAATTACAAAGGCTAATAATTCAGAAACCATGAAAAAAATAAAGAAATTATATTTAAAAAAAAAAATGAAGTGTTAAAACTGAGGGGCCTTTGCAATGCCATTTAGACTACTTCCATCTGTAGCATGCTATAATGTACATACAGTTATGGGACCCGTTATCCAGAATGCTTGGTTTTTTTTGGATAATGGATCTTTCGGTAATTTGGATCTCCCTAACTTAAAGAACAAGGAAAGGCAAAAAAAATTAAATTTTACTTTCTTTAATGAAAAACAAATCTATCTCCAATATACTTTCATTAAAAAATGTGTACCGTTTTTATAAGAAACCTGGCTGTATTCAGTGAAATTCTCCTTTCATTTACTGCTGTGGATAGGAATTGTCAGACAGTCCCTAAATGCTGGGCAGGGAAACAATCATACTTATGAACAGCAGGGGGAGCTCCCACCTTACTTCCCAGCCATGCAGAACTCAAGCAGCTTTATTTCCCTGTAGAGCAGTCCACGACTGTGTAGATATTTGTATTGAATTTTATTTTTTCCTTTATATCCCCTTTAATGTTTCCAACTCCAGCTGCAGGGACAAAGATCATGGAGCCAGATTTTAACAGATAAACAATACAAAAACTATAAAATCCACATTAGATTACATGACAACACAGGACCCATTACAGTCTGTATATTCTGATTATTAATCAGTCTTGCTGTATCAGCTTCTGGCAGATATTATTTGACATGTGCTGTTTTGATAATTTATGATGATCCCTAAGCTTAGCCCAGATAACACTGAGCATGTGCACATTCTTGGTCTTGCAAAGATGTATAACAAAGTTACAAGATGACAGCCCCTGTGGCCAACTTTGAAAGCCCATTTGTTTGATTAGGCTTGTGGTGCAGTAAATTCATGTTTGTTTAGTATACAAAATAGAGCATTTCTAGACTTTCCTTGTACTTTAAAGGGAGCATGGCCTCTTGCAAACCATTTATTATACATTGTATAGGTTAATTTGCAGCAGGAACAATCTCTTCATTGTGTTAAATAGCCAAGAACCATAAAACTATGGCAGCTTGGGTATTCCCCTGTGCTGGCAGAACTCTAACAGGATCAGCCCCATAGTTTGCTTATAGTCTGTACAGAGAGATGATATTGAATAATGCTTCAGCGAGTCGTACCCAAATGGCATGGGCTCCATTGCTCAAGTGTCCCAGGCCAGGCCAAAAGTACAGCATGAGCGGATGGGTCCACCTTTGCTGAAGCTAGGGTGAGCCCCATCATCCCCCCCCCCCAGGGGGTTTGGGGTTGTTGGACTCACCTTCACCTTGTGGCTAGGGGTAGTCCCATCTACCTTGGGTTCTGTCGATGCTTTCCCCAGGGCACAAAAAAGGGAATCCGCCTTCACATAAGATCAGAACGGTTACCTAGCCAAAAGGCCTATTCGGTACTACACTTGATCTTAGCCAAAAGGTTGAGAAGCGAGTCTGTACAGAGAATTACTTTAGATCTATGGGAGCATAGGTACGCGCTGTACAATTCAGCAGAAACAGCCCCTTAAGATTGCCCATAGTATGTACAGAGGGAAACGACTAAATGATGACTGTATAGGTATTCGTTTTTACAGTGTGTAATTTAAAACCTTCCTGTCTGCCAGTAGATAATCCCAGGACATTCAGATAATTATTAGTCTTATGATTTCCTGTAAGTCTGATACAGCCAGTCCTCCCATTTCCCTCCCACTGACAAAGTGTAACCAGCCTACTTATCCTGCAGGAGGGTACAAGTGGGAAGACTCCATTACATTTTGCTGTGGAGATGCTGGATGGCCTTTTGCTCACTCACCTGCTACACCATCGCCCTGAAGTGGACTCTCTCATGTACAATGGCTGCACCCCTTTGCACTTGGCTGTGGGTAGGAAAGATGCTGGCCTTGCCCGTTTGCTGTGTCAGGCTGGAGCGGATACGCTGCGAAGAAATCGCGAAGGGGACACCCCCCAGGACTTGGCTGAGGGCAATAACCAGGTAAGTGACAAGAGAGGGGCCAATGAGGATGTATAGGGACTCCTAAGGGGTTACATCCTTTTAGCCCCAATTTAAACCATATATTCTCATTACCTAAATGATGAGGGGCATTGTGCATGACTAGCATCATACACCCCCAGTGCAAACTCATTGAGTACCTCTTCCCTTGCCCTCAGCAGCCCGATTCTGCATGTCTATCTGGTCTCTAATAACACCCCCCTTACATTTTCTCCCACAGCTTCTTGCTCTCTTACCCTTCGATGACCTAAAGATTTCTGGCAGACCGATTGTAACCACTGCGTGACCAAGCACCCTAATAAAATAGGTTTCAAGACTGCACTTTGAGAGCACCCCCCAAACTGGCTGCTTTCTACATTGCTTCTGTATTCTGGACTTTGTCTGGCATTTGACATGGTGTGCTGGATACTCTCTGCCAAGGGGCACCATCCTGTAACTTCCCCATCCCGTACAGAAGAAGGGGTATTGCTTGATCTTTCTGCGACATAGCATTAACCAATTACACATCTGCAACAAAGGAGAAGAGTTGTGACGTGTGTGGAGAAATCTTTCTCTGGATATTTGGAATAATGGATTAAGCCGCATGCTGAGCATCTGAGTGACTCAATTGACAGACTTAAGTGTGTATTTAACTCTCTTTTTGCCTTGTACCCAAGCCCAGCTACACTGCACACCGCAAACTCATAACTCCCTTTGTAGTTTTGGGCATAATCACCTTCCTTTGGTAGTAAATGCCCTTTGGCGGAAGAAAATGCAAATGGCTTGGCTACTTTATCTCTTCCCCCCTACTGAAAAAGCAGAGTATTATATTATTATATTTTCCTCGCTTATTCCTTCATATTGACTGTGATTATATTGACAAAAGGCTCTAGAAGTTCCCTACTGGCCCCATGAACTTCACTGCTTATGGGACATTTGACTGTGGGTGTAGCTCTGCTTGGTGAGCAGCCTATCGCAGTGACCCTTTGTATTGCATCAGCAGTGATGTCACCACCCCCTTACCGCCAATCAAGCAGAACTCCGCATCTTCTCCCAGTAGCCAAGGACGTTGCTAGGAGTGCCAACCACATCTCTGAAAAGTCCACTGCTAGGAGTGCCAAATTCATGATGGTGCATGTGATTCCTAGTGATACCGGAGACAAAGCTTCTAATGGGAGGATATTGGCATAACTAGTAGGGTTACATGAGATGAGGTGACTTGCCATTGGAGGGAAATCCCACTCCCCACAGGGCCAACAAAGTAACCAAAAATACTTTCAAATTGGCAGTGGTGGGCAACCTTGCTCAGGGATGTCACATAATCATGTATTCCTGGTGCAGCTAGGTCATGTCACTCGCTTTGTTTTCCCACAGGTAGTTTAAATTCCCTACTGGTGACCGTGCCCCTTGCTGAAAGGGTGCGACCCCTGCATGAGATCTAACTGGGGCAGCATTTGGGTTTGTACCTGCTATTTGGGATTGGCTACCTTCTTACAAGGAAAGTTTTTGTACTTTGGAGATTTTGAGGGATCCGTCCCATACTATATACATTGGATATGTATGATGTGTGTGATAACTTATAGGTGGGTGTTTTACCATGGGGGGAGGGTAGTTATGATTGCTACAAAACCTAGCAACCTTTTTATTCTAACAATTGCCAGTGAGTGGCCTTACCTGTTACCTGATAAACGGCACTAAATAACAATAAGACACCAGGACTCTGTTAATACATTTTGTGGGCATTCTAATCCACAAACACTTGTTCTTTTTTGGAATTGATATTACAGAAATAACTTATTACTGTAAATAACCTAGCCAGCCTTGATCATTAAAGGGATTCTGTCATGATTTTTATGGTATAGTTTTTATTTCTACATTACACTGCAAATACCAAATAAAATTTAATTCCTGAAAAAAAAGTGTTTTTTTTAGTTGTAATTTTGATGTGTAGGCAGCCATCTCGGGTTATTTTGCCTGGTCATATGCTTTCAGAAAGAGCCACTGCTGCACTATGGAACTGCTTTCTATAAGGCTATTTTTTCTCCTATTGTAACTGAAGGTGTCACAGTGGGAAGTGGAGTTTTACTATTGAGCACTGTCATGGTCATGAAACTCCTCGGTGTATGTATATATATGTATATGTGTGTGTGTTTGTATGTATATGTGTGTGTGTATATATATATGTGTGTGTGTATATAGATATATATATATTGAAGCAAAAGGTGATGGCACTTTTTTTTTTTTTGCAGAAAAACAGAACCGATGATAAAAATAAAATAAAAAAGTTTATTAATCCAACGTTTCGGTCCAACACAAGGTCCTTTCCTTGACAAAGGATTTCTGCAAATCCTGTGAGTGCCATCACCTTTTTCTTCAATTTGTATTCTACATGCATGAGCACCCAGGTATTATCTATTATCAGGGTGTGAGACCCATTTTTGCTATTTTTTTATAGTAATATGGGTAGGTGTACTGAGCCAAATCTTCCCAGCTCATGCACATTTGATGTAACTGCATCCAGGGGGTGCCGCTATTTATAACCTTTTCGTGCCATTCACCTCTACAGGTATCCAATCAGAGTTGCCCCCCCATGTTGCCAAATGTAACTGTTTGTCTAACAGCAAAGTAGTTAAAGTGGACCCGTCACCCCAAAAAAATATTCAAAATGATATTTTATCACATTAG
>CM044439.1:25920220-25930688 GCA_024363595.1 Xenopus borealis | reverse complement strand
CTAACTGTGTAGTCTATGCAGGGGCATGTGATCCCCATTTTGGTGCAAAAAAAAAAAAAATTTGGACGAGGCAGTTTGCTCAATGTTGACAAAATTAGCCCCTGCTTGTAGATTCCAGAAGAAAGGAATAGGATTTCAATAATTAAAGTTGGCATAAATATCTAGTGCTTGACAAACTTTGAAGGTGAAATACGCACCATATAAACTAGAGATGTTGCTGGGAAGAAGCCAATCCATCCAATTAACTGAAGAAAATTGGAAAGCTCAAACCCCATGACCAGTTCATTGCCAAGCCACAGACATCACAGCACACATTTTTCTGCTTGCTACAGTCCAAGCTCTGGATTCTGGACAGAAACACTAAAATATATCCACCTACAAGAACTCTGGGCAACAATCCCCAAGCCAACGAGATCTGCAGCTTGTGTATTTGAGCACACTGGCCACAGAGCCAGTAGACCAACCAGTTAGCAAACCAGTCTAAAGAAATTTGTAGCCAACCCCCTTTAAACAAATCCAGTGACAGAAGGATTCTGGCATCTAGTCCCATAATGAAAGGCAAGACTTACCCAGACCCAACTTGATCATCCTGTAGATTCTGTTTGAGTGTGTCTGGGGATCATCCAGGGAGAAGCCAGATGACAGCAGTGCAGTCTCAAAGAGCAGCACCACTAGGTCCTTCACTGCTTTGTCATTCTTGTCTGTGTCCGCTTTCTGCCTCAGGGTCTCCACAATGGGGTGCTCAGGGTTGATTTCCAAATGTTTCTTAGCCATCATGTAGCCCATAGTGGAATTGTCCCGAAGAGCTTGAGCTTTCATGATGCGCTCCATGTTGGCAGTCCAGCCATAGGTGCTGGTCACAATACAGCAAGGAGAGGAAACAAGTCTGTTGGACACAGTGACCTGCAGGAAAACAAGTTAACAGACTGGGTTTTTAGCTGGACATTGCCAATGGGAGTTATACATAGAGACAACTTATGCACGCCCTTCCCCCACCTTCTCAACTTTCTTGTCCAAGATTTCCTTCATCAGTTTGCACAAACTCTCAAATTTGGTCTTGTTCTCCTCCATAGTCTTCTTTTCCTCCTCATCCTCTGGAAGCTCCAGGCCTTCCTTGGTAACAGACACTAGAGTCTTCCCATCAAACTCCTTCAGCTGCTGAACACAGTACTCATCAATTGGCTCGGTCATGTACACTACTTCGAAGCCGCGCTTCCTCACCCGCTCCACAAAGGCAGAGTTGGCAACCTGGTCCTTGCTCTCCCCTGCAACAGAACAGAAGGTCACAGCGGGAACTCCCATAAACAATTCCTTGCTTCTTTTGGGAAGCTGGCCAGCTCCATGTAGGCAACAAGCTTTACAACAGATCATTTTGTTTTAGTCAGTGCCACTTACCAGTTATGTAGTAGATGCTCTTCTGGTTCTCCTTCATACGGGAAACGTACTCTGTTAGAGAAGCCATCTCATCACCTGTCTGGGAAGTGTGGTACCTTAGGAGCTCAGAAAGCCTCTTGCGGTTTGTGGAGTCCTCATGAATACCAAGCTGCAAGGAAAAGCATGTCAACCTGAGTGCAAGGGATATTGGGAATCACAACTGCTGCAGGCTTAACTTAACCTGGTAGAACTCCATCCAACACCTTGCACTTACCTTCAGGTTCTTTGAGAAAGACTCGTAAAATTTCTTGTAGTTTTCCTTGTCCTCAGCCAGCTCAGAGAAGAGCTCCAAACACTTCTTGACGATGTTCTTGCGGATCACCTTCAGAATCTTGCTCTGCTGGAGCATCTCACGGGAAATGTTCAAGGGCAGATCCTCAGAATCCACCACCCCACGGATGAAGTCTGTAAGAAGGGTACAGTTATAGGTCACAATGCAGGGCTTCTGCGAAAGTCATACACAAGAGCTGGTCTGTGGGCTCAACCCATCTGCACTGCCCAAAAGCCAATTTTAGCTGGTTACCCGTTTCCATTCTGTAGGTCAGGTCAGACAGAAGTAAAAAGGCAAACAAAGCTCTGGTAGCTAAAATCTACTTACTCAGATACTCTGGGATCAGCTCATCACAGCTATCCATGATGAACACACGGCGCACATACAGCTTGATGTTGTTCTTTTTCTTCTTGTTCTCAAACAGGTCAAAGGGAGCACGGCGTGGGATGAAAAGCAGAGCACGGAATTCCAGTTGCCCTTCCACAGAGAAGTGCTTGAGTGAACAGAACAGGTGGTATTAGCACAGTCATTCAATACAGAGATATGGAAGCAAAAACCCCCACCCCCATATGATGTATCTGCTTGTTTGGACATTGCTTACCTTTACAGCCAGGTGATCCTCCCAGTCATTGGTCAAACTCTTGTAGAACTCTCCATACTCTTCCTGGGTGATATCATCAGGGTTACGGGTCCAGATTGGCTTGGTTTTGTTCAGTTCCTCCTGATCAATGTACTTCTCCTTGATCTTCTTTGTCTTTTTCTTCTTATCTTTCCCCTCCTCTTCATCATCAGAGCCCACATCCTCTATTTTAGGTTTGTCGGTCTCTCCTTCCTCTTCCTTCTTTTCTTCTTCCTTCTCCTCCTCCGCCTCATCATCACTGATCTCCTTTTCCCGCTCCTTCTCCAGCTGCCAGGGAGAAATATTCATGAGCCCAATATCAGGTCTGATGTCGAGTTTCAGTCCCATGAACAACTGCCACAAAGCAGTTTAACACCCCACAGCCTGTTTGTACTTACATAAAGGGTGATGGGGTAGCCAATGAACTGGGAATGCTTCTTCACAGTTTCCTTGACACGTTTCTCCTCCAGGTACTCTGTCTGATCTTCCTTCAGATGCAGGATGACTTTGGTACCACGGCCAATGGGCTCACCTACTAAGAAGTACAATTCAAGGTTAGGAGTGCCAAGTTACAGGGCAATAACAGCTCTAAAGGCAGCAAATAATCCTGGTCCAATGAGAGAGAATTGTAACCAATTTACCATGGTCAGTTTTCACAGTAAATGATCCACCAGCGGAGGATTCCCAAGCATACTGCTCATCGTCATTGTGTTTCGTAATGACCACAACCTTCTCTGCCACTAGGTATGCAGAGTAGAAACCCACACCAAACTGACCAATCATGGAGATGTCTGCACCAGCCTGCGAGAGAAGAAGCAAAGCATCAAAACACCAGTTTATGCATTCTGGTTCGGAGTTGCTCCTTTTTGTAGAAATGTGTGTTTGTTTCTCTTTAAAAGAACACTTGGGAATTTTTCTTCAGATTATAGTCTGCCTACCTGTAGGGCCTCCATGAATGCCTTGGTACCAGACTTGGCAATAGTTCCCAAGTTGTTGATGAGGTCCGCTTTGGTCATGCCAATTCCGGTGTCAATTACAGTCAATGTGCGCTCTTGTCTGTTGGGAATGATGTCAATCTTCAGGTCCTTGCCGCTGTCCAACTTAGATGGGTCAGTCAGGCTCTCGTATCTAATCTTATCCAGGGCCTGCAAGCAGGAACAATGGGGAGATGGAATTTTGGTTAAGGGGAGGATGGGCTACTAGCACAGAAATTTAGCCTCATTATAAAGAACACTGTTCTCTTGCCCCACTATTCAAGAGGCAGGGATGCTACCAAGATATATTCTAATATACCAGCTTGGCTGCAGAGCACACACACCATTCTATCACTGGTGATGCTAATGTTAAGCACTACAAAGCTGCTTCAATCCCCAAGCAATAGATTAGCAGCAGATATACAGAACAATTCCCCCCTTACACAAAGGGCATTGGGCAGCATATACCAGCAAGGAGGGCACTGCCTAAGTTAGCACAGCTGGTACATACCCAGGAAAGGAAAGACTTACATCAGAGGCATTTGAGATTAACTCTCGCAGGAAGATCTCTTTGTTGGAGTAGAAGGTGTTTATGATCAGGGACATCAGCTGTGCAATTTCTGCCTGGAAGGCAAAGGTCTCCACTTCCTCCTCGCCATTGTGGGCTACTTCTGGCATCTGTAAGGAAACAAGTCAGTTTGTTGCATATCTGCCCACAAGGGTGCCGACAAGTATAGTAAGGTCCTCACATCACACAAAGGGGACTGATACAACCTCAACCCAAATCAGGGCAAAGATGCATGGTGGGGATAGGGGCAAGGCATCTTAGCGGTGTTTGTAGTGACTTACTTTTGGTTCCTCCATGTTTAGTGCAATAAATGCGTTCACTTAAAACCAACAGGCAAAGGGTCAATGCAGATATACTTTAATTCAGCGCTGAGGAGACATTTCTGACCAGGGCAGAGAGGCACTTATAACCAAGGGGAGATGGAAAGATTTTTCCAACCTACCCCCCCTTTAGGCACCTTACACGAGCCAGCAGATAGGTTGTAGGTAACAGTGGGACTATTTCAAGTCGTAGGGGGTAGCGTTTGCTAGAGACTAGGGGACCCGTTTCCACGGATATCAAAGACCGGGCTTCAAGCCCGGCCCCGGCTATGACGCATTACATACCAACATGGCGGCGTTATGACTACCGGCTGCCCAACCACGTGCACCCCCCACAAGCGGAGGGGGGGGGGGTAAAGAGACCTAGAAGGTTCCACGGGCGGAGCCAAGACTGACAGATGGGATAACAACCCCCCCTCCCATTAAGTCACACAAGCGTCATTCACCATACAGAGATGAACAGGAACCCGGAGGGAACCACTAAAGGCCCCAACAGCGCATAAACTAGTGTCCCTAAAAACCCTTTCCATTGTGCGCACTATTAGTTCTTGCCCCAAATCCAGATCTTATTGCGCTCTATCCCCATTATAAAGCGCCTCCGAATATCCACAGCCCATCTTCCTTCTCAAATCCCCTTGGGTGCTAGGACCCCCTCCCACAACATCCAGACACTACCTCCAACCCACGCCGGTACCTTGGCTGATATAAGATCTCCGCTCCCAGACAGAACAGTGGAATTGGTGAATGAAGAGGACCGAAGAGCGGAGCCGGACTCCTTTTATACCGGGCGGAGCGCAGCCCTAGATCCCTCCGCCTGCGCCGGAACTATTTGCTACCTGTGTCTATATATGCGCAGGGACAAAGAAAATATGTGATGCGCAGAAAACAGCGAGACTCGTGTCTCTCAGCGCTGATCTGGGGAGGAATCGTTCTCTCAGCACGAGCTGCTTTCACTCCAGGTACAGTCATAACAGGCAGCGCATATCTGCAGAGGAAACTGAGCTTGCGCAGCCCTGTTAAACACAGCTGTCACTCTCAACAGCAGCCCCTTTCAGTGACCTCTCTGACTCCTCCCCGGGAACTTCCCCCATATAGAAAGTACTAGTGGGGGATTATTTTTTTCCTTGGCGTTGGAGGAGGCAGCACTGAGTGCTTCGTCTTTCTAGTAGTTTCTCTGGTAGCCCCGCCTCTATGTCTTTCCTTTCTCCGCTTCTTCCTAGTCTGTTTCTGCCGCCATCTGCTGCTTTGTCATTCCACTCTCCTTGTGTTGTTTGTGGGAGGAACAAGCTGGGCGGGACAGTCCTTCTGTTACATCACCAACTGCAGGGATAAACGGCTGCAGATGAGTCACATCGGGAGAGAAAGGATTCCTGGCTGTTATACTCCTTTATTTTTATAGCTTTGACTTATCCCACTGCGGTGTATTGATATAATAGTTATACGGGTAATATAAAGTAAGCATTTTATTTCAAAATCCCTTAAAAGCACTTCAACCAGCCCAAAGAACAACTTACCTTTCTTCTTGCATTTCGGCTTCTACTGGCTCTATGCAGTGCTGGACTGAGAATCAAAATAGGCCCTGGCATTTCAGGTACACAGAGGCCCAATCAGCCCACTTAGAGGCCCAAACAGTCCCCACCAGCCCACTAAATACTGACTTTCTATGGCACCTTATAGCAGCCCATCTGGCATTTGCCCTAACCCACAGATTGCCAGTCTGGGCCTGGCCCTATGTCAGGGGTCCAAAGCCTTTTTTGGTTCAGGGATTGGTGTAGAGGAAAACATTTTTTTCAAGGAGTGGGGTACAATCCTTTAGTGCCAGCGTCCATTTTGGTGCACCGGGTTTGTTGCGGGCTAGGCTCAGCGGTCCGATTCAGTCCCTGCCCCAGTAAATTTACAATATATATATAGTCATCCCATCCCTAGCTGTGCTGCATGCCCCATGTGACAGGGCACTTAGATTGTAAACTCACAGGGGCAGGGGCTGATGGGAATGTTATACAGCGCTAAGATTGTAAGTGTGACCCCAGAAAATATGAGGTCACATTTACATGTGTATATATATATATATATATATATATATATATATATATAATACACAAAAGCCGTAAATATCTTGCAAATTATATCCTTATAAACGGTGAGTTCTGATGTCATCAGTTATAAACGGTGAGTTCTGATGTAATTTCTGTCACATGACTCACTGAAACTTGTGTATTATAATAAATAAAGTACCCCCGTTTGCAAAATATGAGGATATTAGAAGTTACCTCGGAGTTCCATGACCTGTATAAAAACACTCGGCCTTCGGCCTCGTGTTTTTATATGCATATCCCATTTACTGCAGCACACTGGAGACTGAAGTTCAGTGCAATTTGAATATTTATTAGCTCATAGTAGACAGAAAACAGGCAACGTTTCGGACACCTCTGTGTCCTTTATCAAGCCTAATCACATCAAACATTGTGCCCCCTTAAGTACTGTGTTCAATTAAAAAGGTGTGTCAAATTAAAAAGATTGTGTCCAATCAAAAGGGAAGGGGGAGGAGAATACACCTCCCACTATACATTGTGTACAAATTCATCAAGTGACTTTGATCAAATATTTTTCAAATAAATAGATAATGTGTGTCCATAAATATGTGTGGTACAATAAATAGATAATGTGTATTCATCAAAGTCACTTGATGAATTTGTACACAATGTATAGTGGGAGGTGTATTCTGCATATACTGAGGAAGATGCCATACGGATCCTGGGACCTGACTCAACATACAACACTTTCCTAACTGAACCATCTGGTAATAATTTGGCCAGAGAGTTGGAAAAGGAGAAGAAACGACTTACAGGTCTGGAACTACACGGCATTACCTTGAGAGAATACTATAAAACCAAACGCATCCCACGTGGCCTAAGAGTAAGACTGCGACCAACCATTTTTTCAGAACATGCAGACTTTGTAAAAAGGTATGAACAGATTATCAACAAATGTTCCCTTGATATACTGCTATTGAACATTGAATTTATACAAAACACCATACCTAAAGTAAAAAGTCAAATTGCAGAAATTGAGCAGCAGTTAAAAGATACCTTAAATAATGAAGATCTGCGAACACTGCTGAACCGCACTGAAGATGTGATTGCTAGACATCGGAAGACAATAGAAGACCGTAAACGAGTAAAGTTCCAGCGTGATTCAGAGGACTATCTCCAAGGAAATATCTATCAGTGGCACAGCCGGGAACCAGAGAGAGGCTTGGAACGCGGAACACAGCGTAACCAGGGATACAGTCCGGAGCGAGAGAGAGGCTTGGAACACAGCGCAACCAGGGATACAGTCCGGAACGGGAGAGAGGCCTGGAACGCGGAACACAGCGGAACAGCACACGCTACTACGCACCGCATAGCAGGAGACGCGAGCAGCCATCCAAGGGACAACGCCGAAATATACTGGGAGGCCAGACGACTGAATCAACATCGGAAAGCTCAGCATCATCTTTTTTAGACCTCAGCCCACCCGATCCAAGACGAGGAGAGGCCAGAAAAAACGTAGAGGAGTCCTACAGACACAGACATACTTCCCAAACAGAACAGCGACGACAGCCAACCAGAACTGCGAAACAGGATTCACGGAGAATACGTTAGTATACAATTTATCTGATACTGTATTAACTCAGGAAGAAATGCAGGTTTTACAAAGGGGACTGTCTTTTAGCCCTACTAATAAATGCGATACATTTACTTTGGACATTGATTTACAACGATTTTATCGCAATTTACGGCTGAAAAGACACTTCTCAAAAATACCGGATGTACCAGAGTATATGTATAGTAATAGAGGATTGGGACATTCACAACTTTCACTGAAACAAGTAGGTTTGCGCAATAAGAGTACATTTACGCCTTCTACCACAGACAATGTGGTGGAAGCATATATCAAATTAGTAGACCAAGATATTGGTAAACTTAAACGTAAACTATTGCGCAAACCTCATATGGACACACAAACTAATCTAACATATACTGAGAGAATGTGTTTAAATACTTTGTTAAATAATGACAAATTGATTTTCAAACCAGCTGACAAGGGAGGCGCACTGGTGGTACTGAATAAACAATATTATATGGAAAAAATTAACACACAATTGTCCAACGAAGAGGTTTATAAAAAATTGAATAGTGATCCTTTGGCCTCTATACAACAATGTATTATGGACAGAGTATTAACAGCAAGGGAGGAGGGCACTATAGATGAGGATCTAAAAACATTCCTCATTAAGGATCACCCAATTACTCCAGTATTTTATACTCTTCCAAAAATTCACAAAAATTTCAGGAAACCACCGGGTCGCCCAATTGTTGCTGGTACAAACTCTGTGCTAACTCCTCTAGCAATTTTTCTTGATAAAATTTTACAAACAATTGTACAGGCCACACAATCATATGTAAAGGACACAACACACTTGATTAATTTACTTAAAGATATAACTTTACCTACACATGAGATACTAATAACAAGTTTTGATGTTACCAGTCTGTACACGTCTATCCCACATAATTTAGGACTGGAAGCCATTCGCTATCATTTAAGGAAAACAGAATTTACAGACTCACAGACATCCTTTCTAACAGATTTGTTGGAAATAGTGTTACACCAAAATTACTTCCTCTTTGGAGACACATACTATTTACAACAAAGGGGTACAGCGATGGGAAGTAATGTTGCTCCAACTTATGCAAATTTATATCTGGCATATTTTGAAGAAAACAATATTTTCAGACATCCGCTTTACAAAAAGCATTGCAGACTCTATCTACGCTATATAGACGATCTGCTCATACTCTGGGATGGTCCCCCTGATAGCCTTAATTTGTTCCACCAGTTCCTGAACAACTTGGAATTAAATCTAAAATTTACTTATGAGAAGGATGCAACATTACTCAATTTCTTGGATGTACAGATTAAAAGGGAAGGACAGGTGTTAAAAACAAATTTATACAGGAAAACTACAGAAAAAACAACTTGTTACATTTTGACAGCTTTCATCCATATTCACTTAAAAGTTCTTTACCCTTATCACAATTTACACGAGTGAAACGTATCACAAGTGATGTAAGGGATTATGAAATGAACATAAGTGAAATGATAGAACGCTTCAAACAAAGGGGATATCCGGAGGAAGTATTAAAAAGAAATCTAGCTAGAACAGATGAAAAATCCAGGGAACAATTATTAACTAATAATACAGAAGGTAAAAGTAAAAAAGAACATACCAGAATGGCATTTGTCAGTAATTATAACACAGCAAGCAAACAGGTTGGGAACATTATACATAAACATTGGCACATCTTACAATCATGCTTGTCTGACGTTCCAGATTTTCGGGAACCCCCAATGCTCGCATATAAAAGAGCTAGAAATCTAAAAGACCGGCTGGTCAAAGCAGATATTGGTCCACAGAAGAAACAGTTTACTAATTTTCTTCAAAATCCCAAATTTGGAACTTTCCCATGTTTACACTGTGTACAATGTAACTCAGTAACTAAAGGCACACATTTTTTCCATCCACACTCAGGGAAACGTTATGACATTAGAAAGTACTATACATGTGATTCATCCTATGTCATTTATATTTTGAAATGTCCTTGTGGACTAATATATGTTGGGGAGACCACCCAGAAAATACGAGACCGTATTTCAAAACATAAGTCCACTATTAGGAAAAACCAGACAAACTTACCGGTACCGGCACATTTCCAACAGGCAGGACACACTGTAAGTCAATTAAGATTTCAGGTCATCGACTCAGTGGATATCCCCAGGAGAGGAGGAGATAGGCTTATGTCACTCCATAGAAAGGAAATGCAGTGGATCCATAGGTTAGACTCTATTTGGCCAAGGGGACTTAACAAAGATTACACCCCGGCTCTATTCATTTATGACTAATTGGGAAAGTAGACATTGAGGGAGAGATTCTGTCCCCTTTGAATTACTAGAAATAATATTGTGTTAATTGCTATAATTTTTCTCTCTAAAGGATAATGAACCAGTGAAATTTCTGAGAGCGGGCACCAATTTCTGTGACCTTGGAAAATCAGAAAATAAGGTACCCCATGTGCCTCAGATGACACTAAAACAAAATAGAATCAAATGTAACAATGTTTTTAATCCTGTTTTGATACTCTTTTTGATACTTTGTAATGTTTTTATATACATTATATATTGATGAATACACATTATCTATTTATTGTACCACACATATTTATGGACACACATTATCTA
>CM044439.1:25851663-25868582 GCA_024363595.1 Xenopus borealis | reverse complement strand
CGCCGGCGTCCATTTTGTTGCACCTTGTAAAAGCTCCGTGGCCAGCTCCAGGACTGCCCGCGGCCCGGTGGTTGGGGACCCCTGCTGTAGATTATTCTCAGATTATTGTATATTATTATTGTAGATTATTCTCAGCACTCACCCTCTGACTGGTGATTGCCTGTATTCCTGCTGAGTACAACTAAACTACAAATCCCATCATCCCCCAAGGGAAAGTCAGGGACTAAAGGGTTATCAGTATCAGATTAAGTTGGGGAATGGCATCTTTCTGCTGTGCTTCTCTGCAAAGTGAAACCTGTGGTTCCTCAGTTCATTAACCCCAGCAACAGAAGTACATCACATCAATTGGGATATTCTAGGGCAAAGGACAAGAGGTGGTGGTTTGCAACTAAAACAATTATCTGGTTGCGTAGGTTTCACTTACCCTAGCAACCAGGCAATGGTTTCAGTGATAGACTAGTGAATGAACAGGGGAGGACCTGGATTATGACAGTAAACATCTGCTTTTATTACAGTAAACATCTGCTTTTGGGGCATCTGTGAACTGGGTGTCACTTCCGCAGAGAAAAGATACAAAAATCAATGGTGCCATTCACACTTGGGAAAACCTGGTCAGTTATTTCTCTCCTTTATATGGTGACTGAAAATGAGCCACAGTTGTACAATGATACAGAATAGCATGGAAGAGCCAGGCTAAATAAAGAAAATGAAGAGGGAATAATATGGGGGTCACAGACCAAATATTGCTAAACTTCAACAATATGTTCATTCAGATTCAGTGCCATGGGTATGTGTCTGTGTCCATTCATAAAGAGAGTAAAATGCCCCAGGCAGATAAGTGCTTGTGATCATCCCAAGTGCAGGAGTAACCAGCATGCACCAGGGTACAGACTCATGATAAGGAGCTTCTTATTGGGCGTGCAGGGACCCCTGCGCTTGGCCAGATAAGCCTCAGACGTAATCCCAGGCATTTGGTAAAGACTGATATGCCCTATTTGTGCAAAGGAGCTGTAACAACTGGGGGTGACATGGCAATGATGTCATCAAGATAAAAAACGTTTGGGTGAGGGTTCATCTGAGAGATTTGGATTATTTGCCTCTTTCTTTGCCCATTCCCAAATTTACATTGTTGTTATTCTGTGGTTAGTATATTTAACCCTTTACTTGCCAGCCAATGTCAGATCTACCGCCAGAGTTACCGGCCAGACAGCGGCATAGATTAATTTAGTTCCATGTTTTGTTGACCTGCAATATCAGAAATGGGAACGCCATAGTGGATCACAGGACTGATAAACTTTAAATTAAAGTAGCTGTTCCAGGGGGTATCTGGCCAGAGCAGAGGCCCCAAGTCAAGGAAGCTACAGTACAGTACACTAAACTAGCAATGCAGTTCTGCTGTGGGGGCCGCTGTATGTGCTTGCATGTGCAATAGTCCTATTTAAACAAAAATTAGAGCCCCTTTAGAATGGCATCTGTGCTATATAATGTTTTCTGCAGGGTAACCCCTATGTGCAGAGCAGTGCCAGCTCAAAGGGGCACTTGGTGTTGCCATAAGGAAAGATGAAGACCAAGAAGGAGAGCTGCTGTACATGCAACATTCTACATTAACTCCATGCACTGTTAGGGAGCAGTGTAACCTTATAATGAACATAATAAGCCCAGGAAACAGAGCCATAGGGCAGGACTACATGGACGATTTTGGTCCGTTTTTATCGCATCCGATGCTAGGCAGCAAACCGCATGCAACAAAAACAAGACAACTAAAATAAAGTCGAATGGGGTTGCATCATTGATCCAAGTCACATGGCTTGGGGCAGCTGGCAATTGACAATATGTCTAGCCCCATGTGAGATTTCAAAATGAAATATAAAAAAGTCTGTTTGCTCTTTTGAGAAATGGATTTCAATGCAGAATTCTATCTGGAACAGCACTATTAACTGATGCATTTTGAAAAAAAAATTCCCATGACAGGATCCCTTTAAGCCTGTGTTCTGACTAAATACAGCAACTGTAAAAGGGCCCTTTCACACAGCAAGTGAGATCACTGGGGGAAGGTGTTGCCGTTGTGGAATTTTCACTGGACCCCTCAGAGAAAGAGACATTGGTGTTGCTTTAAAGGAACAGTAACATCAAACTATTAAAGTGTTTGAAAGTAACACAAATAAAATGCAATATTGCCCTGCACTGGTAAAACTGATGTGTTTGCTTCAGAAACACCAGTTTTTCTTTATATAAATAAGCTGCTGTTTAAAGGAGAAAAGGCTCAGTTACACAGCAGATAAGCTCTGAAGAACAGAATGGTATCATCTGTTATCCGCTATTTAACCTGTGCCATATAGCCGTTTTTCAATTTCCGCATTGCTACACAGAAGCTTGTTTATATGAACTATAGTAGTGTTTCTAAAGCAAACAAAACAGTTTTGGCAGAGCAGGGCAACACCACATGATATTTTCACTACTTAAAAACTCCTTAATTTTTTGGTGTTACTGTTCCTGTAAGAGAACAGTTTATTGATAACAAGTACATGTAACAGTGTACACTTTTAATCTGGTTACACCCCCTCCCCCAGGGTACTACACCTGCCTGTTCCTGGGTCCCAAGTAACCAATATGCTCCATGGGGTTAATAAAGATGTCATGACATATTATAACTCAAAGTCCAGTATAGCTTTGGCAGGGGGTAACACTGATTTCCCAGACTTACAAGCTATTTTAATTGACCATTTCATAACGGGCATGAATCCAAAGTTTAGAAGTTGTGTTTTTAATTATTAAAGTTTTACATCAAATTAACTATTTATGCAATATATGATTAAACAAACTAGATGTTTCTGGAAAATCCTAATCAGTTCTCGGTTACAGAATCAGCTTTACACCCCAACCACCATTTACTGCTCTTGTGCACAGATAAAAATATTTATGAACAATTGTCTATTGCTGAGGGGGGGCACGGATGTACTAGAGCCAATGAACAATAATATAAAGTTCGGTAGTTTCCCATTCCTGCACCGGACATTAAACAAGTGTTAAAATAATGTTCTGATTTGTTGGGAACCAACTGTGCCTCCTGGCTGCTTCCCAAGAGAGCTTGGCACATGCTCATCCCCAGCCTGTTTGACTTGGCGTATCTTCTGGTCTTTGCTTATAAACACCACACAAGTGTATCAGGCGTGTGACTCACATCACTGCTTATTTGTAATATCACGGAGCTGTGTCATTTCATAATATTTATACTCAAGGGCTGAGGGCTGCTAATCTAATTATTAATAGCTTGCCAAACCCACCCCATGGTTTTGCCAATTTTTAACGCATTTGCTCATAGGACTGAAGCAATCCTCCCTGCTGAGGATTCTCTACTTCATTCTCCTGGGCTGCTCTTTTTTCCATGGTAAGGCAAGATCAGTCAATCTCCTCCCAATATTTACCCTTGCACAGGGCCCTGGGTCTCTGGACTGCCTCTGGACTTTCCTTGGACCTCAACAAAAATGATTTCTGGTCCACTTCCAGTTGTTTATAGCGAATACTTATTGGGCCCAATCTCTCACCACCCCTGATTGCCAGCTGCGGGGTCTGCTTACCCATTTGTAAAACCTTTGCATTGTAAATAAGGAGCAGTTGCCCAACAGCATCGAGGTGACAACATGGAAATTGCAATTGTTAGATAATTCTAGCATTTAAACCAGGAATTTCTAGCCTGCAGCCCTCTCTGGGGGTCCACAAAGCAGTATTTAGAAAATAGCTGGAGGGCTGCCGGTCCCACGTATGTGTTTTATGTAGATTTACACCCTTTCTGTGGGCCCATCATTCATGCATTGGCAGCAGCCCTCAAGAGAGAAGGAACAAGTGGTGAGGAAGAAAGGAGATTTTACCATCAGCTTAGGAAGAGTTTATTTACTGTTAGGGCGAAAAGCGAAGTTTGCTAATTTTTTACCACAGTAATTTAGATTAGAGAAGATTAGTCACCTGCACAAGACAAGATTTATTATGGGCAAGTAACTTTGTCATGTACCAATGCCCTAAAGGGCTTCTCACTTTGAGGGCAGGAACTATAGGGAATGTCAGGTCAGTAGAGATGGCAGATAAAGAAGACAATTCCAAAAGAAGAGGATGCCTGTCTAGCAAAACAGAATCCACAGGGTAACAGGAATGATGCAGGAATGTTCAATAGGGGCGGAATCCAACTGCTGGGAAAAGGAATTCACCTTGGAGGGATTTTGCATTGTTTTGGGTCATCAGGATGGAAAATCAGTAGGTCATTGGTTTAACCCTCATCCAAAGCAACAATGTTTTCAATAATGTTTAGAATTGTCAGTCAGACTGTATTGTAGAAATTGTGCCTTTCTTGCTAAAAGACAGTGGGTGTTTTTATATGTATAGAATCACAATTGTATACAAATCTCAGCTTCTCTAATTTCCTCTTCTTCCCTCTCCACACATGAAGTATATAAAGTACTCTGTTTAGCTATTCCAGGGAACTACTCTTTCTCATATAAACTAAGAACTTACAAATCCCACTCTCACCTATCGGGCTCTCCTCCTATGAATTGCACATTGGAGTTCTCCTCGACCCTCTGGCGGACCCCTTCTCCCCTGGTAGTTACGCCAATGGCAACCAACCAACATCTGGCTCTGAATGGTCATTGACTACTGGAAATATGATTCTGAGCAGTTGCTGTGGGTTCATACTCCATGTTAGAGTTGTACATTTCTTTTATTTTGCCCCCTCCAGCTGTTCTATAATTGCCAGTTTGTAAATTGCCTGCAAATGAGCACAAATTTAGACTGCAAGGAAAGGGCTGAGCTGAGGAAATGGGTCACAACTTATAAAGAGTTTTGCTTGCTCAAGGAAAACACTTTGGGGGAAATTCACTAAAGCGCGAAGCGTCTAGCGCTAATTCGCCAGCATGACTTCAATTCGTAACTTCGAAAATTCACTAACACTGACTCTGGCGAATTTCCGCTAGCGAAGTAGATAGACTAGCGCAACTTCCCACCCTTACGCCAGGCGAAGTTGTGCACGATGAAGGATTGTAATTACGCAAATTCACTAAGATGACCATTTTACTGAACGTTTCCACTTACGCTAGAAGTTACCTGATCAGACCTGGCAAAGTTCAATACAATAGATAGGAGTTTGAAAAAAAACGCTGGCGTGTTTTACCTTTTTTGGGTGATAGTCTGAAAAAGAGCGAAATTTTTTGGGGGGTTACCCTCCTTCTCACCTACATTTCCTAACATATGGCAACACAACTATACAGGGGTCACATGTTTAGGGCAATAGGACAACTTTATTTTATTTATTAAAGGTTTCCTGGACTTGTGTCGTGCAATGTAGTGGCTGTAACATATACTTCTATTATACTTTGAAATTCGTGCTGTATGCAAATTAGGCATCGCTAGTGTAAATGCGCTTTGCCTGGCGAAGTAACACTAGCACAACTACGCTACCGTTCGCCGACCTTAGCGTAACTTCACACTTTAGTGAATTTGCGTAGCGCTTGCGAAAATTCGCCTGGCGAAGTGCTGCTAACGTTAGCGAAGGCAACACTAGCGAATTTTCACCGTTTAGTGAATTTCCCCCTTTAAGTGCAGGTTTCCTTTGCAGCAGAGTATGCTACAGATTGCACTCATATTCCAAGGCAGGTGGAAAAAACAAATTGGTATAGACGAGTACAAATAGGGATTTAGGGGGATGTTGGCATTTTGATGCCACAATTCTGTGCTCATATCTTTTCCGATCACTTTTGCATATTTTACCCTTTCCCCTGCAGCCAGCAGAGCCAGAGTAAAGTCCATACTGAGTCCAGAAGTAGTCACTGAATAAGCAGACCAATTGCACAGCTGCTTACTCCCAGCTGCATCATGCTATCATGACTTTCCCCTATCCCAAAGCAAAATATTTGAGTCTGATTTAGTTGGAAGATTTCTTTGTCGGTGTAGTTATTCTAGAAACTGTAGCAGATTACTGAACCCCCAAAAATATGAAAACCACTGCACTTATTGGAGTGGAAGCCCCGCCGTAATCTAGCTATGGATGTTATAATATTTACACGCAGAGAAGATGGTTGGGTAAATAAGCTAAATGGTGGTGGGAGATGTCAGAGTGCAAACAAGAGTATAAATAAGTGCTCCAAGGGAATAGTTCCTCTACCTCAAATATGCAAAATATCTCAGCCCCCAGTGCCACTCTGTAAATTGTTGGGAGGGGTGTAAAGCAGCAAACTGTTTCCCTAAAAGGGAGAAATGACAAATACTGTGGGTGCTTTCGTCTGGGTGTAACATGACATGAGGCACTAGTTCTAATTTTGTGTGTTTTTCCCATTTATTGAGGGGGAGCAAGGAAATGATGTGAAAGGGCAGTAACCATAGAATCCACACTCTCTGTTCTGTTGCCTGTCTTTAGGCACAAGACTGAGTACCCTTCACATGTTGTTAAATCTACAACTCCCAGCAATCCCCACCAGGCGCAGATTTAGCTAACTGATGCTTTACAGTTGGTCTCTAACAAAGTACTTGTCAGTGGCGTAACTACTCGCTGGTGCAGGGTTGGCACCCAGGCCCCCCTATCAGGATCTCCCCCTATGAATTGCACATTGGAGTTCTCCTAGCCTCTCCAGCGGGCCCCAAGAGGGAGCGGGCCCTGGTGCAATTGCACCCTCTGCTCCCCTGGTAGAACTTGCCAGGTGGTCTTACAATAGCCTCTGTGTGGCAGCTCCCTCTTTGCACCAAATATGATAAATAGAGCACTGCATTGGGCATGAAAATGCAAAACCTCTATGCATTCATCTCATCTAAATATAGAAGAAATATGCTCATTAAACTTGTGTTTCAGGCTTATTTATTGAAAGGATCTCCAAAAACCCTATCAATTCCAATGTCTGCCTTCCTAGAATCTGCAGGGAAGTCATTGGCCCACAGCACAGTGCACTGTAATACAGGAATCAATCAAACCCTGAGGAACCTGATAGAGAACTGAAGACTGCCTTTGCTTGTGTGACTGCAGGGATGTTATTGGGTATCCACTCCAACCCTTCTTCTGTCAGGAACCGTTAGCACACACCCACCCCTCATTTGAAACACAGACAGGGGATATCCAATAAATATGCCATATTTAAACATAATGATAATATTTAGCCCAGAGTAAAACAAATTTAGACTGCAAGGAAAGGGCAGAGCTGAGGAAATGGGTCACAGCCTATTGAGAGCTTTGCTTGCTCAAGGAAAACAAGTCAGGTGCAGGGTTACTTTGCGGCAGAGTATTCTGCACATTGCACTTCATATTCCAAGGCAGGTGCACCATCATTGTTGCCCAAAAGATTGTGACAGGAGGCATTGAATTTTCAAGACTCCCCCTCATCACATAGGCAATGATGAAAAATGTATGACTGATTTCAATGTGGCATAAAGAGGATCCTTACCTTTCAATTTTCCCTTTATTGAAGCCCCAATAGATTATCTATGGTTTAGCTTGGACATGAGCCTTTCCCAGAAGCACAGTTGTAGGATGTGGGTAGCCAATCACAATTCTGCCTTTACACAGGGAAAGATAGACTATAGGGTCTTCTAAGGTCCATCTATCAGCTGATATCCTGTGCATAAAGTGTTCTTTAAGAACAACAAGGGTTGTACTAAAATAAATCTAGCTTTGCAGGGATCCCACTGTTGTTGATGTTAGACAAGGGTGAACAGAGGCCGGCACTTAGATTGTAAGCTCTAAAGGGCAGGGACCTCCATCCTACTGTATCTCTAACCACATTCTCTGCGACCTTATATAAACTTGTATTTAGGGTTGCCACCTTTTCAGCCCGTCGTATCCAGGCAGGGGCTGGGCCATAACACGGCCAGTCGCTGCGTCAATTATAAGAAATCCTGCCCAGTTTTCCTAATTTGGAAAACTGGGCAGGCAGTCTTGACATGGGCAGCCCGTCAAAAAAATGGGCTGTCCAGGTCAAAACCAGGCAACCTTAATTGTATTTAAGGTCTTTAACATATATAGTGATGGGCGAATCTACCCTGTTTTGCTTTGCAGCAAAATTCGAGGAATTGGTGAGAAAATTCACGAAACGAGGCCTAGCACGTTTTCGTTGCGTTGTGCCGTTTTCGTTGCGTCGCGTCAAAAACGACGCGCAACTCGTTTTCTTAGCAAATTTATTTTGGGCGCATTTTCGCTGGTGTTTCGCGAATTTATTCGCCAGCAGTGAGTTATGATGTCATTAGTTATAAACTGTGCGTTCTGATGTAATTTCTCTCACATGACTCACTGAAACTTGTGTATATAATAATAAAAAATACTTCCAGTTGCAAAATATAAGGATATTGGACATTACCTCGGAGTTTCACAACCTGTATAAGACCTTCTGCCTTGTGTATTTATATGGTCATGAAACTCCTAAGTAACTCATAAAATCAGGGCCAGAATTGTCCTCCGTCCTCCGTCTCCCCCCTCCCTCCCAAAGATAGCGTGCATGTGCAGCCTCTTAGCTTGATTCCAGAACACTAGCAGTTCAGGGCTAGTGCTTCGGGAAGAAAATTACTTGTGCGGCCCCTTAATCGATGCCGCCCTGGTCGCGGCATAACTGCAAATCTGGGCCTGTATAAAATCCTTATAATTTACAAGAGGGGGTATTTTATTCACTATATACTGCACTGTGTGGGACTGACAGGACTAGGGTTGCCACCTGGCCGGTATTTTACTGGCCTTGCTGGTATTTTTGATGGTTGGTCCCAATGTTATTAATAGGAAAAAAAGATAAACATATAGGAAGGCTGGTATTTTTTTCAAGAAAAGGTGGCAACCCTAGACAGAACTCATGGATCTGCTCTTTATTCAGATTAAGCTCTGTATGCCCCCTTCAGGTGCCAGCACAAACAAAACTGTGGGTTAACCTGGGCCCCATGCCTTTAAGAGTCTAGACAAGAGGAGACTATTTGGCACACAAGGCATTTGGGCTGTTGTGTGAGGAGGGAACATATCCCTGTAATTAAATGCTGGATTGTGCAGGGGGGTGTCGGGATCACGTTGGGTTTGTTTGGGAGTCTGTTTTTAGATGGGGAGTTTCCTCTGCTCTTCTGTACAGAGAGGATGTGGGATTCTTTGGACAGAGCATATTTCCCTCCGCAAAAATAAAACATTTCCATTCCCAAATTTTCCTTCTACAGCAGCCAATGATGTATGGGAACAGTTCACTGATGTAAATTCTATCCATCGCCTTTTTCTCTCATATCTGAGATTTCAGATTATCTGCTAGCCCTGCCTTCATACCTTACTTTCCTTGTACCTGATGATCCCTCCCCGTTTCCTCACTATACCGTAAGTGCTAGCCCCACACTCTTATATCTCTATGTATTTGCATGCTCCTCCTCCCAGATTTTTTCTCAATATTTACCTTTATGATCAATATTCTTTTTGTCTGAGACTGGATCTTAAATTAATTGCATGCACCCCAGTGGCGTAACTACCAGGGGTGCAGACTGCAGAGGGTGCAATTGCACCAGGGCCCTCACCCCCTTGGGGCCCATCCAAGCCACGATAATGGTTATGGCAGGCAGTTTTCTAGGGGGAAATTTTACAGCACACATATTATCAACACTCCAGCATGGGATTTATAGAGTTAAGGGCCCGACAGGGGGGCCCAGGTGCCCATCCTGTACCGGGGCCCACCAGGGAGTAGTTACGCCACTGATGCACCGGCTAGTGTACATGGGCTCTTAATCCTTCCTGTATTGTGGTCACAAATCAAGTTCAGGCCTGCACATTAGGGGCATTGTCAGGCTCTGAAAAGAACTGGGGGACAGAAAATAAACCAAACCAACAATTTAAAGGGGCTGTTCACCTTCTAAACACTTTTCAGTTCAGTTGTTTTCAGATTGTTCCCCAGAAATAAAGACTTTTTTCAATTACGTCATTACTCCATTATTATAAGTTTTATGTCTCTGTCTCTGGTGTTTGAGTCTGGAAGCTCAGTGATCCAGTTGCAACATTTAGTTGATACATTTCTCAGCAGCATTTCTAGAGTATTGGCAAACAATGTATCAATTCTAACAGCTGCCTGTAATGTAGTGGTTCTCAACCTGGGGGTCGAACAACCCTTTCACAGGGGTCCCTTAAGGCGTTCCAGGAGCAGGTTCATCTCTCTCCCCACTAGCCCTGGGGCAAGGTTGTAGCTCTCTGGGTGTTGGTGCTGGGAGTTGTAGTTCAGTAACCTGAAGCCAGTTGCACTACAACTTTCTATATACCCTTAGTAGAGACTACCATAAAGCTCTCCCTGCCCATTTAAAATTTGTAAAATTAACAAGGTAATTGGGGTGTGGCCACAAAATGGGTGTGGGAAAATTTTTTTGCTGCACTACGCACGGAAAACAAACCTTTATGCAGCCACATTGAGACAGTACTTTCTTAACTATCTGCTCTGGGCTGGCAACGAAAATATTTTAATATTTTATGGTTGGGGGTCACCTAGGGTTGCCACCTGTCCGGTTTTGACCCGGACAGCCCGGTATTTTGAAGGGCTGCCCAGGTCAAGGTTTCCTGCCCGGTTTTCCAAATAAGGAAAACTGGGCGGGATTAGCTTGATTGACGCCGCAATCGGCCAATCGGCGATCGCGGCATCATAACTCCGCCCCCGTGACGTCACGGGCCTGTCCCCCTGTCCGGCTTGAGCCACAGGGAAAGGTGGCAACCCTAGGGTCACCACAACTGTATTAAAGGGTCGCAGCATTAGGAAGGTTGAGAACCACTGCTGTAATGAAACCCAGGGACTCTGCTCAGCAGGCATAAAGAAAACAAATGTATCAACTAATTTTATTTAGAAGGTGAAAAATTACACCTTACACTTCATTATTAGAAAAACGACCACATATAGGAAATAGAAAGTCATTGGAAAAAGCTGTTATTTCTGGTGATTTAAAACAACTAGTTGCTTGAAGGTATACAGCCCTTTTAAAGGCCTAATAACTTTTCACTCCACATATGACTTACTGGATATAATTTTGTGCATGGGCCATGCTGTTTGCACAGAAAATTACACTGTAACATTGAACAAATCACAGCTTCAAATTTAAAAGGGACCCACAACCCTAAATGGCACAGTGACCAAAAATACCAAAGCCACACGACATTAAAATATTTATATCTATTATACACAGTCACTAAGGCATTTGCTTTGTGTGTATGTACATATTGTGTAAGGGCTCTTCCACACGAAGAGATTGCAGGGAGATTTGTAGCCTGCGACAAATCGCCGCGTGTTTGAAGCTACAAATCTCCCTGCATCTCTTCCCCCAGTCTTGCACTTGCTTAAGTTAAAGTCGCGTGTGCCTATTCACACGCGGCGCTTTAGCAAATCGCTCGCCAATGCATTTTCGCGCGATTTTCAAAAGCGCCGCGCTGCGTGTGAATAGGCACACGCGACTTTAACTTAAGCAAGTGCAAGACTGGGGGAAGAGATGCAGGGAGATTTGTAGCTTCAAACACGCGGCGATTTGTCGCAGGCTACAAATCTCCCTGCAATCTCTTCGTGTGGAAGAGCCCTTAGGGTTGATTTGGATAGAGTTGAGACTCACTGGGTGGGGCCATACTTGCCTTCTTGCCCCCCACCACCACCACCACCACACACAACAAGGACCATTTTTCATTTGTGAGAATTGCCTTACAAGGAGGAATATCAATAGCATGTCCACACACAACACTTTAAAGGTTAATGAGTGGAATGATTGCAGCTGGAACGTGTGAAAGCAGCTTTTTTTACAAAGTGAGAGCAGAAATTGGAAACTGCCTCAAGGACTTGGCTTGCTAGGGAACAGGGGTGTGCATGGAAAGAGCCCTTCACTATCTTTGTGGTACCCAATAAAGTCTTAATGTTGGACTGAGTCTATAGTTTTCTTCTGTTCCTTTCACATCTGTTTTGTGTCATCTCTCCAGTTTCTTCCTCAGAGATCATATCCTCATAAACCGATAGGCAACAACAACATAACGGTTAACAGTCTCCCCTTAATGAAGTTTCCCTCCCAGCAGTTCTCTAGCAGAAATAATCTCAGGTGCTAAACAGATCAGATGATAAACAGATCAGAATTTTACTTTTCTACTTTTTATTTTGCATTTAAAATTGTTCACACCAATATTTACCGTATTAAAATATGGAAAATAAATTCTTCAAATAATATTACAAAAACCTTTTTTATTATTGTTGTGTTGCTTCAATGCTGTTGGAGCTAAATGCTGCTATCCCACACTTTTGCCCTTAACCTCAGGGCTGTCTTCTTCTCATCTCCATTATTGTAGCATTGTAGGAATCAATATGGGAATTCTGTTTAGGGACAATCTGGAGAAGTTTTTGTCCTCCCTCCTATCTACTTCTTCCTATGGGGTAGATTCCTCAAAGAGTGAAGTTCCGCCACTAGAGGGAAATTCCGCAGCTCTCAATTCATTTCTATGGGATTTTGCAAGGCATATTCATCAATGGGTGAAGTGAAAGTTCACCCTTTGATGAATACGACTTTAACACTCTTAACTTTACTCTTTGATGAATCTACCCCTATGTCTTGTCCTCAGAATTCTCCTTCAAGGCATTGGAAAAGCTGCTTGAATTCATTCTTATCTTCTCCTTTCATTGTTCTATTGGTCTTTAGTCTCTGTGAGTAGGCATGGATTTGCGGCAAATTTGTGGATATTGCTGTCAGCCAATGTTTTCGCAAAACTGCCACAAAAATTCGCTGTGGAAAAACGAAAAAATTGTTGCACATCAAAATTGTCACACGTCAAATTTATTCGGACACCCATTGACTTAAATGCATTTCAGATTCACCCATCACTATCTGTGAGCTATGGTGTTCATGAGTTTCAGAGCGGCACTGATTTTTCTTATTCTTAGCACTTCTAGGCTCCTCCCTCTTTTTGCTTCCACTCCCACTAAGTTCTGCTTCTTCCTCTATGTTATAGTGGGTTTTAGCAGGCCTTTGTGGACCTTCTCTCTCTCTCCTTCCCAGCAGGCCTCTCTGCAACATAATGCCCTACATGGAAGAAGAGAATGAGACTCAATACAAAGAAAATTTTTTAACCCAAAGGAAATCTCCTATGGAATAGAACTTTATTCCCTTTACAATATTTAGATATTCTATTAAGAGAACAACTCACTAGCAGTTGATGGAATAGAGTAGGAAAGTCTGATTCCAGAGTAACTCACTGATTGCCAGTCTGAATTAAGCATTGAATTGTTTTCTAATGAGCTCGTTATTTTAATGGCATACCAAAAGAATTCATTCCACACTAGTGCCATTCTCAGTAACTCTGATGAAGGTCTCAGTTGGTATGAACTTCTACAATAGAAGGATATCAGTTAGTCAGACAGTTGGACCCTCACTCATATTAGCACATCATCAGTGATAGGTCAGACAATTAGAGCCATTCCAATAATTTTACATCAGACCAACTATGTATATAGTTTCATCTGGCCCTACTCCACCCTGGAAGCTGACCCTCTGTAGGAGGAATAGGACAGTGCAAGCCCTGCAATAGGAGAGGACCACTTACTCGTACAGCAGAACAATTGATATAATTGAATAGGAACATACAATGTTGGTAACCACTACCTTGTGGCCTTGTGTGAGCAGTTAAAGGGGACACATTTTGTCAGTGCATGGCATAAGTATTGAAAAATTTCATTTTAAAAGTACTGGAGAACTTTCCATTGTGTAAAATTTCCAAATAGACCCCCAACCCCTGCACTGCAAACAGTGCAACACAAAGTTTTCACCCTGCATTGCTGAGTTTGTGTCAAACAGTCTCCTATAAAGTCATAAAGAGGCAAATATAGCCCAGAGCAGAATCTGTGTCAAGAGGGAAGATTTGGGCGTCAAGAAGAAATGCAAACTATCTTTATTAAACCTAAAAGTTCAGCATTTGGTAGTAGAATAGCATGAGACTTCCCTTTCTATATTTAACCAGAGGGTTTTTATTTTCAGAAATATTGACAATGCAAAACATGTCCCTCCTCCACCTGAAGGCAAAGTACCATAGCAATCCAGACTTTTTGAGACTAAGGAGATAATATGGGGGTAGGACTGGCCAGAGGAGAAGGCTAGAAATCCTAGGTAATAGAGTTACTAAGGAGTTTGTCTCTAAGGCTGCCCCCTATGTACCTGCTGAATGGCTGCAGAAAGGTCTTAATTAGCTACTAAGTACTTTAGGTATTTAACCTGTAAATTGATTATAAGTGCAAGGGGGAGATAACAAAACATAATGCAGGGCCAGGTAGTGCTATTCCTTTATGGAGTCACGTGGAAACTGGTTTACAGAAACTCATTAGGTCCTGTAATTAATCACATCCAGGTGATAAGAATCTGTTTATTTAACTGATGTTTATTTAACTGTTGGATTGTATAACTGGAGCAGATGGGTTACAAATAAAGTCAATTTAGCTGCTCATGACCCACAACATTTATCCAATTTGTAGGTTTCAAGCAAAATCATCTCAAATGTGACTGTTAAGGTAGCTATAGAAGTTGAGATTTTTCTCTCCCTAACGACCAATTTTAGTGCGATCTGACAAATCCATAAAATTATCGTGAGGTTAGTAGGCACTGACTGATCATGCATCTAACAATTTTTCTTCCGACATTGGTCAGAATATTGATCAGTTAGGTTAAAAGATTTTCATCGTTCACAGTGAATATTTATCCAATGTATGTAGCAAGTAGCTACCCACAGTTATATATCTTCAGCAAGACGATATTGCTTGAAATAGTCTTTTTGATGGACAAATCCTACATTTAAACAATACTTTCAAGATAAACTTGGTCCTACAATAACAAAAAGATCTTTTAAAAATCTTACCCCCATATGTAATATAAGGCACTAAGTTTGCCCAGGAGCAGTAATCCATAGCAACCAATAAGATGTTTGCATTTAAACAGGTGACCAGTAACTGCTACCTGCTGATTGGTTGCTATGAGTTACTGCCCCTGGGCAAACTTAGTGCCTTTTAATCTTTTATTACATAAACCCCAAAATGTCTATGGCCACCTTTACACACAAACACAGTGCCCTCTAAGCTTTTTGCACCAAAATTGTGGTGCACACCAAGAATTTTGTGCGATAACAAAAAAATTGCTCTTATTCTGATATGGGCAATTTTTTGCACAGTCAACAAGAATTTAGAGGGAGTCTCGGTGCCTACACACATGAGCTTGTGGGGGGTGGGTGCTGATAAATTGTGGCGTTGCCAATAGTCACTGGATTATTCTGCCCCCAAGGACCCAGCTAATAAGATCACTCCCTAAAGAGACACATTTACATGCTGATTTCTCTCTTAACATCATTACCAAACGAGATGTAGAAATGTTTTTGACGTGAGGTATAGCTAACACTAATTCATGGCCAGTGCTGAAAGCTGTATTTCATTGGGGCAGGTGCCTTACGGAGATGTTATACAGAGACCTTAGATTGTAAACTTCCATGGGGCAGGGACTGATCTTATATTGTAAGCTCACTGTGGCAGGGTTTGATGGTAATGTGATAAGGACTTTAGATTATAAACTCCACTGCGGCAGGGACTTGATGTATGATATATAACCTTTGTACAGTGCTGCAGAAATGTGTGTGCTACGTACGGAAGAGCAATGGGGCCAATAAAAAAAATATTCTGATGATTTATGACTAGTGATGGGCGAATTTTTCACGTTTCGCATCGCCACAAATTTTGTGCAAAAAATTAGCAAAATGCCAATTTTGACGCCTGCGACAAAAAGTTGACACCGCTGCCCATTAAAGTAAGTGGGTGTCTGTTAATCGTCGCCGCCATCCAAATTGACTTTGACACCGGCGGCATCACAGCTGTCGAAAACTTTGATGTCGGCATCGGGCGAATATTCAAGTCTGCCAAATAAATTCGCCCATCATTATTTAATCTCGCAATTATGACCTTAAAACTCATAATTATGACTTTAAAAAGTCAAAATGATGACTTTTTGCATTATGAATTTGTCATAATTATGAGTTTAAAAGTCATAATTAAGGATTAAAAGTTATAATTTCGACTTTTTAAAGTCATCCTTTTGAGTTTAAAAGTCATAAATCATCAGAATATGCTGCCCCCAGTGCTCTTCTGTAGTGGGCACTATATAAATACCAGAACATAAATTCTAACCAGTTGTGACCAATAAATGCTTCCCATTTCCTGGATGCCTATTTCTTGGTAACCCATTCTGTTTAGGGGAAGTTCACTAAAATAAACTTTGCATTTGGATGTTGAGCAAGAAAAACTCTACAACTTTATTTGGGGTTGTGGTGTCACTGCCTGCAGACAAGAGCCTAAACTAAAATATAATTGCCAGATAAAATAAGATCAGTAAAAAAGCCAAATAAAAGAACATGATATTAAAGGATGATTCCTGCTACTGACTAACTTTCCCCACCACTAACAGGATGCTTGATTGTGTTACTTTTGTATTTGCAGTCATATTTACATATCCAGAGAAACTATACTGCAGTTTCTCTGTAGATATATGGAGGAAAGATACATACATGGCATTGACCATAAGAGAGTGTGGTTAAAGAGGAAGTGTTTAAAATGTGAGTAGTGATGGGTGAATTTATTCGCCAGGGGCAAATTCGTGGCAAATTCCGTGATTTGCCGCTGGCTAATAAATTCGCAAAATGTCAGTGAAAATTCGCAGAAAAAAAAGAGTCATGCATTGTTTTTGATGCAACGCGACGAAAACGACGCGACGCGTCAAAAACGCGCCGCGACTCGTTTCTCAAATTTTTTCTGGCGAAGCGAAACAGGGTAGATTCGCCCAGCATCACATCAGAGCAAGTACTCAGCACATTATATTTTGTCCCCGGATTTCACTCTGAAAACCTGGAATCCTTAGGAAAAGTTGATATATCTGCTCCTCTTCTTATAGGGTGCCAACTGGCTGGT
>CM044439.1:25835872-25846751 GCA_024363595.1 Xenopus borealis | reverse complement strand
TATGCCAAACCACATGGGAATTTAATGCAATACACCACATTATTGCTATTACATCCTTGAAGTTGCTTACAACATATCCTAAGACCCCAACGATTTATTTTCTTCCCAAGATACATAAACAATTGATTAATCCACCTGGGCGTTCTATTGTGTCAAACATAGGATCCATCTGGCAACCATTGGCCATTTATATAGATACATATTTGCAGGAGATTGTACCCATGTTAAAACCTTGTTTATTAGATACAATGGATTTTCTGAACAGATTGGGGAACATAAGTATACCACAATGTGAGTTTGTTTTATGTTCACTCGATGTTAAAGATCTATATACTTCAATTCCACATGATGAAGGGATAGAGAGTGTTCGGACTTATTTAACTAAGGGGTCATTACCTAACCACATGATATCTTTTGTATGTAATTTATTGGAGTTTGTGTTACAAAAAAAAATTTTTTCAGTTTGACAACGAGTTTTATTTACAGCTACAAGGTTGTGCCATGGGTGCCAACATGGCACCGGCATATGCCAATATTTTCATGGATTTTTTTGAACAGACATACATTTTTTCAAATGAGCAATTTGCACCTCATATACATGCTTATATGCATTATGTGGATGACACATTTTTCTTATGGACAGGAACTAGTGAAAATTTGATGGGATTCTTGGATTATCTTAATAGGATACATGCCACCATAAAATTCACCATGGAAGTTAACAGTGCTAACATTCATTTTTTGGATGTTAGCATTGCTTACGAGGATGGAAAGTTTAACACCACTATATACACTAAATCTACTGATCGAAATAATTTGTTGAAGCCCACTTCACACCACCCCCCAGGACTTATTAAAGGTCTGCCAAAAAGTCAATTTTTGCGGGTGAGGAGGATTACATCAAGTGAGGATTTGTATGAAGTGGAGTCCAACAAAATGTTACAAAAATTTGTCAAAAAGGGATATGACAAAACAAATCTTGAAATTTGTAGAGAAGAGGTAAGAGGGAGATCAAGAATAATGAAAAAACCTGTGGTCTCTAAGATGACACAGAGGATACCTTTTATCTCCACTTACAATAGAAATTCCAGAGCATATCGCAACATAATTGTAAAATATTGGGGCATTTTAAGCAATGATGATAAATTTGGACATTTATTTCAACAGCCACCATTGTTCTCTTACAAACGTGGGAAAACAATTGGGGATTTGATCAAATCTAAAAAACAAGGACAACAAAAAGTGGGGACATTGTTCCACTCCAATGTTAGTGGCACAATTCCTTGCAAAAATTGTGGGCATTGCAGTGGCATTATACCTGGTAATTATGTTACCCATCCATTGCAAGGTTCCAAACACAAACTTCAAGGATGTTTTACATGTAATAGCAATAATGTGGTGTATTGCATTAAATGCCCATGTGGTTTGGCATATGTGGGCCAAACATCAAGATCTGTAAAGATCAGATTAAACAAACATAAATGTATGATAAGGAACTATAAACCCCCGGAGCCACAAGTAATGGGTAGTGAGACCAAAGATAAGGAAACCGTGAAGATTAAAAGAGAAACTTTATTAACGAAACATTTTCACACACAAGGGCACCGTGTAGCACAACTCAGATGGCAAATTTTAGAAAAAGTTATAGCCAAACAGGGACAGGATATGAAACAGTTGCTATTGCAACGTGAATGTTTTTGGATTTGGCTACTACAATCGAGGAGTCCTAGGGGGTTGAATGAGGAGTACAACCTTTCCTGTTATCTATAAAATAGAGTAGTATTAATATGGTTACATGTTGCCAGTACGAATTACATTGTATCTTTTGCTCTTTACAGATAAGAAAACCTCTGTGTGATTATTTCCCCAGGGACAGGTAAATCAATTTTTTATCAGGGCCAGTTTGTTACTGTGTCAATTTTAACAGTTATTTTGGCTGTCTGGGATAACTATTCTGTCTTTTGTTTTTTTTACAGACCCAGATTGTAACAGTGAAGTAATTAACACAATGTTACAGTTTTGTGTATAACTCATTTTTAAACACAGTAGATTTCACTTAGAAGTTTTATTTAAATCTAATGTGTGGTCTAGCCTCTCTTATTTTATGCTTTTGTACACAATTTTATATTGTTAATGTATGTCTAATTATATTATACTATCACTGGATTGAAACATATATTATATTTGTAAAGAGGAGAGGATTCACTAATTGTATATGCTAATTGTTTAATTGCTCACACTATTTATTGTCTGTACATTGGTTGTGTTGTATGCTTGACAAAGGGGCACGCCCCAAAACGTTGCACATCCGTTCACAATAAATTTGCAAGAGGTAACCCTGCTTGGAATTTACCTTGAGTGCCAGTATTTTTCCAAAGTACTTTGCAACCGAGTTAGTGCAACCATTTTGTTGGCTGGGTATTAAGTCCAGCCATGATAAAAGATTGTTGGTACTGGATAATACTAAACCTGGTCATTAGATGGCACTGCATACATATTTACTATGGAAAAGAAGACCATTTCATCAGTGTACCTAATTTCCATCTGTAAAACCATGAAAAACTACTTTTTGCTGAGCTTCATCCCTTTTCTACTCCCCTCTTCCTGGTTTACCCATCTTATACCTCTCAGTTTTCCCTATTTTAACATAGCATTGTCCCAAGCTGCAGACCCCAAAAGGGGTGGTGGTTAAAGGGCAGCGGGTGGGGTTTCAAGGGGTCAGGGTCATGGTTGGGCAATAGGGTGATGCATTTATTGTACTGCTCTTTTCTACCTTGATTAGCTGTGGTGCTTTTAGAGCAGTGATCCACAACCAGTGACTTGTGAGCAACATGTTTTCTCACCAACCCCTTGGATATTGCTCTCATTGGCTTCAAAGCAGGTGATTATTTTTAAATCCCTGGCTTGGTGGCAAGTTTTGGTTGCATAAAAACCAGGCGTACTGCCAAAGAGCCTCCTGTATGCTGTAGGCTGCTAGACCACATAGGGCTACCACTCAAAGCACATATTTTATCCCACTCAGAAACATTTCTTATGCTTGTGTTACTCCCCAGCTCTTTTTACATTTGAGTATGGCTCATGGGTAAAAAAGATTGGAAACCACCATATTAGAGGGTTAAACACCATAATGTCAAATTTCTCTGAGTGATAGCAATTCCTTTCGTAGTTGCATGGCAGTTGCTGAGTCTGACAGAGCAAACTTACACAGACACATTTTCTCAAATGGCATCCAACCTCCATAGAATTCATGTAATTTTTAGGTGTTATGTGAGCAAGCAGAATTGATTGCCCTGTTATTTTGTAAATTACAGAAATGTGCTGTGGGGGGGGGGGGAGACAAATGATGAATAAAGTAAAGGAAATAATTCTGACTCAGACTCAGTGAATATACATACATCCACTAGGAGAGCAAAACAGTTTCACCAAACAAAGAACAGGATTATTTACCCTTTATATGAAAAGTCAACCTACATTGGCTGGAGATGCATGTGCCTGCTTTGAATAAGAGAGTGGAAGAGCTTTTTATAACATAGAAAAATGGCACAGGTATGTTTAATTTTGTGTAAAAATGAATGAATCATAAAAAGGTGAGATTTATAGATGTCTATAGACAAATTAACTGTAATTCTCCTATACCATGCATATTGCGTTCTCCTTTAAAGTCCCCTCCTTCCACCAACCCCCCATATATACATATATAAATCACAATATCAGGTGGGTATTTCCACTTCTACTTCTGCATTTATTACAAGCAAATATGTAAAAATTTTCCAAGTGGATTTAAAGAAAGCTACCAAGATTTGAGAGAAAGGGACAGGTGGGACAAGTTGATCATGTTGGAAGTTGCCTCAGGGCACATTTACAAAGATGCGGCAAGGTGCAGTGTTTTCTTACTTTGCCCCAATTTAATGTGTCCCTTGTGCCCAGTGGGGCATTTCTTCCTGTTTCTTGAATTGAGTGAATTGCACCCCTCTGTATGAGCAGTACCTGTGTTTTGCAGTATACAGGGTGGGGGTGAGGTATCACACGAATGTCCCCTTGAATAGTTCTTGTTAGAACATCATTTAGAGCAGAAAGTACCTGCATTCACTTATTCAGAGTGCTGCCCAGGATCAGGAAGAACAGAGAATCAGTGCTTTGTACCATGTCCAGTGCTGGGGGGAGACTGGATTCACTTCCCCTTCCTAACCACAAGAAGTAGTGCAGCCTAAGTACAGAGAAACAAAGAACTGCATCTGGAAGTCTTGCTGTTCTGGGAGCCCCAAGGCAGAGAGGTGCCTGAGTCCCTATCCTATATAAATGCACTGAGGCAGGACAACTATTTTAAACAGGACACCTGTATTTGTGACTAAGAGCCCAGTGGCATATAAACACTATACACATAAAGTGATGAACTTGAGGCTCTTTGTACAAACTTTCCCCCCTATTGTATACAATAGATAGACACCCACAGATACAATGAGACAACTAAGTATGGATTGAGACAGCCAGCATTAAAGTAAGACACCCAGGGATGCAATGAGATAGTCTAGAGATGCAGTTAGATACGCTGGGATAAAATGGAACGGCCAGGATATAGTGAGACAGCCAGAGATGCAGTGAGACACCAAAAGATGCAGTGAGACACCAAAGGATGCAGTGCAGTCAAGGATACAGTGAGACACTAGGGTTACAGCAATAGAGCCAGGGATACAGTGAGACACCATGGAAACAGTGAGACACTAGGGATACAGTAACAGAGTCAGTGATACAGTGAGACACCAGGGAAACAGTGAGGCACTAGGGATACAGTAACAGAGCCAGGGATAAAGTGAGACACCACAGAAACAGTGAGACACTAGTGATACAGTAACAGAGCCATGGATACAGTGAGGCACTAGGGATACAATGAGACAGTTAGGCATTAAATGCTACATCAAAGGATACAGTGAGACAAGCAGATATGCAGTGAGACAGCCAGAGATGCAGTGAGACAACAAGGGATGCTCCGTGTCTGTATATCTTTCAAGGTCAGGCTGGATGCTGGGGCAATAATAGAAGTAGTCAGGGAACATCTCACCTCCTCTTTCTCTTTCTCCTCCTCTTCCTCCCTCCTCCTCCTCTCTCCCATCTCCCCCCATCTTCCCTTGGAATCTGCTCCTTCCTCCATCTCCTGCACAGCATCCTTCCCTTTTCTCCCTATTTTCCCTGCTCCCTCTTCCCTTCCCCTCCTGCCCTGTTACACCGATCCATCTGTGTTGTGTGTTTGTTCTTTGCCTTCCATTGTGTCTGTTCACTGTGTGTCATAGCGTTGTGTGTCTTTGTATAATACCATTGTGTGTCTGTCTGTCACAGTATTGTGTATATGGTTGTCATAGCACTGTGTGCCTGTGTGACATAGCATTGTGTGCAGGCAGCTTCTGTTTTTGTGTGACCTCAGTGTGCATGTGACAATAATATGTGTGAGAGGCAGTAGGGCGTGAGACACAGAAGTGTACAATGTATCTGTGAGACAGGGTGTGAATGTGATTTGTATAAAGAACCTAAATAGTATGCATGTTTATTTGTGACTGTAACATCCCACTGTGTGGATTGTGTTAGTGATACAGTGTGGCAGAGTCCCTAGTGTATGCATGACTGGGTGCAAGGTAAAGCAGCTGCTATGATTAGGCCCAGTGCACTTGATAACAATGCTTGTGGTACTTTGTGTCAGAGTGTTTAAGTTGTGCAGATAGACCTCAGTATTACTATACAATTACTGTGTGTTTGCTTTGTTTATCTGGACAGTTGCACCTATTTTGTTTCTGCCTGTGCATGCACGTTAGTGCTGGCATATCAGCATTCCCATGCTTTTCCATACACACACTGCCTCTGTTCTACTCTGGGGCTCCCCTCCCCAGCCCTCATGTTGGATTGGGGTACAATGACTGCCAGAGCAGGCCTTGGATTTTGGGTGGCAAGTTTCTGCAGACTGGGGAATGATTCCCCCAATTTCTCCCCTCTTGTACTGGATTGCTGAGAGATTCCACTGAGAGATTCCCTGTTTGTGGCTCATCGCTTGGCCATGTCCCCCCCTGCGTCAGCGGCAAGTGAAAGCAGCACGGGATCAGTACCTCAGGAGGAACCCGATACTCTGCGAGAACTGGTGAGGGACAGCGCATGGGGACAAATATCTGTATCTCTTGTCTGTAATGGAGGCTTATTTAGCCAATGTTTTATATTTGTCTCTATACAGACACACACACAGCTCTCTGTCTCTTTAATCTACACACCCCTGTCACACATACATACACACAGCAATCTGTCTCTATAAACTACACACACACCTGTTTTTATACTCTACACATATACCCGTCTTTCTACCCTATACACACACAGCAATCTGTCTCTAAAACCTACACGCACACACACACACCTGTCTCTAACTTACACATACAACTATCTGTCTCTTTGACCTACACACACACACCTGTCTCTATAGTCTATACACACACACACACCTGTCTCTGTAACTTACACATACAACTATCTGCCTCTATGACCTACACACATACACACACCTGTCTCTATAACATACACACACCTGTCTCTGTAAGGGCCCGTACACACGGACGTTTTTACCTGCGCTCCCCTACGTTCCGTTTTGCTGCGTTCAGCCGCAGGGGAGCGCTGGTATAGACGCACTCAATTATTTTCAATGGGGCTGTACTCACACAAACGCATGTAAGCGCCAAACGCAGGAAAAATGCAGCATGTTGCGTCTGAACCTGCGCTTGGCGCCTACATGCGTTCATGTGAGTACAGCCCCATTGAAAATAATTGAGTGCGTCTATACCTGCGCTCCACTGTGGCTGAACGCAGCAAAACGCAGAGGAGCACAGGTAAAAACACCCGTGTGTAAGGGCCCTTACTTACACATACAGCTATCTGTCTCTATACCCTACACTCACACACACACCTGTTTCTATAACCTACACATACACACTCCTGTCTACTAAGGCTACTGGACAATGTAATTGGACTAGGCTATTGGTCACAGTCAATGGACTACTAGTCCCTAATCAGTGTCACTGGGCTTCTTGACTCTTATCATTGTTACTGGACAATTAAACTATATGATGATGTAATTTGGCTGTTGGGCAAATAATCTCTTAGTACTGAATCTCAGATGTGAGACCACAAGCAATTTACTGTAACTGGAGCACAAGGCAAGTTAACTGGGTGCTCTGCAGTGCAAGCTGGGTTACCAGGCACTGAGCAACATAATTAACACTTTGCAGTGCCAAAGATTACTGTGCAGTTCTACTGATCAGTGACCGACCAGTGCAATTGCAAATGTGCCAAAGTACTAGGGCCAAATGGCAGGTATCTGCTTAACTTGGAATGATATTCAGACTTAAGGGTCATCACATGTCTTATGCTTTTGGGTGCATATTTATATATCTAGTGCTTTATCAAAAGATTACTACATGACATGAAGCTTCTGCTTAATACTAAATGAATTAATTAGGACACCCTGTGGAGGTCACTTGCTCCCATTTTGCACTCTGAATCTACATCTGATAATATATACCCATTTGACAATACTAAACCAAAAATAACTTCCTTTGCTGTTGTTTCTTGTTCATATGTGTGATAGATACCTTACATGAAGAATCTAAAATATATTTGTTCCTGAGGAAAATGGAATGTAACTGTTAAGTTGTGCTGTTCTATAGAATCTCTCTGTACAGGCTATGAGCAAAGTCAGGGGGTTATTCCTGCTGAACTGTGCTTAGTACAGGGAAAAGCTTTATTGTCTTATGTCTTATAGCTTGCATGCTGTTTACACATACTTTGGGGAACCCTTGGGGAATTGCTTAAAAAATGTGTTTCTCATCATATTGAGACCCCCCCCCCATACAGAAAGATTGAAATCAATGAATGTTTTGATACAATCTACACTTTCTCTGAGGATATATATCAACCCTTTCCACCGGTTCATTAGAACAGATGTGGTTTCCAACTTGCCCTCCCAACTTGGCCAAAGTCAGTACCAGCCACCAAATGTAATAAAATGCACTATTACCAGCACTAGTTTGCACAATAACAGTAACCCATTGCAACCAATAAGATGTATGATAAAAACAGGTTAAACAGGTGACAATAAAAATCTAGTTTCTGATGGGTTGCTATGGGTTAGTGGCTCCTTAGTGCATTTTAGTATATAACCCACAAGAATTTTAACTTTGGGCTGGGCCACTAGGAATATACCTGGGAGACTGAAGATAGATCTCCCTTCTCCATCCAGAAAGTGTCACGTTTATTCTGGCTATTGAAGGACCTGGAGGCCCTTGAAATGTCCCTTATCATACATGCCATAGTCTCTGTCTCCTCTCCACTTGACATGGCTACTGTGACATCATATGCATAAGTGGAGACCTTCAGGACCCTCCCAGAACCCCTCCTAATGCATCATCCTCTGTCCACCTTATGAGGGTAATAATGGCAAATGCTTAAAGCAGATGTCTCAAAAACATGCCAAAAACTCTGTCTGACCCCAGAACCCTAAGGCTCTCCCCTGACCCCCCATTCACAAGTGGGAAACTCTTGGCTCCTCTGTACAAAACTTTCAGAAAATTGACAAATTTACCCAGAAGACCATATTTGTCAAGCAGCAACCAGCAATACTCATGTTTACCCTATCAAAAGCCTGTTTCAAAATCAATTGATACTTTCCCCACTCACAAGCTTTGCACCCCTCTAAGACCTCCTAAATACCAAGGACAGCTGGAAAGGTGCTGTAGCCCTTTACAGTGAAATGTTGAGAGAGGAAAATAATCCTTTCCACAAATGAAAAAAAGATGATTAAACATTATGTTTACCAAAATTGTGCTGTCTATACTGAAAAGAGCAATGTGGCTCCAGTTCTCAATCTTAGACTGAACCAAACCCTTGGAGGGGAGACTAAGAGCTGAGTGTCTCACAGAGGAAAGAAGTAGCCCTCTTCTAACTATGCTAACTATGATAATAAGGATGATGCTATCAAAGCTCAGCCGACCTGTGGCACCTGCTCTAACCATAGGCCTAGTCATGGTGTTAAAGTCACCAAGAACAACTAGTGGCTGATCCATAATCATCATCTTAATAAGTCCCTCTTTGCCTTCAGGGTCTAGTGCAGTGAGCACAATTGCACTCTCTGCAACATAAGCTGAAATTCCAATCTTTGAATGTGGGGCAGCTTAGGAGACTCCCAGAGAGGATGTAGGCTCATTTTGGGATTCGGGGATGCCAACAGTATGAGCCTCCTCAATAACTGGAAAACTCAGTGATTGCTCTGTTTTTTAGCGATCCTCTGTATTTATCCTCCTAGCTCCATATACCAGAGCCTCTCTGCATTATCAAACCATCCTAATTCCCTTACTAAAAAAGCTCCAGTGTATGCAACTTCATCATTATCATCATCATTTATTTATATAGTGCCTGCACGTTACACAGTGCTTTATATTAATTAACGAACAGGGAACAAAAAGTAAATAACAAACAAGGATTTATGAGGTACAGGATTAGAATTAGGATTAGAAGGCCCTACTCACAAGAGTTTACAAACTAAAGGGTTAGGGTACAATTGAGACATAGGAATATTAGAAACACATTTGTGATTTATAATACCTTTATGACTGATTAATTAAGATACATTGAATAAGCTTCTCTAAACAGGGTCTGTAGGGAATGTTTGAAAGTTTGGAAGGAATGAGAAAATATGACAGCTCGAGGCAGAGAGTTCCAGAGAAAAGCAGAATCCTGTGAGAAGTCGCATAAACAAGAATGGGCTGAAGTGATGAGAGGAGAAGAGAGGCAAAGGTCAGAAGCAGAACAAAGGTTGTGTGAAGGAGTGTATTTGGAGAACAGAGCTGAAATATAGAAAGGGCCTTGAATATGAGTGTTAGTAGTTTGAATTTGATTCTAGAGGAGATTGGGAGCAAGTGAAGGGAAGTGCAAAGGGAGCAGCTGATGTTGATCAGTGAGATAGATGAATGAGTCTAGCAGCAGCATTTAGAATAGATTGGAGTTGTGAAAGGTGACTTGTTGGAATACTTGCAAGGAGTAGGTTGCAGTAGTCAAGGTGGGAGATAATAAGAGACTGGATAAGTGTTTTAGGGTAGAACTACAGGGCAGACTTACTTGCGTTCGCATCAAGTCGGATCCAACAAGGAACAAGGTAAGTAATATAAAGTCGTAAGCTGTCGCAATGGTGATTTCATGCGACATGATGCAGACGCAGCTTGCAGCATTTGCATCCAACAGTCGTGTCGTGTCAGATCAATATTGCAACAGGTTTATATTACTTACCTTGTTTCCTGTTGGATCCGACTTGACAAGGGCGTTTTGTCACCCAGCGTCGGATTCGATGGAAACACAGGTAAGTCTGTCATGTAGTTCTACCCTTGGTTGTATCTCTACTGAGATACGGTCATATTCGGGCAATGTTGCACAGCTGAATAAGACAAGATTTTGCAAGTATTTGGATGTGTGGTGAAAAAAACAGATTAGGGTCTAAGATAAATCGTAAGACGCATGCCTATCATAGGCCAAGGTGATGTTGTTAACTGAGTGAGATCTGATGGACATGGGAGCAGGGGGCAGGTGCCTAAGTGCAAGAGACAGTGTATCAGAGATTCGGTAAAGGAGGTGAGAAGGTATGGAGTCAAGAGAGCAGTTTGTGGGGTTTGAACAGGCTAAAAATTTGCCAACTTCACGTAGTGTTGTGGGGGTGAAGGAGTTCAAAGTGGATGTCAGTGGACAATTTTCAGCGAAATTCGCGAAACGGCGAAACGAGTCGCGCTGATGTTTTGTCGTGCTGAATAGTTTTGACGCACAGTGCAATGTGATAAAACTGCCATGTGAAATGCATACCCCC
>CM044439.1:25805487-25832393 GCA_024363595.1 Xenopus borealis | reverse complement strand
CTTCAGGACTTCAGTGTCAGCTCCTTCATGTCTTTCCGCTGCTTCAGGATGGCACTTCCGCATTCTGCGATCGGAAGGCGCCACGTAGGCTCAGCGTTGGAAGGGGGGGCCCGGCTCTTGGAAAAATGCAGCACCCCGGGCCCCCCTTCAGCCCTGGGCCCGGGACACTTGTCCCCCCTGTCCCCCCCTGATGGCTGCCCTGGTTAGATGGATGTTGGAGGGTAAGGATATATGCAGAAATATAAAGGAGAGAGAAAAAGAAGGCTTTCCTGCCATGCTCACCCCTGCTATGCTTCTTCTTAAGTTAATGCCCTAATATACAGCATGGGGGTCATATGGGCAGGCACAAGACTCTCCTGGTCCTGTCAATTATGTCAGCAATTTCCAACTTTGTCTTCAATTTTTCTAGAATTCTGGGTCACTGGCTAGGATTTTCCTGAATTAGCATCACGCCCAGTCGACGCCAGGACCGGTCCGGCTGCCGAGGGTGCCTGGCCGACCTGACCTGGCTCTGATCAGCATCCTTAAGGGTAGAACTCCATTTTTGCCGCGATTCTGATGGATCCGATGATGGGCAACAAAATGCCCGGGTCGCGACGGATGCGACGGAAATAAGGTAATACAAAGGTCAGATGGTGTTACAGCTTTGATCCGACACGACTGTCGGATGCAGACGCAGCTTGCAGCATTTGCATCCGACAGTCGGGTTGCGTCGGATCAAAGTTGCAACACCATCCAACAATTCTATTACTAAAGCTGGCCATAGACGTAAAGATTTTTGAAAGATCCAGTGGTTATCGTGAGACCACGATTGTCTCAAAACGATCGTTTAAATGCCTGATGTGTCCATCAACTAAAAAGACCATTTCAGGCGATATTGCCAGCAAAACTGAAGGACCGCAGCCTGCTTGGCCCTGCAAACATAGGTAGATTGCATGGGGACTGATAAAGATTTTCTAACCTGGCCGATCAATCTTCAGACCAATGTCGGACGAAAAATCGTAAGATGTACGATCGTTTGTATCCCACTAAGGGCTCTTACACACAAGCGTTTTTACCTGCGCTCCCCTGCGTTACGCAGGTTCAGACGCAACATGCAGCATTTTTCCTGCATTCGGCGCCTACATGCGCTTGTGTGAGTACAGCCTCATTGAAAAGCATTGAGTGCATCTATATCTGCTCTTCCCTGCGGCTGGTAAAAAACGCTCGTGTGTAAGAGCCCTAACCGCACAATAATTTGACAGATTGGTCGGACTTCCCTAAAATCAGTCGTTCGGCAGGGAAAGATTGTTTAGTCGACGGGGAACTTTACTTTATTTCTGTCGCATCCGGCATGACGCCTGCATCTTTGCTCCGCGTGTCAGATCGTGGCAAAACACCTTAAGGGCCCGTACACACGGGCGTTTTGGACCTGCGCTCCCCTGCGTTGCGTTTGGCTGCGTTCAGCCGCAGGGGAGCGCAGGGCTAGACGCACCTCTTTCTTTTCAATGAGGTTGTACCCACGAGACGTGTGTAAGCGCCGAACGCAGGTTCAGACGCAACATGCTGCATTTTTCCTGCGTTCGGCACCTACATGCGTTTGTGTGAGTACAGCCCCATTGAAAATAATTGAGTGCGTCTATACCTGCGCTCCCCTGCGTTTCACAGCGTTCAGCCGCAGGGGAGCACAGGTAAAAACGCCCGTGTGTAAGGGCCCTTAAGGGCCCTTACACACGGGCGTTCCGTTTTGCTGCGTTCAGCCGCAGGGGAGCGCAGGTATAGACGCACTCAATTATTTTCAATGGGGCTGTACTCACGCGAACGCATGTAGGCGCCAAACGCAGGAAAAATGCAGCATGTTGCGTCTGAATCTGCGTTCGGCGCTTACACGCGTCTCGTGGGTACAACCTCATTGAACAAAATGAGGTGTGTCTAGACCTGCGCTCCCCTGCGGCTGAACGCAGCCAAACGCAACGCAGGGGAGCGCAGGTCCAAAACGCCCGTGTGTAAGGGCCCTAATACTGGCTACATATTGAATCCACATCCTGCATTGCTAATGGACAATTAATTTGGATGCATGCTGCACAGCTGCATTAGTTCAGTCCATACCCCTATGGTCTTTGATACCGGTGCATACAATATTGTGGATCCTATTCCTCACATATAAATATGTGAACTCACTACTTAAATACATATGCTGCAAATTAGTTGCATGACTGCACACAAATGAAATCTTATGGAAGGCAAAAGCCAGAATGGCAATGTCCCAGGCACCAACGTAGAGACACAACAAGCTTGTTAAATAGCTTATATAACTTGAATTATTATTATTTTTTTTAACTAATCATCTTATTTTCCCATGTATCAAATCAACAAACAGGAAAACCTCCTCGGTGCTACTGAGTGATTGTTTGTTCTTATTCTACATTAATCTTATTGTTCTATAGAACACAAGACAAATGGTGGCTCAAGTGAAATACTGACAGATGGTGAATCTAATCCGGTTGCACCAGAATCATGTCTGTCATCTGGGCACATCTGTGCACGTGTAGGGCGAAGGCACAAGCATATCCTATGCTGCTTGTTGTTTACTACACATATTTATATTGGGCAGATGCAGTTCTGCTATATGGCTACATGCTGTGGCTGTTTAATATGCACAAAGGATCCTCCAATAAGTCCCTATTGGACATTTCCTGCACCCAGTCAGACCACTTTCCTGTTCTTGATTTGACAGAGATTAATTGCCCCCCAGCAGGAAGGAATCGGAAGACCCTTTTCCCCAATCCTCATTGACCTTGTAAATATAAGTCCTGTCAGTAATATACAGGGAGAGCTTCAGCCTGAAATATACAGTCACATCTGCAGCTCTGAGACCTGGCAGTGCTGTTCCCTTCAGTGGTTTTTACTATTAGCAGCTCTCTACTTTCCTTGATTATAAGGCAATGCACCTAACCCAGTAGTTGGGGTGGCCAATATAACCAAGAGGGCTGCTAAATATAAACCACTAAGGGTACCCGTCATTACTCAGTTGACATGTCCAGTATAACCCAGTTAGCATGCCTGGTACAGACCACCATGTCTCAGTCATGAAGCAGGCTCTTGTATATGAATATGATGATCTCCAATCCTGGGTGTTGCTGTATCATCCCTGGTAACTGGATAATCCTAACTGCTCTGGGGATTAGGGGAGATAATGGGTACATCCTGTTAGACAAGAGTAATTAAAGGCCAAACAGCTGGGCATTTCAGGTTTTATTGTGTTTTCATTAGTGGATCCCACCTTTCAGCCCATTGTTCCAAACCTGTCCATTGACATTCTCCCAAAACAGAATTTCCTTTTGCCTGATGTCCATTTACATTGCATATCATACCTCAGGGTTACAATATATCTTGTTTGTTACAGTTCTGTTATCAGTGATCCTCAGCCTACAACTGATGCCCCTTTGGCCCCCTTAAAGAGATACTGACACCAGAAATGTAACCTTTTTCAACATTAACATTGTCTTTTCATGTGATTTATAATTTTGCCATAAAATTACTTGCAGATTCTTTTACATTCCCTGTCTGATCCCCCATGTTCCTCTATGAAGGGCTGCCATATTTGAGCTTCAGCAGTCTGTTAGCATTAACACCTCTAACTGGCAGGTTGAGAAGGGACAGTCAGGTTGGCAAAACAGTGAGGTTTAGGAACTTCAAGTAACAATTAGAAAAGCAGCTTTATCAGTGAAAATCAACATGAGCCATAGGTAACTTTTGATATGCATTAATATTTTGATTTTCTTTTTGTTTTAGTGTCAGTATCACTTTAACATGCAGGGCCACACTGTGAAGGTACCACAGCCAGTGCCCACATACCCTTTACTGAAGAATAGTACCACAGCTAGAAAAAGTTCTACTCAGTCCCAATAAGAAAAAAAGTTTCAAGATTTGTAGTTGCATATGACCTGCCATGTGCCAGTTTCCCAGTGCCCTCCCTCCATTATTCTCTGCAGTAGACATTGCATTCTGCCTGATGGAGTTTCTTCGCTTTGTTTCCTCTCTCTCTCTCTGTGGATTGTTCTTGGCACTTTCACTCACACTAGGGAGTCACATGCTGAGGAGTCGCTATTGATGTTTGGTAGAGCAGGTGCCTTGTCTGAGCTCGGGGGTTAAAGCAAATCCCCAGAAATAGTGACTGAGAAGGAGGTTAGCCCAGCAAAGCATTATGCTTACTCTTTAGTGCTTTGTGGTGTTTATACAAATGGCCTGAAGGTGGCACTGTGCATAAACAGGACTTTCTGTACAGCTTGAAAGTGAAAGTAAGACTTACTGCTGTTATGGAATGGCTGCATGAACCTGCTAATAAAGCATTGTTATACCGTCCTCATCCTCGGCTACCGAACACAACATGCTTTCTTATTGCAAGGGGTGAATGTTACCCCAATGGACTGTAGGGACCCATAAGTAGTATGGCCCTTATGGCTTCATTCCCTACCCCTTACCTTCCTCTTCCTGTTACTGGGCTAAGTCCCATGTAACAAAATATTGATACAGGTTGTGACCACCCCCTGCAGTGCTGTAATAAAAGTACTTGCAGGGAGGGGCACTTCCTCTTTGGCCTGCAGCAGTCGATCTGGGCAGTGTATCCACTGAGCCTGGGAGTCAACAAGACCCCAGAAGCGTTCGGCCCTAAAGGTACTACCACCTTTAGTGAAGTCGGGGATACAGGGACCCCGTGAATGAGGACTAGTTAGCTATAGATTAGCTCTGTCATAGCACTCTCTAGGAGAGGTGAGATTAGAGAGAGAAGATAGCACGGGCAGCTCAAGCTCCAACAAGGAGGAAAGAAGGGAGTAGCTCTCCCCCAGGCTCTACCTTGCCTGTAGTGAAGGGACCTCAGTGTACAGGGACTGCAGGAAGAGTTATTTAACCCCTGATCTACCCATATCTGCTGTTGGGATCTGGACCACATGAGGTACTGCTAACCTGGCTGGTGAACCTACCAACTCCTACTACAAATCCTACCTGAGGGCAAAACCTATTGCTGTACCTGTGGTTATTCTGATTTGCTATGCTGCTTATGATCCACTGATTTGTGAGTATCAGTATTACCCTGTTGTGCTCTATGTAAATAAACTCTGTTACTTTTGGTTTACAAAGAACCCCTGGCGTCCAACACCTGTTATTTTACACACTATGCAGTATTGAGTTGTAGTTCAACTACCTCACACATGTATTTCCACTTAGCGAAAGCCCTACCTGATGAAAAGAGAGTCGCGTGTAACCAATGCTCTGCTCATGCAAGTTGGTTTGGTTTTAATACAGCCAAGAAAGGGTTACAGGACTTTCTCTATATCTGAGACATTGTTATTATAAGGTAAGCACAGCTTGAATGCCAGTTAGGGTTAGATTTGGGATGAGTGCTTATTTGTAGCCTGGGTACCCCTGGAACTATAGCAGGGTGACTGTTACCCCAATGTCTCTATATATCTGTAACCTTGTTATGAACTAAGGGGGCCCAGTCTGCAGGCCAGTTAGGGGGAAATTTGAGTGAGTGCTTACCATGTGTCTATAAGCTTGCTACATCCTGAGGAATCACTGACCTGAATGTTAGATTACAAGGATGGGTCATGAGACAAAGAAGGTTGGAATCTCTGTGCAGAACAAACTAACGGAATATTGCAGTATGGCACTGGATAGTAGAGATTCCTCCTCGCACTGAAAATTAGAGATCCAATGGTTGGTCTGTCGACCAATATTCCATTATTCTCATTGCTAGTTTGGTGCAGATATGGAGGGACCCAAGTGAAGGAGAGAACTTTGTGATTTGTATGTATCATAACAATGTAGTATATAAATGAAGGCGCAAAGGAGTGTAAGGGTCTATAGGGACTGAAGTGACATTAAACCCATGTTTACTGTATGTAGTGCGGAAATATCAATCCTGATGTCCCATAAATATCCATCTGGCCAAAGGTTGTCATAAATCTCTGTGGCTATGGGCTCTTAGGGGGTTTTGAGTAATGAAGTCAAGGCCAGGTCAGTTCTTTCATTGATTATTTGGGGATTCAATTTATGGTGCTGGCAGACCTGGCTATTTCATGGCATATTTCACTGCTGAGAATTGTTCAGATAAATATGCGGATCCTATAATACTACAGCAGAAGATTATAGGAGGAATATTTCCCGGATGTTTTTAAAAGATAAAGTAAAATAAAAAAAAACTCTATATTTGAAGTGATTTAATTTGCAGAATCCAATCTGGGCTCTGATTTAGCTCAGAAATCAGATTATTGTTTATATAAATCACACGGGAAACTGAGTTAGTGACAATTTTTTTAAGGAAATTTGAGAAAAGCTTTTAATCTCAGTTCTGATAATGTGTCCCTAGGAAATCTGCCAGATATTTATACAGGAGAATTAGCAGCACATATATACACTCCGCCCATAACATAACAACAGATGGAAGTTAATTTACATCCAATGCTGCAGTTGCTGTCACTCAAATTTCTCCGCAGTCATTTGTGCAAATAATCCCATTCATTAATCTTGGGTTTAGGTGTTTTGACAATATAAAGTTACAATGTACCTTCCTTTAGCAGAATGAACAAATCTCTGTTTTGTTTCCCTTTACAGCAAAGGCCGGTCAAGCAGTCGCTCAGCAAGTCTCTGTGCCGAGAGTCCCACTGGAAATGTCTTCTGCTCTCCTTGCTCATCTATGGCTGCATGGGAACAATGATCTGGTGCCACGTTACCAAGGTCACACGTCTGACCTTTGACAGTGCATACAAGGGCAACTCTATGATGTACCATGACAGCCCTTGCTCAAATGGATATGTCTACATTCCACTTGCCTTCCTTATGATGCTTTATGTGGTGTACCTGGTGGAATGCTGGCACTGCTTCACACGGAACGAGATGCAATATAAGGTGGACCTGGAAAGTGTGCAGGAACGTGTACAGAGGATGCAACAGGCCACTCCATGCATCTGGTGGAAGGCCATCAGTTATCATTATGTGCGCAGGACACGTCAAGTGACGCGGTATCGTAATGGAGATGCTTACACCACCACCCAAGTGTACCATGAGCGGGTCAATACCCATGTGGCAGAGTTTGAGTTTGATTATTCCAACTGTGGAGTCAAGGACGTCTCCAAGGATCTCACTGACCTGGACAGTTACCCTGTCACTCGTCTGAGGTTTACCAAGTGCTTTAGCTTCGCCAATGTGGAATCAGAGAACTCATACTTGACCCAACGGGCCAGATTCTTCACTGAGAATGAGGGGCTGGATGACTACATGGAGGCTCGGGAGGGCATGCATCTAAAAAATGTGGACTTTAAGGAATACATGGTTGCGTTTTCTGACCCAGATAATCTTCCATGGTATGTGTCGCACTATGTTTTCTGGGCAGCAGCCCTCCTCACTCTGTCGTGGCCCTTGAGAGTACTGAATGAATACCGCACTTCATATGTGCACTACCATGTAGAAAAACTATTTGGCTTTGATTACACACCAGTAACATCCTCTGAGGAGCAGACACTATGCAGGAGGATGCCACGAGTGAACACCATCGATAGTACTGAGTTAGAGTGGCATATTCGATCCAACCAACAGTTGGTACCCAGCTATTCTGAAGCTGTTCTGATGGATCTAGTGGGCATCTCAACAAGCTACACAGCCTGCCGTTACACACGGGGCTACCGTCAGAACTGCGATCGGTGCCACCGAACCATCAGTAGTTCTTCCATCTTCTCTCGCAGTGCTCTGAGCATCTGTAATGCCACTCCCAGAATCCCCTTCAGCAGTAGCCACTTCTCCCTTGGGCGACTGTATGGATCACGTCGTAGTTGCCTGTGGCAAAGTCATAGTGAGAGCTTAAATGAGCAAGGTGGCCCCACTGAGCAGACACGGCTCTCCAGTCAGGTTACAGTAGAAGAAGAACCCCCACCCTACCAGGATGCCCTCTACTTCCCTATCCTTATTGTCCACCGTAATGAGGGCTGCCGAAACCATGATCATCGACATCTCCATCGCAATGGATCTTGTGTGGAAACCTCACTGTGACACTCTTTGGGAGATTAAAGGTTAACTGGGAATTTTCCCAGTTTCAACGAACAAGGAAGGATGGCTTATCCCAGTACTCAGCTTTTACAGCACAACCTAGTATTATTGCATTTGGAAGATAAAGAGGCGGATTGTTTGGCCAAGGGCCCTTCAACCAACAAGTTGTCCAAAGAGTTTCTGAATGTGCATTGCTTATTTACTAAATTACAAGTGATCTGCAGAACTCGTACAATGATGTAGAATATTGCACCTCTAGCTGGTATAATCAAGGGTAATCAATACGAGGGGGTAGTCACACTATTTGGGAATAAAAGCCAAAAATCAACATGACTATGGGGATCTGCCTGGCACACACACTCAATTAAAGATGTCCAGTTATCGTCACATCCTGAACTTCTTTAATCCAATGTGGACTCTACACCTTGATCAGGGATGATCAGTACCAATAGGCTGATCTGCTAAAGATATTCACTAGCAAATAATAGGGCAATAGTTCATGCACCAAATGGCTATGACAGCAGTAGAATTCACCACCCCTCACATATCATTTTCTCATGGGGTGGAATAAATTTGCCCCACTATACTCCAAGAGAGGGTTAGACCCATGCTTGGGGAAATGATGGCTTTATGAAGAAACAACATAACTCCTCAATTTCACACTTATACAGCAGCTCTTGTGTGCGCAGCAATGATTAATAATGGATGTGCCAATGACTGCTGACATTTGCTAATAGCAATCCATTAGAGATGGATAAGAGCTGATAATGATAAAATATGAATGGGGGGGTGACAGAGGGAACCTCTTAACCCCTTGATTCCTTGGGCCTTGTATAATATCAGAATCATATAATTATCAACATGTGACATGAGCCACGGAATATGCACACGTCAATCAGCTGCAGGCTTTTTATATGGAAGGTTTGGGCAATAAGAGGGCCAATTAGATCGCTAGATTGCTGAATTTGGAGATAACAGTCCAGTGGGTTGTTCTGTAAACAGAGAGGCTTTCAGGCCCTGAATGTTAGAGATTGTATCTACACAGATTTACACAGAAGGAGAAAGTGTTACACATTAGTATAGCCTTAGTCTCCTCCAAATTAGTGTTACACGCAACCCTCTGTGCTGTAGTTTGTGAGTAGCAGTCAGTGCACCATCAGCATCAGTAAGTCGAGGGTTTACATGGGAGATACACACATGCTCACACTCACACTTTTAATTGTATCAAATGTTACATTCCTTTGCTTCCCTTTGGGTACTTATTCACTACTACTGTACATTTTATCATGTCTACAGTTAATATGTGTCAGCCAGCCTGGGGGCACAGAGATGTAGTGGGTCTGCTGGGCATAGTAAGCAATGCACAATCTTACAAACGTCTGCAAAAGAGACCATCTTTGCAAACATTTGTGGGCATGTACAGACACCACTGGGGGCAGATGGCATTATAACACTGTGGGGACAGGGGCATTACACCACCAACCAAAGAAAAATGATCTGCAACCTAGGATGTCTTTTGTTTATTTAAAGATACCAAGCCCCCAGCGCAACCATTACGCATTCTTTGTATCCACCACCTGGGGTTCAGTCATGTTACTCCTTATCTATCCAGAAATGAGTAACATTACTTGGATATGCTTGCTTCAGGCTGGCACTCCTCCATTATAATCACATAATAATGACATAATAATGTCAGGAGACAATATCATTATCTTCATACAAATGCATATAGTCCTTGCCCTGAAGATGGTCAACATTCACAACCATTAGATGTAACAGGCCTGTAGGTTTGGGGTGAGCAACTAATGATGTCCTGGATATTCTTGGTCCTGTTGCTGAGACAAAATTCTTATGAACTAAGGGGATACAACCTGAAGGTCAGTTAATGTGAGATTTTGGTGAGTGCTTATTTGTGAACTGGGTACCCTGTGAGCTATAGCAGGGTGACTTTTATCACTGACTTTTATAGTATTTCTATATATCTTTAACCTTGTTATGAGCTAAGGGGTCCCAGAATGAAGGCCAGTTAGGGTGAGATTTGGGGTGAGTGCTTATGTGAGTCCTGGGTACCCCTGAAACTATAGTAGAGTGACTGTTACCCCAATGTTTCTATATATTTGTAACCTTGTTATGAGCTAAGGGGGCTGTAGTCAAATGTTGGGCCTCAAGCGGATGCTAGATCTGAATTAGTCAGAAAAATACTGTTGAACCCAGTAGCTGGCAGATGTGCATTTTATAGACAAGTAAAACAAATACGGGTCTCGTGCAGTGTTGGGTAATTGTGAGAGAGTTTCCTCCCTGTAGCTACTGAGAAATCATTTAAAATCAGGAAGACTTTTTCATCCCCAAAAGTGTTATTCTATTATTGTGTTGTGCCCCCTTGTGGGCTAGAATAGGGAATATGGTGCAAAGCGATTATTTCTATTGTTATTTATTTTAGTTTATATAGCACTGACATTCTCCAGTGCTGTACAGAGATTATTCATTAGTCTCTTCCCCAATGGAACCTACAATCTAATTTCCTACAGCATTGGACTGGGGGTCCAGGGCCCACCGGGGGACCATGTCAGCCCCACCCCAGGCTCAACCCCCATCCTTCAACAGCCCCCTTCCACCCCAGACACAACCCCCTCCAAAGATCTCCTGCCCTGTGCATACCTTTCTTTCTGCAAGACACAAAGGGGGAGATTCATCAAAGAGTGAAGTTTCACCACTAGAGGGAAATTCCGCAGCTCTCCATTCATTTCTATGGGATTTTGCAAGGTGTATTCATCAATGGGTGAAGTGAAAGTTCACCCTTTGATAAATATGCCTTTAAAAATCCCATAGAAAGTAATGGAGAGTAGCAGAATGTCACTCTAGTGGCGGAACTTCACTCTTAACTTCACTCTTTGATGAATCTACCCCAAAGTGATCGGGGCCAGGAGGGGAGGTCAGGGAGACCCAGTCTGAGCCTGCTACTGCACTCCCATCAGTCCCTGCCCCAGTAAGCTTACAATCTAAGGTCCCTATTCCATTCTTATCAGTCTCTGCCTCAGTGAGATTACAATTTAATGGCCCTATCACATTCCCATTCTGTTACTGTTCCAGTGAGCTTACGATTTAATGTTCCTATCACTTTTCCATCAGTCCCATGCCTTAGTGAACAATCTAAAGTTGCTATCACATTCATACACACTAAGGTCAATGTCAGTATTTTCATGATTAAGGGAAGAAGGATCATAACCTGTCCAGGCAGTGTTTTAGCTGCAGCAAGGGCTTCTGGGAAATCAGATGAAAATGAACAGGAATTACCATGCATCCTTTCTGTGTGCCGGTCACAGTGTATACAGTATATCCTTCCACTGATGCTAATATGTGTGGCATGGAAGCTAAAGGCTCAGCATCTGGAGTTGCTTGGAGTATGCGCAGTAGAAACCGCAGAGATGCGGGTGCATATCCAGTAGGTGGCAAAGACCATTAAAGCATATAGAGGCAAATTCAATAAAGAGTGCAACTTCACCAGCATCCCATTTGCAGCCTTCGCAACACTTCACCACGCGAAAATTCGCTCAGACAACACTAGTTCACTAAATTACAAAGTTACATCCATGGCGCGAAGTGGCGAAGTCGCGCTAACGTTATTCCGTTAAGCGAAGTTGCGCTAGCGTTGCCTAATTTGAATACAGCAGGAAGTTAAAGTTCAATGGACGTAGATGTTGCAGCAAATACATTACATTACACAAGCCCGGGAAACCTTAATAAAATAACATAGAGTTGTTATATTGCCCTACACATGTGCCCACTGTATAATTTATGTTCCATACAGTATGTTAGTGGGAAGCCGGATACCCCAAAACATTTTTTTGATCTGCAGCCTATCACCCTGTAAATATGAAAAGACCCTAGCATTTGTTTTGGGACTTTTTTTTATGACCTCCTATCTACTCTATTGCACTTCACCTGGTCTGAGCTGGCAAAGGCAAGTCTGGCGCAAGAGGTAACATTCAGTAAAATCTGCATCTTTTTTTTTTATTTGGTGTAATTACGCTGGCGTTAGAGTGCGAAGCAACGCTAGCGTACCGCTCCTTCGCTAGTGAAGGGGCGCCTCCCCTCATTAGTAAATAGGCAAAGTAATGTCACACTGCTGAATTTTCACTAGGGATAGTCACTTCACCCTTTAGTGAATCTGCCCCATAATATTGAATGGTATTTTTTGTAATTGCTCCATGGCTGTTGCTAAAATCAGAAGTGTCTTTTAGGGGGGGGTGAGTTGAAATGACCTCTAAGGTCCAACCCATGCCCAAAAAAGACAGGGTTAGGTAACATCACCTTTAATATTGTTGGGCTCAGCACCAGCTCTATGCAGAAGAGTTACATTGTGCAGCAGGGATGCATCTGTGAAAGCATGTCTGGTTATGAAAGAGTGCCAGTAGTATTCTATACCTGGCAGCCCCCCTTTTAAATCTATATTAAAATGGTACAAAGCGTGCAAACTTGTTTACTTGTAGGATTACATATGTCATTTTATGATGAAAACTCACAGGGCCCCATGTACACAGGCACAGTCCTTAATATGTTTAATGTATAGGAAACAAAACAGTTCCCTAAGTGTGCTATGTGAATAAAGTTCTGTGTGTGGCAGGTATAAATACAGTGCAGCCCTGGAAAGGTACTGTACAGTCCTATACAAAGTGAGCTGGCACGCTTCAAGGGTGTCATGTGAGAATGCGAAGTGCATGTCCTGTATTAGGGGTGCAGTCCCAGTCCAGTCTGGATGTAGAGTGAGACACAGTTTAGTCTATATACAGATTTCTTTAGAAACTGTTGTAAATGTACATTGGGTAAGCAGGCACTGCACAAATGTAAATGTACCGTGCTGCGTTTTTTTGTAGAATGTTCAGGCAGCTTATACAGGTTATAAGTGTGACTGTGTAATTAGGAAAGTCACAGAGACATGGGTCCTGTGGCTGTTTAAATAGGGAGTAGACACAGTAGGTGTCTGAATTTCAAGTGAGACACAACAATGAAGTCCTATATAAACTGTGCAGTCACAATATATTACTGAATGCAGAGTGAGAAGGAATAGTGCAGAGCACAGTACAGGCATATATGTACAGGGTAGAAGGGAATAAACTGTTGTATGGGGGAAAAGTACTGAAAATATACCTGAATTGTAAGTTTACATATAAAGTATGTAGGCTTGTGGGTGTGTAAATGTAGCATGACCTGCCAATGCATTACTATATACAGTGTGCAGGCATGATACAGGTATGGTTATATACAGTGTGCAGGCATGGTACAGAAGTAAGTATATACAATATGCAGGCATGGTACAGGTGTGAGCAAATACAGTGTGTGAGCATGGTTCAGGTGTAAGTATATACAGTGTGCAGGCATGGTACATGTGTAAGCAAATACAGTGTGTGGGCATGGTTCAGGTGTAAGTATATACAGTGTGCAGGCATGGTACAGGTATGACTATATACAGTGTGCAGGCATGGTACAGAAGTAAGTATATACAATGTGCAGGTATGGTACAGGTGTGAGTATATACAGTGTGCAGGCATAGTACAGGTATGCGTATATACAGTGTGCAGGCATGGTACAGGTATGAGTATATACAGTGTGCAGGCATGGTACAGAAGTATATACAATATGCAGGCATGGTTCAGGTGTAAGTATATACAGTGTGCAGGCATGGTACAGGTGTGAGCATATACAGTGTGCGGGCATGGTTCAGGTGTAAGTATATACAGTGTGCAGGCATGGTACAGGTGTGAGCAAATACAGTGTGCGGGCATGGTTCAGGTGTAAGTATATACAGTGCGCAGGCATGGTACAGGTGTGAGCATATACAGTGTGCAGGCATGGTACTGATATGAGTAATTACAGTGTGCAGAAAAGGTACAGAAGTAAATATATATACAATGTGCAGGCATGGTACAGAAGTAAGTATATATAATGTGCAGGCATAGCACAGAAGTAAGTATATACAACGTGCAGGCATGGTATAGATATGAGTATATAAAGTGTACAGGCATGGTACAGATGTAAGTGTATACAGTGTGCAGGCATGGTACAGGTGTGAGTATATACAGTGTGCAGGCATGGTACAATTGTGAGCGTATACCGCATGGTACAGGTGTGAGCATATACAGTGTGCAGGCATGGTACAGGTGTGAATGTGGAGTAGGCAGGCACAGTGCAGACTATATATATATATATATATATATTTATATAATGTACAACAATTAATGTGGATTGGGCCCATACAGAGCTGTCCTATAAATACACAGAAATAAACACCTGAAGGAAGTGAATATTTTGCAGTTTGGTGTAATTGGCTGTGACACCGGCCCAAAACCATAATAGTGAGCACTAGTGAGTTCCTCCAACCCCGAATCCTTACAGTACAGAGTGTTCCAGATGGTATCAGTACCCAAAAGGTACCATTTCATTCACCCACACATCCAAGGCCATCACTCTCATACATGCACCTGCATCGTCCCACTTACATTGTTGCTCAAGGCCCAGTAAGGATAAATAAAGCTGCGCTGCATAAATAAATTTCAATATGTTTTGTGGGGATTTTTTTATTGTCTCTTCTTTACTGGAATCTGAAATACAAAGTTATATATATATGTGTATATAGCTTCTATCACAATGTTGCCTTTTTGTTGCAATGTTGACGATTGTAAGATAATTCTGTGTAATAAACTCACAGACAGACAACGTCACACTAGTTTTGGAGTCCAGTGTCTCTTAATGTGGCCACAAACTGTGCAAAATCACATGATTTCATAACTTGTCATTTGTAATTACAGAACCACTTCTGTATCTAAGGCCCCAAGGTTTAGAACTTTTCAATACTGCTCTTGTTTCTCAGGCCCTATAGCAGGGGTGTCCAACCTTTTGGCTTCCCTGGGTCACATGGGAAAAAGAAAAATTGTCTGGGGCTGCACATGAAATACACAAACACTTTTGATTTGTAAAAGTAAAAAAAATACACAGAAAAGAACTAAATACTAGTTGGATATACACTGGATGGAGGTATACACTGGAATATGGGACACCTGGATATTAAATAGACCTATTATTATATTACTATGACATTTCACCAGGAACCGAGTGTTTCAAGCTGGGCTGCATTCATATCCATCCTGGGCTGCATGCGGCCCTAGGGCCGCAGGTTGGACACCCCTGCCCTACAGCTTCTTGCTCTCCTGCTGCTCCCTAATCCAAACAGTTCTTAGAACCTACAGGTTATGTACCTCCTGCTGCACCTTGATCCAGTCAGTTCTCAGAACCTACAGCATCTGCCCCTCCTGCTGCACCCTGAACCTACAGGAAGGAACCTAAATAGGCAATTTAGCTTGCTTCCTGCCACAAAAAACTAAATGAAAAGCCCTGGGTACTGAAAACATGCAACAGGGGTTGCAACTGTGAGTCAATAACGATATGGCTGAAGTAATGTAGGTGAGTGTCAGCTGTGTAACACAGGCACATTGCATAATGAATTCTCATTGATTTCTGTAGGAATAGAAAGCACAAAGATAGAGTGTCAGCTGTGTAACACAGGCACATTGCATAATGAATTCTCATTGGTTTCTGTAGGAATAGAAAGCACAAAGATCCATTGCTGATCCGTTGGGCAATACTGGCAGTCATGTGGGCTATGGGCTATGTAGCTAATCACAGTGGCATGGCCGGGAACCTCCTCCCCACGTCCCAGCTATAGTAGACAGGTCCTCACTAGCGTATCACTAGGGTCATGTCTACCGCACAGAATGATTCCTAGCACTTGTGCCATCAAGGAAAAATCATAACCATAACACAAGGAGATGGCTTTTCAAACCCAGTGTGTACTGGAGGATGAGAGCAAGATAATCTCTGGCTTATTAAAGGAACAGTGAGAATGTGGATATTACAATTGCATTTATTGAAACCACTTAAACTAACAGACAATGATTGAAGGCTTGGGGGGAGCTTGGATTCCAGTCTACAAGAGTTGTAGGAGGAGGTTGGGGGTCTTTAATGCTCACCCTGCCGGGCACGCTCTTGGTTATATTTAAGGACCTGATTGATAAAAAACTCACTCTCCTGTCCCACCTCAGTCAAGCGCAGATCAAATTCCAGCAGTGTTTTGTTGTCTGACAATCCTTCCAGGAGCTGCTTTCCCCCATCCTGGGAATAAGGAACAGAACATTAGAGATGGGTCCACATGTGTAAATTCCAGATACATATAATCATTGTGTACAAACTAAACACATATCATCATGTGCACAAACCAGAGACATTCAGATACACTGTGAATAATCTTGTATTTTCCACATCTCATTAGAGTAGCAGATACAGAATACTGTGCTATTTGTTGTCACATCAGAGCTCCAGGTTTCAAGTATTTGGGACTATGGAGTGCAGGGCATGCTCTGGGCAAGATCTTTCTACAGAGTGAAGGACTGCAAGTAGCTGGTAGACCTGCAATTGTTGTTTAATAAAAGGCCAATCTTCTGTTTGAGCAGTGAAAACAAGCCATGGGCTCATCTTGCCTCTTCTTTTTGGAGGCAGTAAAAAAAGTTTTAGGGAATGGACTCTTTTAATTTTTTAGATTTTTTATTTTGCTCCTTCAACCCAATTTTTTCTTTCACTGACTCAACCAACCGCCTTGTCATGATATCTTAAAGGAACAGTTCAGTGTAAAAATAAAAACTGGGTAAATAGATAGGCTGTGCACAATAAAATAGCCAGAACACTACTTGGAAAAATCCTATGGGAGCTTCCTATAGGGTTCTATAGCAATTCGGTAGGTTTAATCTGCCGAATTGTTATATCGAATTTTTTTTTTTTAAAGAGCCAGTACTTCGAAAATCGAATTTTCGAATTTGACCAATTCGATTCGAATTTTGGGCTATTCGATAGTCGAATAAGCCCAAAATTAAATTTGAAATTTAAAATTTTTTATTCGAATTTTCATTTCAAATCAATTTGACCCTTAGTAAATGTGCCCCTAATTGTTACCTATAGGTCATGTTGATCATTTTTTGCTGAGAGGCTTGTTTTTGTATATATTTGTTAGTTGAAGTTCCTAAGCCTGACTCTCTGACTTTTCCAACCTGACTGTCCCATCTCAGCCTGTAAGTTACAGTTTCTAATGCTAACGGACTGCACAAATATGGCAGCCCCCTCATACAGGAACATGGGGGATCAGACAGGTAATGTAAAAGCATGATACAAATACTTTATGGCAAAGTTAGAAGTAGCTTTCAAAGCCAATATTATAATAGATTTAAAAAAGAGTTTCATTTCAGGTTTCAGTATCTCTTTAATTGCTAATAGTACAGAGGCAACATATCAACATGCTCAAACTGAGAAACTCTATTGTTTCCTGAAAAATATCTGCCACCGGCAACTTCTCTGGGCCCCAAACTCATTTAAAATAGACTGAGGCCTAGTAAAAAACTGTCCTGTGCTCCAACCAATGAAAGTTTGAAATTCTTTTGGCAAATCATGTTCTCTGTGCATTATCAGAGCACAGTTCAAAAGCCAGCAGCATCTGTGATGGTACAGGAAGTTGGTGCATCCATTAGGGTATTAGGGTGCATTTATGCACATGGCTAGGACATTGATAAGGGTGCATTAGTGCACATGACATGGGGAGATGGCACACCCGTACACCAGCAAATTTAGTTATTGCTGGCACACGTAAAAAAACTGCTTTATTTCTTCTTCACCAGTGGGACCAGAGGGGGTGCGGCCCAGGGTGCAGTCACACCCCTCTTAGCAAAGCCACTTAAATGGGCCCCTGTCTGCAGTCCCAGTCTGACACCCATGGAAACATCTGGCACACTATAATGGAAAAGTTAAAAGATAAATGCTGAGCAGATGAAATACAGAAATACATGTTAATAATAATGAAATCTTATATCAGGCAAGAACAGAATAGGCCAGAACAGGGGTGTACTACTACTAGGGTTGCCACCTTTTCTGGAAAAAAATACCGGCCTTCATATATATTTATCCCTTTTCCCTATTAATGACATTGGGCTCAACTATCATTTTTACCGACCAGGCCGGTAAAATACCGGCCAGGTGGCAACCCTAACTACTACCCTTTTGCTGCAGGGGGCCCCATGAGGCCCTAATTTGTATACAATTTCAATAAGTATTGGGAAAACAGGTCAATCTCTAGATATTTTGGGGGCCTGAAAAATTATTTGCTGTGGGGCCCCGTAATATCTAGTTACGCCACTGGGCCAGAACTCCAGCAATTCAGCTCTTCACTTCTCCAACAGTTACAGAGTGTTGGGAAAAGAAGAGTGAGTGCAACACAGTGGGAAACATTCCCCTCACCACCAACTTTTTGTTTTTATACTATTTGAAATCAAATATCAGGATTCACTGATTTGTAAACCATCCCATTCTCTCTTTATTCACATTTTGATCAGTGGACCAATGTTTTTTGGAAAGTTGCAAAATACAAAAAAACACATTGAATGGTAAAAATATAATGTATGTTATGTAGAATAAATCCATTCGTTATAAAACATTGGGCCATGTGAATTCACTCCATTAAAAGGGTTCCAAGTGGGTAGGTGAATTTTCCCATATTCTCTGTAGTTCTTGCTCTTATGCTTTCTTTCCTATGGTCAGGAAGGATATTATCTAACCTGCCCCTAGGGTTGCCACCTTTTCTGGAAAAAAATACCGGCCTTCCTATATATTTATCTTTTTTCTGTATTAATAACATTGGGATCGACCATCATTTTTACCGGCCAGGCTAGTAAAATACCAACCAGGTGGCAACCTTACCTGCCCCCCACCCCTCTCCTTTCCCAGGTACTGTGCTGTCACTTTTGTACATTTTGTTCCTTGGATGTTCTCTTTCCCTTCTGGATCAGTCTGTTTCTGTAAGTGAATCAAATCCCCCAAATACTTACCTAAGTACATAGGCAGATTTGACAACCTTATAGTTACCCCTGTGTTTTGGCCATTCCCCATTACTAATCATGCACAGAGCTTTTATGCTTAAGTGATTTACATTTTGGTGGTTGGGGGTTCTTTGTTGGGGGTGGGTTGTTTTTAGGTTAATTGCACCAGGTTTTCTTGCAATTGGACTCACAGTTTAAATAGAACTAAAATAGGAACAAGAGGGGGGTGTTTCATACCAGGCCAATGCGATTGCAGGAAAGACTCAGGCACTTCAGTGAGCCATTCTGAGACAGAACTTGGGACAAGGCGGAGGCAGTCGGCTCAGACAGTTCATTGCTGCCCAAATGCAGTTCTTCTAGGGTTACATTGTGGAGGAGGGCATTGCATAGAGTTTGTCCACCTTCATTCCCAATATGGTTCAGCCTCAAGTTAAGGTCCCTCAGGATGGAATTCTTTGCCAGGGCATGAGCAATAGCTTTAGCCCCATGGGGTCCTACGTTGTTATTGTTCAGGTTGAGGATCTGCAGTCTGCTCTCATTCAGCAATTTAGCAATGGCTCTAGCACCGCGGTCTGAGATCTGGTTGTGAGACATGTCCAAATGGACAAGAGCTGGATGGTTTAACAAACTTCTGACAATAATACGAGCCTTGTCATCATCCAATTTACTCTTGTGCAGTCGTAAAACCTAAGGATGAAAACATGTGAAGTGGTATACATCAGGATGGGCAGACAATAGGCATGGGAATGTTTAATATATATGGTATGTGAACTCTGGGACCATGGTGTTTTACTACAGTGATCATCAACAATCATTCCATGGGCAAATGCTTTTTTGGGGGATTCTTGCATAAAGCTCCACCCACAGTGCATTTTAAGCCAATTATTATGCAGATGTAATGGAGTCACATGGGTCACAGTTCTTAATACCTAACAAGCCCCAAGCTGACCCGTCTGATTTTTTAAATGAGCCTGGATCTTCCATTCTGCCTCCCTAAAATTAATGTGTCCTTTCCACCATCTCTATTATCCTTGCTTAGGCTATCCCCTATATATATGAAGCAAATATTAGAACACCCTGGTACCTTTGTGGTGCCTCCCAAGCTTACCCCATCTATCCCAGCCCTTCTCTGAAAAAAATGAAGAGATGTCTGTCTTTATTTACTGACTGCAGATATTTACCTTTAAATTCCTGAACTCCCTGAGCGTCTGGGCAAGTGAATTACAGTCTCGATCTGTAAAGCGGAAGAGGTTCCACTCAAAATTCATGCCGCAGTTCCTCACTCCATACACCAGATGGAGTTCCTCCAGATCAGGCAGGAGAGGGGCAATTAGCCCCAAATCAAAGTGGTCCATCGATGGCAGATCTATACCAGCCTCACTCCCTGTGTCTGAAACCTCATCCTCCTCATCATCCTTCTTTGTTTCCAGCTTCACTGGTGGCAAAAGTTCCTTAATATCCAGCTTAATCACAAAGTCCTTGCTTAGCTTTGCAGTCTCCAGTATTGGACCTGTATCAGATACGTCAGGAATGAAGTGCTCAATAAGATATTCTAGGTTCCTCTCAAAGAATAATCTCTTCCAACTGCCTCCATAGTGAGAGACATCACACACCGGCCAGCGCTCAGTGCAGCAACGCCTCCAATAGTTCTCATATCCAATCAGGTTGGCCGTCAACTGCAGGGGTAGAGAGGTGGAGATGCGCTCCAACACCTTCACTCTATGCTTAGGCAACAGCTTCTCAAGTATGGGTTTCTCTGTACACAGAAAGAGTAAAGCACAAATATAAGGAATAAAGGTCAAGGAATAAAATAGATATATACATTTATGTGGGACCCACATGTAAATGGGCATGGATAAAGCATTATATTATTATATTAACAATGTTACTTTTACAGTATGTTGCCTAATTTAATTTTACATTCTATGGCTCCTTTCTCTTATCTACTTGGACAACCCACAACATGTTTCCTGGACTCTCAGCAATCTTCATCCAAATTAGGAGCACTATCACTGGCAATGGAAGTAAGACTATTAATGATAGGCCATTCTATCACTGGAGTCTAGACTGCTAATAATGGGCTATACAGCGGCCAATATCTGGACACAAATTGGCCAAATGTCAATAAGGTAGGTTTAAAAATCCTATTGGATCGAGGACTACATTGGTTCATTGATGTGGACCTCGCTCCAACTGCCTTTCCAGCATTCTGATCCAATCATTGGACCCTAGGGCAGCCTCTACAAACAAGTGGCTCTACCCATGTATGGTCACCTTAAGACTGATAAGCCATCCCTTCACTGAGATCTAGTGTAAGATTAAAGGAGACATTTTGTGTAAAAAATAAGAATGTACCAGTGTGTTATACTCATTTAGATATATAAGAATTGTGCTTTAAAAAGTAGTGTTGCAGGCTGATTTATTGAATATATAAGCAAAAACCCTAATAATCCCTCCCTTCCCCTGAAAACCCAGGCTCTGCAGACCAGCTGGTGGCACTCACTGTAGGATATCTTACTGTAGGATAGGAACAAATCAGCGGCTAGCAGGACCTGGTAGGGAAATGAACCCTGTCTTTGCTTGTGTGACTTCAGGGATGTTATTGGTTGTCCCCCTCCTACTGTATTTCTGTCAGGGACCGTTAGGAAATGCCCAACCCTCATTTGAAATATGGACAGCGATCAGTGAACATCTATAGGGAGCTCTAATAAAGGGTCTATTTTTAAAGATAATATAAATTTTTAGCATAATTTAAAAGCAACACCATATATTACTTATAAGTGCCTACAAAATTTGGTCTACAAAGTTTTTTTCTTTTATCATATATGTCTCCTTTAATAATGTAAGGCCATACCATCATAAGAAACAAGAGTAAGACTGAAAATGATAGGTCATCACCTCACTAGGAATTGGAGTAAGACTGATAATGATAGGCCATCCCCTCACTGATAGCTGTAGTAAGACTTATGATGACTGGACAGACCATCACTGCAAAAGGGAGGGCTTCAGACAATTAAAAATGAATATATTTTTATCTGCACCCCCTGTGGGCTCTGCTCCCTTTCCTTCTCCTCGGGATACAGCCTTATAAATTACACAGTGATTATGAATAATGTAGGAAATGGAGAGCAGATGATACTGGGCTAGAAAGGTCACAACTAATTTTGCAAATTGGAAATGGAGATGTGAATGAGAAACAGCCCAGGGGAGGCATTACCAGAACCCAGCGTTTAATCACTGGCACAGAAAGTCACGTAGACCTTCCCCCCCAGTAATCCCTTTGTTGTCTGTAATTCAGGAATTACAGAAGTGCAGAATGTTGAAGTGAATGGCATTATATCTTAGTGCCTCATGAACCTGCCCTCATTGCTGGGCAACATAACAAAGGCATATACTTCTACATCAGGCACAGCTGAACTGAACCTGCAAATGTCCATATACTGAAGTATCAATGATTTCAGGGCATTTTTACCCAAATATCACTGGAGTTCCAGGGCACCCTGGCGTCCATGCATGCAACTTGACAGCAGGCAAAATGGTGCGAAGTGTTGGTGTGGGAAAAAGTGCAAGCACTTTGCCGTTGAACTTTGACTCCTAAATGAGCCCTACAACCCAACACCAATTTAACCAAGTAACCATGGAACAATGGGCCATGTCCACCCACTGAGAAAGAATGGGTTGTCTCAGGCTACATATTTGTTCTATAAATATATTATGAAACGAAAATAAGACACTGAGAGGTGACATGGTTGAAGAAAATGGAGAAAACAGAGAGCTGAGAAGACAAGACATTTAAATAGAAAAAAGAAAGGGAAAAGGGAGTTCCCCATCTGGTTCTCTTCAGGACTCCAAGTGCCTACTATCCCCCGGGCTGGGACAGCATTGATATTTATCAGAAATACAGGGCCCAGAACATGCATATAATATATATATAACAGTATAAGCCTTACTGGAACTCAGTGCACAATCAATGGCCCATTTCCAACATGCATCTGCCAGGAGTATAAGAGCTGCTTACGTGCAAAGTTCTTGATGATGTGTTGCAGGCAGAGGTCACTGAGCAGAGGAACAATGGCCAGCGACCATGTTGGATCTTCTGCAATAATTCTGCGCATTTTTCTGAGGTCGGCAGCTGGGTTCTTTTGCCCCACTGGTAAGGGTGGGGGCACCAAACCTTTTACATTGATAGGGGTCTCGATCATCTTCCACAGCCAACGGACAGTATATTTAATGCGTGTATCCCTTAAATACAAAAGAGAGAAGAGGAGCTGGTGCTTAGGGCCCACACACCAGGAACCAACAAAAAGAGAGATTATATTGGCCTGTGCTTAGGGCCCACATAGGGTTGCCACCTTTTCTTCAAAAAAATACCGGCCTTCCTAAGTAATTATGTTTTTTTCCTATTAATAACATTGGAATCAACCATCAAAAATACCGGCCAGGTGACGACTCTAGGCCCACATAACACACCAGGAACCCACAGAAAGATTATAAGGGACTTCCACACCTCAACTGGAGTCAGGAGACCCAAGATTAAACAATACAATAAGTGGACTATGAACAAGGTGGGACTTGCAATGGAATGGGTGGGAGATGGGAGACTCATGGGTGGGGTTTTTAGGATAACTGGAAAGTTACCTGAGTTAATCAGAAGTATGCAGGCCTGGACTGCGAGTCAAAATAGGCCCAGACATTTCAGGTACAAAGAGGCCCAATCAGCGGACCAAACAGCCCACTAAATACTGAATTTCTATGGCACATTATTGCAGCCCCTATGTCATTTGCCAGAACCCACAGATTGCCAGTTGGGGCCTGGAAGCAGGACTGGACTGAGAATCAAAATAGGCCTTGGCATTTCAGGTACACAGAGGCCCACTCAGCCCACATAGAGGCCCAAACAGTCCCCACCAGCCCACTAAATACTGACGTCTTTCTATGGCACCTTATAGCAGCCCATCTGGCATTTGCCCTAACCCACACATTGCCAGTCCGGGCCTGCCTGGAAGTATGGCAATACATTTTATTTACCGTTCAGTGGGGCCCCATTTTACATGTTGGCAGGACCCATTAATGGGGGGGGGGGGAAGGATCAGTTGGTTAATTTTTTGTCTGCCTTTGTGAGGGCCTTATTAACTTACTAATATGAAGCCATAGTTACTGATGGTGACCCTGTGTGCTCTACACTGACCCTTGCCTTGGGATGTACTGCTCTGCACAACCTATCTCTTCTCTACTGCCACATACCCCATGGCTTTATTACCCTGTATGATAAACCCCATATACCTAAACTATAAACCCTTAAAGAGGTTGTTCACCTTTAAATTAACTTTTAGTATGATGTAGAGCATGATGTTCTGAGACAATCTGCAATTGGATTTCATTTTTTTTCACATGTGGATTTTGATTAATTTAGTTTTTTTTTTTATTCACCGGCTCTCCAGTTAGCAGTTTCAGCAATCTGGTTGTTATGGTCCAAATTACCCTAGCAGCCATGCATTTATTTGAATAACAGACTGAAATGTGAATAGGAGAGGGTCTGAATAGAAAGATGAGAAATAGAAAGCAACAATAAAAAAATAAAAAAGTTGCCTAGAATTGCGCATTCTATAACATAATAAAAGGTGAGCCACCCCTTTAACTACAATACCCCTGCTCTATATACTACCCCAGTCTGTGATATAATGGTCTGTCCCACATACCCCTGCTCTATAAATGCCCCGTGCTCTGCTGCCCACACACAGCTGCTATTGAACGGGCACGTGCATACACTCACACACTACCTACCCCTGCAGTGTATTTCTCTTACAGTCAGTCCCCAGGTATAGAGTGCCTCGGGCTGTGCCACGGGTTTCTGTCCCACCAAGGTACCGGCTTCTTCCCAGTGGAACGTGCCAATCTGGCTGTCGCTGTTGATCGTTCCCATGGCAACAAGAGCAGCGAGCAAGCTTTCCAAATCAGAGAAGGCGGTCCTAGCACGCCCCTAGCGTTTAATGCAGTAACATGACTCGATTACACTTTCGCCGCTTCGTTCTGTTTCAATACAGAGAGCTAGAAAGTGTCGTTCAATCGGTCATTTGGAGTTGGACTTGGACGGTTGTACTGCCTCCAGGTCCTCTCAGGTCAGGCTGCAGGCTCCGCTTATCCGGATACTTCAGCCTATCACTTAGCCGAGCATCTCTTCCTCACTACTGCACTAGCCATACTTAATGCGGAATTCAATCCCTCTGGGCTAACCTCCTCCCCCCCCACCCTGTAGGCCCCCTCTCCTCGTGGGCAAATGCCCCTAAGCAGGACTGGACTGAGAATTAAAATAGGCCCTGGCATTTCAGGTACACAAGAGGCCCATAAGCCCACATAGAGGCCCAAACAGCCCCCACCAGCCTACTAAACACTGACTTTCTATGGGACCTTATAGCAGCCCCTCTGGCATTTGCCCTAACCCACAAATGGCCAGTCCGGGCCTGCCCCTAAGTTACTACTTAACCCGCCGTGCAGGTTCCTGGGCGCCACCTTCTGAAAGGGCACCAATAAAAAGTTAAGCCCCCAAAAAATAGTACTACTACCCCCAACCGGAATGCGGGCTGCACATTTGGTTGGGGGTAACTTTTTTATACGATTGGTGCCCTTTAAATGTCACACGCATGCGCATCTACTGTCATGGCGGCTTGCACCGGGAGCTCCCTCCAGGTGTGAGCTTGCCTGGGCTGTCAGGGGGGCATTTTTTTTTTTTAAAAGTACTGGTACCCCCAACTGGAATGAGGGCTCTATCAGCCCGCATCTTTGGTTGGGGGTAACTTTTTTAAGCGATAGGTGTCCTTTAAGCAACGTCTTCTTCCTTGATCTAGCGGCGCATGCACAGTAGGATGCATTTGCACTACTGCGCATGTGCCACCAAGCGCCAATGGATCCAGAAAGAAGACGATGCTGAAGAAGATGGTGCCTGGGAACCTGCACGGAGGTGACCTGCACAGAGGGGTAAGTAGCCATTGTGGGGCATTTGCCTGCAGAGAGGTAGGCCGGAGAGGGTTGGGGAGAAGGAGGTTAGTATCTGAGGGATTGAATTCTTCAAAGCCCTTCACTCCTCTGCTCCTCACTACATGCTCCTTACCTCTGGAATTCCATCACTGAATGCCTCCGTAAGGAATCCTCTCCCAATCTTTTCTAAAAAAAAATCTAAGAGCCTACCTTTTGGAGCACTAGAACAGTAGCCTAGTCCTGCGGCTACTGTCTATGCCTTACCATGTGCACTTTGTCATCTCCAATTTGTACCTGTATGTTAACTTCACATCCACTTAGACTGTAAGCTCTACGGGGCAGGGACCTCCTTCCCACTATGTCTCTTACCACATAGCACTTAACCTCTTTGTTCTATGATTCTGTATATATTTATTATGTGATTTGTCTCCTACTTTTATATGTATTGTACTTTTATGCACTGTACAGTGCTGCGCTCCTTAACAGCTCTTTACAAATAAAGTTATACATACTGACCCTTCCCTAGCACTGACCTCCAATTCTGTAACATTGAACCTACTGTTCCCCTCCATCTCCAACACTTTCCCCACCTATAATATTAACCCTACTACTGCTCCCAGTTCTGACTGACCCTACTGTTCTCATCCTTCCCTAACACTGACCCCCAATTCTGTAATACTGACCCTCTTGTCTTCACCCTTCCCTAACACTGACCACGAATTCTGTAATACTGACCGTATTGTTCTCACCCTTCCCTAACACTACCCTCCAATTCTGTAACACAGACCCTACCGTTCTCACCCTTCCCGAACACTGACCCCCCAATTCTGTAATTCTGACCCTATTGTTCTCACCCTTCCTAATCACTGACCCCCCAATTCTGTAATTCTGAACCTGCTGTTCCATTTCCTCCATAACAATGACCCCCAATTCTGTAATACTGACCCTACTGTTTTGTCCCCTCTGTAACAATGACCCCTAATTCTGAACCCAGTG
>CM044439.1:25721805-25758807 GCA_024363595.1 Xenopus borealis | reverse complement strand
TTTTTTTTAATGGTGTTACTGTCCCTTTAACACAAAAGGGTTAGAATTAAAGGTAACTATCTCCACCTCTGATCTGTTTGCTTGTAATTAGTGCTTGTAATTCATCCAGTGCTGCACTGATGCTTTTTGGATTCTAAGTCGTGGGGAAAGCAAATTGTCAAGAATTGTCAAAGGATCTGTGGGAAAAGTTAGTTGAACTCTATAAAACAGGAAAGGGATATAAGAAAATATTAAAGGGATTGAGAATGCCAATCAAAAGTGTTTAAACTCTAATAAAGGAGTGGAAAATTAGGGGTTCTGTTGAAACCAAACCAAATAAAACTAAAATGTCAGCCACAACTGCCAGAAAAATTGTTTAGCGTACAAGGAAAAACACACAAATAACTCCAGGTGAAATACAGGACTCTGAAATAATCTGTTTCAATATGCACAATAAGAAGAAAGATGGGCTGCATGGTCGAATTGCCAGAAGAAAGTTATAACTATGCAAATGCCACAAAGTATCTCACTTACAATATGCCAAACAGCAGAGAGATAAAACTCAAACCTTCTGGCACAAAGTCATTTGGAGTGATGAGACTAAATTTTTACTTTTTGGCCACAACCATAAACGCTACATTTGGAGAGGAGCCAACAAGGCTTATGATGAAAGGGACACAATTCCAACGGACACCATTCCTACTGTGAAACATTGTGGTGGATTTCTGATGTTTTGGGGATGTGTGAGCTACAAAGGCACAGGAAATTTGGTCAGAATTCATGGCAAAATGAATGCAGTAAGTTATCAAAAAATATTGGAGGAAAATTTGCACTCATCAGCCCAAAAGCTGCGCATGGGACATACTTGGACATTCCAACATGACAATGATCCAAATCACAAGGCCAAGTCGACCTGTCATTGGCTACAGCAAAATAAAGTCAAGGTTCTGGAGTGGCCATCTAAGTCTCCTGACCTCAATATCATTGAGCCACTATGGGCAGACCTCAAACGTGCAGTTCATGCAAGGTAGCCCAAGAATTTACAGGAACTGGAGGCTTTTTGCCAGGAAGAATGGGCAGCTTTACCATCTGAGAAGATAAAGAGCCTAATCCACAACTACCACAAAAGACTTCAAGCTGTCATTGATGTTACAGGGGAAATACACAGTATTTAGAACTGGGGTATGTACATTTTTGATCATAGTCATTTGGATAGTTTATGTAGTGATTATTATTTAAAAAAAAGAGTAAACACAGTTGTTTGACAATAAATGGCTTCAGCGAATCACTAACCATGAGTGATTGTGTTATCATTCATATTCTCTGAAATGGTTGTGAAATCATAAATTCTGCCAGGGTTTGTAAACTTATGAGCACAACTGTATATGGGGGTCACTGGTGCACATGTAAGTACATTGTGCTGGTGTTGCACTGCTGACTTTCCCTCTCCCTGCAGCTGGCACAACACGGGAGCACCTGGGCCTTGCCATGGCACTGAAGGTACCCTTCTTTCTGGTGGTCAGTAAGGTGGACCTGTGTGCAGCAGCCACAGTAGAGCGTACCCTAAGACAGCTGGAGCGCACCCTGAAACAGCCTGGGTGCAATAAGGTGCCATTAATGGTGCGCTCAGAGGATGATGCAGTAACAGCAGCACAGCAGTTTGCACAGTCACCAAAGTAAGAAAGGGGTAGTATTTGATATGGCAGACCCTTATTCCTGTCAGGGTGCCATCTGTGCCTTTGTCTTATAGTTGCTTTTTATTTTTTTCAGCATCACTCCAATCTTTGCTATCTCCAGCGTTACTGGGGAGTCATTGGATCTCCTCAAAGTCTTCCTGAATATTCTGCCTCCCCTCACCAAAAGCCATGAGCAGGAAGAGCTGATGCAGCAGCTGCCAGAGTTTCAGGTTCATAAAAGGGGGCTTGGGAACAGGGAGAAATACAATTTTGGAGGGTGGAGAATGGTGAAGGATGGTTTTGAGGAGGGGTGGCAAATTTGGAAAGATTAGTATGGAGGGTGAGAGTGAGACCGGATGCAGATGAGTTTGAGGAGAGAGGAAAGGTATGAATGGGAGAAGGGGACTGATAAATGATGAAGTCAAAGGGCGAGAGCGGATCAAGATTAATAAGTGGGAGGCTGGTGAATGGGGAGTGATGAGACTGAGGAATGAGATGAAATGTTTGCCTTATGGGACAGTCAGGTGACTAATGGTGCCATCACGAGGGATCTTGTTGTTAATGATTTCTATTGGTTTTGTTTCTTCTCAGGTGGATGAAATCTACACTGTGCCAGAGGTGGGGACTGTGGTGGGCGGGACATTGTACAGGTAGGTTCCCAATATATATAACCCTGGTATAAAGGTATTCTGCTTTACCATCAGTCATAGGCAGCCATTAAGTCTTCATTGCCTTTGGACTACCAAATTAGCACTAAACTAAGTATTAGGGCCTGTTTACTCAGCGTTTAGCCCTTTCTTGGAAATTTGCATGAGTGTTTGCGATAAATTAGGATTAATGGGTGCAGTCACAAGTTTTTGCTAATGACCATTAACATCACCCGTGAATAAAACCTGTGTGCTTGAATAATGGTTCCCCTTCTCTCTCCTGTGGCAGTGGGGTTTGCAAGGAAGGGGAGCACTTGGTAGTCGGCCCCACGGATGGGGGTGTTTTCTTGCCCCTAAAAGTTTGCAGTATTCAGAGGAACCGATCCACGTGCCGTGTCCTCCGTGCAGGTCAGGCAGCAACACTGGCACTGGGAGACTTTGAACGCTCCCTGCTCCGGAAGGTGAGTACATGACCCCCTTAGGCTCATTCATACCCTTCTCCCTTAAAGCAGTGAAAGTGTGTGCCCTGGGAAAGACTTGCACCATATCACTCCAATTCTTTCTTTAGGGGATGGTGTTGGTAAGCCCGGAGATGCTGCCCACAGTGTGCTGGGTGTTTGAAGCAGAGATTGTGCTGCTTTTCCATGCCACGTCCTGTCGGCAAGGGGTGCAAGTCACTGTGCACGTGGGAAATGTCAGACAAACTGCGGTGCTGGATCACATTCATGGCAAGGTTAGTGCCACCATATTCCTACTCTGCCATGCCCTTTCTTCCTCCTCCTCCCACCTCAGCCTTGTCTTATTTTGGCTACAACCATCTATTCATGCAAAGCCCATGCTTCACACCTCTCCACTCCCTCTCACTACCTTTATATTGCCACTCTGGCAATGTCATGTTCCCCAAATCTCCTCTTGGTTCATCCTCAGTTTCTCCCCCCCTATGTGTGTGCCTCTAGGATGAGCTGCGAACGGGTGAGAAGGCTGTTGTCCGATTTCGCTTCATTAAACACCCTGAGTACCTGAAGCCTGGCACCAAGCTCCTGTTCCGAGCAGGTATGACCAAGGGTATCGGCCATGTGTGCAGCTTGCAGGTGATTGCTACAGAGATTGGCGACCCTTGATCTCCTCTAGTTGGATCCATGGGACACTTTGCCCCACATGCACCAAATCAGAAGCCAGGGAAAGATGCGCTGGCCTGAGGAGCCATGCTGATCTCTGAGCATATAGACTGTTGCCGTTCCGGTGATGCCCCACGCTGGACAAAGCAGCTGATTTATAATTCCCTTCACCCTTGCCGCTTTTATGATGAAAAATTACTTTTATATGAGAAAAGGAAACCATTTTACATGTATTTTTATGACTCCCAACAAAACATTTTGGCAGACTTTGGTGTTGGCATGTTCGGAACTCCAGAGTAACCGGATTCCCAATGGAATATTTTTAGTTCACTTTTACAGGGGAATTTGTAATGCTAGTGCTAAACAAAGTAACTCTGCCCAAGGGTGCTCCTTGTATCCCACTATCTGTGATTCTAAATAAGCACCTCAGAACTGGTTACTTTAAAGGGTAAGTTAAATTCATGAAACATGAATTTATGACCCTGAATTAAAGGGCACCTATCGTCAAAAACAGTTACCCCCAACCGAATGCGCGGGCTGATAGAGCCTGCATTCCGGTTGGGGGTACTGGTGTTTTTTTTTAAATGTCCCTCACCAGCGCTAGTGCGCTCGCACCGGGAGGGAGCTCCCGATGCGAGCCGCCATGACAGTCTCTGCGCATGCACATTTTCGCACGAGTGACGTCAGGCGCATTCGCGGTCAGTGTTGGCCTACTGGGAACATCCCTTAGCTCACTGAGTACTTTGCCAGATACCAACCTCTATGTCCTCCTCCTAGGCTTGTTGGTATAGCTTTGGCCACTAGAGGGAAAGAGTTCAGTACCTGGACAAGTACTTGTGGGAGAATGGAATCACTTACCCTGTGGACAAGAATTGGTACTAAGGCAAGAACAGGGGCATTATACATTACATAGCAAATTCTCAGTAGTCACATTTATTTAATAAACCACTTTTTAATTTGCCCGGGTCAGTTACCTCTTTGCACAGAGCGTGGCCCTGGACCTACTGCTTTTACCTAAGAGAGTGTAGATAAAGCAACCAATGAGAAAAGCCCATAAGGCACAAATGACTGGAGGAAACATATTCCAGTAGCATCAGTGCCCAAATGATCAACTGAAAGGGAATAAAATGCTCCACAACCTGAAAAAAAAATGGGTCTCTGCCCTTTACAGTTTCAGGGGTTGAACCCAGTTCTATTCTTCCATTAAAATAACCTTTTTTATTTATTAATTTACCAGCGCAAGAGGTCAATAAAACGAGGTAACTGTAACCCTCTGGTGCTGAGAGTAGGGGCAGGAATAAGAAAATTTGTGGGGGTTCACAAGCCAGAGAAGAGCAGATGGTTGATTGATAGAGAGACCTGTAAGATCCTGAGCTCCTCTAAACACCCTAAATAAACACTCTTAGTCTATTGCATGATAAGTAGCAATTGTTTCATAGCCAACGAGGTAACAACTTGACACCAGTCTATTTTAAGTGCTGTGTGTGTTCTACAATGTAACATATTCAGGATCAAGGAAAGTGCTTTGAGTTAAAGGACCAGTAACATCAAAAATTAAATTGTTTTAAATTAACAAAAATATAATGCCGTGTTACCCTGTTCTAGTAAAACCGCTGTATTTGCTTCAGAAACACTACTACTGTTTATATAAATAAGCTGCTCTGTGACCATGGGGACAGGTATTCAAAGTAGAAAAGGCTCAAGTTACACAGCAGATAGGCTCTGTAGAACATAATGTTATCTGTTATCCATTATTTATCCTGTGCCATATAGCCTTTTTTCAATTTCCGCCATTGCTATTCAGCAGCTTGTTTATATGAAACATTGCAGTGTTTCAGAAGCAAACAGATCAGTTTTACAAGTGCAGGGCAACACAATATGATATTTTCATTACTTTAAAACACTTTAATTTTTTGGTGTTACTGTTCCTTTAATCTTGCTCCCTGCTGATGTGCCTTCAGCCTATGGCCCACCTAGTGCCTCTCAGCTGGCAGAGGAAGCCACACTACCCCTCTGTGCTGCCTATCTACATGAATGGAAACCACCCAGTCACTAGGAGTGCCGAAGGCCTTGCAGGTAGAGGATTTGTACAGATACAGACCTTGCACAATCCTGGAAATTCTCCCCTGTAGATTAGCCCTTGGGGCCAAACTCTGCTGCTTCTCTTCTCCCTTTTGTACATCAGGGATGGCTTCTGTGTATTGTATTACTGTGTGTCCTTAGATTTCTCTCTCTGCATGTCATGTACACAATAAAATGTTTTACAGAAGAATCCACTTTCTGCACACTGGTATTCATCAAGCACAACTTTATATCACAGGGACATTAATAAGTTTTAGTACAATAATGCCATGTTTATACAGAATGATGACCGTATCCCGCTTAACGGTCTCTTCTCTGGTGTAACCAATCAGATTTTGGCCATAACTTCCATTCCTGTAATCTGCTTTGTGTCGCTTAGCTGTAATTTCTCTGTTTTATTAATGCTCCTTATATATTTCTGTATAGTGATCCTATCCCCCTTGACTGCCTTTTCTCCAGTGTAACCAATACCCAACTTGGCCTCCCTTTACACATAATTAATCCCTTCAATTTACGTTTTCAGATAAAGCTGGTCATGTGCATTTAGATTTTATTTGTCATATGGTGGATGTTCAGATATTGGTTGTAGATCAGGGGTGTCCAACCTGCGACCCGAGGGCTGCATGCGGGCAAGGATGGATATGAATGCAGCCCAGCTTGAAATGCTTGGTTCGCGTGGAAACGTCATGTTGCAAATGATATAGGAGTAGGCAGGAGGGAGCCCATTGCCCATTTAGTAGTAATAATAATACAGTATAATAATAAGTTTATTTAATATCCAGGTGTCCCATATTCCACTGTATCGCTCATTCTGGTTATCTAACTGGTATTGTAGTTCTTTTCTGTGCATATTCTTTACTTTTACAAATCAAAAGTGTTTGTGTATTTCATGTGTGGCCCCAAACAATTTTTCTTTTTCCAATGTGGCCCAGGGAAGTCAAAAAGGTTGGACACCCCTGTTTTAGATCACTGCATTAAAACGAACATTCAGATTTAAACTGTAGGATAAAATTGGGGAAAAAAATCTAATCAAACATTCTCACCATTTAATTGACAGGCAACAATCATATGAAAGTTTGTTGTTAGGACAATTATATTAAAACAGTTTTGTGCTATTTTATTGGTGAGTGTATGGCCAGCTTTAGTCGCTCTTCTCTTTACTTTCTCTATTTTATTACTGACTCTTATTTACAGTTGGGTCCATAAGTATTTGGACAGACAACTTTTTTTTCTAATTATGGTTCTGTACATTACCACAATGAATTTTAAATTAAACAACTTCAATGCAGTTGAATGGAAGACTTTACGCTTTAATTCAGTGGGTTGAACAAAAAGATTGCATAAAATTGTGAGGAACTAAAGCCTTTCTTTAATACCAGGGGCTCAAAATAATTGGACAAATTAAAAAAATTGAAAATAAACTTTTCATTCCTAATTCTTGGTTGAAAACCCTTTGCTGGCAATGACAGCCTGAACTCATGGACATCGCCAGATTCTGGGATTCCTCCTTTTTAATGCTCTGCCAGGCCTTTATTGTAGTGGCTTTCAGTTGCTGTTTGTATGTGAGCCGAAGTTTAGTCTTCAACAAGTGAAATGCATGCTCAATTGGGTTCAGATCGGGTGATTGACTTGACCATTCAAGAATATGGTTTGATTGAGATTTGGTCGACTTTTGCCCAGATATCACAGGGAAGCCAGTGGGATGGCCCCACATACGGGCCAATAAGCTGCCGACTCAGTCTGTTGGCAGCTTTTATTGTCCTGTGTATGGGGGCCTTAAAGAGATACTGACCCCTGAAATTAAACTCAATTACATCTATTATAATATTGGCTTTGAAAGCAGCAGGTAAGTTGCAGGTAAAACTTAGTCCCTTTGTAAAATGTATAATGAAGTAATAGAATTCTTAATAAATCAGATGCAATTTGAGAGTAGGACTGGCCAGATATGGGATGACTTTGGCATAGTTGGCCAGCTTAAATATATTGCAATATATGGAAAAACAATCCCTGTTTTCTTTAAAGGGTAAGGCATTTTTAGTAGCTGTATGCACAGAATGTCTCAATGTCTTAAATATATTGATAATGGGTTGAGTGCAGAGGACCTCTTGTATTTGTCTTCTATGCAAATCTACTTGAAACTATGGAAGCAAAACAAGGCTATAGCTTCTCACATACACAGTTAAGAATTCCAGGACTTAAACTGTATAAGCTTTAAAACAAAAGCTTTAATTATCCGGGATACCTGTATTCACATAAATGTTCACTGCAAACTCTGCCCCCTCAGTTACCTATTTAGGTACCTACTCAGTGTGGTTAAAGGGGGGAGCTCGCCTCTTTGTATTTCTTACTCCTGTGTTACTCCTTTTATCATAGTCAGAGAATCAGAGCTCTATACCCAGTAAGAATGGAGGAGCAGTGCTAGCTCTTGACCATGGAAAAGAGAGCAGCCCAAAAGCCAGGAGTGTAGGAAAGAGGTCAGCCCAGACACAATACAGTGAGTTAGAACTCTACAGTGAGTAATCCCTGTTGAAAACCTGGACTCACTTAGGAAATGGGCAACATTTCATCCCTGTTATACTTTTTAAATCTAAATCTCCTGGGCCCAGACCCCTCACAGGCATAAAACCTTGGTAAATATGGCTTGTGTAGGAAGCCTAATCTCGAGGATAACTATGTTTCTGAGGCACAATACTTTTATATTCCACTTTTCTGAACAGTATTTAAGTATTGGTTATCTTATTATGCATTCTCCACAGCTTTTAGACATTAAAGCATCAGGGGGTGGGCTAAAGCTGAGGGCTGACATTAATTTTGTATTGTCATAATGGTTCAGACTGGCTTAGGGGGCAGTATTCTTATGTTTATTTAGGGCTTTTAAAAAATGTATCAAGAGTCCGGTTTCCCTCTGTCCGCGGAAACTTTGCCTTGGAGGCTAGAGGCTTTTTAGCTTTGTTCTTAGATCTGGCTAGAGGGGTTATGGCTGAGGCAGATACAGGGGGCGTCCTGCTGGGACTGGGGGCAGAGAATGAGTCCTGAAGTTCCTGGGCAAAGTGATAGTCCATATGCTCTGGCATTTCCCACACAAACAGTCTCAGGCCACACTTCTCGCAGCACATGATGTCCTCCTCGCTGTGACCAGCTGGGGGTGCTTCCTGCAGAGGAGAGGTTGTAGTGCTGGATTCAAGCTCCCCTGTAGCAGTAAATATTGGCTCACTGTCACTATCAGCAGCACCATCAACTGGCCTGTTGGGCTTAGAGTCCATTCTAGAGCAGACATTATTAGCTTCCTGCAGTTCTTCAGTTCTTTGGTTAAGAAACAACTCGGATGCCATATAGCCCCCGGTACTCAGTTTAGTGGGAGAATCTGATGGAGTCACTGGCATGTTAGTGGGAGGCACCTTCTCCTCTCTGGCCGCTCTCTTCTCTGTTGCCCGCTGAAACAGAAGCTGGATGGCACTGGGTGTTTGACTCTCTGTATCTTTTCTTTGGGTCTTTGGGGTTTTAGGGCTGCTTGCTTCTGTTGCACCTGATTTGTGCGGGGTTGGTATTGGGGGCTTCTGGCTACTGGAGGCTTCTTTGCTCAGAAAGCTGGTGATGCCACTGCTGGGCAATGCGGAAAATTTGCTTGCAGAGAGCTGGAGCATTGTGAGTGGAGGGGACCTGTGGAGGAAAGAATAAACCTCATAAATACTGTTCCTGTTGCCCATACCAGCACTCTTTTGTCTCTCTATGGCAGTGCCAACACTTACCATGCTGCCTGGTGCATCCCTGCAGCATTGAAGGATTTCAAGAGAACAAATGTGTCACTGCTGATTTTCTGAGCATCATACAGGGTGAGAGCACAGCATCGAGACATGCTCCCATACAGGCGCTTTCCCACCTGGTTCAAACCAACTGTCAGCAGCTTAGCTACCCTTTGGTTCTGCATCAAAGAAATTATTAGTGGCAAAAAAGAATATAAACCTGTCCCTGACCTTCAGTAAATTAGCACTTCCTTATATTACCTTTACTGTATTAGTCCCACCATCCCTATTTGAGGCTGTTCCCCGTATCTATACCCCTTTCTGTAAAGTAGTATTTCCTTGTGATGCCTTTCAACTTCCCTCTCCTGTTCCTTTAGGATAATGGCACTCAAGGAAATTCATCACACATTTAAATCTGCACTACCGCTGCAACAAATCTCCCTGAAATGCTTTACTGCTGGCAGTAAAGTAAATAATTGATGGGGAAACATACACAGTGCTTCATTTTCACCCAAGTTGCCTCAAGCAGAAACTTTTCTTTTACTTTATTGCTGGTTGGAAACCATCCTGGAGATTTGTTGACAAACCTGCTTGTCTGCCAGTACCATTAAAGTATTGGTCCCACCACCCCTGCTTGGAAGCTTTTCGGTGCACATTAACTAAAAAATGGGCTGGACAAGTGGAGCAGACACTAGTTAAAGGAACAGTAACACCAAAAAAATAAGGAATGACAAAATAAAGTACTGTTGCCCTGCACTGGTACAACAGATCTGTTTGCTTCAGAAACTACTATAGTTTATATAAACAAGCTGCTGTGTAGCCATGGGGGCAGCCATTCAAGCACAGGATTCACAATAGATAACAGATAAGTTACCCCCCCCCCCCAATAGCTACACAACAGCTTGTTTATATAAACTATAATAGCGTTTCTTAAGAAAACATCAGTTTTACCAGTGCAGAGCAACAGTACAATATATTTTCATTACTTTAAGTCAATTTAATTTTTTGGTGTTACTGTTCCTTTAATGTGTAAACTTGAAGTGCACAATGGCAGCATCATTCTCACAGGGCCAAGATTACTAGCTAACAGGAAGGCTCTGTAGTGTTTCATACTCACAGTGTCTCTATCCTTCTGTAACCTCCCTTCTAACTCCAGAGACAACTGAAGAAGCCAGTATTGGACCTGCCAGAAAGACATGAACAGAATCAGGACTGAATTTATCTTTAAATGACAGCAAAGCAGCCAGTAGTGCAAGAGCCCTGTCAAATAGGGCCATTTAAAATACACAATTCCATTGCGTCCTATAGGCAGCACACATACACAGGGTTAACTCGCGCTCCTCCTGATAGGACAGGTAGCTCAAAACAATTATTAGTCAGCCTTTAACAACCCCTTAATCCTTCCCCCAGCATGTTTTTTTCCTGTCATACCTGAAGGATGGGGTAGTGAAGATGGATGAAGATCCAGGTCCTGAGGGACTTGATGGCCGACTGGGGACTACCTGAGGGTGAGGCCCTGGGGGAATAGAGGCATTCCTAGGCAGGTGGATCGCAGGAGAAGCGATTCAGCAGGCTGGCCAAAGGTTATCTGGTCAGGTAAAACTGAAGGCAGCTGAAGACGCGAAGGATGCGGTTCAGGAGACTTGGAACACATCAACGTGATGTCACTTCCGCCCTTACGTGCGCAAACCGGAAGTAGGGCGCAGGAAGCCTGGAAACAGCGGGTAAAAGGTATTTAAACTCGCCAATTACTTTTTTGTGTGGCTGGATGCATTATAACGGCGTGGATTTCGTGGTCCTGTTTTGGAAATCACATTGGGATCCTAAATCGTTCTGCCAGGCTGGATCTGTGTGTCTCAAGGCAAGGTAAGGAATGATTATATTGGTGCTTGAACTGTTCTAGTTAGAGTGAGTTATATTCTAAAGGTGCATATTGTTTTAGATGTCTAGGTCTCCAGCTAAAAAGTCACAGAAACTGAAGCACAGATGCTGTATGGCTTGTGAACAGCCTTTGCCGGATGATTACCTTAACAAGATGTGTATGTCGTGCATGAAATCTGTTATAGGAGAAGAACAGGCACAGAAATCAGAATGCTTCATTGATTGGTTTAAGGATATGATGTCTAAAACATTTGAAGAAATGAAACAGGCTACTGCATCAGTAGAAGATGCCGATAATGAAGACTTAATTGTAATTGACCAGGTGTCGGGGGAGTCTGATTCAGGTGATTTGTCATCTTCCACATTTGATGCTAAAAAGGAAAATAAAGATGGTATATATTTATTTCCACCAGATAAAATTCAGAAGCTTATTAAGGCTGTTAACAAAGTAATGGAAGATCAAGGGAAGAGAAAGAAAAAGGAATCACCTAAAGATACACTTTTGTTTTTTTCACACAGAGTGAGGATACTTTCCCAATTAATCCCATAATTAAAAAGTTAATGCAGGCTGAGTGGAAGGATCCATCGAAGAGACCGGATGTATCAAAGCGATTTAAACAGATGTTTGCTCTCCACAAATCTGAAGTAGCGATCTGGCAGGATCCGCCTACAGTGGATATTCCAGTATCAAGGATGTCAAGGAGGACAACAATACCGGTGAAGGATGCTTCAGGATTGAAGGATCCTATGGACAGAAGAGCAGATACAACACTGAAAAGAACTTATGTGGCAGCTGCAGAACTATCAAAACCTTTGATAGCGGCGGTCTCAGTATCCAGGACTTTGAAGTACTGGCTGAATAATCTGGCAGAAGACATTGACTCAGGTGTGTAAAGGGATGATTTATTGGAGGCTTTCAAGTATATTACCTTGGCAACCGATTTTTTTGTGTGATACAGCAGTGGAATCTGTTAAGTTGTCTGCGAGATTAATGGCATTATCCTCAGTGGGTAGAAGGGCCTTATGGATGAAGGCGTGGAAAGCAGACCTGACATTGAAAAACAGCTTGTGTTCTATGGGATTTGAGCCGGGAGAATTATTTGGTTCAAAACTAGATGCCTTAATTGAGAGTTTGCAAGGGGGAAAGTCCAAGACCCTTCCACAAGACAGACCAAGAGTTTTGAAACTGAATTTTCCTCGTTACAGATCGAGAAGCAGGTCTCCAAGATCCAAACGACCTAGATTGCCATTTCGGAATAGAGATTTTCCAAGAGGTTCCAGAGGAACAAGAGCAGCTGCGTCATTCAGGGATATTATAAAGATATTATAAAGACGCAGATGATAAAAAGTGGAAATTCTGACGCCAGGCCTCAACCTCAAACAGTGGGAGGCAGGTTATCTCTCTTTTTTCACAGATGGCGAGAAACTACAACAGACAAGTGGGTTCTACAGACAATAAAAGAGGGATATCGAATAGAGCTTATTTGCAGGCCACCGGAAAAATTTGTGATTTCTTCTCAAAAAGACAAAAAGTTTCAGGAAACAATAAAAGAATTTATTCATATGGATGTGCTAGAAGAGGTTCCGCCTCCAGAACGGGGAAGAGGCATATACTCTACTGTGTTCCTAGTGCCAAAGGCTGGGGGCAAGATGAGGCTGGTGATTGATTTAAGATATTTAAACAAATTTATAGTAAAGAAGAAGTTTCGAATGGAGACTATCAAGTCGGTTCAAAATATTCTCAACAAGGAAGATCTTATGGCAACGATCGATTTAAAAGACGCATATCTACATGTACCAGTTCATATGGAGAGCAGAAAATTCCTAGTAGCGGTGTTCTTGGACGGCGTTATCCAACATTTCCAATTCACAACTTTGCCCTTCGGCATAACATCAGCACCAAGAGTGTTTACAAAAATCATTGTGGTACTAGCAGCTGCGTTAAGAAAGGAAGGGATTTATGTCATACCATACCTGGACGATTGGTTGCTGAAGGCATCAAACGTCAACGACATGGAACATCATTTACGAAGGACAATAGAGTGTCTCGAATCGCATGGCTGGATAGTGAACGCAGAAAAATCAAATCTGCTTCCCTCAAATTCTGTGAAGTTCTTGGGGTTTCACATCAATACCCTGAGCATGAAGATGTTTTTGCCAGAGGAGAAATGGAAGACAATTGTGCGAGAGACAAGTTGTATCATGAGCAGAAAAATTACAATTCGCAAAGCGATGAAGGTTCTGGGGCTGTTTACAGCAGCTATAGAAGCTGTTCCATGGGCAAAAGCCAGAATACGAGAATTTCAAGCACTGATTCTGGGAGCATGGAATCGGAAACTGTCAGGTCTACACAAGACCATGAGAGTGACGAGGAAACTAATAAACTCATTGCGTTGGTGGAGCCAACCATGCAATCTGATCAAGGGGAAGATATTTCTTCCAACAGAACCTATAGTATTAACGACAGATGCATCCCTTCAGGGTTGGGGGGCTCATCTGCAGAACTGTACTGCAAGGGGCCTATGGTCTACAAAGACGAAAATGGCATCATCCAATTACAGAGAACTGAAGGCAGTTTGGAAAGCACTGAAATTTAGCAGGAGGAAGATTTGTTCCGAGCATGTCCTAGTTCAGTCAGAAAACATATCTGTGGTGGCTTATATCAATCACCAAGGCGGAACGAGATCACGGAAGCTGGCCAGATTGTGTGCCAAGATAATGGACTGGGCTCAGGGCAAATTGTCACATATGACTGCGATACACATCAGAGGAGTGGACAATCGATGGGCGGACCAGCTCAGCAGGCAGAGGATTGTACCAGGAGAGTGATCGCTGAATCAGGAGATCTTTCAAGAAATTGCCAATCTGTGGGGACAGCCTCAGATCGATCTGATGGCTACCAGGGAAAATCGCAAATGCATGAAATTCTGTTCTCTTTACCGGGAGGACAGGCCGACATTCCTGGATGCTTTCTCCCTGACGTGGGATTTCCAGCTGGCATATGTGTTTCCTCCAGTACCCATGATACAGAAAGTGATCAAGAAGGTGAAACAGGATCGGGCAAATGTGACTGCGATCATGCCGAGTTGGCCCAGAAGATCATGGTTTCCAGACGTCTTACACCTATCCAGAGGTAGATGCTGGAAACTACCGCAGAGTAAAGATTTGATATCCCAGAAAGGGATGAAATTTCCAGACTTGGGGAGGCTCAAGTTGACTGCCTGGATGTTGAGCACTCAGCATTGATGGATCAAGGTCTGTCTCGTGAAGTGATAGAAACTTTAATACAGTCTAGAAAGAAATCAACATCTTCTACATATTCAAGAATCTGGAAGATTTATAATGAATGGTGTTCTAAGAAAGGATTTTCGTCTATTCATAGAGGAATGGCTCAAATCTTACAGTTCTTGCAAGAAGGGTTTGATAAAGGATTACAACCCAACACATTAAGAGTACACGTGTCAGCTTTATCTGCCCACCTGAATACAAGGTTGTCTCTGGAAACTGTGGTAAGAAGATTTCTGTCAGCCACTAGACGTTTGAGACCAAGAATTAAAGCAGTGGTTTCACCATGGGATTTGAATTTTGTCCTTAATAGGATGTGTATGCCTCCATTCGAACTGTTACAGGAAGTTCCACTTAAAATGCTCACACTTAAAACAGTTTTTCTCACGGCTATAACTTCAGCAAGAAGAATAGGAGAAATTCAGGCATTGGGAGCCTCAGAACCATATGTGATATTTTTCCCAGACAAGGTGTGCCTAAGGACTTTACCATTTTTCATTGCAAAGGTGCCAACATCATGGTGTGCAGATGAGGTTATAAATCTACCAATTTTTTTCCCAAAACCTAAAGATGATAATGAAACATTGCTTCACAATCTTGATTTGATTCGGTGTCTTTCTGTAAACTTAGAAAGAACCAAACTGTTCCGGAGATCAGACCATCTTTTTATTCTATTTAATGGAAAGAATAAGGGAAATAAAGCTTCAAAAGCATCAATTGCAAGATGGATGAGAGAATCTATTACAACAAGTTATGTGTTGGAGAAGATGGAGCCTCCACAAATCACGAATGCCCACTCGACAAGGAGTATGTCAACGTCATGGGCAGAGAGAGCTTGTGTTTCACCTCAGGATATTTGCAAAGCAGCAACCTGGAGCAATCTCCATACATTTGTCAAACATTACAGACTAGACATCTTGTCGACACGTGATACGGCCTTTGGCAGCAAAGTACTGCACGCAGCTCTTCCTAAGGAGACTAAACCCACCCATCAGGGAAGCTAGCAAATTCCCTGTGTGTGCTGCCTATAGGACGCAATGGAATGAGAAAATTGGTATACTTACCATTGAAATTTTCTTTTCCATTAGTCTGTAAGGCAGCACAGGAATATCCCTTCCTGTAAATAAAATTGTGTGTATAGCAACCAGTGTGTGACTTTTCTTTGGGTATGCTAGGAAAATAACATGCTGGGGGAAGGATTAAGGGGTTGTTAAAGGCTGACTAATAATTGTTTTGAGCTACCTGTCCTATCAGGAGGAGTGGGAGTTAACCCTGTGTGTGTGTGCTGCCTTACGGACTAATGGAAAAGAAAATTTCAATGGTAAGTATACCAATTTTCTCAATGGGTAGACAGCCCATGGCTTAAGCAAGGGGGAAGAACTTCTACCTGGGCCCAGCTATGCTACACTGCATTTTGGATCACTCTGCACATCAAGCAAATGAAACCAGCACCCAAATGTGCTACTAAATGGGCCACATAAATGCAGCAGAACCAGTTTTTTACCCTATTAATCTAGAAAGCAGTACGTATTGCCCAATCGTATTTGACTAATCAACAATTAGCCTTTGGCTGGCAGAAAATTCTGAGAGTTGTAGTTTGCCAACTGCACTGCAACATCTGCAGTGCCTCACCTGCTCTCGAGTGGAAAGTGCAGTTTTGCCGGGGAAATATTTGCTGCATCCGATGGATTTAGGCAACTGTCTGGGCTTCACTGGTTCACCTTCAATTCCCCGACACAGGGAGTAGAGCCAGGATCTGTGGAGACAGAAAAGACAAAAAAAATAAACTATGCAGATGGAGAGAAGCAGGGTCAGAGAGTGAAACTCCAGGCACAGGTGCTGGCAGTTCTTTCAGTGTTTTAGTGAGTCCTGTGCCTGACCACCAGATGGCCTTCTACTCACCCAGTTTTGTCCCCAAAGTGGTTCTGAAGATGTTGCTCCGTGAACTGAATTAGTTGTCCTATATATTCAACATCAAGGATTTCTCGAATGGAGGTTCCCAGTTTGCCACCGAGGTTCCGGCTGCCAAAAGTAGGAGATTGAATTAATATCAGAGAAATCAAAGTCGACAGATACGGATCAGACAGGTCGCTCCTGGTGCCCTTTGTAACACCACCCCCTTGAGCCATAGCTGCTGCATGGAATGGTATGAAACCAAAATAATACTAGAACCATATGAAGAATATAATGTGGCAGAATGTTGCCATGACAAGCCTGTGTCTGGGCTTAAACTGGGGGCTATTTAGGGGTTATAGGATGGCACTTTCCTGGAAAAACGATGATCTTGTTGCAATATATAGTACTTATTGAGGGCAGTAACAGTGGGTTTTGTGGTCCTTACACGAACCTTCCCCTACATAGGCTTAATTTAAAGAGGTTGTTCATCTATAAAATTTTAACAACCTAAATTCCTGTAACAATGAACATCACTCAAGATAATCGAGATTGAGAATGGGAGTGTCCATGCATGCATATGAATTATTACTCCCCCAGGTAATGGACTTATCTTCCCAGTCTCAATGTCGTACCATAATTATGTGTAGATATACACTTAATGTTTGAATAAAAAGCAATTTTTATTAAGGTTGACATTCAACCCCAAAATTAAAACTAAATCCAAACAAACAGAAAATGAAATGAGAAATTATATAAAGAAAATTAACACAAAATTTAAAACCATAGGCGGCACCGCATGGTGGAAGGGGATCCCCTTTGAGTGGATACGTGACCACCCTACTGATTATGGTGAAATCGGAGGTGAAGCATGTATCTCCAGGAAATTGGAACAACCACAGGCAAAAAATACAAATTGTAAGATGGTAATATTGAATGACACTTAGTCCCTATTCTGTTTTCCTCAGTGTCTAGGCCTTAAAGTAGGCCAAAAATTGTGGAATGTGGATTTAATCCTGGATAGTGGTGAAGGTGGTAAAGAGTTGAAGAACCGTGTGACTGGTTGCTGGAAAAAATGGGTAAACTGTTGTAAAGGATCCAAAGCTTGGTGCAATATATCCACAGGACGTGGAAGGTTATAGTGTGGAACAGCTCACATTGGCAGCTTTGATTGTGCACACCCTCCGGGATTGCTGGCTGAGTGTAAAAGTAGAAGCACCCACTGGTGCTAATAAGGTGATAGAGTCACGTCTGCTCGCTGGCATGTCCCAATGTTAGAGATGGGGTAATATAAGATAAGCGCCTTTGTTTCTGGGCCGCAACCATGTGGCCGCTTTGGTATATAGATTCCGTAAATGGCGCAGATAAATTAACCCCGACTTATATAAGACATCAAGACAGCATATGTGCAGACCAACTGCGCAACATACATGGGTCACGCTATTATCCGCATTCCGCGGTTTGAAGTAATGCTCAGTTCCATTCTCTGTGGCTCATTTGAGCGTAAGATAGTTAAGCAGCAGCAAACAGTTCCTATAATACGTAATTTTGTGGGTGATGCTGTAGGTATAGCTCCAAGTTATGTGAGATTTCAAACGGTAAGTATACAGACCGGTTCCGTTGTACGCGTACGTCACACTATTTTCCGCCTTCCACAATTACAAGATAATGTTCGGTTCCACTCATCGTAATTCAAACAAAGGGTCCCATCTCAGCAAGCGGTGCCGCCACGCTAAGCCTCGACAGCCTGTTTCGCTACCAACATAGCTTTGTCAAGAGAACGAATATATAGTACTTATTGAGGGCAGTAACAGTGGGTTTTGTGGTCCTTACACGAACCTTCCCCTACATAGGCTTAATTTAAAGAGGTTGTTCATCTATAAATTAACATTTAGTATTATCTAAAGATATTCTGAGACAATTTGCAATTGGTTTTCATTTTTTATTATTTGTGATTGGAGAGCTGCTGTATAAAAAGCTAAATAACTCAGTTTGCAATGTCAGCAGTCTGGTTGCTAGGGTCCAAATTAGCCTAGAGGCCATGCACTAATATGAATAAGAGACTGGAATATAAATAGGAGAGGGCCTGAATAGAAAGCAGAGGATTAAGGTAATATTAACAATTCATTTGTAGTCTTACAGAGCATTTGATGTGGTCAGTGACCCCCATTTGAAAGCTGGAAAGAGTCAGAAGTAGAAGGCAAATAATTTAAAAAACTACAAAAATAAATAATGAAAATCAATTGCAAAGGTGCTTAAAACTGGTAATTCTAGAACATTCTAAAAATAATGTAACGGTGAACCACCCTGTAATGCATTCCCCTCACTGTTGTGAAGGTTTTACTGTGACAAAACCATGCAGGCTCCTCCTCACGGTACAGAGTTAGAAAACACAAGCCCTGCTGGTAGTTGAGAGTCCTGACACTTACATCTTGCTAATTGGCAGCTCACTGAATAATCCCGGCACAGAGCCCTGACATAAAATGGTCTGACGGTTCGGTTTATTTAAACCACAGGCCAACTTTGCCAGCACCTATAGAAGGTAGAAACAAAGACAGAAGATTATTTGGCAAATTAGTGTAACACGGGGCACCAGAGGAGAATAGTTAAAACATTAAAGGTTTATTAGATCAAATTTAAAAATCCATCATTGACATGTGCAGATAATATTGTTAGGGTTAGCTGCTCAACGCGGTTCGTGGCTTCCCGCCACTTCATCAAGAGCTACTAACAACCCAAACCCAACCTCCTTAAATCAATCCTTAAGGGAAACCCGCCCTCCAGATATGTAAATTATTCCCAGGCTAAACCGTGAGAAATACCCAAGCGTCAAACCTACTAAAGATAATTCTAAGCAAAGTTATAACCAAAAACAAAAACCACACCAAATAAAATTAAAAAAACATCATTTACACCAAAATAATAGAAAAATAAAAATAATAAGACCAAATCTATATGGAAATCTCTGGGAAATTCAGAAAAAACAGGAAACCTCCCATTCCTTATTCATACCCCCATATATTTCTATAGTTTTTAAATGATAGATCCAATAAGCCTCCCTCATCAACAATTTACGATCAGCATATCCCTTACTTATATCAAACTTAGGTTCATCAATTATATGAAAACAAATGTTCGTATCACCATCATGTTTATCTTTTAAAACAAGCATAGATAACCGCTCTAAGCTCACTCGATTTTCCTTGCTCAAAATAATCCGGATCAGGTGCTCAGTCAGCAGCGTCCCCCTGCTAAAATACTCCACAAAATCCAGGAAAGAGACGGCACTCTGATCAGGAACAAATTTAATCGGGATACAATGCCCTACGGGTTTCGGGAAACAATCCCTTAACCATAGGCCTATGATTAAGGGATTGTTTCCCGAAACGCGTAGGGCAATGTATCCCGATTAAATTTGTTCCTGATCAGAGTGCCGTCTCTTTCCTGGATTTTGTGGTTTATCTTTTATATGTTGCGCCACTGCTGACTTTGAATCTCCCCTTGTAAGGGATGAAACATGTTCCAAAAAACGGGTACCTGCTTTTCTTGTCGTTTTGCCCACATATTGGGAACCACAGCCACATGATATCAAATATACTGTCGAGGTGCAGTTAAAGTATTTGCCTATCTCATCACTTTTACCTGTATTCGTAGACATAAAAGTCTTAGATACTTTAAAAAAACTGCACGATTTACACCTCAACCGGCCACATCTGTAGTTACCCTTTAAATTAAGCCAAGAACCACGGTCCTTTTCTTTATCGGAACTATATAAACTCTTAGAAATCCAAGACGCTGTATTTCTATTCTTCTTGAATATAAATGTTGGGTGTGTATCTAGGGTTTTACCTAGGAGTGGGTCCTGCATCAATACCCCCCAGTATTTTTTCACAGAATTCTGAATCAAATGTGCATCTTTGGGCATTACACAAGATTATTTGGGCATAACATTTTTATAACAATCAATATGAACGCATTTTACAGTGCCCTTCCAAAAAAGTCCCCTACAGAGTTCTGCTAAAACTTCTTCAACATGAAGTGCCACCAACTCATGCCTTTGATGTAGAACTAAAGCAAACTGGGTATTCTGCCCCATATTAGGGATTTGAGAAGGGGTGCAGCAAATGCAAGATTTCAAGATTCAGCTCATTAATCAGTTATAGAGCTCTGCTCCTGGACTGCTCTCTATCCCATGGTCAGGGAGGATATAATTATTTAAAGGGATTCTGTCATGGGAAAAACATTTTTTTTTCAAAATGCATCAGTTAATAGTGCTGCTCCAGCAGAATTCTGCACTGAAATCCATTTCTCAAAAGAGCAAAACCAGATAACAGCTCCCTAACAGGTCGCAGCGGCCACAAGGGGTCCCCAAATGTATTAGGTGAGGGAGCCTGAGTGAAACGTGATTTCGATACACTGTATAACTATATAGTCTGTATTGACAAATAAAGGAATCTTGTATCTTGTAACACAAGATAACAGCTGCCTGGTAGATCTAAGAACAGCACTCAATAGTAAAAACCCATGTCCCACTGCGTACTATTCAGTTACATTGAGAAGGAAAAACAACAGCCTGCCAGAAAGCAGTTCCCTCCTAAAGTGCTGCCACAAGTCACATGACCAGGGGCAGCTGAGAAATTGACAAAATGTCTAGCCCCAGGTCAGATTTCAAAATTAAATCTGTTTGCTCTTTTGAGAAATGGATTTCAGTGCAGAATTCTACTGGAGCAGCACTATGAACTGATGTGTTTTGAAAAAAACATGACAGTATACCTTTAATATTACAGAGTACTTACCCGGATACAGAGCTCAAATTCTCTGTATTTCCTGCTCCTGGGCTACTCTCTTTCCAATAGTCTAGAAGGGTAATTGAAGTTAATTTTCCCTAGTACTTACCATGTAACAGAGCTCCAATTCTCTGTATTTCCTACTTCTGGGCTGCCCTCTTTCCCATGCCCACACAGAACAGATAAAGGCTTTATTGCTGGCATACTATACAAGAGGGGTAACTGCTGACCTTGTTGTGGGCAATTCCTGCTGAACACTGGAATGTGGTCTCTTCTTCCACTGCTGCTCTCATTTCCTCCACAATAATGGCGCCCACTGCAAGCTTTAGATCGGGGCTGTGTGGATCTCCGATAGGCAGTGATTCCAACCACTGCTCCAAGCCATGGCGGCGTAGTTCCTCTGCATGAGAGAACAGGAAGCTCAGGGTCTGTGTTATGTTATATGGCTGCAATAATATACTTCTCTTTCTTCACTCTGAGCTTCAGCACCAAATAAAGAAGGGATCAATATAAGAGAACCAAGGTCTGGGTATCCAGGGCATTATGTATAGGTGAGAACGGTTATATACATTATAGATCTGAGAAGCATGAGGCTCTGCAAGGGTTCAGAGAATGTACAAAAGTGAGGACAGAGAATCAGGATGATTTTAATTTCAAGAATGTGCCTTGCGGCTTTGTGCCAGGGTGTAAGAACACTGGGCCATATTCTGATGCTGCTGTTCTGAGCTCATATACCTCCTCACATGGTTCAGGCCATCCCCTGCTCAAAAATAGAACAGTCTAAGAAACTCCCAGATTTTAATTAACCTACCTTTTTACAGGCTGCCCCAAACTTGTGCGCAGATAGTGGAGCTTGCAACAATAGCAGTGGCAAATCCTCTACCAAAGGGAAGGGGGCATTTGTAACTTGTAAATGTGACAAAGGGATTTGTCATGATTTTTATGATGTAGTTTTTATTTCTAAATTATATTGTATACACTGAGAATTCACTCTACCATGTAATTGCATTCCTGAACTAGCAAGTGTATTTTTTTTAGTTGTAATATTGGTGTGTAGGGGCCTTCTCAGGTCATTTTGCCTGGTCATGTGCTTTCAGAAAGAGCCAGCACTTTAGGATGGAACTGCTTTCTGGAAGACTGTTGTTTCTCCTGCTCAATGTAATGGCATGTGTCTCAGTAGGACCTGGATTTTACCATTGGATTCTGTTCAGGCAGCTGTTATCTTGTGTTATAGAGTGGTTATCTGTTACCTTCCCATTGTTCTGTTAGGCTGCTGTGGGGAAAGGGAGGGGGGTGATATCACTCCAGCTTGCAGCACAGCAGTAAAGAGTGGCTGACGTTTATCAGAGCACCAGTCACATGGCTGGGGGCAGCTGGGAAGCTGATAATGTGTCTAGCCCCATGTCAGATTTCAAAATTAAATGTAAAAATAAATTTTTTAGCTCTTTTGAGAAACAGATTCCAGTGCAGAATTCTGCTGAAGCAGCACTTTTTTCCCTTGGCAGTATCCCTTTAAACAGAACATGAGTTGGAGGGTCTTACAAAAGCACTTCCTGTGCAGTTTAGGGTGCAGTGTAGTACATAACAGGGGCATATAGCCAATAGGTTCAAAGCAGGAAGGTTTGGGGACAGTTTATCTCCTGTATACCACCTTAGTACCAGATATATCAGTATAAAAAGAAGAAATAACATAAGATGGTGATACAGACAGGTCTGGATTTCTGAAGCAGGCACCCCAGTCCAGAAGAACATCAAACTACTCCCAGCATGTATGTGTAGGTTTCTATTGGAGCACTGGGGATTCAAATTTCTGTCACCTCTCCTGCCGTCCCCAGTGCTTCGGAAAGAATTAGGATGTGGTGGAGCATCATGATGACTCTAAAATTGTGGCCTTCCCACAAATACATGCCTGGATACAGTGATGGAAGGGGGAAATGTGGACCTGTGCCAGGCAGAAATAATGGTACCTTTTGATAGGTTGTCATTGTCCTGCCCACAATGCGGGTACCCCTGCACATATGTGGTCTTGAGGAGCTCCCCTGGTATTGGTGCCACTCCCATTTCTCGCAGTCTCTTTTGCACAGAGTCTGTCAGATCTATGTAGGCTTCATCAATGCTGGCGCGTTCTACCACTGCAAAGCGAGACATCACTTCCATCACTTCTACGCTGGCCTCCCGATAACTGCAAGGGGAAAGGAGAAAAGTCACTAGCCAAACACAGACTATGGCCAAAATTGGCAGAGGGAGTTGCAAACATTGCATATAGTGATAATAAAGAGGTAGAAGCTCTGTGCCGATAAATAACTGGAATATCCAAAAGCCCAGTAACTAGAAATAAATAAAGCCCAAAGTGATTTTACACACACCAGCTCATTCACCTATACTGGGCAATGGTGCAGTGTACTCTAATGGGCTTCATTTTGTATTGTGTGGGGGATTTAACCCTTTATTGGTATGTATAGGAGTGTATTGTATTGCAGTGACAAGAGAAATCCCTACACAGCAAATTCAAGTGCCATACAAGTGTGGGGAAGTAATATTGTGCTGCAGTTACTAACAGAGCTGCAGAGTTTGTGTCAGCTGAGTAACCGTGTAGCAGCACTATCCCAGAATTACTTACTGTGTCAGGTCAGCCTTCCCATGAGCCTCTCTGACCCGGGCCAACTGAAGATCAGCGCACAACTTCTTTGCGTCGTCGGCAAACATGTTTCTTGTCACGCCAAAGGCTCGAGCTTCATAGCTCACAGCAATAATCCTGAGCACAGGTAGGGAAATAGTGGATCACACAAAACTCTCAGGCTTCGCTCATACCAGTCATAAATACATATGTTGGTGCAAGTTACCCCAAGGGTTCAACCTGAGACTAATACGTGCTGGGAAACTGATTACACATACTCAGAAGACAGATATGTGACTGGATGTCTAACGTAACAGAACACTACATCCTGCTTTTCAGTTCTCTAACTCATAGTTAGTCAGTGACTTTAAAGGGGAATCCAACCCCGGCGCTAACTTTTTATTCAGCAGCTCTCTAGATTGCAATTTCAGCAACCCATTGCTAGGGGCCAAATTACCCTAGCAACCATGCATTGATATTAATAAGACAGAAATATGACTAGGGCCTGAAAATAAAGAGGAGTAACGAAAGCAGCAATAACTATAAATGTGTAGCCTTACAGAGCATTTGTTATTAGATGGGGCAAGTGACCCTTTTGAAAGCTGGAAATAGGAGATAAAATATAAAAATTTTAACTTAAAAGTGAACCACCCGTTTCTGCGCTTTCATATGGGTGCACATTGTAACCATTCTGACAATTTTTATAAGTGACACAAGTGGAAATGTACACTCCCCAAACCTAACTCACCCGCCTCCTTTCCAGGTTTTGTACTGCACCACTACAACCGGCTTGTTCTTCAGTGCCGGATTTATCCGCTGCTCCACTTGCACATAGAAACAATCCATATCCACCAGAGCCACCACTCGCTCCTGCCCCGACTCCATTGTTAACGCAGTCTGATAATGAAAAGTGCAAAAAGGCTCAGGTGGTAATCCAATAAGCACTCACTGAACTTGCAGGGCAAAAGCAGAAAACAGGAAGTAGAGCGTTCACCCCTAGTCAAGCAGCAGCGTCTACCTGACTATCCTAGCTACCGTCTGCACTATGAAGCCATTGACCCAGGTGGGCCCCTGTCATTTTCCGGAGTTTGTCTCCAACAGGCTTCACTACAATCTTGCAATTCAAATTTTCAGATTCCCGCTTTACTCTAGACAGGACCATTACAGCTTGTGCGCAAGCGTCCGAGTTCCGCCGACAAACTACGCATGTCTATTTCACTTCCTATGTCTCCTCTATCGTATCATGGTTGTCTGGGCTACAGTGACCTACAGCGGCCGAGCCTTGACGCTCACGCAAGCGCAGTGCTGAAAGTGCGGCTGGTCGCAGTGAGGGCAACAGACTCAGTGTAGAAGCGATAGGTAGTGAGGTGCAAAGTGGAGACGGATAACTTTCCCTCACACTTTGTGTTATACTGTCAAGCAGAACCATCCTATAGAGAATATTTGTCTGTAGAACCCCTCTGTGACGAGTAAAATTCTCGTTTCCAGGTTTTTTTTTTTATCCCTTTTATTGTATGCCGCAGAGTAATGCCATCAGACTGTTTCAGACAAACTATCAGACCATTTATTTTAAAGGAATTGTTCATTATAAAATTAAAAACTTATCCTTTACTGACCCAGGAAGGCTTGGTTTTCTCAAACAAATGTAACAGAGTGAGATAGGGGTCAATACATTTCAAACACACCATCAAGGTCCAATTTTTCATCCACATCACAGCCAACAAGCCCTAAAGTGATAAAGATTATTTTCCAACATAGAGAACTAGGACCATTGAAGATCTTTTTCAAAATCTTAAAAAATATTTTCATTTTGATGTGTTTCCTGAACCATAAATCCTTTAACAGCATCCATTCCTTGAGTATGAAAACTAGGAAGATTTGTCTCCTTTGGGATATAAACAAGGCCGTAACTAGGGGTAGGCATGTGACTAGGGTGCAAAGTTGGGGGGCGCCCATCTGCTGTGAGCACACGTGCCTATTTGGTGTCGCAACAGGCCAGCTTACCTAGGGAACCTGGATCTGAATCTTATTCTCCCGTGTTTATCAGTAGGTCCATTTGAAACTGAAATCTGCTCAGTGTAGAATCACACAGGCCATCACCATGCTAGTCATTGCTCAGTGGATCTGCTTTCCTCCACTTGCATACAAAAAGCAGACTCAGGAAAGTGGATGATTGGCTCACTGTGCCCTTGCCCTTAAACTGGCCATAGATGCAAAGATCCGCTCGTTTAATGACATTGCCAAACAAGCTGATCTTTCCCAGATATGCCACTAACTGGCAGGGCTATATAGGAGTAATCTGGACGTTAGGCCCTATGGCCAAACGATTCGATTATTACGAACACAATGGACTTCCGTCAGGTTAGTCGCTAGAAAATCCAACATTCCCGATTGATATCTTGTCCAGATATCAGTCGGGAAGACCCGTCAGAAGCCCCCATACACGGGCAGATAAGCTGTCAAATCGGTCTAAATCACCGATATCGACAGCTTTATCTGCCCATGTATGATCAGCATTATACCTAAAGTGGCTACAATTTTACACAGGTCACAAGAGATAAAATGATCTCTTATTTTCTCTATACTACAAAATGCATAGAGGAATGAAGATGCCATAAGTTGTAGATCATGCAGGTCTTGACTAGCAATCATTGGATTCTGACAAATGGCAGAGGGGCAACTGTAAGACCTCATAGTAATATTTAGTGGGCTGCGAGGAGGATGTTTGGGCCTCTGTGTACTTGAAATACCAGGGTTTATATTTAATCCCAGTCCAAGCCGGATAGCAGGAGAGGCCTTATTTATTTCAGGACATTTTAACCTCTTTCAGGAGAGTTAACTTCTTGCTCATCTTTGCAGGTCCCATCTTCTGAACCCCAATTTCAAGGTGTCTTAAAAGCTCATTCAACTAGAGCCATTTAATGGGCACAAAGAGCATATATGCTTCCACAGATCAGATATTTAAAGGAAACCTTAAGAAGTAGGCTAAAAATGTTGCACATTATGTTTTGGGCTTCTGTAGCAGCTCAAGCAAACCACAGTCCTTTAGCAGTAAAGATGCCCCAGTAGCTCCCCATCTTCTTTTCTGCTGATTCGCAGGCTCTGTGCTGCTGTCAGTTACTGAGCTTAGGGACCCACTCACAATATACAGTACACATAGAATTGAAATTTCACAATATAAGGCTGATTAGTAATTAATACAGATAATTACTAGTCATGTAGCATTAGCGATTACAGGCCAACCTCATTTTCTACATGATAATTTGTGATGACCCCTAAGCTTAGCTTCTCAACAGCTGCTCAGAGCCCCAGTTCTTTTAGCCTTGTATGCACATGGCTACACCCAGCTATGTACCCTGTTACCCGATTGGCTAAGTGCTTGCCTGTCTGATTTTTCTACAGTGGGTGTTTATATTAATGCACCACTTAAACAAAAGCCACACCACATAAACACCTAATTAGCTGTATAGCATCAGCTCTCTTGATTTTATTTAATGGTACAATCCATGTTCTGGGTTACACACAGACACTGTGCAGCATAGGGCCCCACTGAAGGGGCCACATAAAGTTTGATCCTTAGTACAGTCGCTGTCAAACATCCAGGGATATTTTAGGAAGAAGAGCAGAGCCCCCATTATCTGGCTGGCTGGGAAGAAGGAGGGGGCTGTTTGTAATTCCCAGCATCCCAGAAACGTTAGTCAATATCGAAAGATACACGGTCACTTCAGAGAAATGGACCATGCTCATCCTATATGGGTCCATCCTCAGCAATATTACAAGTAAGAAGAGCCCCACACAGAATTGTCTCTTGGATCCAAAGACCCTTTGTGACTGTTGTTGCCAATCCCACAAATCATCAGGCTCACGTCTCCTGGCTTTGTACCACAGGGCACCTCGGATCTGATTTTGGCAGTATTTTTGCCTGCAGCATTGTTCCATTATAAATTTATCATGGCTGCCAGTTGGGTGATGTGTTGATGGTAAGACTATACCAGGTGGTGCAATAGATCAAACGTGTGCGTTTTCTGCAGAGAATTCAGTCACAACAAAGCCATTAGGAATTACAGGTCCAGTCCCTGAGCTAAATTTCTCAGAATACAGGAGACAGTAGCCTGTGAGTTCCTTGTGCTATAGAATCATTCAGTCCATCTGTGTTGCATCCAGCTCATCCAGGAATCGGCGGCATTTCCCCATTAGAACCTTGATGGCCTCACTCACCAGGATATCTGGGGGCAGGATTCCTGTGGATTCTACAGAGACTGGAAAGAACGTAAGAGAGATTTTAGCACATCTGGTGGAATTTCAGCTGATGCAAATGTCAAAATACAATTTAGGAATATGTAATGTTAGGACCACTTCTACAGACAGAAACATGGGTATGCAAGGAGTTCTCCAGTATATACAACTGTGGCAAACTTGTACACAGATGAAGTGGAAAGGAGGACCTTACATACATTCAAGGGAGCTGCACCAAGTGACTAGTTTGGTTACGTAGATGACACTTGGATCAAAATCAGAGCTCATGAAGTGGTGGCATTTACGGAACATATTAACTCTATGGCCAATAACATTAAGTTAATTCCCATGAGAACAAACTTGCCTTTTTGGAGTGTTTAATAGCCATCCAAGATTGGGGGTAACTTGAAAACCCAGCAGTGAAAGAACACGGAGTTTACAGAGTGAGCGGAAGATAAAAGATTAACTGAGCAAATAAGTCTATAGTATTTGTAAACAATCTGTTCTTTTACTACTGGGCTCCCTGCACAATTGCTCTGCATTCCATGAGGTTTTTCACAGGTTAAATTTTTCCTGTGGCTGAACCTGAACAGAAGCAACCCCCACGGCTACTTCTTACTTGTTAATAATCTTTGTAGGCCCGGAAAGGATCGTAGCAAAGTTTTCAGAGGGAGGGTAGAGAGGTGCGAGCTGCATAACAGATCGTTTACATGATAGGGGACTTATTTGCTAAATTAATCTTTTATCTTCCCCATCCCTCTGTAAGCTGCATGTTCAGCAGCAAGCGCGTTTCTCTGCGCACGCGCCCCCCCTGAAAGCTCAGCTGCGATCCTTAAAGATTAGTAAAATGTATAAAGCAGCTGTGGGAGTAGAAAGCAGTCTGTGTAAAAATGCACAATTAGGGGAATAAGAAACATACTACATACGCAGCGTCTGTAGAATCCAGACTCTACTGAGCTTAGGCACAACCCACAGGATGGACATGAATGTTTCCTATTGGCCAGGCTTGTATGGAAGGCGGGCATCAGTTCGAACACTAATGAGACATAGCCAGCTACAGCAGAGAAAGCGCACTCACGCTGAAGGCAAATGTAATCCGAGGAGCATGCCTTGCAGTCTTAGTCTTGAGAGGTGCCTGGTGAATTCTGGGTAGGTGGGATTCTGTACTGCAAGCATTTGTGTGATTGTTTCCATTGGAACTTTTAAACCAAGTCACGCATCCAAGCCATTTATACACTGACAGTCTGCATAGAGTTAAACCTTTATTTGAACCGCATGTTATGTTAACCCTTTCCTTGCCCTTTAAAGGGCACTTATGGCAAAATGATTTCCCCTACTGGAGACAGGGGCTCAAATTCCACACTCAGGTTGGATTAAACTGTAGTATTTTGTCCAGAAAATACCCTTATGCATGGACTATTGGAAGAAAGAAGATGCAGGAAAGTTAAAAGTGATGACCTTATAGGATTACAGTAGAACTTAAATTTTACACCCCCTGATTTTAAGTTTCCCCTCATTTTACATTGTTGTCCCACTTATATTTTATACATAATACATTTCCCAGATTTTTATATTTTCCAGGATTTTACACCATTTTTTTCTGGTCCCCTGAAAAACTTTAAGTGGGGGTTCTACTGAAATTGGAATGTAAAGGTTGAAGTGAAACAGAACAATATCATCCAAGCCTTTGGCACTTACAGATGTAATGGTCTCGTACACGTGCCATTCGCACAAGGTTCTTCAGATCATCGTGGCGAAAGATTTCCCGGCTGCAGGTGTCCATCCGTGAATTTTCTACCCTGGCGACTCTTTTCCCTAGGAGAAAAGTTGGTGCAATAGAAAAGAGGAATAAAGATCCAGTCCCAACTAGAAAACACAAAGCTCTGACCAATTGTCTTCACTAAAGAAAACTTACCATTCACCTCATCCACGCTAATTACTCCAGGAGAGAAGCAGCGCTGCAATTTGTCTGCCAGCTCCCCCTCTATGGGGGATAACAGGGTGACCTCAGGAAGTAGCCGGTAACTGGCAGTGGCCACAGGAGAGAATTTGGCATGGTCTTTACCTGCCAAAGAGGAGAGAAGTTTTACTTGACAGAACCAAACAATCTTCTAGGCACCAACTGTACAACAAGGAAACCTTCAGCTGTTGCGTTCTATATTCATGAGAATTTGGCCAGGTTTCATGCCAAGCAGATATGCTCAACGCACATCCCTGGACCCCTCACTCACCGATGCCCTTCACACAGTGCATGACAACATTAATCTCTTGCCCAGGGCGCAGCTGAGCAATCAGAATGTCTTTATGGACCGGCCGAGGTGGGTCTGTCTCTGGGAACAGGTCGACCTGGTTGCCTTGTGGGAGCCACTTCATGTGACTAGTGTAGACTACAAGAGAGAGAGAGGGGCCAGTGGTTATGGAATAAGGACACCCCATTAGATTCTGGGATCCAAGATCATGGGACAATATGATCACCTTTATGGTTCAAGTAGAGCTCGTTGGGGTCGGAGCAGTCTTTGGATGCTCTGGGATTTCTAGTGCACTTGACATTCAATTCGAACTGCAGGGTATCTATTTCTGTTCCCTCAGCATCATCTGATGGGAAGAGGAAAAAAAAAAATTTTTTTGGGCAAATACAATGGCAACATACTGAGCTCTTACATGCAGGGAGAAAAACAGAACATGCACACTCTGCATCTTCACTTACCTGCACTGCGGTACTCAAACAGGCGCGGATCTGCCCGGATGGGAATAAGGCCCAGCCGATGTGCCAGAATCTCATCCTGAATGATAGATGTGTTGTTATAGACATAAACCTTCTCCACAGCAACGGTTGGCACCTGACCAATAAAACAGAAAGAATATGAGGTGTAGTGGCATGAGAACGGGGGGTGGAAGAACTAATGGTTATTTTCACACTGTTTATACAATCTGCTGCCTAGCACCAATAGTGTAGTTACCATGGATACAGGTGCACAGAACTAACACAGCATAGTCTCAGTCAGTGCACCTCGCCCCATGCACATAGGTAGATAGATACCTCAGATAGGAGAATTCGTCTGAATGCATTTGCTATGGAAGCGTCAATTCCAACCATGTCAAATTCCAGGAGATCATCTTCAATCTTCACTATGTCTATTCGGAAATTCTATAGGCAGAGAAAGAGAAAACAGGACACTGAGGGTACAGAAGGGCTGGCAGTGACACTAGTAATGGGTATAAGAGAAAACTGAATCAAACTTACTTTCTCAAATCTCTCTTGGTTCCATGTGTCGTCGTAGCCCATATAATTGCCAGGGAAGTCCGTGGTGTGAACCTGCAGGTTACATAAAATGATTATGTTACAGGCCCTTCAGCCTCAAACCGATCCTAGAGTCACAGGGTGAATGTGCTGCTGTATGGATAGTCTGTGTATACAACTAAACAGTAACAGCAGCAGATAGGAACCATCATTTCCTAATAAGCTGGGACCACTGGGTTTTTTTTCCCAGACTTCCAGGCAGTAGCTGTGGTATCTGTGTGTCTGACCCTGTCTAAGATCTACAAGCATATGCTGGTCACAAGTGCCGGGCCAGGCAACCTGCGCAGTCAAAGACACACGTTTGCTGCCGAGGGCGTATGTGTACAAAGCACTATAAAGGAGACATATAGGACAAAAGAAAAAACCCTAATTTTGCAGGCAATAATCATTAATATATGGTGTTGCTTTTACATGGTGCTAAAAATGAATATCTTTAAAAAAAATATCCCCTTTATTTGAGCTCCCTATAGATGTTCTCTGGTCCCTGTCTGTGTTTCAAATGAGGGGTGGGTGTGTCCTAACAGTCCCTGCCAGAAGCACAGTAGGAGGGGGATAGCCAATCACAGCCCTGCAGTCACACAAGCACAGACAGGCTTCAGTTCCCTATCAGGTCCTGCTAGCTGTTGATTGGTTCCTGTCCTACAGTGCAGTGAGCGAAAGCCACTGGCTCCCCTGCACAGCCTGGGAATTCAGGAAAGCAATTAGTTGAAGGGATGGATTATTAGGGTTTTTGCAGAAATATTCAATAAATCAGCCCGAAACACTACTTTTTACGCACAATTCTAATATATATAAATGAGTATAATGCACTGGTACATTCTTATTTTTTTTTACACAATATGTGTCTACTTTAACTTTGAAAAAGGTGTATTTTCACATGTATTTAATTTTCTCAGACTTTTCCACTGCAAATATTTTGCTATTTTGGGGCTACTGTGAGCGACTGTTGGCTTGTTTTTTAAGATGACTTTGGCTAGTTTTGAAAATTAGACCAGGAAACCAGGTCCGGACTGAGAATTAAAATAGGCACTGGCATTTCAGGTTCATAGAGGCCCATTCCCAATCAGCCCACAAAGAGGTCCAAAGAGCCCCCACCAGCCCACTAAATACTGACTTTGTATGGGACCTTATAGCAGCCCCTCTGGCATTTGCCAGTCCAGGCCTGCTGGTAACCCTGAACTGAGCTAACACTTGCAGGCCTAGGAGGATTAGGCTACATATGAGGTACTTGCCTGGTGCCCATTAAGCTTTGCGCCCTAGGCACGTGCCTCTGCTGCCTACCCCTAGTTCTCTGGCCCTGCTGGTCTCTCTCCCCCCCAGATAAATCTACACGCCGAGAACACGGCCATTCAGCACTCACATTGCGGAGCCCGAACTCCCCGAGCACCACTCGCTCCCGAATTTCCTGCACCGAACCCGAAGCCGCCATGCTTCTCACTCCACCACATGTGCAAACAGAGCATGCGCAGTTCACTGCTAAATCGAGTGCGGAAGTCAAAAATTCTACTGCTCATGCGCGTTTTCACGGCCTCGTTTCCTTAGTTACCGAGGGCGCCATATTGTTTGTGGTCACAAACTCATCTTCTCGCTATGTTCCGCTTTGCGGCTTATTTATCCTATGCTATAACATTCGCGTTTTGCTACAGGTTAGGGCGAGCCTGGCATGCCGAAAGCACACCTTCGCGTATGACAACAAGTGACGTAGGGGCAAATGTCTCGCGAGATTTGATCTGTCACCACGTCTTTAGTTAGCGTTTAATTCCTGTAGGCAGCAGTGTTTACTTCCTGGAGGCAGCAGTAGAGCAGAAATATCGGATTAATAGGACTGTTCTGCCTGCTAGTGCGTTCCGGGGGGAATTACTCTTGCCCTAGTGTAGTGAAGGCAGTGAGGGCGGGGCAGTTGTCCGGGACTGGATTAAGTGACAGGTAGTGAGGGGGCAGGATCTAGGGGGAAGGATGGCCAGCTCATCGGGGCCAAGTAGAAACCTGACAGCTGCTGACTGGGGCGGATTTGATGACAACATGCAGGTAAATTAATTACCATTATCTGCCTCCCCATGTACTAGCCCTATATACATTGTATTAGATGGGGTTTCTGGCCTGTAGAGTTTACAATCTAGTTATGAGGCACATACAGAGTACATACAATCACATGCACTACAACAAAAAAGGTCCAAAGAGTTAACTTACCACATATAGGAGGAGGAGGTTCAGGTGCTCTTCCCTGAATCCTCAGCTTAGGCACCGGATCCAAACCGTATACGTCAGGGGTGTCCAACCTTTTGGCTTCCCTGGGCCACATTGGAAAAAGAAACATTGTCTGGGGCCACACATGAAACACACAAACACTTTTGATTTGTAAAAGTAAAGAAAATGCACAGAAAAGAACTACAATACCAGTTGGATAACCAGATTGAGCTATACACTGGAATATGGGACACCTGGATATTAAATAGACTCATTATTATTATTACTACTAACTGGGCAATGTGCAGAGTCCCCCTCCTACATACTCCTATATCCTTTACAACATGACGTTTCCTGGGGAACCAAGCATTTCAAGCTGGGCCGCATTCATATCCATCCTAGGCAGCAGGTTGGACACCCCTGGTATATGTAATTGAGCAGGCACTCAATGGTCAATCCGCCACACAGATGTATAAACAAAACCAATATTTTATTTGGTATTTATGGCATAGCCTTCTGCGTTTCATACGCTGATCATTAAGTGTCTGTGGAAAGACAAGCTGCATAAGGTTGCTCCATAAATACCAATAAAATATGGGTTTTGTTTATACATCTGTGTGGAGGATTGGTCCTTGAGTGCTTGCTCAATCACGTACAGTTTACATACAATCACAAACACACATTATTAAATGGGAGATATTTCTGCAATGTTGTAACCCTAACCCAATATTATCTTGTTGAATGTTGCAGCTGCTTTGCCCCCATTGAGTTGTCATGTTACTATTACATGTTGTGTGGAGTACCATAAAGTATAGAGGAGCCCATGATGCCTGTGATGTGGCCACACCATATAATAATCATCCTGTTGAGTCAGTTTACCCCCTTATCTACATCTCCCTTCCCAATACCCTGCATGTATGTGAGAGAGAGAGAGATCTCCCAGATTATTTCCATACCTTTCAATACAATCTCTCCTTTCTGCCTCTGCATGATATTTAGCACCTTCAAATTGTCTTGTGATTTCCCTCTCCATCCCCATACATAATAATTCCCTGCCCTTGTGAGTGCCCTTCTAATCATGATTGTAAGTATGACTCCCTCCTTTGATTCGATGTGCATACCATGCTGTGTGTATATTGGATCTCACAAGTCTGTGTCATTGGGCAGACAGGGACACCAGGATGACAACAGTGTTTGGTAGTGATTTGTCCTGAGGTGTCTCCCAGAAGTGATATGGCTCTGCCAAAGTCACTGGCGTGTGCCTGTCCAACCACCAGCCCAGCTGATAATGTCTTGTCTCTCACAGTCTGTTGGGGGGGCGGCAGTAATTGATATGGAGAACATGGATGACACATCTGGTTCAAGCTTTGAAGACATGGGGGAGATTCACCAGCATATGAAGGAGGAGGAAGAAGAGGTGGAAGGTGAAGGAGTGCCAGAGGATGGGGAGGAGGATGGAGCCTTCCTTGGCATGAAAAGCTTCCAGGGACAGCTGGGGCGACAAGTGGCTGATGAGGTGAGAATGATCTCTGCTTCCTTGTTAATCACGTTCTTCTTCCTTCCTAAGCCAGACATTCTGTATTCTCCTTTTGGAGATTCTCTTCACGACCTCTCTATCCCTATCGTAGTCAATCTGTCTCTGCACACTATAAGCTTGTGCTTTTCCACTCATGAAGGCATCTGAATAAATCCCACATAAAAATGTTCCAAATCCAAATGAAAATCCAGTTGTACAAATCCAAATATTAGGTCCATTTTCACATTGAACTTTCATTGGTTGGCTGCTCCACATTTCATTTCATTTAAAGGGGAGGTTCACCTTTTGAGCAGTAGAGCTGATTTAACTGGGTTGTTCACCTTCTAACAACTAGTTGTTTTCAGATAGATCACCAGAAATAACTACTTTTTCCAATTACTGTCTATTTTCTAATTGTAACCGTTTTTCTAATATTGAAGTGTAAAGTGTCAGTTTTCACCTTCTAAAACAACTGTTCTAAACTGATAAATTTAATGGAAACATTCCCTGCTGAGCAGAATCTCTGGGTTTCATTACAGGCAGCTGTTAGAATTGATACAATAGTTGCTAATACTCCAGAGATGTTGCTGTGAAATGTTAATGTTGCAAAATTGTATCAGTTTAATTTAGAGTCTGCACCTGAATTACTGAGCTGCCAGACTCGCCAACCAACATTCAACTTTAAACTTAGATTTTGGAAAAACAGTAAAAGATAAATAATGGAAAGTAATTGAAAAAAGTCTTTATTTCTGGGGAACAATTTGAAAACAACTGAACAGAAAAAAGTGTTTGGAAGTTGAACACCCCCTTTAACAGCTCATGTCATAAAAAATGTTTTTAATTTATATGTATTACTTAAAATGTTTGCTTTCAGAGATACATACCACAGAGGCTATGGATCATCTCTGCAAAAACCCTCTCAGTTTTCTTGGGATCGCCAACACCCTCCGTGTAATAGATGCAGGCTTCCAAATAAGAAAGTTCACAACTTAATCTACACTGTGCTTCATTTGCATATCATCAGTTCCATTGGCTGTCAAGATTCAGCCAGTAGGGTCAAAGATATGCAAATAAAGCTGGAGAGAGAGCATGCACAGTGCAGATTCAGTTGTGAACTTTCTTATTTGGAAGCCTGCATCTCTTGCACAGAGCGTGTCCCATGATCACATAACGGAGGGGAGAACTGAGAGAGTATTTGCAGAGATGATCCACTTCTACAGCATGTCCCAAAGCAAACATTTTAAATAATAAATTTAAATTACAACAAAGTTTTCATGGGCTATTAAATTAGCTTTATTGTCCAAAAGGTGAACTCCCCCTTTAAGGGATGCGTCAGGTTCAGGATTTGTCTCATTCTGAAGACTTTTGGTGCAGTTTGATTCAGCCCAGTTATTAGCATTTAGCAGAATTGAATCCAAACCCTAATGAGAGAGAGGAAGTGTAGGAATAAAATCTGGATTAAGTTGCTCTCCTGGTGCCTTAGCACCCAATTAGATGATGTCTTTCTTGATAAAACAAAGGCAGCAGGAGGCAAGGTTTACTTTCACATACCTTCTAGTTTTATCTTAACCCAATACATAGTTGTGCAGGTATCACTAAATCTGTGTGTAGCTAAGCCTCCTGGGAGTTCACCTTTTCTTTCCTCTCCTGCTCCTCAATTCTAGATGTGGCAGGCTGGCAAGAGACAGGCCTCAAAAGCCTTCAACCTTTATGCCAATATAGATATCCTGCGGCCATACTTCGATGTGGAGCCCATACAGGTCCGAAACCGGTGAGTTCAATTCCAGTATATTACAAGGCTATGTTAGAATGATAAAGCCATGGCAATATTTAAAGGAATGAATGTCAGAAAATGTTTAATAATATATTTTAAAAAAATCACATTAATGGGTTTTCTGTAGAAAATAGGCCAACTGCAGGAAACGGGCATTATGGTCTGTTGAACGCTAGTGATCATTAATATCATTCATACGTTCTACCGCAGGCTTCTAGAATCCATGATCCCAGTGAAAATGATCAGCTTCCCCCAGGTATGTATAGCTTTATAGAACAGT
>CM044439.1:25684323-25697896 GCA_024363595.1 Xenopus borealis | reverse complement strand
CCTGCTAATAAAGCACTGTTATACTCTCCTCATCCTCGGCTACCAAACACAACAACTACACAGCATTCACAACCTCTAGGAGTTTCACTTGTCACCTCCTTGGATAGTTACACTGCACCATTGTGATTGGATTATTGAAAGAGTTTTTATGCCAAGGATTTGCCACACCAATCAGTTGAACTGAAGAAGCTGCTTGAATGAGTAGGGAAATGTCTTCAATGATTACTCAGCAAGTGCAGTTGTTCTAGATTTACTTCTACTGGATATACCATGACCTGGATGAATGAAAACCTTCATAGACCTATTACAATATACAGAGCTCCCATTCATACCAGCAGGGTGGTATCTGGCCACTGTTCAGATGGGGGTGGAGCTTTATCATCATAAGTGCTGGTTGGGTTATGCTCTTTCTAGTGGTCACACACAAACTAATTGCATCAATATGGCTGGGAATACATGGCTGACTGTCAGCCAGGTGGATAATCTTTTTGAATCTGAATGAGCAGATTCCCATTGAGTGTGCTAGTAAATCTGTCAGTTTTATCAATGCATAAAGGGATATACTAGCTCCCCTCTTGATCAAATCATTTGGGCCAATGATGACCCGATTTAACATTGGCTAATGGAGTCTCTCATAGCTACAGCCAAATTGTACATGTAGAACTTATAGTGTGTGCATGCTGTTGCGTGTGAAAGTAGAAGTTTGTCCACACCATGAATAACTAGGGGCAACAAGTTGTGTTTTGGCTCAGATTTAACACGTAAACAAAATCAGCAACTGCTATGCATGTTTATGGAATTATGCTCTCTGGGGCAAGGGAAAAGTGCTCTCTACTTGCTAGTGTATTTAGATTTGCATCAAAACATCTTCTGAGCAATGTATTGGGCTATCACAGAGGATATCTGGCTGCATCTTTATCATGCCTGCCAAAATAATTCAATTGGACAGCAAGTATCTCTAGGACCATAACGATCCAACTGGGTGGCAGACAATCATGTCATTCCTATTTGTTCCACGTTGGTGTGAAAAATTGAGAAAAGATCCAAAGCTGAAGGTGGGGCCAATGGTGTCCAGAGAGGATGGACAAACAGGCATGAAAGCAATGGACAATGTTCACGGTGGTGCGTCTGTGCGACGCATAAACTGCTTAGGTTTCCCTTCCCACCAATAAAATGGAAATAAATAAGGTATTTTAAAATAGTTTTATTTCTCCTTGGAAAATAGACAGATCTGAAAAACTCTGGAAAATAATAATACTAAAGGTGATTAACAGTCTGAGATCTGTAGGATGGGGGACATTGATTATAGCAGGTAATACTGCCCTGGTACAAATCTGGATGGAACACTGAGCAGATGCACAAAGTCAAACACACAAAAAGCAGCTTAGGGGGGACAATACACAGGAAATAAAAACGAGAAGATTTAAGCTCTGAGGAAGAGCAACCAAACAATGATCAATGTTCCCAACACTGGACCTGTGGAACCCTTTGCACTGATCCTGTAGACAATTGCTGTTAGTTTTAGGCCTTGTAACCCATTTCCTGGTCTATTGCCGATAGTAGACATAACATATCTGGTTGCTATTACTTTCTAAGCCTAGAGCCCAATGCTACTATATAAGTCACTATATAGGACTATATTCAAAGCTACTATATGGAGCTAATTGTTTAGCTTTAGTGGGATCTATGGGTACAGAGTGGGTGCAAGGGTCCGTATAGTTGTGCAGCTGGGAGTGAGTTCTGATATTGCTGGTCAGGTTAGAGAACGTGTCCCACAGGAGGGATGAGGACACCACACCATTTATTTCAAAAATCAAACTAAAACCAAAAACAAAGAAAAATAACAAGACAAGAACCCCACAGCATACTACAGGGAAAAGAAGCACCGCAGGGGTAAAAAGGACAATGAAAGACTCAAAATTCAGTTAAAAAACGAAGTATTGCACAGGGGAAATATGTAGCTGTTGGCGACTCAATTGGGCAGAGCTTAGCCAAGGTCCTGGACTATTCCCCCCCATGAAACATCTCATTCACCTGTTACCCCCATGCAGAAGCACATTTGGAAGATTCCAGGAGGTGATTTAACCCTTACATTCACATGGAAAAGCTGGATCTCGGGAATGGCTGATGGCCTGGTAGGCTTCCCAGATCTCAGGTTAGTGTAAGCAGCACCACAGTGTGCAGTTACCTAAGGAATGGAGCCCTGAGCTGCTGTTAGATACCGCTGCAAGGAAGTGATACTTGACAGTGCAGATCCGGTTGCCCTACCCTGTGTGCCTGACAGAACCAGCTGACTTTGGCGCTGGTACCTCTGTGGCACCACAGACAAAATACAAAGGGATTTAGAGGAGGAGACTCCACCCCCAGCTGCACTGCAGCTCCCTTACATTACTATGTTGCAGAATTTAATGCAGTCGTGCTCCACTAGTGTTTAGAAATGCATAATATGATTGCGTTGGGTTAGCAGCCAACAGCCTCCAGGCACCCACCTCGCCAGCTGGAGTGTCATTGTTATGGGAATAGCAGGTAAGAAGCCCCCTTAACTACTCCCCTAATTGAGCAGGTTCCCCTGCTCCTGAGCACGAGTCAGGCTGTCCTTTCTGTGAAGGTGATGAACACCCATCCTTTTTGGGCTGCGATGCTTGCGTGCACTCGGGCGATTCTCCATAAATAGCCCATCCGCTCCCTCTACCAGAGTCTTTTGTACCACATCCTCTTCTATTATTCTCTCCCCTTCTATTATTCTCTCCTCTTCTATTATTCTCTCCTCCTCTTCTGCTTCCTCTGAGGGCACCAGATGTTCTGGCTCCTCCTCTTCCTCCTCCACTGTTCCAGAGAGCAAGTCCTGGGCTTCTTCCTGGGAGAACTCCTTCCCATACTCATTGGGCAAGTGCCCTCTGCGGTATCCCACACCATCTGCTTCAAAGCTGGACTCTCTGCTTCCTGCCAAGCTGAGGCCAAAGCTCTCGCGATCAGAAAAAGCCTGTGCTGCCCTACTGAGTTCCTGCATGGAGCTACTGAACCTCTTCTGAAGCTCCACTGCTGTGTCCCTGCTGTAGGATGTACGGTGGGCCATAGACCCCTCTGTGCTGGGTGCAGCCTTTTCAACAAACATTCGCTGCCAGTTGGCCAACATGTCCTCCTCTGAGCTTGCAGAGCTGGGAGCGGCACTGCTCAGGGTAGAACGGGCAGGGTTATCTGCGCTGCGTGCCCTCTGTGGGTAGCTAGCAGTGGATGCTGGGCTGTTGGGTACGGTACGATGTCGGTCTGGGCTGCCATCCTCACCTTGCACTAAGCTGAGAGAAATAGCTTGGCGGGTTGCATAGGTGCAATTGGGCAGTGGGCTGTTTTTTGGAATCCTCACCTTCTCATCGGAGAACTCAATGACTTTGCGTCCAGGGTACATTGGGTGAGGCGGAGGAGGGGTCGGATATGGGTTGAGTTTTTCAAAGGTGGGTGGATCTTCTGAAGCACTATCTACACTGCCCTGGTGCTGGAGACTCCCGTTCTGCTGCTGCCGGCCCTCTCTCGCTCTCTCTCCAGAACCGCTCATGTCCACATGCACAAAGACATCCTCTGCTGTCGGGCCGCTGCCACTACTAGAGGTGGCAGAGTTTAGAATTAAGGACTCTGGCTTTTCCAGCACACGGGCAATGACAGAGGTGGGCACCACATCGGACTGTGAAAGGCCTGAAGGGCTATCCTGCCCAGAGCCTGGAGAGGTGGCAGAATTTTGCATGTGTTTGGAGACCAGGTCCTGAAGCTTGTAGGGAAGCTGTAGAACAGAACAAGCACTCAGGTTATACTGTACTGAGAACAAGCACTCAACCTGTAGTCTCACACTCGCATTGACTCACACTAAGACCCTTTGTAAATACTCTACTCCCACTCGCTCACACTCCGCATACTCAAATAGGCAGGCACTAAGCCCCTCATCATTATACTCACATCTGCAAATTTGTGGTTCCGGAAGTGCGACTTGTTACATTTCAAAAGCTGCACAGCAAGGTTACAGTCCTGGCGATATCGGTCCTGCAATGAGTGGCCACAAGTGTTATCAAAGCAAACATGCTCGACCCTATAATCTATTGTCCTATTCCATTTGCCTGATTTCTACTCCACCATGTGTCTCACCCACTGCCTAACACCTTGTGTAACATCAAACAGCCCCTCCACCTGCTGACTTGTGTTACACCTGCCCTTGTTAACCCTCCCACATATAATCCAATAGCCTGCGTTACAGCCTACAGTCCTAGCGGTCCCAGACTTACATTCAGCTCTTCTAGTTTGTTGATGGTGGTTTTTGCATCCAGCAGTTTATTGGTGAGCTCCACAATCTCCCAGTCCAAGGTTTTCCTGTCCATCTCGGCTTTCTTTATCTGTGAGGGGCAAAATGAACAGTGAAGGAGATGGCAAGATGAAAATGAATTTTGGCGTTGGGCACACAGGTAGATTGGAGAAACGAATCCCCAATAAGATCACCAGACAGGACAGAAGGAAGGAAGGAAGAGATTCCAGTAATCTGAGGGAAAAATACAAATAATAATAAAGCTTCATTTGGGACTTAGGTCTAACATTTAGTAGGTGTGAGCAAGGGGCAACAAGGAGAGGATTGGAGGCCCAGACACTATGAGATGGCAACCAACACAGGAGCAACCAAACCCTCCTCCAATCTACCAAACGCAACTGAATAGATCCAACTCTGGCTCAGCGAGGCCTGGATGGAAGAGTGACAGCATGAGGCAGATAGAGAGAGAGAGAGAGAAGAAAGAGACAAGTGAATTTGAACATTATAAAATATGGCTCCTATACCTCTAATCTATGTAACAGCACCCATGGCTGCCATACCATGCTAATCAATATACAGCCACCGTGGCTCTAATGCCACTAATGTTACACTCTGTACAGCTTGCCTGGTTGGCTATGGGACCTTAAAGGGCCACTGCAACCATTTAGTACATGGCCATGCACCTATAGATATATTCTCTTTAGTCAGGCTATGAGCAAAACCAGAGAGTTGCCTGTTGTATAAAGCATGTTTGATTGACCCTGTCCTTGAAAGTTCAACTCTTTGGCCAAATATAGTGAGATTGGGTGCTCTGTGCCTTGTAAAAACTACAGTGCTGGAAATTAATGAACATCAAAGTAGTTAAGAGTAAATGAAAAGGCAATGAAATGTGCAGTACAATATGACCCAGTTAAAGGCTGACAGGGTTAATGTCAGGTTAAGGGAATAGTGGGTAATACCAGAGTGTGTAGCTTCTCCTCCAGGTCCTGATTGGCTCTCTGGGAGGCGGTGTAGCTGTTCTGTAGCCTGTGGAGCAGAGACAACAGGAATCACTTAAAGGACCAGTAACATCAAAAAAATAAATAGTTTTAAAGTAATAAAAATATAATAGTGTTGCCCTGCACTGGTAAAACTGCAGTTTATGCTTCAGAAGCACTACTATAGTTTATATAAATAAGCGGATGTGTAGCCATGGGGTTAACCCCTACTCCAGGCCCTAGTCCCCCCCCCCCATCGTCCACACACGACTGGTACCCGTCCCCTGCCACAGTGCTGGTGCCCATACTTCCCCCTGTGCCATGATGCCACTGTGTGGAAGTCACAGGAATACGCTGCTGAGTTATTGGGACTGATCACAACCTACCTACGGAATTTGTCCTTAAGTTTTTCTAGTTCTTCTCTGTTGCGGCTCAGTTCCATCTCTAAGTACTGACCCCGAGCATCCACTTCGTGTTCCATGGCTTCCATTTTGGTGGTGGCGTAGGCCAGGCGACGACGCAACTCATCATTTTGGTGCTGCAGAAACCTGAGACAAAGCAGAAAAGTGTAAGGTATTGGGGACAGGAAGGAAGTCACGTTTAATTTCAAAGACCAACCTGATCCCCTGTCTAGAAGATAACTTACTAAATAAACTAGCTTTCCGCCGACTGCTCATTGGTTCAGAATACGAAGGACTCCTACTGACTCTCCACTGGCTCAGAATACAGTTGTGCTCATAAGTTTACACACCCTGGTTGAATTTCAGATTTCTTAACCATTTTTCAGAGAATAACACAAAAACTTTTTTTTCACTCATGGTTAGTGGTTGGCTGAAGCCATTTATTGTCAAACAAACATGTTTACTCTTTTTAAATCATAATCACTACACAAACTACCCAAATGACCCTGATCTAAAGTTTACCCAGTTCTTAATATTGTGTATTGTCCCCTTTAACATCAATGACAGCTTGAAGTCTTTTGTGGTAGTTCTTGGGCTGTCTTGTATGAACTGCACGTTTGAGGTCTCCCCAGAGTGACTCAATGATATTGAGGTCAGGAGACTGAGATGGCCACTCCAGAACCTTCACTTTATTTTGCTGTAGCCAATGACAGGTCGACTTGGCCTTGTGTTTTGGATCATTGTCATGTTGGAATGTCCAAGTACTTCCCATGCGCAGCTTCCAGGCTGATGAGTGCACCGCCATGTTTCACAGTACGAATGGTGTACTTTTCATCATAGGCCTTGTCGACTCCTCTCCAAATGTAGCATTTATGGTTGTGGCCAAAAAGTTACATTTTAGTCTCATCACTCCAAATGACTTTGTGCTGGAACGTTTGAGGCTTGTCTCTGTGCTGTTTGGCATATTGTAAGCGGGATACTTTGTGGCATTTGCGTTACCTTTAATAGCCATTCTAACCCTTTTGTGTCAGGTTGTGTGCATGTTATGAGGCCAGATCACCAGGGTGTGTAAACTCTTGTTCAGGGTCGTTTGTGTAGTGATTATTATTTAAAAAGAGTAAACACAGTTGTTTGACAATAAATGGCTTCAGCCAACCACTAACCATGAGTGAAAGAAAAGTTTTTGTGTTATCATTCATATTCTCTGAAAAATGGTTAAGAAATAATAAATTCTGCCAGGGTATGTAAACTTATAAAGCTTTCCCACAAACATTGGCTTAGGATATAAAGCTCTTCCACCAGCCCCCCATTGGCTTAAGGTATAAAGGTCTTTCCACTGACCCCTCCATTGGTTTAGTTTCCCCACTGATCCCCCACAATAGCTCAGATTATAAAGCTTTCCCCCACTGCCCTTCACTGACTCACGATATAAAGCTCTGCCATTGACTCCCCACTGGCTCAGGATATAAAGCTCTTCCACCTCCCAATCAGTTGAACGTATCACACACTTAGGGGTTTATGTAATAAAAAGCACTAAGTTTGCCCATGAGCAGTAACCTATAGCAACCAATCAACAGGTAGCATTTACTGGTCACCATCTTATTGTTTGCTAAGGGTTACTGCTACTGGACAAACAGTGTCTTTTATTACATTTGGGGGTATGATACTTCAATATAAAGGTCAGGAGCCTCCTGTTGCAGCCAGTGAATATGCAGGACTGGATGACATAAGAAAGGATGGCCCAGGGTGCCTACTGAGCTGCTCTGTATAGGTCAGATGCTGCCCTGACAGGGAATTCATTGACTGGCCGACAGGGACTATTGATCTGCTGTGACACTGCCTCATGAATCTAACAATGAGTGAAGCATCACTACCAGCAGTAAGACATTTCCAGCACCGACCCTCCTGGCCCCAAACATATTTCCTGATGTTATAAAATACAGGGAAATCATAGGGGGGAAATGAACATCTATACCCATCTTCTATGAATCACAAGCTCGAGTAAATACAAGGAGGAAAGAAGCCCCACTATTGCTCAGCATTGTCCAGCATAGAAATCCTAATGGAGAGTCTGCCCTCTGACGTACATAAATAATCATCAACAGGGAGCACAGAGGCCAGACCATATTGACTTCTAAATCAATAGTGTTAATAAAGGGTAACACAAATTCCCTTCAGCCCCTGTGTGCCCCCAATAAGATGCAAAGGCTCAAATGCCCCCATGTCTACCAATCTGAGAGAGAGATTCAGGGTTAATACAAGTTCCAAGTGATGAATACATAGGGCCGGGCTCATCACTCACACTTTCTATGTTTGTGTTTATGTCATTTTCCCCAACCCCTAAGCTTAGCCTCTCACCAGCAGCCCAGAGTCACTGACTTATAAAAGATTCCTAACAAGAACCAAGATGGGGAGTTGCCTGGATCACTACTATTATAGAGCTGCTGAACATCTGGGCTGGTATGGTACATACAGTATATAAAATTCTAGCTAGTCTTTTTTTAGGCTTTACTGCTCCTTTAACATAAATCCATTATCTCAAGTTGTTTTACCTCTGGCATGGCATGTTCTACAAACCCAGAGACCCCCGTATGTCTGTGAGAAGGAAAGTTGAGGGGCAGATATATTAAGCAGATTATTCCCATGACCCAATACTTACTGGATCCGTTCTCCTTCTGTCTGCAGCTCCTGGGGAGAAGGAAAAATAGAATCAGTCACATGACCTTGTGCTTCTTCACACACAGACACCGCCATGCCAAGAGGCAGAAGCTGTGGCAATGCCCAGCACTACATCAGATCCAGAGGAGCAGAGAAATTCATAAAACATGTACACAGATAACTGAATCAGACATTATGTAGCTTCCTGTAGGTGCAAGAGCCTGTAAATCTCTAAAAGGGTAAAGACTAGGGATGCACCGAATCCACTATTTTGGATTCACCCGAACCCCCCAATCCTTCCAGAAAGATTGGGCCGAATACCGAACCGAATCGGAACCCTAATTTGCATATGCAAATTATGGGTGGGAAGGAGAAAACATTTTTTACTTCCTTGTTTTGTGGCAAAAAGGTCACGTGATTTCCCTCCCTTGCCCTAATTTGCATATGCAAATTGGGATTTGGTTCGGCCAGGCAGAGGGATTCGTCCGAATCCTGCTGAATAAGGCAGAATCCTGGGCGAATCCCGAACCGAATCCTGGATTCGGTGCATCCTTAGTAAAGACATAGAGAGTACTTAATGTGCCTGGAGAGTAGCTCAATGTGCCATTACCCTAATGTTCCTAAAGGGGTGGTTCACCTTTAAGTTCACTTTTAGTACATTATAGAACGGTTAATTCTACACAGCTTTTCAATTGTTCTTTATTTTTTCTTTGTTTATAGTTTTTTAATTGTCTTCTTCCAACTCTTTCTAGCTTTCAAATGCTCCTTAAAGGAAAAGTAAATGTTTTTCTTTTTCTTTCTGTAAATTTGCTCTAAACAGCCCCCCAGTTTAATGTACCTTAAGGTGGCCATACACGAAGAGATCCGCTCGTTTGGCGATGTTGACAAACGAGCGGATCTCTCCCCGATATGCCCACCTTGAGGTGGGCGATATCGGGCTGATCCGATCGTGGGCCCTAGGGCCCAAAGTTCGGATCAGTATGGGAGGTCGGATCGCGGGACCGCATCAACGAACAGATGCGGCCGCGATCCGACGGGATTTTTAAACCTGCCCGATCGACGTCTGGCCGACTTTCGGCCAGATATCGATCGGGAAAGCCCGTCGGAGGGCCCCCCACACGGGCAGATAAGCTGCCGACACAGTCTGTCGGCAGCTTTTATCTGCCCGTGTATGGCCACCTTTAGTCCCTGCTGCAAGTCTGCTCTGGTTTCTGTGTTATCAGCAGCTTGTTTCCTCCTCTTCTTCCTGGTGCAGAGTGAAGCCCTGCCCCTTAGTTTACTGAGCAGTCCATTTGCTGCTGTTCCACAATAGAGAGGAAGAGGGAGCCAGTGTTTCATTAGTAAGCTAGTTTCCCCAAGCAAAAGCTGCTACACACACTGCTCTCTGCTATGTCATAGTATGCAAATGATCTCCTGGACTAGTCCAAGATATAAGGTCAGCTCAGAAAGCTAAGGGGCTGGGCTTCACACTGCACCAGGAAGAAGGTGAAACAAGCTGCTGATAACACAGAAACCAGAGCAGACTTGCAGCAGGGACTAAGGTACATTAATGTGAGGGGCTGTTTAGAGCAAATTTAGAGATAGAAAAAAAAACCTTTACTTGTTCTTTAAGGCTATCAATATATTGTTGTTACTCATTTTTATTACTCATCTTTATTTTCAGGGCCTCTCATTTTCATATTCCAGTCTCTTATTTACATCAATGGATGGCTGCTAGAGCAATTTGGACCCTAGAAACCAGTTTGCTCAAATTGCAAACTGGAGCGCTCCCAAATAAAAACAAATCAATAAATAAAAAAAATAAGCAAATTGTATAACAATATCACTCTCTACATCATACTAAATGTTAAAGGTGAACAAGCCCTTTAAGCAGGAGGCAGCCAATAGTATGTTGCATAGCCTGCTGGTTGGAAGTCTGTTTCGCACAGTAACACAGTAAGTCCAGCAGGTTCTTCATTTCCTCGACTCAATCAAGGAGGAAGGAAAAAATAGGTCATGGAGTTGTTAGTGCACGGTTCCCCTGCAATGCTGTGGGCATACAAAGCAGCAGTGTGTAGCAACTTTCAATACAATCTCAATGCCAAGAATCAGGCAGAGGCTTCTTGGTATTGCAGTCCGCACCATTGACTCGCTTCTGCAGCTCAACAATATGGAACAGGGTTGGAGAGTACAGTGCAAGGGATTAAGAGAAATAGACAGACTGAGGGTTAAAGAAGTGACTGAGAGGGGGAATGTAAAAGGCAGGAGAGAGAATGGAAATCGCTGAGTAACAAAAAGAAGTAGGAGAGAGCAATGGGTGGGACAGATACTAGTTATATGTAAAAACCACCCTATAACATAAGAATATTATATACAGTTATAAACAATTACCCCCAATTATGAGACAGAATTTGTGTTCCAAATAGATTTTTTCTCATAACAACAACAGACAGGGGTGTATATATATATGGATGGATATATACAGTTAGATTCAGATTTCTGCCACTAGGAGGTACTTGCTGAGGAAAACAATGGGAAGCCAATGAAATAAAACTGAATAATGTAAGAACAGGTAATTAAATGCAACAATTTCAATAACCTCCAGATTAAACCTTAACATGGCCTTTGCACTACTAAAAACATGAATATTTAAAGAACCAATAGGATTGTTTTACCATTTCTTTGTTTAATTGCCATGAAGTACAAGGTACACAGTGCGTAGACTGTAGCTTTATGTATAATACGTTTCAGATAGAAGATGGTAAGAATCTACAATGTGAGCGAGGATAGTGTAAAAAACCGAGATGGTGGTAAAAATGTGGGGCTAGAGTGCTAGGGGACGGGGCAGGATGAGAGAGAAGCATAGGTGAAGTCTAAAATAAAGGAGAGAGCTGGAGAGTCACATGTACAAGAAGACGGGGCAAGATGAGAGTAGTGCAGTTCATGATTAGAAAGGCAGAAGTGGTCACTTACCTTACTGTGATTGCCAGTTAGTGAGGAGGAAGCCCTAGGGGAGGGGCTTCTTACCTCTGGGCTCAGGTGGGACGCTGAGGAAAGGGACTCCGTATCCACGCAGCTCAGCTCAGATGAGATTTGAGGTTTCTCCATTCTGGCCACAGTAGGCTTTTTTTGTCTAGTACCCTCCCTCGACCCAGACCCCTGATGCTGCCACTCTAATGCCCCTGCCTCTGCCTGGCCAATACTCCTCTCATTCCTCTCTGTGAGCTTTGTATTGTCCACTGAGCCCCCTGGAGACTTCGACCTCCTGTGCCCTGACCGGTCTACAAGGTCCCGAGACCTCTGTGCCCCAGATCCTTCTGCAACAGTCCACTGATCAGAGGTGGGAGATTCTTCATCAGTACTGCGCCCACAAGCCTTCTGCCTGCACCCTGGCATGCTTGTGGGGCTCAACACCCTGAAAGTTATCTCATTCAAGAACTGGGAGAAGCGGGCCTTGTCCTCTTGGCTCTTGTCTGGGGACGTGGTCCGAAATCTCCTCACATCTCTCAGGGAGGGTGAGAGGGCCATGGGAGAGTTCAGCCTCTCTGACAATCTCCATGCTGAATTGCACTGTGCTTCCGAGGTGAGACTGAGGGTGCCAGGGTGTTACAGGATGCTCTTGAGTGGTTGGGCACAGGGAGAATGCTGCTGGCCTTTCCTGGGTGCCAGCACCTCAGCGGTTTCCTTGAATGCCAGGCAGCGCTCCAGGCTTCGGCTCTTCCCCTCCCGCTGCCGTCCTGTTGCCACTGCAATGTTTTCTTCACTGCGACTGAGAAACCTACGCAACCCCCTTAGCCTGGAACCCCGACTCTGCTTTCCCTTCACCTGCAATGACCTTACCCTGTGGAACAATGTGCTGGCTCTGCCCCTGCGCACCCCCTGCCCCTCACCATCTTTGCCATTGCTGGATGCTAAAGACCAAGTAGAAGAGCAGCTGAAGTTGCTGGCATCAGAGAAAGTTGTATCTTTTAGTTCAGCTACCTGCGCTCGCTTATAGCAGGTGCCCTGCTGGTGCAGTGGCATCTGTTTGGCTTTTACCTGACTCGCTTTCTCCAGCACATCCTCTCGAGGCCCTGGTGGCTCATGCCGTGTCTCCCGGTGCTGTGGCGGGGCTTTACGGTAAGGCTTCTTGGTGGAGGCAGTGCTGGTCATTCTTTTTGCTCCTGCCAGAAAGGAAAGCAGAGGGCATCAGGGGCATGGAGAGGCCTGTAACGTCTTGGCAGTGCAGAAGGTAAGAGCACACAGCACAACTGCAGGGAAGCCTTGTCTGCTTGCGTACCACTGACTTCATACACACACACACACGTATAGGAGCAGCCACAAGCTCCATATTGATCCGTGCAATGGGCGTGCAATTCAGCAGGGAAATGGCTATTGACCCAGCAGAAACAGCAATGCACGAGGGAGGGGCAGCAGTGCAGAACAGGGCAGAGGATCTCAAAATAAGGAAGGGAAAGGGGAAAATTCATTAGAATGGTAAAAATAGTTGCAAAATCAGTTGCAAAGAGGAGGTGGCTTTTTTTTTTTTAACACAACTGCACCTCATGCAGGAAAGCAGCTGTATCCTGGAGCTTACAGTTAAAACATGAGTATTCTGAAAAAAGGAAGGGTACAGTGGCATGCACAGTCACAGGGCAGAACAGACCATTCTACCCCACATTCTACCAAAACAGACCATTCTACCCCACAGTCAGGCTGCACTACTGGCACAAACTTCTCTATTCTATCCCTGCACCCAGGCACACATCAGCCTAATATTCTTATTACCTGGAACTTACTAACCAGATCATTCCTGCATCCAAGACAGTCCTTGCCATGAAACACCCGATCCCAGTCTTTTTTCCCCTAACTAAACACGACACCTTGCCCTCACTAAGCACGAGCACATGGTTTGGAATTCAATGAACTGCGATTGGTTTCTATGGAAAATGTTCTGGTTACACAATAACCTGGGGGTCCCCAATCCTTTTTACTCGTAAGCCACAATTAGATGTAAAAAGATTTGGGGAAGCCACCCAAGCATAAAAAATGCTTGTTCCTGGATGGTGCAGAATAGGTGCTGTTGGCCATTTGGTAGCCCATATGTGGACTGGCAGACTACAGGAGACTCTGGCAGAACTTATTCAGCAGCTCTTCAGTTTACAGTTTCATCAACATCATTGCTAAGGTCATAATTACCCTAGCAACCATGCACTGATTTGAAAAAGAGACAGGAATAAGAAAAGGAGAGGCCTGAATAGAAAGATGAGTAATAAAAAGTAGCAATAACA
>CM044439.1:25613299-25648151 GCA_024363595.1 Xenopus borealis | reverse complement strand
TATATAGGCCAATACTGAGTATACTGGCCCAGAGACCAAATCCCAGAATGAGCAGAATTGGCCAAAATCTGGATTATTGAACGAGTACTTTCACAACTGTAACAAGAAAAAGCTTTGTGTATTTTGTCATAGAAGGGGAAAAAAAAGCTTGAAATAGCCCAGATGCACTTTTGAGGTCTGTGCCATGACCTATCACATGAAAACAGCACATGTGATAGCAAGGCTGTGTGCCCCTGTCCTGGTGCCAGTGAATGATAATTGCTCAATAAATCTGACTCTCAGCAGCTCCGCCTGGGGTTTCTGCTTATTTCCTGCCCCCCATTTGGAACATCTGACACTCTCTCCAATCTGTGGCTGTCGGTGTTTATGTTTCCTATTGTGACAGAATAATTATAGACCTTTTCTCTCCTCCTGCCTGGCACCTGTGCCCAATCTGTCTGGGCAGAGGGCATGCCAGTAGATTATACTTTCACCCACAAATTATTCAGAGAGAACCTTTTTTGGAGCTTTGTCAGCCCCCACCCGGCCTCTTGCTTTGTGCTCCAGCCTTATTGACTGCAAGCTTCCTACTACAGCCTTTAATTGCAAGCTTTGTGGTACAGCTTTAATGATTGCAAATGTTGCCATAATAATTGCAAGTGCTCCCTTACAGCCATAATAACGGAAAGCTCCACACTAAGCTACAATGATGGCAAGTTCTGGGCTACAGTTTTACTGAGTGCAAGCTACTGTTACAGCCATAATATATGCATGCTATATTCTAGATATTTTTTCAAGAAATCTGATCCCCTCCCTTTTACAGCTGGCATAAAAGTGGTAAATAGGTTGAAAAATTGCAGAAGAGCTAGCAATTTTTTGTCAACGCAGTGCCCTCTGCTGGCAGCATAACATATTCCAATATAGTTTCCTGTAGCCTCTATAGTGCCATCTTGTGGTGGCAGCAATGAAACAGTAAGAACTGTATTATGTTCAGCCCCTACTTCCCATACTTATTATTGGGTCAGCAGAAGAAGAGCATAAAAAGAGAATGAAAGGGGGTAATCTGTCTCAAGTTCACATGCAAATCTCAGTCTGGCTTCCAGATATTGATAACTAAACAATGGTATAAAAGGGGATTTAGCAGAAAGTAAGTTCAATTTTGGGAAAGTTCCCCATAAATACTCGTCTTAAGTTTACATTGGCATAAGATACATGGTTCGGCCTTTCTTTTGCTAATGCAGGTTTGTCTCTCTTCTTGTACCTGCAGGATACCCCTGAATGTTGCAATGTTTGGGTGTTTGGGCACAACCAGACTTTCCTTATGAGCACACGCTGGGCCACTCATTGGCACATCCCTGACTTGCTATGGAATCTGCTCCTTCTATTTGTGTCCCTGGCCACCTGTAACTCACTGGACACCCCCTGTGCCCCCCTATTGAAGGTGAGTCTGTGGGGCTTGGACAGCATGGCTGTGCGTGAGCTTTCTATAGGAGGTCAGTTGTGATGCAGTTGCTGTGTGTGTGGGTGGGTAGAGGGTGCATGCTTGTGCAGTGTGTCAGTGACTGCTCAGTTTGTGTTTATAGATCTGGTGATGAGAGTTGACCATACAAAGAGATAGGCACACACAAAAGGTACAACTGTTTGTGCCTAGAATGAATATAGGGAACTAGGAGTGTGTAGAGAACACTGACTAGATGTTATACCGGGAATGCATTTAGGGTTCTAGAGGCCATGTATTATTCACAGTACAGACTATTGCTTTCTCTGTCTATAGACTAGGGATCCCACAGGTTATGTTGGAAGTGTATATAAAGATTCAGTGCAGGCACATTGAGGGACATACCAGTTGCACTGGGAGTGTATAGATTGAGATTCAGGGGTGTACAGTGCACATTGAAAGACACATCAGTTGTGCTGGGAGTGTGCGTTTGGCACAATAAATACCTATACTCTCTCTGTCTACAGACTCTGCTGACCATGCTCTGCTGTCTCCGGCTCCTGCTTCCTGCCGTGTGTTTGCTCCTGTCTCTGCATCAGATTTCTGCACAAGGTATGATTAGCACCAGCAGCCTGCACAACTTATACACTCCTACCCCACAACACAATCTGCTCACTTCCGCTCTGGAACCCAACAATACATATGTCTAGCCCAGCCTGCTCTAGAACTAGGGTTGCCACCTTTTCCTGAAAAAAATACCGGCCTTCCTATATATTTATCTTTTTTTCCTATTAATAACATTGGGATCAACCATCAAAAATACCGGCCAGGTGGCAACCCTATCTAGAACCCCAGAGCACAGAAATCTGCACACTCCTATTGTCACTCTGCAGTCACACACTCCTTTCCATCATCCAGCAAATCCAACCCAACATTCACAGGCCACTAATCGGGGGAAGAATGCCTAGCTTCCTGTGATTTGGTAGGCAGGGTCACTGACCCTAGCAACTAGGGTTTTAAAGTTAAAACCAAAAAATGACACTTAAAACCCAGTTGCTTAACTTATTTTCCTGCCCGACATGCCTAAAAGTTCATTTAAAGGTGAACTTCCTATTTACATTCACTCAAATACACATGGTGTGGAGTGTGGAGAAGAATTTGAAAGAAGACTTGACTGTAACGGGAATGTTCTCTTGCAGCTGACGAGTGCAGTGAGCGCTGTGATCTCTATCACGGACACTGTGACCAGGACGGAGTGTGCAGGTAGGTTCGGAAACCCATCTTTATGGGGCAAGGGATCCCTGGGTACTGAACTCAGACAGGCCCCATAGCATGACAATTAAGTTGGACATTGCTGCTTTATAATTGGACCCCATTACGTCTGTTTGTCCTAGCCCTCAACACCCTTGTCTCCTTCCCATTAGGATGCCCCACATTATCTCCCGGGAGCTTTGTGTTCTGGCATCTGATGATTCTTTAGTGTTAGTAGATGCAACCTTAAATCATGTGTCCTTCCCTAATTATGTGCACCTCCCATCATCATCATCTTGGGTAATTCCTGTGGTGTAAAAATCTCTGGCTTCAAAAAAGTTGACATATTCTACCAAGATATATAAAAATTTCTCAGTAATTAGGGCTTTACTGGGCCCTCTACATTATGGGGCTCCCTGCAACCTCAGGGGTCTGCTTCCTCTGTAGTTAGACCCCTAACCCTCTGTTCTTGCTCTGTAGGTGCGACCCTGGCTGGGACGGTAAGTTTTGTGAGGACTGCGTGAGGATGCCAGGCTGTGCCCATGGATCATGTCATCAACCATGGCAATGTATGTGCCACAACGGCTGGGCTGGCAAGTTCTGTGATAAAGGTTGGTCCAATATATTGCTGCTCACTTAACACCCAGTTAACCATATCAACAACAGCCTCTCAAAAACGGACCAAGCACCCCACCACCACCAGGCACAGAATCATATCCCCACTGTTCCACTTGGATTAGGCCCATTTCTTATGGTCATGCAAAGGGTTGGGAACTAGGATCCAAAAGAAAGAGCTGGTGCCAGAGCTTTATAGACCTGCTCAGTATCATCAATACAATGGGGTTGCTAGTTACAGAGTTGCGACTTCATATGTCTGTAAGCAGGAGTTGGGCTGTGGATTCAATTGCCCAGGGGTGCTTGCTATTTGGCCTTATGCAAATGGACCCAAGTTAATCCATTGTGTGTTTATATTCTTGGCCAAGAAAAATACTGCTATTTTTGCACAATATATGTTGGCTCTTCCATCAAAGACAACCGAAGCCTAATGCAGTCTGAAGTGGTTAATTTGTTTTGAGTTTAGTAGTGTCCTTTTAATTGTACTGTAAAAAGGGTAAGTTATTCCGAGCAAGACACGCGTTACCCCTTGTTTCCTTCTCATCCTTTCTCCGCTGTAGTTCAGGCACAACTAGTTCAAGTGTGGGAGGCAACGCAGCTGCAGACGCAGTAGTAAATAACTGAACATGAACATACATGTTAGTTACCCTTTAATAGAAAGGGTGATATTTGAAAAAACAGCCTTTTACTCTTAAAGATATAATTGTTTTTTTTTTTTCACTAGAACTCATTAAAGGCAGAAGTGGTTGAGACTTGCTAGCAGCTGGAATATTTCGTTATTTCAGCCCCCCCCCACACGTGCGATATTGAGCCAGGTGCTCAGGATACAAAGAGGGAAAGAATATTCCCAATGCCAGGCAGATACATGTTTCTTCTTCTATTAATCCCTTAATTACTTAAACTCGCAGGAAACCCACTTTTCTCTATACACACTGGGGCGCACAGTAAATCTTTATCCTATCACCCTACTCTTGTTGGGGTTTAGCCCTCAGCATTATACTGACTGCTCGGCCAGAGACAGTCTTCAACCTACAGCGGAGCCAGGCAATACATAGACTTCTCACATATGGGGGATACAAAGACTGCTCATGTACAGAGAATAAGCAGTCTCACTGTAGGTGAAGTGTCTGATGGGGAAATAATTTGGCAAAAAAAAAATGAAAATAAATATATATGAAATTGCTTTGAATTTGCCGTTCTATTACACAAACAGTTAATTTAAAGGGGAACTACCCCTTTAAAGAATCAAGGGGATGCACGACAGACCTAAAGATACGCATTTCTCCTCTTCCCTGCAGACCTGCACATGTGCAATCATTCCAACCCCTGCCAAAACGAGGGTGAGTGCATCATCGACTCTGATGGAGAATTCTCCTGTATCTGCCCAGAGCCTTTCTACGGGAGGATGTGTGAGCTGAAGAGGGGGCCATGTGAAAAAGCAAGGTGAGAGTTGGGTGCAAAGAATTAGGGGGCTTCCCCAGGGTAGGGGGACAGTGATTTGCTGGATGAAGCAGTAAAGGGGGTGCTGTTGCTTTAGATGTCAGGCAATGGATGGGCAAGCAGAAGGAGACCCTGGCAAGCAGACTCATAAGAGGATGATCTGAGCAAGTATGAATTACATTTGGGATATAAGAAATAAGGTGGAATTATCTCCTAATATTGGGGCAATAGCAACCTGCGTACATTTTAAAGGAGAAGGACAGTCCATTTGCACTTGGGGGTGCCAAATGTTGGCAAGTGATTGACTTACCTGAAAACCCAGGCGGGTGCTCCGATCAGCAGAAAACTGCAGAAGCCCCGGGTTATTCCAGTGAGCACCACGGAGCCATCCTCTTCTGTCTTGCTCTTTCTTTGCACGGCTGCAAATGCGCAATAGAGCGAATAGCTGAACTTTTACTAAAAACTCGGTTATTCCATTCTACTGCGCATGTGTCTGTCAAGGGAAATTTGAAGAAAGAAGAAGCTGGAAGAGGATTGCTACGTGGTGCTCACTGGTAAAGCCCCGGTGCAGTTTTCTGCTGATAGGAGGAGCGGCCAAGAGTTTCAGGAAAGTCAATACAATCACTTGGGGGTGCCTAATTTTTGCTAGGTCTACTTTTAGTGATGTTGTCCCATTAGGATCTACATCCATAAAAACATTGTTCACATTCAGTGCCATGGAAACAATTGCTTAAAGGGGAACTCCGCAAAAACACAACAAGCTTTTTGATAAGTAAACAGAATTTCAAACAACTTTGCAAAATATATAAATTAAAAAATATGCAGACTTTTTAAAATATGTAATGGTTTTTGACAGTTCCCTTAGCCTAGCCCCCTGCTAATCTTTCTGACTTTGCTGAGCTGGCTGACTACAGTTACTTTGTATTAGCAGCCATCTGTCCTCAGCAACCTCCTCCAAACCTGGAGTTGGATGCGGGCGTGGGCGGAGGGAGGGCTAGGGTTAGGAAAAACCCAACCGACACATCACTATAACCCAACCTACATCGATTCCAAAAATCCAGGTACAGTGATGATACCTCAGGAAAAGAAAACTAGAGACTAGCCCCCAAATAAGAAAAACCCAAATATCTCCCACAACCCCACAAACAGGCTGGCATATCTAGGGGCTAAGGCGGCCCCCATTGCAGTCCCTTAGATTTGTAGGTAGGATCTATTGTTGAAAGTAAAATTATGATCCCAGCCAAGGCTATAATAAGTCAGACAAAGTAGGGGTGAGAACTATGATTTGCATTCAGGCATTGTGGTAGGTGCGCCTATGATTGTTACGACAGGAGGAGATTGTCACCTGAAGGAGATATCACTATATATTAAAGATATACCCTCTGTAGGACACGTTCTTGATCCCCCAAACCTTTTATTAGGAATATGATCAATATCCATCGAGTGAGTGTCACAGATGTTGTGGTCACTGAAGACAACCGCTTCCATGTTGTGACCCACGCCTGAAATCAGGGGTAAATTTTTTGGTTATAGGGTACCCAAGGCCAGACTTTAATTTGCTCACTCCATTTATAAGAAATGAGTAACAATCAATATCAAATTGCTCTGCAGATTTCCATGCCTAAACAGTGGAACTTGCTACGACGATGGTGGATTTGCCGACACATTTAGCTGCCGCTGCCTGGCTGGATACACTGGAGAGCTTTGCCAGACTGATGTGGATGACTGCCTAATGCGACCTTGCGCCAATGGAGCGACATGTCACGACGGAATAAATCGCTTCTCTTGTGAGTGCCCCTATGGCTTCCAGGGGCGCTTCTGTACAATTAACATTGATGACTGTGCAGGGCAACCATGCCATAATGATGGGCGGTGCTATGACCGCGTGGGGGGCTATGAATGCTACTGCCCAGAGGGATTCATGGGAAAATCCTGTGAGATTCCCATCCCCAAACCTACATGGGACTATGACCTGAGGTCATCAACTAAAAATGACGAAACTGCAAACGATCATGGCAGGGTCACTCGTCCCCCACTAGTGAGGACTTTGGACACCAGCAGACAGACCCAGGGCACAATCTCAGTGAAGGAGGTGGTCACCCAGGTGGAAAAGAGTTTGACAACATTGCAGCTGGTACTTGTGATAGTCTTTGGCACTATAACTGGCATTGCCATGCTCTCCACCGTAACCATAGTCCTGGTGTATAGGAACAGAAGCAACAGACAGGCTACCCATCATCACTACAATTTATCCAGGGCAAAGATGCAATATCAGGAATGCCAAGACTCTTCCCTTGACCATCGTAAAACCACAGAGTTGTGATGCTAGGAAAGGGAGAAGTAAATGAAATGGGCAAAAGTGACCAACAATCTATGTGGATACTGGGAAAATGTGAGCAAAAACGTGCAGCAAGAGACAATCTTACAGGGTAAATTCCAAATAGAAAAGCAGCACTCCGGTTTATTTTGAAAAAGTGAAAACATTACTTAAAGTGCATTCAGGCAACGTTTCGGGCTCCACAGGCCCTTTCTCAAACTCGTTTGAACTAATCTTACAGGGTAGGTCCAGTTGGGTCTTAGTTGCATTAGCCCCAATAGGAACCTCAAAGGGTAAGTGAATCCAATTGCCCCAATACAGAGCTCGGATTGTCTGTACCTGCTCTAGGATAAGTCAATCCAATCCCCCGCTCAGTACTTTCCCAGGTACAGAACTGATTCTCTGTACTTGCTGCTTCTGGGCTGCTCTTTTTCCAATGGTGAAGCATGGTAAGCCATTCTAATCGCCCCTCTCTGTGTTACTGCACCAGATGAATGGTGATATGATCATGCTTAAAGGGATACTGTCATGGAATATTTTTTCCCCCAAAATGCATCAGTTAATAGTGCTGCTCCAGCAGAGCAAACAGATTTATTTTTAATTTAATTTTGAAATCGGACATGTGGCTAGATATAGTCAGTTTCCCAGCTGCCCCAGTCATGTGACGATAAACTTCAGTCACTCTTAACTGCAAGTTGGAGTGATATCACCCCTCCATTCCCCCCATCAGCCTAAGAACAGAACAATGGGAAGGTAACAAGATAGCAGCTCCCTTACACAAGATAACAGTTCCCAGGCAGACCTAAAGCTGGCCATAGACGCAACGATCCGATTTTCGGATCTTGTGTGGAGTGTTCCGACTTTTGTCGAGCCATGCCGATCGGTCGTTTGGTCGATCGGCCAGGTTAGAAAATTTCTGTCGGCTGGCGATAATATCTTTGCGTCTATTGCAGATCGTACGATTTTCAGTGGGAGACCGTCACTAGGTTTTTAATTGTACAACTTTTGTACGATCCTTGTCAGGGGCAGAACGTCAGCTGTCTGTGCTTTTTACTACTTTAGTTGATCTGAAGGTTAGTGACAGGTCGGGAGATGCAAAGATCCGATCGTTGGAATCATCTTACTATCGGATCTTTGCGTCTATGGCCAGCTTAAGAACAGCACTCAATAGTAAAATCCAGGTCCCACTGCAACACAGCAGTTACATTGAGTAAGAGAAACAACAGCCTGACAGAAAGTCGTTCCATCCTAAAGTGCTGGCTCTTTCTGAAAGCACATGACCAGGCAAAATGACCCGAGATGCACCTACACACCAATATTACAACAACAAAAAATGCACTTGCTGGTTCAGAAATTTAATTTTATATATCGGAGTGAAATATTTACAGAATCCCTTAAACAAGCAATGAAGTATATCAGGAATGTAAAATTACCTCTCTCCTGACACAATTACAGTAACAACCCAAATTCACCACGTTGGTACTAAAATTAATAGCTGATTTCAAGGATCCTGGTTCAGGCATAGCGAAAACTCCACCCATATTTATTGACTTATGGTAAATTTCAACATAGATCTGTAACATGCATCATGAGTGGTGCCAGAACTGCAGCTCAGATGTTGAAATCAAGAAATACTCCCATGCATGCGATGATGCATACTTTCTGGTGATGGGAAATAGAGCAGACCAGGAGAAAGAAGTAAAGTAAATCAGAGCTACATGGGTAAATAATGGGGGAGACTGGATTCACTTACCCTTCCTGGCCACGGGAAAGTGAGAACTAGAGCCTTGTACATTGGGTAAGTACTAGGTGCAGAGAGTTTATTCACTTTCTCAAGGGTAGTTCCCTAGCCCTAGCCAGGTTTTATGCTAGGTGGTAGATGCAAGGAGTGGACAGACATAGGTGTGGGATCTCTGACAATACACTGTGATGTACACTTAAAATAGTGATACACTAATGTGGCCAAAATCAAGACAATTGGTCTTGCCTCCTATGAGCGGAGGACCGGGTCACTGGGAATAATTTATAATGACAGCTTCTAGTGACTGCACAATGTTATATAACCAAAACTCTGGCAGCAGAAAGGGTGAGGGGTGCCCCTGTTGACTGTGAAGAAAAACAGCCACTTTGGCCACGTGTCAAGGCTGGAATCTTTTGTATAATTACAGACTGCATTTTCTATTATATCATGTGCTTTGGGGAGTGCATAACTCGACTACAGAAGCCATTACCCAGCATGCACAGTGGCATAAAGCTGGATGGCCAATTAGAAAAGGATGTTACATCAGAATGCAAAAAGTACAAATGATTTCATATGAATCCCGTTTGTGGACTAGTTGTGTTTTAAACATAGAAGCCTACACAAATGATTACATACACACATGTATCAGTGAGTAGCTCACTCTTAATAAATATTTGTATTTATACAATGGGGGGTGGGGAGCTGCCATATTGTTTCCCTTTCCATTTGTCTTTCAATTACCATAGAAACTGTTTTTTTTTAATAAAAGTGATTTTTAACCAGTAGAAATTGAATTCAGTTTATACATACCCATAATCATGCCAGGATGTACATTCTGGAACCTATTACTTATTTATTACTACGCCCTGTGGAGTGTGCCTCCTACTGTTATTAGTAAAATATAATAGGGCAGAGTAGCTTGTTGTGCAGACAAGACATTCCAGCTCCCTATTTATAATCAAAGACAGACATATTGCTTTAAGTAGCTGTGAAAAACTTGCTTCATGACACGGAATACTTCATGGACACTATGGCAGCAGGAGGGCATCACTCTGCAGAGAATTGAATTGTTTAAAGGTAATCATTACTGGACTTATCTTAACATATGGCAACTCCAATTTTTAATTATAGAATAGGATATCTACAAGAAACATAAATGCAAATTTGCTGTGCGCACAATTAGCTGCTCCCCATAATTTCACCATGAAATCACATATGTACTGCCCAAAACATACTACAGAAAGAGATTTAAAGAATTCAAATGAGGAGACCTTATACCCAGGCTGTTGGCATAAAGAAGAAGACAAAATGTGATTTTTGAGTCTGTCACAATATCCCTATATAGTCCACCCTAAGGCTACGGGCAGACGACTGAGCATCTTCGCCTGCGTTTCTCTGCAGGACAAGTATCAGCTCCTCTGCCTTCAGCTAGAAGTATTGTTTTCGCATGGGTGCAGGCAGATGTGGCGGATTTCAGAGCTTAAATGCAACATTTTGTGTCCAAATCCGGCCTGCACCTTCAGAACAAGGAGTGAAGCAGGGCAAGCGGATTCTCTGCTTGCAATGAACCAGCAGTCCTATCCATTGTCTGGCCCTAGCCTAAAACAGGTGAGAAGCAGGATATCTGCTCCAGTCAGTCTTATCTACAGCAGCAAATCTTTTAAGAAGGGCCAGTGCTGGGGCCCAGGGGTATCTGCTCTCTTGTAAACTGCACAAGCTCCACTCCCACTAAATACTTCATCATCTACTCCCAACCATAATGATCTGTATTCATAATTGCCCACTGTGTATTAGTCGGTAGAAGTTAGAGTCTTCCCTTTTGCTGAGGTTAACAGGAGAGTCCAGTTCAGTCACTTTCCCAGCATGCATTACCAGCACACGGTCTGAATCCATGATAGTGTTAAGTCTGTGGGAACAAAAACAGTCCTATAAATGCAGTTATACGAGATAACATTATGTGTGAGGAAATTCATGGATATAAGGTAATCATGTCACTAGGAAAAGGTTACCAAATTAACCCACTACATTGGGTCTCCTATGGCAAATACATGGTGAAAGGCTGTAAAACCTGTACTTGGGATGTGCTTGGTTCAGACTTGGAGGAGGGGGACAGTCTGTCTCGGATATCAGGGAGGGACTTTAGTGCCATTAGTAGGTTGTACGCTTATGTGTGCAGATTTCTTGTGTTTTTTATTTGCCTGGGCTGTACCTGGGTACCAAGAGGCTGACCCTGGGGAGAAAAGTGCAGATACCTGTGTGCAATGGTAAGCACGGTGCGCTCTCTGAACCTCTCCCGTATAGTTTTCTGCAGAAGCTCATCTGTTTGGTGATCAACACTTGCCGTGGCCTCATCAATGCAGAGAATCTGAGGGACACAGAAAAGGCACATCATAAAGAGAGCAAAGGAAACAAGAAGTGGATAGCGAAGGGACATAGATGGAGATAAAGCTAAAGAGAATTTGTGAGGAACTACAAATACTGCAAGGCATCCATTGGGTTCAGCAGGGTTCATTCTGCATTCAAGTATAAATTGTATGATACTCAGAGAGATACTTAATACGGGTAAGGCTACTGTGTCTGGTTGAAAACAAAGGTCTCATCTTTTATTATACACTGGTTTAAAGAAAACAAATAACTATTTAAAACCTTCATAATGTCTCTACTTTGCCCACTTCATACAGAAAATTATGAATCCAAAATTAGTAAAGCTTGAAAAGAGTCCGTTATATTATACAAATCAGATATGGGTCAATCATCCTACTGTGACTCTTTGGACCTTGAATTCAAACTATGCATGACACAGCCTTTTTTCTATATAGCAGAGGAGACATCACTATATAGAAATAATACCCCACACAATTCCTTCGTCTCTGGTACCCAACTAATGCTCAACCCAAATCCTTAATTTCTGGTACCCAACTAATACCCCACCCAGTTTCTCCATCTCTGGTACCCAACTAATTACCCACCCAACTGTTCTATCTAAAATAACAAATATTATAGATAACCATCTACTATTCCATCCATGATAACCAACAGATAACCCACCAATTGCTTCGTTTCTAGCGCTTACAGATAATGTAACACCTCTATCTATAGCATCTAACATACCGAGAACCCAAACCTCTCATATCACTAATCAACAGAATATTGATTAAGATACTTATGCCTTAAAAGAAGACCTCCTCACCTTGGCATGTGTAAGCAGAGCTCTAGCAAGGCACAAGAGTTGCCTCTGTCCCAGTGAGAAGTTTTTTCCTCTGTCTCCAACATCAGCATCCAGACCACCTGCAAAACACATGGATTAGGCATACAATAGGAAGCAATCCCATTTATTTCCCTACCTACACTCACCAATCCGCATCACCACTTCTTGAAGGTGACACTGATCCAGGACTTTGAGTATTTCAGCATCTGTGTGATGTGACAGAGGATCTAGATTGACACGTACACTTCCACTAAACAAGAAAGCATCCTGAGGAATGATAGCGAGCCTGGATCTAGAATAAAGGGACAGTGAGCAGAAATGAATTGGAAGTGCTAACCAGGATATAAATCCAGGAGATAAACATGTATATTAATAGAGCTGCCTTCAAAAGATATTCAACTGCTTATGTTACAGGATTAACATATTACTAGGTAGCATGGTGACCTTAACCCTTGTTTATGGTACTAAAGAACCTAGACTACTGCTTGCTATGATTACTGCAAGGTTACTACATATGAAACTTAAAAGACAAATAAAAAGCCTTGCACAAGAGACAAAGGAATCTCACCGTAGCAGTTCTAGATTCAACTGGCAGGCAGGTATGTTGTCAATCAGAATACTCCCATGCTTCAGCTCCATCATTCGGAACAGTGCCAGGAACAGGGTGGATTTCCCAGAGCCAGTTCTACCTACAATCCCAATCTTCTCCCCTGGAGAGATGGTGAAGCTGACACTGTCCAATGCATTGGGAAGCCCTGGGCGATAGCACAGAACCACGTTCCTGAATTCAATTTGACCATTACTGGGCCAATCTGATTCTACCTGATGAAAAAATGGCTGCATGTTACAAGTACTGGATTAGACTCATCTGATGTGTGCACAGCTAGTGTGCAAGTGCCCTCCATCATAAAAATAAAACAATTCACTAAGGTATTATCTAAATTTCCCCCACTACTCCAAATACAGAGCTCTAATTCAATGTGCTGCTTGCTCTCGGGCTGCTCTCTTTCCCATGGTCACATGGTCAGAAAAGTATATTACAGTAAGTATATATATATATATTTTTTTTTTTTGAAGCTTCAGCAAAAGCTAGATCACCTTATTCACCGGCCAAAAGGTGCAAAATAAAAAATAATGTGCCTTCATGCCACCTTTGTCTGAAGACTAGCTTGTGCCTCAGCCAAAAGGAGACCCCCTTCACCACAAGCCTAGAGTGGCCCCTTTTATCCAATCCCCTCGAGCTCAAAGGAGTTCTTGGATAAAAGGTTAAAGGAGACATATTGTGTAAAAAATAAGACTATACCAGTGCATTATACTAATTTAGATATAGAAGAATTGTGCTTAAAAAAGTAGTTTTTCAGGCTGATTTATTGAATATTTATGCACAAACCCTAATAATCCCTCCCTTCCCTTCCTGTTACCTGAATTTCCAGGCCTGCAGCTCTCAGCTCACTGCACTGTAGGACAGGAACCAATCAGCAGCTAGGAGGACTCGATAGGGAACTGAAGCCTGTCTGTGCTTGTGTGACTGCAGGGCTGTGATTGGCTGTCCCCCTCCTACTATGCTTCTGGCAGGGACTGTTCAGACACACCCACCCCTCATTTGAAACACAGACAGGGACCAGAGAACATCTATAAGGAGCTCTAATAAAGGGGCTATTTTTAAAGTTAATAATTTTTAGCACCATGTTAAAGCAACACCATATATTACTGATTATTGCCTACAAAATTTTCATTTATCCTATATGTCTCCTATATATTTTTTATTTATCCTATATGTCTCCTTTAACAAAATGACCTTGAAGAGGTCCAAAGTTGTTTTCATCCTCGAAGGGGCCAGATATCAGGGAAGAAGTAGCCTGATGGCCACACACACCCCCCTCCAGATTCATTCAAGGACCCAGGAGTCCTTTTTTACCCAAACCTTAAAGAAAAAGAAATGTGCCAATGTGACATACAAGTGCAGATACAAATGTAAATAGTTAAAATCATAAAAAAAGTTGCTGCATGCAGCCACAGCTTATCGAATGGCTGTTAAAAATTTACAGATACACCCATTGCCCAACAAGCTGGAGTAAAGAGCAGGTTCTGCTAACGTAGCAAAGTAAAAAATTGCTTGTACCTCTGATCAGTGGTGCCTCTAATCAATGGTAATATATAAGGCACCCCAGGGGTCTGGCTCCCTAGTGTCCGACCCCTTGGCCAAAGGATCAAGTGATGTGAGCATTGCCTTACTTTCAGGACATTGAGAAAACACCTATTGATAAGAACAGGCACTACATGCGATCTTGGCCAAAAGGCTGAGAACTGAACCTATCCAGACTTTGATGTTAATTCCACCAATATTTTATTTTATTAATACTCACCTCTAGGGAACCTTCTGCTGGTTCAGACGGGAGAGTAGTGGAATACTCCTCTGTTCTCTCCACGCTTACCATCATAGCTTCTGTTTGAGTGAAGGAGGAAATCAGCCCAGAGAGGATGCCAGTAATAGAGAGCGCATAAGACAGAGCCAGTCCCACCAGACCTGAAGACAAATAAGAAACAAGAATATATTGTAAACAGGAATTTATTTCCATACAGAGACGATTACATACATTGTTACTAATACTTTCCCATTAGAGTTGACAGTAACAATTTAATACTGGACAATCTGCCGGTCAGTTTGGCAGCTCCCTCTAGTAATGTACAGTAAGGGGCAAATCTACTAAAATTCCCCAAAAATCCTACGAATCTATTCGAAATTCGATAAGCATTCGACTATCAAATGCTTATCGAATAGTTTTAGGCTATCATTTTTCTCGATATTCGATTTCTCGATGAATTTGTACGAATGATCGAATATCCGATGATTCAATCTATTCGATAATTCGGTATTCGATGATCGAAGAGGACAAATTTTGCATATTCGATTATCCGAAAAAAATTGTACGATCGGAATTCAATCATATTCGATCGAACTTCGATCCATTCATGTGAATTTTGTAAATTTGCCCCTTAATGTCCTTATATTTTGCATTAAAGTGCAACGGAGTTAGATCTTGGAAAAAAGAGCCAGAATTTGGACAGAAGTCTTAAATTCACTGAATAGCAATTTGCTCTGCTTGCCTGTTTATATGCTAAATCTCTGATTGGCTACAGGCTTGATCTCTTCATTTTTTCATAAATTAAAAAGCCATTACAAAACATGCTTACATATCCAGCCAAATGTCAAAGATATAAATGAAAGAAATGGCCATATCAATCCCAATACTCCTGGTTGTTTGACCATTCTGGGCCAAATCTGGCTGATACGAATACAGAGACCCATTGGGGTCCCAAACAAAGCCAGATAAGCTCTCTCAAGGGCATGGATTGGCACTTTAAATCTGCCTGTGTATAGCCACCTTGAGTGTCACAAACGGCACCCAATACCAGAACAGTTGCTAAGCACCTTGGTCTCAGCTCGGCTTCACCAGTTAAGTGTCCGCCTTTGGCCTCGGGAGGAGCACTCAGATGCCACCTGGACTTATCGAGAGGTGCAAAGCTAAGAGTTCTGGATAGCACAGGGGCACGATCATCTCACCAAATACTGGGTTGAAGAATACCGCCAAGTGGAACAGGCGGGCCGGACCAGCACAAGCGGAATAGAATAGTCAAACAGGCCGGAATCAGGATTAGCGAATGAAGAATAGTCAGGAGACAGGCAAGTGGTCAGGATTAGAGATATCAGAATAGTCAAGCAAAGCAAGGGTCAAAAACCAGGAGAACACACAGGAATCAGTAGTAATAGCACCCAGGAACTAACTAATAGAACCTAACAACGGCAATGCTCTGAACTCAAGGATCCCTTTAAATATTATTTGAATTTCGCGCCATTGTGCGTGACGTCATCACGCCGGCGCATAAACCCGGAAGCGCGCGCCATAGGAAGACCGGCGCTGGAGGAGAGAAGATGCACGCGGCGAGCGTCCCCGACTAGGGTTGCCACCCAGCCGGTATTTTACCGGCCTAGCCGGTAAAACACCAGCCAAGGCCGGGGCCGGTATTACAAATTTACCGGCAATGTAGCTGCCGGTAAATTTGTAATACCCCTTAAAAAGGCCCTTGCCTCGCCTGAAATCCCAAAAAAAAACGTACCTTTTTCGCGTCTTCAGCCGATCACTGCAGTGGCTCCGCCCCTTTTTGTTTCACGACCCGCCCCCTTTGCGTCACGGCCCGCCCCTTTTTGGTCCCGCCCCCCGCGCCGGCCGGTAAGTAATTTATAAAAAGGTGGCAACCCTATCCCCGACCGAAGCATGGGGAACGCTCCCGCGTGCTCGGGGCACAACCACTAGACCACCAGGGTGACCGTAAGTCCTTACATTGAGATGTATATGGTAATGAACAAGGTTCTAATACAAAACGTATACTGTCCTTACCTGGATCCCCTGATTTTTTCTGGTGCTGGATTATAGCAATAATGGAAATAGCCACCACCACCATGACCCCAATCATCTGCAGACGGATGTCTAGCCATTGCACAGCTGAATTACTGGCAAACATGCAGCGCTGATTCACCTCCAGCCGAGACACACACTCAGCCTCAAACCTGTACAGAAAGTCAGAAAAAGGTCCTTTTTTTAAAAGCATAAACACACTGCATCTACATGATAAAATCTGGGTCTGATACCTTTAACTAGGAACAGCTCCTGGGAAGTAATCAAACTCATGAAATATGCACTCAGAAAGAAAACTATTTTATTCTTGTATTCTTCTATACATCTGGGCTTCTCTCTTTCCCACTGTCTGCTTTCTTTACCATGATCAGGGAATACTAACTTAGGAACAGTGTTTTGGTTCTCCTGGGCTGCTCTCATTTCAATGGTTACAAAAGCAGAACTGTAACCAGTGTCTCCCTATTACTTACACAGGTACATAAAAATGATTCTATGAGTTTTCTACTCTTGGGCTGCTCACTTTCCTATGGTAAGGCTGAGAGGGGTGGTGGTAGCAGAGCAAGGACACAAAGAGAAACTATTTAGAGAAAGTGATTTCCCCACTGCACTGCACATCTAATAAAGTATAAATAGTTTGCTCCACAATCTGGACCAAATCGATCCATTCAATGGTAAAATCCAAGTCAAACATTTCAGTTTTGAACAAGCCCATCATGACCATAGGGAAGAGAGCTGCCCAAGAGATTGAAGTAAAGAGAATCTGAGCTTTGTAACTTGGTACATATTGGTATGAATGACTGCCTTGCCATGGGTTATAATAAAAACGTTCATATTAGTGTCCCCAAGGTGCAATCAATAAGTGTGGCCTAATTACCGGTCAGCATGGCGTGTCGCTCGTATGGTGGTAAGCCCAGTCAGTGTTTCCGAGAAATGTGTGTATATGGGAGACAGAGTTATGCTCTGCAACCTCTTCAGCTCACGGGAGGAATGTCTGTAAAAACGCTGAAGATAATAGTAAAGCAAACAGAGTGGGAGAAGTATGGGCAGGATCCATGGCAAGCCATAACTGATCATAACCAGCATTCCCAGCAAGCCAAACATTAAGGCCAGGAATATATTAAGGATAAAAGGCAAAGAGTCATCCACACAGTACAGGTCCGAGGAGAAGCGGTTAATGATACGGCCCATGGGTGTGCTATCAAAGAAGGTAACTGTGGCCTGAAAGGGAAACACATAGGTAAGGCATTAGTACGATCTGGGCCTAAATGTGGCTGACACATAAAATTGTCACTACTATAAGTACACTATAGGCCTAGCAGGAACCGGCCCATAAACATGACAATACCATTAGTATACTCTGGGCCACGAGGTACTGACCCATAAACATGTCACTACCATTAGTATACTTCGGGCCTAGGGACGAGGAAGCCAAAAAACAGAACCCTTACCCTTAAGACACTACTCAGTAGACGCCTGTGGACTATGACCGCGGCATGTACAGTTCCAAATGCAAAAAGAAAGGCCCGTAATGCAGTAAAGATAGAGTTTGCCACTGCAATTCCTCCATACACTGACAGGTAGAAGGTTATATCCAGGGAGGAGTTGTTCTCTGCAGAGTGAACTAGGGTGATGGGGGATCTGGAATACACAAATTAAGCACAAATCCAAGTTTGACAACCACAGCAGCTGCTTGAGAAACAAACACACAGCAGGGATGCAACCATCACTACAAAATTAAGCAACCCCTGACATAAATGTGTCTCTAATTCAACAAGGTGCTCAGTTAGCAAGATTATTAAAACACAGATGGTGGGAAATACTGCAAAAGAACCTATTTTGGACTGCTTAAATAGATTTATTTTAGTTACTCTGTAATGAATAATAATTTCATATTTCATGTTTAATGCTGGAGTATCAAATACATATTATTTATGATCCTTTATTAAGCACCGACAAATTGTAGCTGAAATTTAGTGTTATTTTCCATCATTCCCTGTTCCAGTTGAGTTTACATTCTAAGGTCCCTATCACATTTACAAATTAAGGTTCATTTCATCAGGACCTCATTAAACCTGTGTTTTTGGATGCCACATACATGGGTGAACATACAAACTAATTGCAGGTTGCATTGCATTTTGTACAGCAGTACTAAGTGACAGACGTGTGATTCATTGCGTTGCTGGGAGCTTAGTCTCAAGCAACACAAGATTGGAATGAATGGTACTTACACCAGACCTCCCTGGGAGAAGAGGAGCAGTGACGCAGATGGAAAGAAAGAAGGTGTTAGGTTTGTAAGGGACACATTTCTATGGGAATCCTGGAGACTGGAGATCCAGTGTGACAGCCACCAATCAGATATGTTTCTTGAGGCTGTGGGTAAGAAGCAGATGGTATGGTCAGACAGATACCTATCAGCATCTACTATAGACAACACTAGCCTCAGATTGGCAGCAAGCAAGAAACAAAAAATACAGCATGTGGCACTAGGGTATAAATGAAGAATTTGGTGCCAGGGCATAAATGGAGCAGCTGGCATATAGACAGGATTAGAGGTGATAGTGTGACAGACAGCACAGGGCTAGGTAGGAAGCAGTGATTAGAGCCAGGCATATGCACTGTGGCAATGGCATACAAAAGTCGAGAAGATACACAGACCAGGAGAATCACTCACCCTGCATCAAAAACAGAGCCAGAAGTACGGAGCCAGCAAGACAACTTCCTACTGCTTTCCAGTATGCCCAGTAAACCTGCAAGGCAACAGCACCTTCTTGTTTCTCCTCTTGCCCCATTTCTGCAGTAATAGGTTGGGCAGGGTTGCCTTGATTTTCAGCCTCCTTTTCATCTTCCTCCAGGCTCTGCTCATCTATACATGATTAAATGGACACACTCATGAAAAACAAACAGCCATCTTTATAAAGGTGGCCATACACGGGGAGATCTGCTCTTTGGCGATATTGCCAAACAAGCAGATCTCTCCCTGATATGCCCAACTTGAGGGCCCAACGATTGGATCATAATAAATGGGAACAGGCAGTCGGATCACAGAACCTCATCAATAAATATATGCAGACGCGATCCGACTGGATTTTTAGCCCCATCCGATATTGATCGGAGAAGCGTGTCGGAGGGGTCAATACATGGCCAACTATTTTAGCCATCTTTATAACATTCTGCTACAGTGGCCCATATCATACATAATTAGCAGCAAAACAAACCTGGCTGAAAGATGTGGTTTTTTTGTGTTTGTCTACGAGACCCCCGGTTTTGAGAGCTTTCCACCAGCGGTAGGATTTTGTCTGGGGTACCTTGAAAATCAAAGTAAAAAAGGGATAAATGACAAGGAGAGTCAGTGACTGAGTAAGGGATAACTGGGATCAATTCCTGGTTCTCCTCCTAGGCTAGTTATTTAATTTACTTGTGCCTCCTTCACCAAAGATTATAAGCTCTGTATCTTATAACATGGTGCTCTAGGAGCGGCTTCGGACCCTGTAAGTGGCAACAGTCTCACAAGGGGAAAGGGAGCCTAAGGATTTGATCTACTCTGTGTATACTAAGAACACCCCCCTGGTGTTGTTTTTTTTCTAGTGCCTGCCTCCTAGTGGTTCAATCTACACCCATTGTTCCTGTGTCCCACAAGTGAAAGAAAAATGATGACAAAGATAGATTCAATACAGCCAGACGAGTTACTCACCAGTGCTCATGATTTTACCCTCTTCCATCAGCACCAATATATCTGCCTTGTCCAAGAGCTCAGTCCTGTGTGTACAAATGATTCTGGTCTTGTTCTTTAGAATACCCAGAATGCATTTATTCATGAGATGAGCAGCCACATCAGCATCTACGGCAGCCAGTGGATCATCAAGGAGATAAATATCTTTGTCCTTAAAGAAATAGGTAGGCAGTAAATAAGAACAGAATTGAACGAAGATGTATTGCTTCATGAATAAATAGGATAAAATGCTTTCCAGAACCTACAAAACAGAGGAAGGACATTTCTGGGAGATGGCTTATTGCATTTTACTTCCTCTAACCAAGATTTTCTAATGCCACAACCTCTTCCCAACAAACCTAAAGTATGAAGGAACCACAAAATCCAGATCTATGCTGCTATTTTTTAATGCACAGTGCAATATAAAATAGCAGCATAGTTCTGCGTTTCATGGCTTTCTTCATACTTTATGTTTGGTGAATCCTGGGCCTATGCAGTGAAACACCAAATAATAAAAAAAAAGTGTTTTAAAGTAACGAAGACCCTACCTATACATGGGCCGATAAAAGCTGCCGACAGACCGAGTCAGCAGCTTATGGGCCCGTGTGTGGGGCCATCCGACGGGCTTCTCCGATCGACATCTGGATGACTTTTGGCAGGTTAAAAAATCCCGTCTGCATCTGTGCGTGTATGCGGTTCTGCGATCCAACCTCCCGTTTCAGATGCATTATGATCCGATCGTTGGGCCCTAGGGCCCACGATCAGATCAGCCCGATATAGCCCACTTCAATGTGGGCATATCTGGGAGAGATCCGCTCATTTTTGTGACATCATCAAACGATCTCTGCGTCTATGGCCACCCTAATGAAAAGATCATGTAGTGTTGCCCTGCACTGGTAAAACTGATCTGTTTGCTTTAGAAACACTACGGTATATATAAACAAGCTGCTGGGTAGCAATGGTGGAAATTGAAAAAAGGCTATATGGCACAAGTTAAGTAGTGGATAACAGATAACATTATGTTCTACAGAACTTATCTGCTGTGTAACTTGATCCTTTTCTCCTTTGAATAGCTGCCCCCATGGCCACACCGCAGTTTTACTATTGCAGGGCAACACTTCATTATATTTTTATTACTTTAAAACAATTTCATTTTTTGATGTTACTGGTCCTTTAAGAAGGTAAGCCTACTACACAATTGATATTGGGGATACGCTAAAGAATACCTGTATTTCTGGAACCTTTTACCAAAAATCTGATCCCTTGTCAGCAAGCTGTGCTCTCCTCACCTACAAATCAATTATTTAGTCTCATCCCTCTGTTATTTTGCACCGTGCACTCTAATGTGCTGTTGCCATCAAGCTGTCATGCTACAAATACAGCTAACATGGACATGAAATACTTTAAAAGCTACCTGGTAAACGGCTCTGGCCAAAGCCAAACGAGCCTTCTGTCCCCCACTCAAGGTAACACCGTTCTCCCCAACTTCAGTCTGATCTCCGGATGGCAGAATCTGGAAGAAAAAAAATAAGCAGACTCTTGTGTTTTTCCAGAAACGAGTATTAATGGATTTTAATGCTCACATCATAGTGAAATAGCACTTAGGGTTATCTAAGGTTATTCCAGTAGCACATCAGAGTGCAGCCAGAACATTATCTTTCAGTGAATATTTAGCCTCATATGGACTACTTCATATGGTTAGGACACTGTCCTAGGAAAAAAGTCTCCTAGATACTGGACAAATAAAGTTGAGGGATAGCTAAAACATTAATAAGTAATTCACTTTCAGTGATTATAGGCGAGTGTTATCCCATTTTTAGAAGTCTGTGAGATAACAAACCAATGTTTTGATTGCAAAGTGGCGTCTGAAGCCAAATTTTTTTGAAGACCTCTGTTAAAGGGATATTTTCTGGTGGCTGGATGTGGCCCTCCCTCGCATTTGCCACTTCTGACAATGCTTTATTCAGGGCATTTATATAAATTTAAACATACCGTAAATATATATACATATACAGACTTAAATTTAGTCAATTATGAACTCAATTCAATAGATAATCGTGTGCATCCCCTAATATAATCCAGTATGTCCATTCCATTATACAGTCGTGCTCATAAGGTTACATACCCTGGCAGAATTTATGATTTCTTAACCATTTTTCAGAGAATATGAATGATAACACAAAAACTTTTCTTTCACTCATGGTTATTGTCAAACAACTGCGTTTACTCTTTTTAAATCATAATCACTACACAAACTACCCAAAAGTTACACACCCCAGTTCTTAATACCGTGTATTGCCCCATGTAACATCAACGACAGCTTGAAATCTTTTGTGGTAGTTGTGGATGAGGCTCTTTATCTTCTCAGACAAAGGTAAAGCTGCCCATTCTTCCTGGCAAAAAGCCTCCAGTTCCCGTAAATTCTTGGGCTGTATTACATGAACTGCACGTTTGAGGTCTCCCCAGAGTGGCTCAATGATATTGAGGTCAGGAGACTGAGATGGCCACTCCAGAACCTTCACTTTATTTTGCTGTAGCCAATGACAGGTCGACTTGGCCTTGTGTTTTGGATCATTGTCATGTTGGAATGTCCAAGTACTTCCCATGCGCAGCTTCCGAGCTGATGAGTGGAAATTTTCCTCCAGTATTTTTGTATTTCACCTGAAGTTATTTGTGGGGTTTTCTTTGCATCCCGAAATATTTCTCTGGTAGTTGTGGCTGAAATTTTAGTTAGTCTACCTGACTGTAGTTTGGTTTCAGCAGAGAACCCAATTTTACACTTCTTAATTAGAGTTTGAACACTGCTGATTGGTATTCTCTATTTCTTTGATATTTTCTTATATCCCTTTCCTGTTTTATAGAGTTCAACTACCTTTTCCCACAGATCCTTTCTCCTCTGACAATTCTTTTGCTTTCAGCATGACTTAGAATCCAAAAAACATCAGTGCAGCACTGGATGAAAGATGCAAGGGTCCGTCAGGAGTCCAGAAAGTTATTGACCTTTTATACACACCCACTAATTACAAGCAAACAGATCACAGGTGAACAACCAAATAAAAAGATTTGTTTTGCTGAAAACAGAACCAAAACAAAAAATTGTCCAAAGTCACTGGAAATTCCCCTTTTAATCCGACCTAAAAAACTCGTTCTCCTCGAGTGTAAGTCAAAAAACACCACCATACATCAAGGTCAGCGCTGAAAAGCTAGGGGAAAAAATGTAGCAAACGGGAAAAAAAAATATGGTGTAGTATTTCTCAGAGAGTTGTAGTACAACACCTTAACCCACTTGTATTTGAGCTATATCGTGTTGCTATTCTCTAATTAGACACCACGTGGTATGTAGTAGGTGGGTACTCACAGAGGTTTAGATTATAATTCAGCCTGTAACATCTATAGATGAAGTCTCCTCCTGATTTTGATCCTTGCTGTGGATGGATGTGGAACACACTAATAGTGTAAAAACTTTTTATTAATTAAAAATCCTTTTAAAATTACACTCACATTTTTGTAGTAAACTCAAGCATAACAATTCATCCCTTGGATTTCCTTTTGCCTATGAACCAAACGCTGATGGAGTGACTCCGACCTGCAGTGTCCTTCCTTCGTCGTGTGGGTTCCTTGGCGCTTAGGGTGATGTCACTGATCACCTGACGCGTTTCGTACAGACCTAGCCTAACAGTTCAGAGCCATATATCCAAACCTGCACTGATGTCCCAACCATGATTTAACATTACATATATCATTTAGACAACATTTACAAAAAGGACCTTAAATTGAAATCTATGTTCAAACCCTTGGGTTGCAGGGTTCCCATCTTATAAATCCACCTGCTCTCACATCTTAGGGTATCCTTTATATTTCCCCCTCTCCATTGTTTATTCAACCTCTCTACTCCCCAAGATCACAGGTGAAGATGGTACTTTAATAACCATTCTAACCCTTCTAAGTTGTGTGCATGTTATCCGGCCAAATCACCAGGGTATGTAAACTTTTGATCAGGGTCATTTGGGCAGTTTGTGTAGTGATTAAACACATTTGTTTCGATAATAAATGGATTCAGCCAACCACTAACCATGAGCGAAAGTGTTATCATTAATATCCTCTGAAAAATGGTTAAGAAATCATTAATTCTGCCAGGGTATGTAAACGTATGAGCACAACTGTATGCATAAATGTATTTATACAGTGCTACTAGAATACATGATGCTATACAACATAACAACTGTCATAGAAATAATATAAAAATAGAACATAAGTACAGGTGTAAACAACAGTCAATTACAGTTTTCAATATTAATTGCTATAAAATGTTTAGATACAACTGGAAGGCCCCCTTCCACACAGAGCTTCCAAACTAAGAATTGTGTATGTAGTCCCTCTTTAGATAGCAGTGACCTTCTCTGAGACTTCTAGGTCATATGAGTTTGATATGCCTCTGCAAAGGGTTAAAAAATCTGCAGTGATGGATGCATATGGGGTAGTATCGGTGCCTACTGTGACAGAATTTGTTTAAGAATGACTAGCCATAAAGCAGTCCTTAATGAGAGTAGGCACTCGCACACCCTGAATGGAAATCACGATACCTGGTGCTCTTTGGTAGAGGCACGGCTACCTCAATATATCATCAAGGTTCTCCTTGCTTGCTGAATCCTGACTGCCTTGGATCCTACTATAGCCATAAAGCAGGTCATGACTGCTGCTTACAATGGAAATCAGATAGGAGCTGTGCAGCCACTGGGACAGAATGCTCAGTTATACAGATAGCTAGAATCTCAGCCATAAAGCAGTGCAGGACTGCTACTTAGAACGGGGATCCTATCAGATATTTGCCTCTGTGACAGAGTGCTCCGTTATATACATAGCTAGAATTTCAAACCTACAGCAGGGCAGGACTTTTGCTTTGTTATCCCAAATCAACTTCTATTTTTAAAATTAAACAACACATTTTCAGATGCAAACATTCTTTTTATGTATTTTCTAACTCACGCTTAGATCATCAATCAGCGCACATGCTTCTACAACATCTTGATAATGCTTTTCGTTGAATTCTTTTCCAAATAATATGTTCTCCCTAATGGTAGCAAACTGGATCCATGGCTCCTGAGCCGCAAAACCAAAGCCTAGTTCCTGATGGGAGGCAAACAGCTTCCCTCCTGATCTGTTTAAAAAAAAAAAAAAAAGCACAAATTAGGCACAATGTGCATGTTATTGGGAGATAATTTAACTTTCAATATATACAAATGAAAGGTTCTTACCTGCTCAGTTCTCCTGTCAATGCTGCCAACAGTGAGCTTTTACCACAACCAACTTTGCCAACAACACCAACCAATGCACCCTAGGAAGAGATTTATCTTAGAATATATGTGCATACAAATGTGAGCTGCTGTATTCCTTATTACATTTTATATATATATAAGAATGTTCTTATTCTGTATAATTGTGCATATACGTGGGAGCTCACCTTTGAACAGAATGGTAGTATAGCTTTTGTGGCCGAGAAAATAACCAGTTTTGTCTGAATACAGGTGCAGACACAAAGGAAATCTAGTAATGGAACTGCTAACTGGTTCAATATGGTGGTACTCAAAATGAAAACGGGAGAAGAATGTTGATACATACCTTGTGCACAGAGAGCCGCTTAATAAAAAGCTGGAGAGAGCCAGAATTTTCAGATTCTTCTGGCACCCAGGAAAATGCAGTGTTGTGCAGTTCCAGGGCTGAGGACAGGTCTCTGGGGGGCTCTGAGGGGCAGAATATACAGGTATTAGATGAAACTCATTCAGACCCCTATCATCTGAAATGCACCTCCTAGTTTTACCTTCACTGGTATCGGACATGCAATAGGTATTTATCATAACTTGGCTTGATAGTCTACCATCAAAAGGTACCCTTGTGTGCCAACAAATATATATTTTCTCCAATCTGTCCCACTCTCATTGAGAGTAATTGCCCCACTCACTGGTGCTATATGTTGCACTTGCCTTGGCTGTAGTAATTCAGCAGATCTTGCTCAGGCAAATTCATGAATAGCTGAATACGTTCTAAAGAGACTTTGGCCTCCAAAACCGCATTCAGCACCCAGGGAAAGTTGTTGAGGGGCAGAATCAGCATCCCAACTAGAGCCAGAGCAGTGAAGACCTGATGAACAGAAGGGAAGTAGAGAAATGATGGAGAAAATTTAACAAGGATGGGCAGGAAGAATTAAATGGGTAAATGTAAAATGTTGTAACAAATTAAAGTGCCAGCTGGTTAAACAGGGTAGATTCAGAGACTAGAGATACAGTGGTAGTTTGTGTCCAATCAGTTAGGCTAGGATAACTACCATTACAGAGTGGGTGAGCTAGAGCTGTATTACTCTGCAAAGTTCTAGAAATACATGCAGTATTACATACAGACCTTGGCAGCAGTGAGTTGGTGCCCCAGGAGCACGTAAGTGATAAAGGTGATGATAGAAATAAGCACTGGAAGAGCTGCCCACAGGTAAACACACACGGCATCCAGCATTTTGAGGGCACGGAGACTTTGTAGTTCTTTTTCTCGCAGGGAGGTCACAGCCTGAGCAAAGTGCTTCTCCCATGTATAAAACTTCACCACGCGCATCCCAGACAGGAGCTCTGTCATCAGCTAGAGGGGCGAATAAGGCCATAAGCGTAAAGCTAGAGTGCAGACTGAGAGACTGATACCAACCACCTTAGTACAGAGCAAATTAAGAGAATTGTCTTCTTCAAGGTGCTGTGACTGCAACTTCAGAGATAAAGAACTGCTTATGGCATAGGAAGGATAGGATATGGCAATATATGGTAATACACAAATCCCACCATATAAGCACGGGCTATTTTTCCAATTAAATCTAAACTTGCAAAAATAATATCTGGGTAGAGAGAGAACTCTGATCTCTATAGGTCAGGGGAAGGAATGTAATGTACTTTTAGCAAAAAGCTGCCTATAGTAGCCAAATTAATCTGATTGAATCAGTCTTTTGTTATTACTACTGTCTCTTTCACTACCAGGGGTGGGCTTAGATCACACTGAACATACAGGTGGTTATCACACTGAATTATGTTGGCAGTATAAAGAAAGTTGAGGGACTTTTGGACACTAAAATTAGCTCTTACTGCATTCTATCCAATGCTCTACCTGACCTATAAAGATTAGTGTAATTGGAAATTCCCCAGAATTGTGGGAAAAGAAAGTAGCACACGAGTAAGTATTACCAGCCAATTTCATCAGTAAAATGTTTATATTTGTGAATGTTGCAAAAAACCTTTGAGTTAATTAAGAACACCTATTCAATGTTTTAGTATGTACAGATTTCCCATGACCCGGGTTCTCATTCTTTACTTACCTTAACGCGTGCATCTTTGTGTTTTAATAGATCACTGTTGTTCACCAAAATGCGGTTGGCAAGAACTTTGTTGACTGGCAGAAGTAGCAGAGCCAAGCCCAGTCCTCCAAGGAACGCAACCCCCACCTGCAGGTAAAGGAGGTACAGCGTCACAGAGAACTGCAATGGGAGGCTCCAGACTTCATGAAAGCTGCGACAGAAGTTGGAGATACGGTCTGCATCTGTGCTCATAAAATTCACAATTTCGCCCTTAGAGAAGCCAGCCAGGCCTGTGCCAACACCACGGAGTGCCTTGCGGTAAACACTTGTGAGCACGGAGGCTCTTACAGCTAGAATCAGCTTATTGACTTCATGTGTGTACTGGTTTTGCAACAAGGCTCCAAAGAAACAACTGGTGAATAGCCCTAAAGTGTACAGTATGCCAGAACTCAAGGGTTCATCTGCAGCCTCCATAAAATTCACTAAGAGATTCAGCAGAAGAGGCCCAAGGAAGGCAAGGATGACTGCTCCTAGCTTCAGGAGTCCCAGAGCATAATAATGTGCTCCAAAGCTTGCATGTAAAGTCGGCAAGAGCCTTAGAATATTTGAAGAACATTTAGATTGAAAGTGCTGACAGATTCTTGCAGTTCCAAGATAATGAGGTAAATGCAATACATCTCCAGGATGTTTGAGGCCTCCTTGTGCCCCCTGTCTCAGCAGCGGATTCAACCAGAGGTAAAAAAAACGAGACAGCCAGCTCTCCCCATCTTCTGCTGGATGGTGTCTTTCTGGGGTGTAAGAGATGAGAAGAGGAGACTGGTCATCATCAGCATTTATAGACAGCAAAAAAGAGGGTCTGAACCTTCTGAAACCCACCAGAAAGGCTCCTAGATATACAATAATACAACAAAGATGAAGGCATATCAGGGAGAACCGACTAAGGAGTACAGGTTGTAAAGGTTTGCTGGTTGCTCCTTCTTCTACAAAGCCAACCAGAGTGATCACCAAGGATGGAATGAGGAGAAGAACTGGAAGCATGAGGGTGATGGGGCCTCTCGACTGGCTGCACCATGACTTTCTGAGACTGAGAAGTGTCAGGAAATGAGTGATCCATGAAAGACAGGCCACGCCTCCACACAGCATTTCCAAAGTATAAGGGACTTGCCAAGGGAATAGGCATCCAAGAACCATATCGGTCAAGGAGAGCAAACTGATGATGAAGGAAGCTGCCGTTCTACACACCCAGAGAGGGTTCAAGCTGCATCGAGAGCTGCGTCTGTAAAGGGTATGAAATTTACACCATTGTGATCAGTCAATATACACCCTGATGTCAAACATATTGTCTGCTTAAGAGGGCAATATATATATATATATATATATATATATATATATATATATATATTACATCTAACTTACCTGTAGGCACCAGCATGGCAAGCGCTGGTAAGAGCAAAGATAAGATTGGGAACAGAGCTTAAAACCAGCTGATTAAAGCAGACGCCAATTTGTCCCTTTATCCAGACAGGCAATGGGTCTGTTGGCTGGGACCCACATAGCTGGGCCAGAGCATTCTCCATCTTGGACACTGGAAGTGGCACGGATTCCTACGTTCCTACAGGATAAGGAGCAAAATATAGATAAATAGATGGCCAAGGTACTCCTACTGCAACTAGTATAGTGTAGAAGCTTATTGAGTAGGAAAACATTTGCAGTTATGGTATTGATGGACCCAGATGAGAATTCCCAAGCTGATTGTCAGTTAGCACTGGCTTAACTAGCACAGGATCAGAAGCCTGTGGCAAAGTCAAATCAGTAGCCAACATCCGAATACAAGCCAAAAGTCAGACTAGCTCTTGGCTGGTATCCCATTGGGGACATGACTGAATTCCAATGTGGCTAACAGAAAGGTAAATTGGAATTTTTGATGGCCAGAATGACCACCTAGTCCACTGGCTGAATCTCTAGTAAATCCATCAGCCTACATTTTACAGAAATTTAAAAGAGCAGTAATGTCAGGACCCAAAATAAGGCAAGAATACATGAAGGAAGAGAAAGGAAGCAGAAAATTAATGAGGAAGAGAGATGAAAAAGAAAGCATTAAGGACATATTAGGGAAGTGGCAAGAGAAGAAAATGAGGTAAAAACAAAAAGGAAAAGAAAAGACAAATATATTGCACAAACGTCAATGGATTCACATTACATAGACCCCCCCCCAACTGTACTGGAGACACTCAGTGGTCTTATAGCAGTGTATAGACAAAATTAGGTTTCTTTTCTCTTCCTTCATGTTTTTTTGCCTTCTTTTGGGTTGTGACACTATATCCAGGAGAACATGTCTTGACCCGCTGCCCATATTTTTGCAAGGCCTTCAAGGGACTGAGTTACAATGTACATTCAGCCAAGTCCCAATATAGCCTTGGCTGATCAGCCCACATATGTATGTTACAGAACTGCATACTAATTTGACACCACAGTCAAGTACCAGAGTGCATTGTAGAGTCAACATCTCACTCTCTGATGTCCATGTTACATTCAACTAAAATTCACTGCAAGCATGGCTGCCCACTTTCCCTGCTATCACCATCCCGTTCTCACCTTGTTGGATCCAGACCTCTGTTACACACAGCCTACTCACTGAAAGCTCATTGTGCTTCTTCTCTAGAGCACCTTTAGCATGATTATGGCAGGAGTTTGCCCTTTGCACCATATTATTTTTATAAGCCCCAGATTATTTCGGTATCAGCTGTGACTCATGAACTTAAGGCACAGCCAAATCCTACTCCCACTGAACCCAATTGCCAAGCTTCAACCATTTCCCAAACTTAGCAATATCTCTAGAGCTCTGCTTGGAGTACCTCCAAAAATCAGTCAAAGGTAGTAAAAAGTACAAAAAAAGTTTATTAGGACATAGTGGACAGAGGCCTAATGCATTTAGTGCCTGTTGAGACACTTAATCATAGGCTAATGGGCATACCCCTGAACATCTCTGAAATAGGGGTATGACCAATCAACGTAACATACATCACAGGCAATCACCAAGTGAGGAGCCAAATTACCAATTTAAATACCTATTTGTATACAGACTACTCACATTGGGTAACCAATTCCCTACATAAAACAAACCAATGGGAATACAAAACTATAACAAAACAGGGTAAACAAAACATACCAAAACAAAACAAAGAAGGATACAAAAAAGGTATATATATATATATATATATATATATATATATATACACACACACACACACACACATAAGAATAGATTTAAATAGATAATCCAAGAAATGTTTCTATTCTCTTGCATATTCCAGAGATCTACACGGGGAGGGGTTCCCTTACATATTCAATACATATTCAATTCTCCTTTAAAGGAGACACATAGGATACATAAAAAAACACAAATTTTGTAGTCAATTATAAGTAATTTATGGTGTTGCTTTTACATGGTACTAAAAATGAATAGCTTTAAAAATAGCCCCTTTATTGGAGCTCCCTATATATGTTCTCTGGTCCCTGTCTGTGCTTCAAATGAGGGGTGGGAGTGTGCCAACGGTCCCTGCCAGAAACACAGTAGGAGGGGGGACAGCCAATCACAGCCCTGCAGTCACACAAACACAGACAGGCTTCAGTTCCCTATCAGGTCCTGCTAGCTGCTGATTGGTTCCTGTCCTACAGTGCAGTGAGCGGAGAGCCACTGGCTCCCCTGCACAACTTTGGAAGAGTGGGGAGCTATTATTAGGGTTTTTACAAAAATATTCAATAGATCAGCCTGAAACACTACTTTTTTTAAAGAAGCGTAATAAGTTCATTCAAAAGGGATAACACCCAGTGATTTAATTGGCTTATTACAGATGTGCTTTCTTTTCCTTATTCGCCTTTTAACTAGAAAGAAAAAGTCCCTTTATGGGTAAGGATAAAGAGAGGGACTTGTTCTCCAGTGCAGCATGTAGTTACGTAATTCAAAAAACAGGGCAGATACTATCTGCAAATATGGGGCACCGCCATGAGAACGAGTTTCGCCCCAGCTATGCAAATTTATTTCTAGGGTACTGGGAACACCAGAACATAACAACTAAGCTGGGAGGTGACCTCATACTTCATAGATGACATTGTCTTTTTATGAATAAAAATATATTTTCATTTGGTGAGAATTTAAATTATGATTTTAAAGATTTAAATGTATAATTAAGCACTTTAAATGACAATGTTTTAAAATATTCTTTGAAAACACAAGGGGAATATATATATATAATATATTTATTTAAAGTATTATTAAAGCACTAAAACACTTTATATTATTATGGTATCAGATTAAAGAGGTTGTTCACCTTCAAACAACTAGCTGTTTTCAGATAGATCACCAACTTTTTCCAATTACTGTCTATTTTCTATTTGTAACCATTTTTCTAATATTGAAGTGTCATTTTTCACCTTATAGAGCAGCTCTGGGAGGGGTTGTTCGCCGACCCCCCAACTGTTCTAAACTGATACATTTAATGGATACATTTCTTATCTTTGTCCCTGCTGAGCAGAATCTCTCTGTTTCATTACAGGCAGCTGTTAGAATTGATACAATCGTTAATACTCCAGAGATGTTGCTGTGAAATGTATCAATTAAATGTTGCAAAATTGTAACAGTTTAGAGTCTGCACCTGAATTACTGAGCAGCCAGACTCAAACACCAGAGACACAACTACAGTAGAACCCCGAATTTACGTTTTTCAGGGGACCAGTGAAAAAAGACTTAAAATCCGGGAAGATGTAAAATAAGGGAAATGTATTAAACACGCATATATGTTAAGTCATAAATACAGGATTCCCCCTCCAACACAGCTCACAATTTCCGACTGCTTCTTAGTCTTCTGTTTAGTGTTCCAGCACAGCTCTCCACTTTGTCGCGTTTCCAGCCCGCTCCTTCTGCAGCGTGGGTAACGTACTTCCACAGCAGAGCTCATTTTTGCCTGCACAGTCACCTTTATCCCCTCCTTATCCAGTCTCACTGTGCAGAACTGCTCACATTTGCTTGCAGGGTCACATTTTCTGACTCCAGGCACAGCTACCCGCCCACTTCTCCGTCTGCGAATCTGCCGGATCTCAGTAGAAGCGTGCAGGGAGGATTTAAGGTGTTTAAGGTGCCATAAATCTTGGAGGTAACGGCTTTTTCAGCTAAAAACCTTGGGTAGGGGCATGCCTCAAAAAGCAACTTTAAATCCGAGAAAGGAAAATGTTAAAAACGGGAATTGCGCCCATAGGAATGCATTGAGGCTGGGGGGACCACAAAAAAAGACGTAAATTGCGGGAAACGTAAAATCTGGACGTAAATTCGGGGTTATACTGTATTCAAATTTACACTTAGATTTTGGAAAAAAACTGTAAAAGATAAATAATGGAAAGTAATTGAAAAAAGTCTTTATTTCTGGGGAACAATTTGAAAACAACTGAACAGAAAAAAAGTGTTTGGAAGGTGAACAACCCCTTTAACTACAACTCCCATGAGCACTCTTAACAATTCCTTGTTAAACCATTATGCTATCAGTGAAGAATGCATGTTATATATTTTATTATATTAGAAATTAAGTAAATATCCTGGTCCATTATAGATTTGAAATGTAAAAAATTATTTGCAATTGTAAATAGAGAAAGTCCAGCATACACGGGAAAATGCTGGGTTCCCATGGCAACCCGCAAAGTGGGGAAGGGTGGAATTGAAGTTGCACTAAAGAGGAAGTGATCATGCTGGAACGCAAAGACTGGAACGCACTAACCAAGAACTGCCATTGCAGCATCCAGGGTTTTAAAGAAAGAGCAAACACGGACCGCAAACATTACACCTCTGATGAAGCTGAGAGTAACAGTGAAACGCGTTAGGTGAAGGGGCGCACACATCAGTCCATGGCACACAGCACAAGAAAGTCCTAATACAGCCGGCAGAACTATACTCTGATAGATTACAACTACCTAATTGGACTGAATGAGAATTCCCCAAAGGAGGAAATGTGATGATCAGAATTTGGAATTCACATTTACATATAGACTAGAAACAATAAATTTTCTAGATTTGGAAATAACTAAAAATAAGGGCTCCTTGGACTTTAAAACTTATTTTTAAAAAGTCTGTAATTATGTTCTAAACACCAGTAATCATAACCTGATATGTTAAATAATATCCCGTACGGTCAGTTTTGTAGATTAAAGAAAAATTGCTCAAATCCAGCGGAGCTAGAGAATCAACTGGATTATGTATCCGATAGGTTTAAACATAGAGGTTATGATAAGAAAATTATTCAAAGATCACATAAGAAATTAGAAGGAATTGATAGAACAGAGAAAGAAAAAGAGAAGAAAGAAACAAAGAACAATCAGGTTGCTCATTTATAACTACTTGCATCCCGGGAGCAGAGACAATAATGAAAACAGAAATTGGAACATACTGGAGGGCGATGAATTATTGAAAGGACAAATTCACCCAAAACCTCAAGTGATATATAAAAGAGCAAATAATTTGGGTCAAATTTTAGTCGGCAACTTCATTCTTACAGAAAGAACAAAAAACAAAAAGAAGAATGGAAAGGTTTCTTTCCATGTGCACTCTGCAAGGCCTGTAAATATGACAAGAAAAAGATACAGTTTACATCAAATGTTACAAAGAGAGATTATAACAGGGGTCCCCAACCTTTTTTGCTCGTGAGCCACATTTAAATTTAAAAAAAGAGTTGGAGAGCAACACAAGCATGAAAAAGTCCATGGGGATGTCAAATAAGAGCTCTGATTGGCATTTTGGTAGCCCCTATATGGACTGGCAGCCTACAGGAGAGAATGTTTGGCAGAACATCGTTTTTTATGCAACCAAAACTTGCCTCTAAGTCAGTAATTCAAAAATAAGCACCTGCTTTGAGGCTACTGGGAGCAACATCGAAGGGGTTGGAGAGCAACATGTTGCTCGCGAGCTACTGGTTGGGGATCACTGGATTATAACATTGAACCAATAGCTGCAGACAGCAGAGTGCTGGCTAAAAGACCAACACAGCAAAATTGTTGTTAACCCATTATTGCCCCAGGGGGAGGGGCTGCATGTTGGGGATCAGATTAAAGGGCAAACATGTGCACAAATAAGTACAGTATTATGAAGCCAGGTGCCAAAGCATGTATATATGGTAATGCCTATTACCATATATACATGCTTTGGCACCTGGCTTCATAATACTGTACTTGCTGTCTGCAGCTATTGGTTCTCCATCACTGCCTTTGTGCAGGAACTTCCTTATATGGGCATACCTTCTCTGCCAAAGCATGTTTATGCTTGAAACAGTTCTTGTTTACACTGGTTGCTATGGCAACCTGTTTTTTCTTTTTTTTACAAACTCTGCAGCTTTATTACAAAAATCCAAGACTGTCAGCAGCCTTGGACA
>CM044439.1:25549253-25566515 GCA_024363595.1 Xenopus borealis | reverse complement strand
CCCCCATATTCCCTCCATTTGTGCTCCATTTTCTATAATGTTCCCTCGTATAGTTTCTTTCCAATTTCCGTTACTACCCCCAAATTCTCTTCGTGCTCCCTTTTCTCTCTCTCCTTGTGTTCCCCCATATCGTCTCCTTCCCATCTCCCCTTATTACCTCCCTGATTCACTCTTAGTGCTCTTTTTCTCTTTCCTTGTTTTCCCTCAATCTCTTTCTCATCTATCCTTATTGCACCCTCAGATTCTTTATTTGCACTCCCATATATTGTCAACCCATCTGCCCTTTTTATCTCTCTGTACTACTTTTGTTCTCTCTGTGTTCCCCCATATTGTCTCTTTCCAATTTCCCCTTGTTGCCCCTAAGTGTTCTCTTTGTGCTCCCTTTTCTCTTGTGTTCTTGATATAGGTTTCTTAACATCTGCTCTTATTACACTGAGATTCTCTCTTTGTGCTCCCTTTTATTTCTTTCCTTGTGTTCCCCCATATCGTCTCCTTCCCATCCCCTCTTACTATCATCCTGATTCACTCTCTGTGCTCCTTTTTCTCTTTCCTTGTTTTCCCCCATGTAGTCTCCTTCCCATCTCCCCTTATTTTCTTCCTGATTATCTATGTGTGCTGCCTTTTTTCTCTTCTTTTGTTCACCATATAGTCTTCTTCCCATCTCCCCTTGTTACCTCCCAGATTCTTTTTTCCCCCTTTTTTCTCTTTTTTGTTTCCCCACATAGTCTTTTCTTTTTCTATCTGCCCTTTTTTAGGGCTCTTACACACTGGCGTTTTTTTAAATGAATGCTGAGTGCGAGAAAACGCATGTATTGCATTTTATTTAACGCAACTAAGTGCATTTTTTCCATTCCACATACAACCCTCTGTTCTGTTGATAGCTGAGCACATGTAGGTGCTGCGTCTAACTAGGGATGCACCAAATCCAATATTTCTGATTTGTCTGAATCCCGAATCCTTTGTGAAAGATTTGTCCGAATCCCTTTTGACAGCTTCGTCTGAATCCCAAACAAAATCTGAACCCTAATTTGCAGCTGTAAATTAGGGGGAAGACGGCTTGCATGCAGGTAAAAACATTTTTGACTTCCTTGTTTGTCACATGATTTTTTAGATTTGAATTTGTTTTGGGCAGGCACTTGAATTCAGCCGAATCAGAATCTGGCCAAATCTCAAACAAAATCCTGGATTCTGTGCATCCCTAGGCTAATCAAATGCAGTAAACTACAAATGGAGTAAAACCCAGAATGTTCATGAGTACAACCAGGCAGAATATAATGGAATCAATTAATGAAGGCTTTAATTTGTGCTCAAACCTATTTAAATGTGCTTTAAATGCTGAAAAATACACCCACATGTAAGAGCCCTTACCCCCCTAGATTCTCTCTGTGCTCCCTTTTCTCTGTCCTTGTATTTCCCGTATACTTTTCTTCCCATTTCCCTTTAGTAGCCCCCATATTTTTCTTTGTGCCCCCTTTATCTTTCTTTATGTTCCCCGTATAGTTTTGTTCTCATCTAGTTTTATTGCTCCCCTCAGATTCTCTTTCTCCCCATGTAGTCTCCTTCTTATCTGACCTTATTACCTCTCAGATTCTTTGTTCTCCTTTTCTGTCATCTGTGCTCCCCTGTATAGTCTCCATATGCCTTTAGTACCCACAGATTCTCTCTATTTGTGCTCTCTTTTTCTCTGTTTCCAGTAGTCTTCTTCCAAACTCATCTTATTACCTACCCAATTCTCTCTTTTTGCTCCCTTTTTTCTCTCCCAGATATTCTCCTTCCCATCTGCCGTTATCACTTCCCCTGTTCTCTATTTGTGCTGCCTTTTGTCTTTCAGTGTGTTCCCCATATACTCCCTTCTCTTGTGCACTTATTACACCCCAGATTGCCTCTTTTTGTACTCCCTTTTCTGTCTCATTGTGTTCCTCCATATAGTCTCCTCTCCATCTTGCCTTATTACCCCCAGATTCTCTCCTTGTGTTTCAGCATATAGTCTCCTTCCCATCCCTCTTTGTTACTCTACTAAATATACCTTATGCCCCCGAATATTTTTTCTACTTGTTGTTTTCCCATGTTACCCCTGTTATATAATCTGCTTCATGTATATTGTACAATACCTCATATTGTGTAACCGCCTATGTACCTCCATGTGATCTTCTTGATTTTCTGCTTCTGTATGCAAACCTTGTGTACCCCCATAACTCCTTATTTTCCATTTACTAAATTCTGTGTTCCTTTTGTACCCCCATCACCAAATTGTCTCCTTCCTTTATACTGATTGTCTCTATTAGTGTGGCATCTGTTTTATTTCCCTCCATTATTCCTCCGTTCATAAAGGAAGTTGTCAGATGCTCTTGGAATTTGTTCTGCCAATGAGCCGTAACCCGACTATTTTGTCTGGAAGTTGTGTCTACTGAATGATGTGTGTTGGGTGGCTGCTCTAGTGGAGTCTAATGTAAAGCTGAAACTTCCTCTACTCCCAGCTAGTTTGGTCTTTGATTTTTACTCACGGGAGCATTCCCTTTTCCCTCCGTCAAATATATGTATGCATAACTTTATTTATAAAGTGCTGAAAGGATATTCAGCACTGTTCAATCTTACAGTATATAAAAGCACACATGTGGAGGACAAGTAATAAAATACAATAAATATATATATATATTGTAGGAAGGAGACACCTCCCCTGAAGGGCTTACAGTTTGTTATTGAGGTGGTGTGAGTTAAAGTTCAATAATCTATTAGTGTTTGTCAAATGACGTGGATTAATGTAAGAACATTTTACAGCAGTGGAAAGAGATGCTGCACCAAGCTCCAGTGCTGAGTTTAGGGCACGGCACAAACCTAAATACAGAGAAAATATTTGAGAGGAGAATGCTCAGATGACAGTAAATGAGTATGCTGTTTTTAAAAAATTGATGGATGATTTCAGTAAATGATGAAGGTCCGAACTACGCCTCCAGTATCCCACTCACAGGGCATTACTAACACCAGCAGGAAAAGCAGGAAAATATTGGCATGTGCCCTATCGGCATCTATCGGGAGGGGCAGTAGACTTCACTTGAGAGGGGGGTTGCCCTTAAGTAACATGCCTTTGTTTTCTCCATTTGGGTGAGCGAAGCCTGGTCCCATTTTGTCCTGCCCATTTACTGTTACCCCCCTCTGGATATTTCTTTACAGTGTTTACCAATACAAAGATCACCAGTTGGAGCTGGGCACCCGTCCAGCCGCACAAACTCTCCTAGCAAAGTTTATGGCCCTATAGTAATCTGCTCCTGGAGGGGCCACCGCAGGCATAATGAACTGCAGTTTACAGATAACCAAGCGCAATTCCATCTGCCATAGGCTGGGTGATATAGGTGGATAAAGACAGTGACTGCTGTTAGTGGAGTACTTGCCTGTTTGAGAGTAACTAAGAAGGGTCTGTACACCAAATTGAATAGCAGAACCATGGACCCCTGGGCATTCTATTTGTGACAACTGGCCATAATTTGTTTTAAACTGGCCATACATATAACTATCTACTTGTTTGTGAGGTTACCAAATGAGTAGGTCTTTGCCCGTTTGGGTGGTGGTTCAAATCAAGCTTCGTCTACTATTTCCAGGGGCTACATTAGGGTTTATGAGGGTCCCAGAGGATAAAAAGATTAAAAAAGTGAAAGGGACTGTAGAATGAGCAGCATATCTCTCAGCAGAATGCGGGGGGGGGGCTTCCTTTAGATAACAATTCACATGCCTCTGTTTTCTTTATTTAGGCGAGAAAAGTTTTAAAGGGGTTGATCACCTTTACATTAACTTTTAGTATGATGTAGAGCAGTGATTCCCAACCAGTAGCTCGCGAGCAGCATGTTGCTCCCCAACCCCTTGGATGTTGCTCTCATTGTCCTCGTAGCAGGTGCTTATTTTTGAATTCCAGGCTTAGAAGCAAGTTTTAATTGCATAAAAACTAAGTATAGTACCAAGCAGAGCCTCCTGTAGGCTGCTAGTCCCAAAGGGGCTACCGAATAGCCAATCACATCCCTTATTTGGCAACCCCAGGGACTTTTTCATGCTTGTGTTGCTCCCCAACTCTTTTTACATTTGAATGTGGCTCACGAGTAAAAAAGGTTGCGTACCCCTGATGTAGAGCATGATATTCTGAGACAATCTGCTATTAGTTTAAATGTTTTCCTTATTTGTGGATTTTAAATAAATTGCTTTTTTTTTTGTTTTTTTTTTATTCAGCAGCTCTCCAGTTTGCAGTTTCAGCAATCTGGTTGCTAGGGTCCAAATTACCCTAGCAACCATGCATTGATTTTAATAAGAGATTGAAAAATGAATAGGAGAGGAACTGAATAGAAAGATAGGTAATAAAAAGTAGCAATTACAATAAATTTGTAGCCTTGCAGAGCTTTTGTTTTTAGATGGGGGTCAGTGACCCCTATTTGAAAGCTGGAAAGAATCAGAAGGCGGCAAAAAAACTGGAAATCAAAAAATAGGAAAAAAAGACCAAATGAAAAATTGGCTATTCTATGCTATACTAAAACTATACTTGAAGGTGCACCACCCCTTTAAAGGGATACTGTTATAGTGCTGCTCCAGCAGACTTCTACTCTAAAATCCATTTCTCAAAATAGCAAACAGATTTTTTTTATATTCAATTTTGAAATCTGACATGGGGCTGGACATTTTGTCAATTTCCCAGCTGCCCCTGGTCATGTGACTTGTGCCAGCACTTTAGGAGGGAACTGCTTTCTGGCAGGCTGTTGTTTTTCCTTCTCAATGTAACTGAAGGTGTCACAGTGGGACATGGGCTTTTACTATTGAGTGCTGTTCTTAGATCTGTCAGGCAGCTGTTATCTTGTGTTAGGGAGCTGTTATCTGGTTGCTTTCCCATTGTTCTGTTGTTAGGCTGCTGGGGGGGCATCACTCCAATTTGCAGTACAGCAGTAAAAAGTGACTGAAATTTATCACAGCACAAGTCCCATGACTAGGGGCAGCTGGGAAATTGACAATGTCTAGCCCCATGTCAGATTTCAAAATGAAATATTAAAAAATAATCCGTTTTCTCTTTTGAGAAATGGATTTCAGTGCAGAATTCTGCTGGAGCAGCACTATTAACTGATGCATTTTGGAAAAAAAAATCCCATGACCGTATCCCTTTAAGAACCTGATCCCATTTTGTCCTGCCCTTTTACCGTTACCCCCAATGGATATTTCTTTACATTGTTTACTAATACAAAGATTGTAAGATTAACTGGGCACGTGTCCATCCTCAGTTGGGGAATGAGGTTAGCCTAGTGATCCATGCTCATTATCCAACTTGGCAAACTAATACCATAGATGCCATATCCATCGTGTCTGATTACAGGCTAAAGTGGCATTATAGAAGCTTTCGCTTTGCCAGCACTCAAGTAGATAATGTGAGCCTGTGGCTTCAGATAACATGGTGCCTTTCCCTCTGATTCATACATATAAGCAGCATTGTGCATTTCTGCTCCGTAGGGCAACAAAAAAGCCAATCCCCCCGAGATGCCATTGAATGAAAGGCAAGTCTCCATTACTTAATAATGATGACCATAGTGATTTTATAAAGACATTTTAAAGGAACAGTTCAGTATAAAAATAAAAACAAATAAATAGATAATCCATGCAAAATAAAAAACGTTTGTAATATAGTTAGCCAAAAATGTAATACATAAAGGTAATACATAAAGGTAACTGGATGTCTAACATAATAGCCAGAACGCTACTTCCTGCTTTTCAGCGACTTTAAAGGGGGGTCACATGGGACATAACTGTTCAGTGAGTTTGCAATTGATCCTCAGCATTCAGCTCAGATTCAAAAGCAAATGGTTATGATCCAGGTGCCCCCCCCTCCAGTGATACTGCCTGGTAACCAATCACTGGAAACCAAGAAAGCTGAAAAGCAGGAAGTAGTGTTCTGACTATTATGTTAGACATCCAGTCACTCCAGCCTTATTACATTACATATTTGGCTAACTAACTACGTTAGAAACATTTTTTATTTTGCACAGCCTATCTAGTTACCTAGTTTTTATTTTTATACCGAACAATTCGTTTAAAGGACCGGTGCTATGTGTTGTATAACTCCTGACAGGTTTCTGTTTATTGATAATAAAATAATAATTGTTTTGTTTGTTGTACTTCTACTAAGATATTTTGATAATCATAACAATACTTTAAGGTCAGGCAGTCACAGGCCACAAACAGGCAGGGGCCATACAGATGCCTTGAGAGTTTATTAAATATATATATATATATATATATATATATATATATATATATATATATATATATATATAGTTGTGCTCATAAGTTTACATACACTGGCAGAATTTATGATTTCTTAACCATTTTTCAGAGAATATGAATGATAACACAAAAAATTTTCTTTCTCTCAGATCGGGTTCATTTGGGTAGTTTGTGAAGTGATTATGATGTAAAAAGAGTAAACACAGTTGTTTGACAATAAATGGCTTCAGCCAACCACTAACCATGAGTGAAAGAAAAGTTTTTTTGCTATCATTCATATTCTCTGAAAAATGGTTAAGAAATCATAAATTCTGCCAGGTATGATACATTGCCCTTTCCCTGCTGTTTGATGAAGGGACATTGGGCACTAGCAGGGGCCGTGCTGAATCTGTCACCCGCTGGTCAAATTAGAGTGCTAATAATTTATTGTGTCTTGTGTCTTTGTTTCCATGCAGCAGAGAAAGTGAGCTCCTTGGGGAAAAACTGGCATCGTTTCTGCCTGAAATGTGAGCTTTGCAATAAGATCCTGTCTGCAGGCGGCCATGCAGAGGTAAGAGAAGCACAGTGGGCAAAGTAAACACGAGCAGAGGGGAGAGGTGTGAATCTCTGAGCTGTATAAAGGTGTAATAGCTTGGGGTTTCACACAGAGGCAAAAGTTGCTGATAATCGTTCCCCATTTCATCAATCCCTGCCCAGTGGAGCTTACCCCCCCCGACTTACCTCTCCCTGTGGGCAAATGCCCCTAAGGGCTCTTCCACACGAAGAGATTGCAGGGAGATTTGTAGCCTGCGACAAATCGCCGCGTGTTTGAAGCTACAAATCTCCCTGCATCTCTTCCCCCAGTCTTGCACTTGCTTAAGTTAAAGTCACGTGTGCCTATTCACACGCAGCGCGGCGCTTTTGAAAATCGCGCGAAAATGCATTGGCGAGCGATTTGCTAAAGCGCTGCGCTGCGTGTGAATAGGGACACGCGACTTTAACTTAAGCAAGTGCAAGACTGGGGGAAGAGATGCAGGGAGATTTGTAGCTTCAAACACGCGGCGATTTGTCGCAGGCTACAAATCTCCCTGCAATCTCTTCGTGTGGAAGAGCCCTAAGTGGCTACTTAGTTTCAGCAATCTGGTTGCTAGGGTCCTTGGGTTTTTTGATTTGGCAAGATTCAGCCTTTTTCAGCAGGATTTGTCCGAAACCAAGTGCCTGGCCTAACCGAATCCAAAAAAAACATGCAACTTTTCTTCACACGAACATGGAATACATAATGTTACCCCGTGCACAGTGCTTTTTCCCCTGTATTTACATATGCAAATCAGGGTTCAGATTCACACTGTAGTGTGGTGTAGTCAACACTGAAAACAGATGACACCCATCCAAAGTAATCATAAAAATAATAAACTTTTTCCAAGAAAGATGTGTTAGTTGAGGGGGGTTGAATACATTTTTTACATGAAAAAAGTTAGTATTACTGGTTCTTTAATTGGTATGAGGAAAATTCTCTGTTTTTAATCAGTTGTGGAGTGTACTGACAGCTTGAACTGCCCGTGTACCCATGACCCTAAAGAGTAAATATTCTGGTTATTTGTTTAAGTGCATGTGAAGTGGAGCTAAAATGTTATAAACCTAAAAATTGTGGACAGTGGGGAATCACTGATAAATGAATGAACACTTGCCTCTAGAATGTCTTACTTCTAGGGTTCAGTTTGTGTGCTGCACCTACATTTGTAACTGATGAGTCTCATTCTAACACCCCAAGAAATGTGTTGTTTTCCCACAAGACCGTTACTAACTTGTCCGCACATTGCGAACTTGTGTAAAAACAAACTGCAGGACACATGAATTTTGCACCTTATTATTATTATTATGATGTGCATTTATCTGCAGTGCTGTACATAAGGAAGCATAATAAGTGACAAACAGATTCATTAGGTAATGAAGGTCCTGCCTGCAAGAGCTTACAATCTATAGGATTGCATATGTACTTCTTTGAAAATGAATCCTATAGTTGTCAGGCACAGATACAATTCTTATTTATATGAACGTAATATATCTCTGTGTCAGCGCTAACGCGTACATTCCATTTACACAAATGTGTGAAAGTATGTGAATGAATTGCTGACATGCGCCCCACCACCACCACCACACACTGTATATCAGGACATTCCAAAGCATTTCAGGAAGAGTAAACATGAATTAGGAACAAACAAAAGTCTCTTTGGTTGGACCCCGCATGCCCATTTTATCCAAAATGACCCAACGTTTATTTCCCCTCCCAGCTGTGTTTGTGATACTTAATGACTCATGACCAATTGCACATTCTCACTGCATTCCTAGTGAGTCTGATGGGTAGGTACTGTCAAATGTTATTTTTGGTTTTCTTCCTGCTTCCAACTGATTGGAAGGAGGCCAAGCCCAGGAATTTCCTCTCCCACAGACGTCTTTTTGTGTTTGTGGGCTGGTGTGCTATGTTAGCACTCTTGATTCAGTTTCCACAAGACTGACAGTTTTATCTGTAGCTTGTGTGTGCAGAGCACTATATGTTCTCATGGAGAAAATGTGCAGGAGCCTGTAACATGGGGGGTGGAGGATGGGACTCTGTAAATCCAGGGAATATTCAAAATTAATTTAAAGGATATGTAAATTATAGATCACTAGGCTCCCTGCACAGGTAGCCACCAATCACAGCAATCAAGATCCTGAGAAAGGTCCTGCTCCCTTCACCCGCATACAAAACTGAGCATTAGGGTTGTAGTCTGCCACATTTAATTCCTGTTCCTGGTTCTTTGAGACTGATTGTCTACCAGGAGTTTCAACAAGTGGGCCATTCTCAAAGTAATTGATTCTGCACTTTAGGAAGAATTATGTCGTCCATAATTAATTTTTTTTAAAGGACAACCTTACTGTACTGAACCCCAAAATATAAGGTGTAACATCTCTACCCCACTTGTTTATTATTATTTTGGTCTCCTTTCAATTTTAGCTAATTGTAGGCAGACCCCTTAGCAATGTTTTGATTGGGCTCATTTTTATTAATGTTACCCCCTACAATTAAATTATATTGTGGGTGTTTGGACCGCTTCCGTGGCGTGATGTTCTTCGGTCAAGTTTATACTTGGTACCTTTGAGCTTCTATCTTTCAATCAGAAAAGTCACCAAATGATTATACCTCCCCATGATAAAGGATAGATTTCCATGCAAACGTGTAAGATTGTTACAGCTGAGTGTTAGAGTAGAACAAATGGGGGTTATGTAGCCTTATTTGGGGGTCTGCACTTGCCTGATGGCATGATGTTTTATATATTCTATGGCTGTGTAGCAGGGCACACATTCCATGAAGTGTTTAGGTCAGCCCTGTGTGGGAGAGGGCTCTACCCTACAAATGGGTCTTTAAAGTGCTGAAAGATTATCATACCCTTCCCCCACCCTCTTTAATGAATCTCAGAACATTGCTGCATCATCAAGTTTGCCCCATGAGCAGTGACAATGGGGCATTGCCATTTCAGAGGGAGCATAGCATCAGCTGTCTTCCCCCCCCCCCCCCAAACTTGATGCCTGTAAAGACATCTTTCTTCCCTTCCAGCAATTAAATCTGTGCAATGGTTTGGCTTAGATCAGCCCAAATCCAGCAAAGAAAACCATTGTTGCATTTTGCTAGTCTATGCATGCCCAGGGTACCAGTTTCCATGCAAACACCGAACGGAAACAGATCAGCAACTTTTTATGTAAATGCTACTTTTATAAGAATGGAATAAAGGGTGATCTTTACTTTATCTCTAAATCAATGATTAATGCATTGCACTATTTAATAAAACTTTTGTAATTTTCTAGCACAATGGACAGCCCTACTGCCATAAGCCTTGCTACGGAGCCCTCTTTGGCCCCAAAGGTAAGTGATAGTCTGTAGAGATGCCTTGACTGACAGATACACAATACAGAGAATCCAATGTATTATTACTTTGTGGAGGTATACCTTGACACGCAACAGGGTCCCTATATCCATTAATAATCCCGGGGGGGGGGGCATAGATGGACTTGCTGAAGGAATTCCAGTATGACAGGCTAAGTGCGGCCTGTTTTAGTGTTGCAAGTGACAAAACCCATGAATGGAATTTTATTATCCACTCCCTGTGACATTTAGCAGGTCCCTTATTCCCCAGAGCCATAGATACCTGCATGGGAATCTCTCTATGGAGTGGAGGAAAAGTGCTGTTTAATCTATAGCAAGGGAAATATTTTCCACACTGACATAAATAGACTGGTGCCAGGCTAAAAATAAATGAACAAATAGAACTCTTATAGCCTCCTAGCACTTTCCATTTCTGGCGGTACTTCCACCTCTCGTACATACTGTACCTCACCAAGTCTGTGGGCTCCAATGGGCACAGGGAAATTCTGTCACATTCACTGGTACATCTCTTTAAAAGGGCCTTGCCTACCATTGTAATTGGCACTTGTAAAATATACATATTATACGGCTTGTTAGCAACCTGCATTGGTTTCTCCCATCCAAATGAATTTTGGGATGCTTGTCCGACCTTGTCCCTAAACAATGGTATCGGCACATGATACTCCATTAGACAAAACTCCAACTCTAATCTGCTGTAAAGGGATATTTAAAGTAGAGATGCACCAAATCCAGGATTCAGTTCGGGATTCAGCCTTTTTCAGCAGGATTCTTATAAATCCTTGCGTCTGGCCAAACAGAATACTTTGTGTATGTAAATTAGGGGTGGGAAGGTAAATCATGTAACTTTTCATCACAAAACAAGGAAGCAGAAAAATGTCCATTTTTCCCACCCCCTAATTTGCATATGCAAATTTGGATTTGGCTTTCGGACAAATTCTTTATGGGGGATTCAGCCAAATCCCAAGTAGTGTATTCGGTGCGTCCCTAATTTAAAGGCTTTTTATCAACGTTTCATATGTTACATTATTCTCATGTACCCTCTTGCATAGCCATGGATAATGCCAGACTGATGTGCCAGAGACCACCAGAAAATCTCAAAGGGGTGGTTCACCTTTTAGGGTAGGAGCAGACAAGCAGATTTCGGGTAGATTTAGTCGCCAGGTGACTAATTGCCTTTTCCGCCTGCCAACATTCTCTCCGAACCACCTTCTTCCTGCTTTTCTGTGTGCTTCAATGAGAAATCACTCTTCTTTATTCTCCTAGTCCCTTCTCTATCGTCTTTCCTTTACTCCATTTCTCCTCCATGTTCTCAGGCACAAATAAATATGTAGGATGTACAGGCCGGAGCTGGGACCCGTGGATTATTTATCATTTTGCACTTGCAGGTCCATTGTTGCTATATCTCCTCTGTGTAACTTCAGCCACATCCCTTGTTTGATTAGCTGTTTCTTACAAACATCCCATATTCTTTATTGTAGTTTAAAGGCAACTACTGTCTGTACTGACTGGTTCTCCCTAAGGGAGCTCTGCATTGATCATAACAAAGTTCTTTAATTCAGGTATTCAGAGGTTTCTACACTTGTGGAGTAGAGCAATGAAGGTATCTGAGAGACGAGGACCGAAATATATTATTAGATGCTGCTCAGTGAAGCACTTTGGAGATCACTTTTTAATAAAGGGGAAGCCAATTATGATGAGCTGGTCAGAGAGAGTCGGGTAGAAATGTATAGGAGGCCAAATGGAATAGTACGAGAGCATCTATATGCATATGAGGAGAGGCTTTGGGCAGTTGGTGTTAGTATGGTAGACAAGCGGCAGAAGTATAATCAGTTCCTGCTGTATATACCAGGGCAGGACTGGACTGGGAATCAAAATAGGCCCTGGCATTTCAGGTACACAGAGGCCCAATCAGCCCACATAGAGGCCCAAACAGTCCCCACCAGCCCACTAAATACTGACTTTCTATGGCACCTTATAGCAGCCCATCTGGCATTTGCCCTAACCCACAGATTGCCAGTCCGGGCCTGTACCAGGGGTATATAGAAGGGATGAATTTATAGCAATAAGCTTGTCCGAGAAATGAGCACTAATAAATACAGCAGATACCAGGCTCATGTAATTTCCAGGGAAGCCTTGATGGCTCTGCATAAACTTGCCACTGCTTTAGTTGAATAGGCCCCTGTCCCCACACTGTTGTACAAGGAATGCAGGGACAGGAATTTTTTTCACTACTGATGTCTGACACAAGGAAGGAGCGTGACCTAACTATCTCATTTCATTAAGTGCAGAGGTGCTGACAGGAATGGAAGATCTGTGCATTCCTTCCATGTGAACTGAAATTGCCATGTGACACAATGGAGCTGTGGACTGGGTTTAAGTCATATACCCATTAGTCATATACCAAATTAAACCCTGTCTTTAATAAACTCCACCTTATCTGTAAGCCTGAGGCTCAAGAAACAAAGATACAAAGCAGAAATGCTAAAAGTAGAGAATAGCAGTGTTACAAGCTGGACTTTGCCATAAAATGTGATACCATTGCCTTTTTGCTTATCTACTGTCTCATTTCCTGTGCAGGGGTGAATATTGGTGGTGTTGGATCCTACATCTATGATACAACCCCTCAAATCCCACAGAATCCAGTATCTCCTGTCATATGCATCCCAAGCCACAACAATAATACGAACACAAAGCCAGCTATTAAAGGTGAGAGTGACGGTAACGGAACTAGGTGGGGGCGGGCCATGCAGCTGTGCACCCCGCATCCAACTCCAGCCAGCTGCATCAGGCGCGAGACTGCCGGGAGGCCCTGCAGCGGTGCGGGCCCTGGCCCAGTTGCACCTCCTGTTCTTCCGGTAGTTATGCCACTGGAGAATGAGACACTTGGCAGAATCATGAGTGAAATTGTAGGTTATGTCATGCTTTGTATTGCAGCACTAATTTATCACACATTGCTCTTCTACAAAACAATGAAAATACCTCCCAACTGTCCTATTTTTGCAGGACAGTCCCGATTTTGACAGCCCTGCAGTCCTGGGTTTGTTACTAAAATGTCCCCACTTTCTCTTTGATTGCATGCACTGAAAAGCCAGAAAAAGATACAAAGTATTGGCAGTAGAATGCCCAGAATAGATACCTTGATAAGAGTTTTAGATAAGACCACAAGTGGTGGTAGACAGGGAGATTAGTCCCCAGCAACAAATATCCTCTACTGCGGGCGACTAATCTTCCCGCCGGCAAGAATACAAATCGACAGGATTTCTTCGGATTTCCGAAGTTGCCTCAAGACTAATCTCTGTCTGATGAAGGGTACGCCCCAAAACGTTACAACATGTGACTTGAATAAACGCAGGGGTTTCCCCGCATCACTTGCCAAAGGAGTTGGTAATTTTCTTGCATTGTACTATAGGAGAGGTGCCGACCCCTCCAACCAACACCAGCTAATCGATTTTGGAGAGGTTGGGGGAACAGGTTAAATTTTTGTTTGCACGGACTCGAGATTAATCTCCCCACACTACCTTCCCGCTGGCAAGAATACGAATTGCTGGCAGGATTGCTTCAGATTTTCAAACTTGCCTGAAGTTGCCTCACATGGAAATCCGATATGATACTGGCGGGAAGGGAGTGTGGGGAGATTAGTCGCCAGCAGTAAAGGAAATTTGTCTTTCCAAGAAAGATCGTTCGTTTCAACACACGCGTAGAGCTGAATCGTCAATTATACAGGTAGAAGCAATAGAATTCTACTTGTATCTGACGATTCAGCACTAACAATGGGCGATGTTCAGGGTGCTTTCAAAGGCATCCGATCTGACGATATCGGTCGGCTCATTTCCCACCATACACGCACCGAATATCGTACGAAAATTAGTTTCGTACGATATTATCTGTGCGTCTATGGCCACCTTTAGACAGTTTAAAGGGCAATTCACCTTCATTAGAAAAACTGTAATAACACATAACCACAGAAATGTGTCCAAAGTTTCCTAACCTGCCAAATTTTGTAAAATGGATATGGTAATCGGTGTGTGGCCACAAAATGGGTGTGGTCAAAACATTTCGCTGCACTCAAAATCTTTTTGCCCCTCTTTCTATTTCCAAAATGTTGGGAGGTATGAATGAGTACTGACAATCACTAAAACTGAGCAAGTAAGCACCAGATTTTTTTCTAGATCTGCTGTTCTGTCCAGCCACCAGGGCAGAATAGCTGGCGAAGCCTGACTCCATATAGTAATGTCATACATGGGTGGGATCGCCCACAAAAATAGAGAGACGTCATTGGGATTACATCACCAAAGAAGAGGATTCCTGCTTTAATTTTAACCTGCTATCTACTTGAACCTGCATCTGGGACCCATGAGTTTTAGGATGACATGTCCATAACAGTGTTCATATTGATTGCTGCAGTTGAGTAGGAGGCCCACAATCAATAATGCCCTCCAGCATGAAGACTTGACAAAAAATAGCCCCAGCTTACATACAGAGACTTATTTATATCTTTGTTATTAAGTAATGGGGAGAGTCTGATATGCCAGAGGGGGTTTCTAATTGGTAGAAAGGCAAATGGGCCTATATTTAAACTAACGCGGCACAGAAAAAAGATTTTATTTTATTCTCTGTTCTGTAATAAAATATAAGGATGGTTATCTTCTTGCAGCTTGAGATTGCACTTAATCTTGTTCTGTGCCTTGTAGAGTGTTTAGTTTTTCAGAAGTGAAACAAACTTAACTGAGAAATGTAACAATGCTGATACCCCCAATATCTGACAGTTCTTTCTGTTGTAGCTGTTGCACCAATGAAAACCTTTGCTGGTGAGACAGCTCTGTGTCCTGGCTGTGGGAAACCAGTGTACTTCGGTGAGTCTGATCTATTTTACTTTCATAATGATTCATAGCTTCTCCCCTCAGGATTTGTCTTAAATTTATGGAAGGGGTGCCTTCATGGCAAGTTCGTCTCCATGGGATCTTTCTGGTATGTCCCAAGCTGCTATTTAATATTGATAGCATGTGTGGGCCCATTCTTATGCAGTATAAATTGAGGGTTTTTGATATGCTCATGGTTATACTGAAGCTTAGGAAAGGTAAACTTTAGTTGAAGAGGTAAGTGTTAATTATGATGCAAAATGTAAACACACAAATATAACCAGTCATCTAAAATCATATTTCAAGTGACGGTGGAAATATAGCTTTACAGAACTCTTGGATAACCATATTTTAAATAGGCAAATAAACTGGGACATTTCATAGAGGCGACTTGGCAGCAGTTGGAAACCCGTTTCCATATACGCATATGGGGCTATGGGAATGGGAGTGTACCTCAGTGTTAGAGTACATAGTGTTAGTTTGGATGGTGGAATATGTAGATCAGCCCTGGTTAGTTTGTATATCTGGTTATAAGTGTCTGTATTTTGCAGCTGAGAAAGTGATGTCTCTAGGAAGAAACTGGCACCGTCCATGTCTGAGATGTCAGCGATGCAACAAAACATTAACTTCAGGGGGGCACGCAGAGGTAATTGCTGAAAAGGAACTCCCTTTATCTGTCTAGGGATGCAAGGATATGCAATGTAACACCACCTAAAGGCTCTCTTGGGCAGTATATGTAGTCATAATTTGTACTCAAAATACTCTGGAAAAAGATACAGAAGTATACTGTAAGCAATATTTCATACAACACTGCCATTCAATGTATTAGGCTATGGGCGGTATAGTTATTAACACAGTAGACAAACCTCACCGGTTATTAGATTTCAGCAGTCACTTACAAGTTATAAAACAAAAACAAATATCTGATTGGTTGACATGGGCAACATCACCAGTAATATTTGTCTCCAATATTAATAAATAAAAGTGTAACCAAAACATAATGAAGCTTAGTGTTCAACCAGAAAATCGGTATTAAGTCTATCAGAATCATATATCATATCCTATTTTCCTTGCATGAGACTAGATTTCTTGGGAAGCAATGTAATGGAGCATAATGCCAACAACTTAAAGGGGTACTGTAGACACTGGGGTTAGCTATCCTTTAAAGTGTTAGAGGCTACATGCATTATATACTAACACACTGAATCAACCAAAGTTTTTTAGGCTTTGGGCTGTAAAAGATGTTTAGTTCTTGATGTCATTAAACTCTTTCTCTTTCAGCATGATGGGCTGCCATACTGCCATGTTCCATGCTATGGCTACCTCTTTGGACCAAAAGGTAGGTTAGTGGATTACAGGCTAGTAAAGGGACATTGCCGATACAGAGCTGTTTGAGTGGAAATACATGACTGGGGCAGTTTTGAAAAGAATATGTTACCCTATGAGCTACCATAATTCACTGAGCTGCTACAGGCATCATGTGAGGTGTAACATGCCTCGTAGCAAGTGTTGCCTGCTGCACTTTTATTGGGTTCTGGATTTTCAGTCTTGCTTTGTATCGGGGGCTTTCCATTCTATGTGTGGGAAAATCTGGCTGCTGAGTACATTTTCAGTTTGTGGTACAGGGCTGGTAAAAGGAAAAAATTTCCATCTACAACTTGATTGATACACAGATGGACTTCTCCTGTAACAGGAAACACAGCCGACAGTCACACATGACCCATGCTAATGGGGTGGGCAGTCAGAATCCACCTGTAACTGGCCATGGTGCCATATCTATGGTTCTAGTGTACTAAATGTAGATCTTGTATATAACATTAAACACTAATTTTGCTTTATTGTTTCAGGAGTGAACATTGGAGATGTTGGGTGTTACCTCTATGATCCATTAATGGAGACACCAGAGACCGTGAATTAGATGTAATTTCCAGTAAGAACTTAATTTCAAGCCATTTCTTCTTACCAATAACCCCTCAGTCTGTTACCCACCCAACATCCCTCTGTTTATCCCTTATCCATGACTTTATCTTTTTTCTCTTCTTCTCTCATAGCAATTTGTTTGCTTGTGGCGACCATATTTAACTTCTACTGGGACACACCTTATTGTATTTTACTGGGTTCCTGGGAGTGAAGGTAATGGCAGTGTTCTTCTTACCTCTACGGAAACACTTCACTCTTATCACACAGTGGGCTGGACGCTCTGGCTCAGAATAATTAAGACTCTACAATCTGCATTAGTTTATGGGGGGGGGGGGG
>CM044439.1:25537926-25549147 GCA_024363595.1 Xenopus borealis | reverse complement strand
GGGGGGGGGGGGGTCATAGCCATAAAAATAAATGTGTGTGTTAAGGTGTCTCACGGTGGTACAACTCTGTGCTCTGGCCTTCTGAACCAATGCTAAAACCTTATGTGGCCCATTGTGTCAACTCTTTGGCTGTGATATCCTGCCTCTTTCACTCTGTCTGACTTGGACACTCATGAGACCGGCCAAATGGTTTGGTTGAATCATTTGTCCAAAGGCCATCAATTATAAAGGAAGAAGATTCTGGGGAGGACTGTATCAATGGCTTGATGCTGTCCACACTTCTTGAGATAGTCTAAACTGCCCAATATGTATCTGGCACATTTTCTGGGCCATATATTGGTTGGTCACATATACTTCCCAACAAGCTGCCAACTTGGTCTTTAGCTGATGTATATGGCCAGTTTAAATATTTTAATGTTATAATTTATGCACGATTTCAATAAACAAACAACTGTATTCTGAACAGTTTACTTATCTTTGTAAAGTATATATGTGCTACACTGCTAGAAAGGATCTTATATAATTTAAAACAGATTAGAACTTTAGAAGTAGAGTTTCTTGTGCTGGGTCACAGTACTTCATGTTAAATCCATATGAAGGTCCTATAATTATTTCATGTTATTTGCCCTTTAAAGGGATACTTGCCCTTTAATTGTTTGATATACTGTCAACAAAATAAAAAAAATGTTTCATTTTGGCTGAACATTGTGTGTAATATTCTGTAATGTAACAACACTTGGGACCAATATTTGTCTTTTCTGCTGGAAAAGTTATTGGCCCTTTCATGAGGAAATACTTTCCATATCACGGTTTGTTTTGTCTTGCTTTATGGCAGGATTTCACATCACATCAACAAATAGTGTGGTTCCCTATTTGGCTTAGTAGTATTGTGCCCCCCTTCAAGATATAGCTTTGTAACCATCCGCCCGTCTATAATGGGACACCCTCAGCCAGAATGCAGTGCAGTAGTATCCTGCAGACAAGATGTTTGGTGTTACTGGCTTGATGTTTCTTATTATCTCAGGCTGTAATGATATGACTTCTCCAGTAGTGCAACAAAATAAGTTCATTTACCAAGAGGCAGCCGACACCAGGCTTATTAAAAGTATCAAATGCAAAGCATACAGTCTGAGTAAACCTTGTTGTAAATTCATGTTTTGTGCTCACCCCACTGAGTCAGGGATTTGGGGAATGGTTCCCACTCCAGCTGAACACCATCATGTATAAAATGGCATTGCCAAATGGATTGGGTTGTGATGAGGGTTAATTTCTAGTGTGAAGTCTTTGAATGAGGAATGCAAATAAAATTTATCAAACACAGACAATACCTGGGTCAGCTCATTGGACTCACTTTCTTCTTTTGGTGGAAGATTCTGGAAAAAATAAGCAATACACTTGCCTTAACTATTTATTCTCTGTCTCCTGCCCCTGTGCAAGTCCTCACCTGGTCAGATGGTCTCAACAGGCCTTCAGTCTCATTTCATGCTGTTTGTGGTTCCTAGCCACATCAGAGGGATACCACTTTAGGTAAAAAAGCATAATCAGATCTGCAAGATGGCAATAAGAGGCTTGCCATTTGAGAATCAAAGACCCACTTCTTACTGAAAATTCATTTTACTATGATCACTTGCCTTAAAGGACAAGGAAAGGCAAAGAAATAAAATCCCATTTTTACTTTCTTTAATGAAAAAGAAATCTATCTCCAATATACTTCAATTAAAAAATGTGTACCGTTTTTATAAGAAACCTGACCGTATGCAGTGAAATTCTCCCTTCATTTAGTGCTGTGGGTAGGAATTTGCAGACAGTCCCTAACTTCTGGCAGGGAAACAATCATACTTATGAACAGCAAGGGGAGCCCCCGCCGTACTTACCAGCCATGCAGAACTCAAGCAGCTTTGTTTTTTGATCATTTATGACGATCCCTAAGAAGCCCAGACCACACTGAGCATGTGCGAGTCTTGATATTACAAAGATGTATAACAAAGTTACAAGATGACAGCCCCCTGTGGCCAACTTTGAAAGCATAAATCATTTGTTTGATTAGGCTTGTGGTGCAGTAAGTTCATATTTATGTTTAGTATACAAAATACACCATTTCTAGCCTTATTCTATTTTACACTATCCTTGCCCTTTAAAGAGGTATCTGAGGCAATATCAGGCATGAGCATCATACACAAAGACAAGGAGAAAATTTCAACCAGGCTGTGCTGTGCAAGAGAGAGAGAGAGAACCACCTGCTGCAAGAGGGGCTAAATATCATCCATAATTTGGATGAGGGGTGAGACAGACACCCAATGCACCCATGGAAGGCAGTATAGCCAGCAGCATTCTGCATGGGAAAGTAACAAGAATAGTAGTTTTACTTCTTTACTTTATATGCTCATTCCTGTCAAACACATACCCTTTAGTCTTGTAGTCAGTACTCTGTTTGGACTGTACTGCACTGCCGTCTGCTGGGCTCCTTGTACTTTGAATATTTATACAGTAACTTTGGCTGAAAATAGACAAGTCCTTATAGTCTTAGAAGACAACCAGGAACATAAAGTCAATAGATGAGATGTAGTGAGGAGCAGAGGAGTGAAGGGCTTTGAATGATAGTAGAAGGGATTTATATACTATCCCTTGCTTTAGTTGGAGTTGAGCAGGTTTCTGTTTAGGAGAGAGCAGAAGGATTCTGGTAGCAGTGTTTAAGACTGATTGGAGGGGGGTGAGATGGGAGTCAGGAAGACCAGTTAGTTGCAATAGTCTAAAGGAAGATAAGGGCATGGATTAGTGTTTTGGCTGTTGTTTGTGAAAGAAATGGGCAGATCTGGGCTATGTTGTGGAGGAAGAAGCTTCAAGTAATGGCAGGGTTATGAATATGATTAGAGAACAAGAGCAGCGTGCAGAGTTAACAGGGTTATGGTCATGCCATCAATAGTAATAGTGAAAGGAAGAAATGGGCTTGGTTTGGGTGGAAAGGCCATGAGCTCCGTCTTGGCCAAGATGAGATGGAGTTGGTTCACCCAGGAAGAGATAGCTACTAAGCAGTCTGTGATATAGGTCTGAAATTCAGCAGCTAGTGAGGGGGTGTCTAAATTAGTGATGTGTGGATCGGGTTTTTCCAGACCCGCACTGCCCTCCTCCCCAGCCAGATTTCCCTTTATAGCACAGCCCTCCCAATGACATCACAAAAGGGGTGGGGTGAGCAGCTATAAAGTTAGAAGTTGAAGGTGGCCCAGACCCACCCGCCACCCTCTAACGGGGGTGCAAGGTTGCCCTGAACCCGACAGATTTGTGGGTGTTGGGCCATCCTGCACATCACTAGTCTAAATATATCTGAATGTCATCAGCATACAGGGGGTATTTAAGGTCAAATGAAGATTCAAAGGTCTCCTAAAGAGAATTGTGCAAGGAGAACAACAGAGGAGCAAATGCAGAACCCCGAGGCACTCCCACATTAAGATGAACAGGGAGAAGAGGATTTGTTTGCAAAAGTAACAGAGCAAGAGTGGTCAGAAAGGTAAGCTAGAACCAGGCTGCAGCTTGAACACTGATACCAGCTGCATGCAGAACTTGCATTAGAACAGAATGGTTAACAGTATCAAAATCAGAAGATAAGTCCAGGAGAATAAGACTAGAGTAATGCCCTTTGGCCTTAGCAGTCTGGAGATCATTTGCAACTCTACAGAAAGGTGGCAATAGACGTAACAATTTCTAACGATCTTTCCAAGAAAGAACGTTTGCTTCAATACACACATGTAGAGCTTAGGGTTGCCACCTTTTCTTTTAATAAATACCGGCCTTCCTATAAATTGAGCTTTTTTGCCTATTAATAACATTGGGATCAGCCATCTAAAATACCGGCTGGGTGGCAACCCTAGTAGAGCTACATTGTCATATATACAGGTAGAAGGCACCGGATCAAAATTTTCCGTCCAGCCCGATTGACAAGCTGTATCCAAGTCTAATGCCAATATTGGTTGGCTCGTTTCCCACCATAAACACACCGAATATCGTACAAAATTTTGTACTTTTGTACAATATCTGTGCATGTATGGCCACCTTTAGGCAATCTCAGTGGAGTGTACCGGTCAAAAGCCAGACAGCATAGGGTCAAGCAGATGATTGGTGCAGAAACAGTGCTGCGGCATGCAAACGTACTCATGCAAACTAACCCTAGCAGTGAAAGGTGAATATCTGCAAAATTTCAGAGTGCAGATTACATTAAAATTAATTTTCTGCACCCATGCATAAAAACCATGTTCCTTTTCCTTGTCTCATTTTCCTAAAAGCTTTGCCAGATCATATCTGGTATCGGCTCCCTCAATGAGCACCAATCAGAATGGATAGATGCACTTTTACAGACATTAGTTTTGCGTTTAGATAGTTACTCCAGGGACACCACACGTGTTACAACGGCTATATGGTATTGGATGGAGTGAGAATTATGGATGGGGAACCCTTGATGTGACCTCTCTGTACTCCTTAATCCCACATGATAAGGGTATCAATGCAATCCAATACCATCTAGAAAAATATAGCGACTACTCAGAAGTACTAATACAATTTCTGGTATGTGCCATCAGATTTCTTCTGGAACATAACTACTTTACCTTTGATAATTGCTTCTATCTACAGAAATGTGGGACGGTAGAAGGGCAAAATTTGCCCCCCTCATATGCCAACCTCTATATGGAGTGTTGGTAAGAAATCCATATTACTACAGAATTTAGGACACACTTAATACTCTGTGTTATACCTATTATGTATTTGTCAGGGTACCCAGAAGGATTTTGACTTTGTGAAGGACATGAATGTGAATGACCTGAATTTAAGATTTACAGGCCAGAATCGAGTTCCTAGATGTGGAGCTTTTGGCAGTTAGAGATGTAATGTGTACTAGTATATACCATAAACCCTGTAGTGGTAACACCCTTCTGCATGCCTTGTCCTGCCACCCCAGGAGACTGATTGAGGGGATTCCCATTAGACCGTTCCTGACACTACTCAGGAACTGCTCAACGGTTAGTGAATTTGGGGAGCAGGCCCTAGACATGCAGAGGAGGTAAAAAGAGATAAACAGGACCTACTTAATAGTGGAAAAAATAATAAAGATCAGGACTGGTCAGAAAGGGTTGCCTTTACCACCAGATATAGCAAAGATTTTTTGAAGTTTCATCCAGACAAATGGCGATATGTCATCTTAAGGCTTAGGCCAGACGGGGAGATTCGGGGGCGATCCGTCGCCTGGCGACTTCTCGCCGCGACGGATCACCCCCGAATAGCTAGGCACCGCTGCGCACCGGCGAGACTTAAAAACGCCTGCGCTTATTCACACGGAGCGGCGCGATTTTAAAAATCGCTCCAAATTGCCTCGCCAGGCAATTTGGAGCGATTTTAAAAATTGCGCCGCTCCGTGTGAACACGCGCCGGCGTTTTTAAGCTATGCCGGTGCGCAGCGGTGCCTAGCTATTCGGGGGCGATCCGTCACGGTGAGAAGTCGCCAGGCGATGGATCGCCCCTGAATCTCCCCGTCTGGCCTAAGCCTAAATGTGTTAGGGATTGCTTTTCAGCAGCTCCACTTGACTGAGGTTGATAAACTGAAGAGAAGTAGATCACCAGTACTTGGGGATTGCCAAACATTGCAGGGAAAAAAAAAGGAGACCATATGTCAGATATGGTTTTAAGAGGTAAGCCGTGGGATAATTTAGAAGATTACCAATCTTATAACCTTGTTATGCTGGGAATGTTGTAGACTTTCAATTAAAGCTCCATGGATAGGTTGAAAGGGATTTGTGGCAATGCAAAAGGCACAGAGATTACAGGAGTCAACAAAGTCCTTCCAAATCCACCATATAGAGCAGGGGTCACCAACCTTTTTTAATTGTAAATGTAAAAAGAGTTGGCATGAAAAATGTCCCTGGGGACGCAAACAAGGGCTATGGGTTGCTATTAGATAGCAGTATGTGCACTGACAGCCTCTCCTCTCAAGCAATAACATGGGCATCCATCCAGTATTTTAATGGCCTGGCAATGCCAACCCTAACTGTGGTCCTCAGTAGCTACTGCAGGGCTATTTTTTTGGTCACATCCTTCCTTAAGTACAGTAGTTCCAGCAAACAGGACTTGATTACTTATTCCTATACTACTCTCTGCTAATAGCAGGTGTATAGCTCAGGATCTGATTAATATTACTTCAGTCTATGTAGTCTATTTACACAAGACTCTATTCCTCTGGTATCGCTGTTTGCCGGAGGTGGATTGGTTGATTTTTCAATATTCAGTTGGTTTTCATTATTTATTATTTGCAGTTTTTGAGTTATTTTATTCAGCAGCTCTCCAATCTGTAATTTCAGCAAACTGGTTGCTAGTGTCCAAATTACCCTAGCAACCATGCATTGTTTTTTTAGAAGAGACTGCAATATGATTAGGAGAGTCCTGAATAGAAAAATGAGTAATACAAAGTAGCAATAAATAACTAAATTTGTAGACTTAAAAAAAATTTTTTTTATACGTTGCGGACGTGACATCAGTGCACCGTGCGCATGACGTCACTTCAGGCACTAACTCTACCCCCCCAGCTCCATCACCGAATTTCAATAGGAAATCCGTGGCAGAGGGTGAGGGAATTTAAAATGCAGCACTAGTTAAGGCACCCGAGGGCCGTCCCCAAAATTCTGCCGCCGTAGGCACAGGCCCTCGGGTGCCTGTATATAAATACAGCCCTGTCTGTTATCCACTATTTATCCTGTGCCATATAGCCTTTTTTTCAATTTCCACCATTGCTACATAGCAGCTAGTTTATATCAACTCTATAGTAGTGTTTCTGAAGCAAACTGGTCAGTTTTACCAATGCAAGGCAACTTTACTTGATATTGTCATTACTTTAAACACTTTAATTTTTTTTTGGTGTTACTGTTCCTTTAAAGGAGAATTCAACTTGTACCATAAAAAACCCTACCAGCGGGCAAAAATACCCAAAGCGGCAAAAAGACCCGAAGTCATGAAAACAGACAGAATTGAAGTCCTAACGCGGCGAAAATACCCAAAGTCTTGAAAGAAGGTGAAGTTGAAGTACTGAAGCCACCAGTTTGCCACCTTTTCTTGAAAAAAATAACTGCCTTTCTATATATTTATCTTTTTTTCTTATTAATAACATTGGGATCAGCCATCAAAAATACCAGTCAGGCCGGTAAGAAACTGGCAGGTGCCAACCCTACTGGGGCCCCGATTTTTTTTTTAACTTGTAAGGGGGGCCCTGGTGCCAAAGTTTTTTGTTTTAAATATTCTCTGGGGCACCAAATTTTAGGGGGCCCTGATCATCAATAGCTTTTTATAACTTTTGTGTGTGTGTGTGTGGGGGGGGTTAACTTCTTTAGCCCTGATGGCTGTGAGGTATTTTAACTATGGTGTGGAGTAAGCGGCCCGTGATAAATAATGGTGGCCCTGCTTAGAGCCACAGCGTCCGCTGAACAGCAAGCAGTACCACGCACAACGGCTGGGGCAAAAACTACATATGGATTCCACTGAGGGAATACTGAATAAACGTCTGCCTTTAATTCTGCAACAATTAAAAAATAATAATGCTTCCCAGCGCAACACAATGTCCACAGACAGGAACTTGTTGCATTTACTTTAATTAAATTTTTGTCCGGCCATCCCCCAGTAACCACTAGGAAGCGACTCGTGCGCGTTTTCTATTTATATAGTAACTTGAAGAAGGCGTCGAATGTCACGTGGTAGAGACGTACCCCGCGGCTTAACGTCACTTATTCGTGACGTCACCCGAGGCCTATTAGCAACTAGGAATACGCAGCGACCCTGGATTAACTGGCTGCTGTGGGGCCTGGCGGACCGCTAGTATGGCGGACGGAGGGCCCGGTATGTGCTGGTGCCTGAGGCGCTGCGGGAACAAGCAGGAGATTCTGTTGTTACCTGACGGGGAGGAGGTAAGGGAGGGTAATGTAACAACCAGGAGTCTGGGGGCAAGAGTGGATTGCAGGGGCAGACTAGAGTCCCAAATTGTCCTGTATGTCCAACTCCCAAGGGAACTCCCCCCACAGCGTCCACCTCTTCCTCTCTATTCGCCCAAGGGGGTAACCGCAACGTGGGTAACAAAACCGATAAAGGGACCGTTGGAGGTGAGAGATAAATTAGGGTTAGGGGCGGGAGAGAGCAGTGCATTGGGACTGTAGGCCCCTTGGGGGAAGAGAGAGGAAGAGGTGGACGCTGTGGGGGAAGTTCCCTTGGGAGTTGGACATACAGGACAATTTGAGAGACAGCCCCCTGGGAAGGGAAAGACTTTGGGGCCAGATCCCATGGGTGAGTGGATACTGCAGAATGAAACTTGTGTGAATGGGGGGAGCTCCGAGAAAGACCCCCATGTGATTGTAGTTCTGTGCATATCTTGATTCATTTCTCTCTCTCTACAGGTTACTATGGGCCGAGGCTTGGGTGTCACTTACCAACTGAAACCCACGCTGTGCCCCCTCATGATCTCCCGCACTCATTGTCTCTTCAAGCAGAATGCCAGGGACGAGTGGACTGTGACTGATAACAAGGTAACAAGACACTGCAACCCCTCAAATAGAACTCACAACTTGTGTAGCTACAATAGTTTTATGGTATCTCCCTGTACAGATTATGAACAAACTTAGGGGCCGTGCCTGCTGAATTGTGCTTAGTACAGGCAATACCTCTGCTGCCATAGTTTTATGGTATCTCTCTGTACAGGCTATGAGCAAAGTTAAAGGAGGCCTGTAAGATAAATGAAAAAAACCTCATTTTGTAGGCAATTATAAGTAATATATGTTGCTTTTACATGGTGCTAAAAATTAATATTATCTTTAAAAATAGCCACTTTGTTGGAGCTCCCTATAGATCTCCATATAGTAATCTTGTCCCTGTCTGTGTTTCAAATGAAGGGTGTGTCCTACCGGTCCCTGCCAGAAGTACAGTATGAGGGGGACAGCCAATCACAGTCCTGCAGTCACTCAAGCACAGACAGGCTTCATCAGGTTCTGCTAGCTGCTGATTGGTTCCTGTCCTACAATGCAGTGAGCTGAGACCCACTGGTTCCCCTGCACAGCCTGGGATTTCGGGGAGCAGGAAGTGGAAGGGAGGGATTATTAGGGTTTTTGCAGAAATATTCAATAAATCAGCCTGAAACACTACTTTTTTTAATACAATTCTTCTATATCTAAATGAGAACGCACCGGTACTTTCTTATTTGTTACACAACTTGCCTCCTTTAAGGGACTGTTCTTGCTGAATTGTGCTTAGTACAGGGGAATGCCTATGCTGTGATAGTTTTGATATTTCTCTGTACAGGCTTTTAGAAAAGGTTAGGCCTGTTCCTGCTGAATTGTGTTTCATAAGGCAGTGGCATGTGCTCTTTGTTTGGGAGAATTCTATTTGTAGAATTAGTTTGTAATGGGGTGGAGGAACAATGCCTGCTGCTTCAGTTTCCTGCTTTGTTGTGATGTCTTTCTTTCCTTCTAGAGTCTGAATGGTGTGTGGAGGAACAAGGAAAGACTGGAACCTCACAAGGCATACACCCTAAGTGAAGGGACCCTCATCCAGCTGGGGGTGCCCCCACCCAACATGGAAAGTGCTGAGTTTGAGTACATGCTGGTCCGGGAACCGCTAGAGAAGGTTTCTGGGTCCTTAATCAGACCACTGCCCGGCAAGACCAAAGCAACAAGGACCAAGCGCAAATTTCCCTCTGAGGATGCCGATGCTTCAGGAAATGAAGGTCCATCTAACTTCTCCATACCCAAGTTCTGCCGGGTCTCCAGAGATGGTGAGGACTTTGCCAAATCCTCACACACCTCTGACCTGTGCAAGCAGCCTAAATCATCTGGGGTGGAGCCTAAATTAAATGACTCTGTGGAAACTGACACGGTGTCTCCCACCCAGCAGCAGTGCTGCCGCAGCATGTTACAGCTTTCCAGAGTCAGGCAGACCATGGAGGAGATCCGGCGGCTCAATGTGCAAATGCAGGAGAAGCAGGTAGAGATGCAAGAGAAGCTGAACAGCCCCCAAGAGAGCCAACTGGGTTCTAACAGTTTCCTTGCGGTGCAGAAGGAGCTGCATGCGCTGCGCAGCCAGCTAAGCAATGAGCAGGAGCAGCACCTGCAGAGTGTAAAGGAGCTGAAGGAAATCTTCCAAGAGGAACAACAGAGCATGGTGAGTAAGTGTGGTGTGTACCTCTGGAAAAATATTCCGACTCCTTGTAACTTTAAATACAAGCACTGAAAATAATCAAATCAGATTTAATTTAACTTTTATGAAGGAGGGTATGGCCGATGCAATTCTGCTTTTAAGACAATACTTTAGTTAGAGACCTATTATATGAAAACAAAAACTCTACCAGTGCATTATACTACTCTAACTATTGAGAAGAAAACTTAAAAATTAATTATTTGGGCTTTTTTTTTTTTTTTTTTTTTTTTTTTTTTTTTTTTTTTTTTTTTTTTTTAAATTCCCCCAAAATATAATTAGCCCTGTCCATCTGTACCATTTCCTACCAGCTGAATTCTCTGGATGTGCAAGGGAGCTGGTGACGCTCAGCATACTATACTGTAGGACTGGAACCAATCTGTAGCAAGGCTGACCTGATAGGGAGCTGAAGTCTGTCTTTGCTTGTTTGACCACTGGACTATAACTGGCTGTCCCCTTCCCATTGAGCTTCTAGTAGGGACTGTTAGGACATACCCACCCCTCATTTGAAACAGACACAGGAACCATTACAGATCTATAGGGAGCTCCAATAAAAGGGGCACTTTTGAAGAGAAGATGAATTATTAGCTCCAAGAAAAGCCAGCACTGTGTATTATTCATCATTGCCTGAGATGCAAACTGAGCATGATCACGGCCAGCGTAAGGAGGTTTAAGCTGAAGGCAGGAAGTCTGATACAGAAGTCCATGGGTACACAATAGAGGGAAAGAAATGCTGTGTTTCTTTTGACAGAGGACTCAGAGCAGCACTACTTTGAGGGTTTACTGGAATATTTAAGTGGACCTTTCTGATCGGGCTTATGTCGTTTTAACCTTTAATTCTCCTTTAAATGGGAGAAAATGTTTTTGGTTTTTTTTTCACAACACATTTAATAGTTCTGCTTCAGCTGAATTCTGCACTGAAATCCGTTTTTCAGAAGAGCAGACAATTTAAATTTTGAAGTCTGACATGAGGCTAGACATATTGTCAATTTTCCAGGTGCCCCCAGTCATATGA
>CM044439.1:25516681-25528535 GCA_024363595.1 Xenopus borealis | reverse complement strand
TTTTATGCAATAAAAACTTGCAAGCCTGGAATTCAAAACTAAGCACCTGCTTTGAGGACACTGAGAGCCACATCCAAGGGGTTGCAGAGCGGCATCCAAGGGGTCGCTGCTTTAAGGCCTCTCCAGTACAAGGTAGATCATAAATCTTTCATTCCAAGGAACAGTACACTAAGCATGGGGCTGGGCAGACAGTGAGGGCTGAACAATTAGATGAGATGTGGATGTTGTAAATAGGTAGATGAACCCTGAACAAGAGGAAGGGCTGGAATTAAGAGACACCAGTAGAGGTCACTGTTCACCCTCCATGTTGGAAATCTCTCATGAGACAACTGGATGTTGCTCCCAGTGTCTTCAAAGCAGGTGCTTATTTTGTATTCCAGGCTTGAAAGCAGGTTTTAATTACATAAAAACTAGTACTACCAAACCGATGGGCTTCCAAATAGCCAGTTAAAGAACAAAAGGGGTGGACCATGATGCCAATGGGGCTGGCTGAGATGTCAAAGGGGTTGGAGCCACAGCACGAGATAGCCAGAAGGCGGTGAAAAGGTAAGTTTTGATCGGATTTGGGGTGGGCCAAGGACTTTTGTTAGGGGTATTACAAATTTACCGGCAGCTACATTCCTAGTAAATTAGTAATACCGCCCCGGCCTTGGTAGGTGTTTTATCGGCCGCGTGGCAAACCTATCTGCAACTGAAGCAGCTGATACCATGGGGTGCAGACAAAGTAGATATGCCTTGTCTCCTTCTAATTCTCACTATGCCAGTATACAGAGGAAGCAGGGCTGCCATACTATCTCTATATAGTTATACTATATAACCCTCATCAATTATGTTCACTATTACAGTTGAAAATATTAGAAATATATCTAGAATTTAACATGGTCTTGAAAGTAAAACTACATTTCCCAGCATGCATGTTAGGTAATGCAGTGCTTCAACAGCTGGTGTTCAAGGGCATCCCTGGAGTTAGACATTAGTATGTGACTGTGCTGTTCTGTCTCCCAGCAGAGATGGTACAGGCGGAGGAATCAAACCCTGTTCTCGTGGTCAGTGACAGCAGTTCCTTCCTGTCGGACACATTCTACATCTCCAGCAGCAGCTCAGACAGTGATGAGCTGGGCAGTGATTTTTGGATGGTGAATGAGGAAGAGGAGTATGAAGAATCTCTGTTTGGCTGTGGCACTGATGAACTGGACTCCTCTGACTTTGAGTCAGATGATGATGAGGACAGCTTTTTTATAGTATAAATCCTCTTCTCTGGCTGCAGAGCAGTGAGATTGTCTCCCATTTCATCACTGAGCAAAACACATCCGTGGCCTCCACCTGGGCCAATATTGAACCGTTCCATTTAAATGCCTCTAAGTTTATTATCCTTTATATATTTATTTCGTTTGCATCATGTAACAGTCTAGCAATGAGGATGTTGCCCCTGCAGTTCAGCTGCACCAGGGACGGGGGGGCTTTTCTTTACATTTGGGGTGATTGTTAATTATTGAGCTTGGGGACCGATCAGTTAAAGACACTTTGGATGCTGTGTGCCCCCAATGTCATCTGTCTCCGTCTTGCTTGGGGATAGGTAGGTCCGGTAAAGATGGGGTGAGTGGCAAATGGGGGGGTTATAACAGCAGTTTCAGGGTTGTCCTTGGGGGCATAGCTAAGATTCTATTTTGTTACTGAAGAGATATTTGGAAACAACTTTATTTAGCCTCCTGTCTTTTCTTATGGCTTCCTTAATGTTGGGGTGGGCCCAGCTTGAAAGGGCATGTAGTGTGCCAGAGGTATATTGATATTAGTAATTCAGACCCGGCAATGTTCTTTGAATGATGTACAGGTATGGGACATATTATCCAGAATGCTTTGGACCTGGGGTTTGTTGGATAAGGGATCTTTCCGTAATGTGGATCTTCATAACTTAAATCTACTAGAAAATCATGTAAACCTTTAATAAACCCAGTAGGCTGGTTTTACTTCCAATAAGGACTAATTATATCTTCCTTTGGATCAAGTACAAGCTACTGTTTTATTATTATTGAGAAAAAAGACATAATTTTTTTTAAAAAAATGGGATTATGGAGTCTATGGGAGGCCATTCCGTAATTCTGATCTTTCTGGATAGCGGGTTTACAGATGAGGGATCCTGTACCTTAAGTACCTTATTTATTTTTTAGATGAAACACCACTTTCTAATTTACATCAAATAATTCCATGGAAAATGAATGTCACAAAATGAAGAGGTTAATATAATCATAACCAATAGAAGGTTTCTTCTTCTAGTAACTTTTTGAATTCTCCATATTGTCCTGTTTTTATGTAAATCAATGCTACAGTTAAGATGCACAGAGCATGTAGCCGCTTTCTGTGATGCATTAAAGTGGACCTGTCACCCCAAAAAAATATTCAAAATCATAGTTTATCACAATAGTCAAGCAAAATGAACATTAATTACACTATATAAATTATTTTAATCTTATTTCCTTCAGTCTGGGAATTCATAATTCTAACAAGCAGGCAGGAGCTGTTTTGTGGACACGGTTAAGGCAAGCATTATATCATCTTGTTTGTGCACCAGAATGAAAGGACCCAATGTCTGACCCCATCTCCTGGCTACACAATTAAATGGTTAAGAGAACTGGGGGGATGTGTGGGGAGCAGTGACATCTAGGAAGTGCTGAATGGAAAGTGAAAGTAATTATCTGCCCCGCCTCTATGCCTTAGGCATAGAGGAGTGGCAGGCAATATTTGATTGACAGCTGATATTTTTAAATGAGCCTAAAACAGCTATGAATGCTTATATATATATAATTTGAAAAGGACTTTTATTATACAGATTTTTTTGTCTGGGTGACGGATCCACTTTAAAGGAGAATTCAACCATAAAGTTAAATAATCCTCTACCCTGCATGGACCCCCCTAGTCTATCTGCTACCCCAGGCGAATTCCCCCAAGTCTTTACTTAACCCTTGGTGCAGATTCTTTCCAGCGGAGATAACAGCAGCCATCTTCTGGCTCTTCTGTAATCTTTGGAATTAGAGTGGCGCTTTGGCAATTTCCATGACTTTCGGCACATACGCAGTTGTCGCGAAGCTGAAGATTGTTCCAACTGCGCATGCGCCGTTATGCTTCTCTCCTTCCAAAGAGAATATTTCTGCCATGAACTCCGCTGGACAGAATCTGCACTGAGGGGTAAGTAAAGATTTGTGGTATTTGCCTGGGGTAGCAGCTAGGCTGGGGGGGGGGGTCTATGTAGGGTAGGGTTTTTTTTTTAACTTTAGGGTTGAATTCTCCTTTAAAGGAACACAATTTTTTTAATAGCTATAATAGGCTTACTTCCCCTTTTTTTTTTTTTTTCAAATCTTCAGCTTGAATTTGACATGCAAATTGCGTAAGGAAAGTCTGAATTCCTCTGTGCACTGAACCAGAAATCCGCTTCGCACCTGATAACCTAAAGCATCTTATTCTGCATCTTAAATATCTGCTTGCATCATTACCCACAAAGCTGTCTGAAAGAACAGAAGCATAAATGTAAGCGGCAGACACGGGAAAAAAAGATCGAAGGTTATCTGTGCAAAGCTGACTTCTGGTTCAGTGCAGGAATTCAGGCTGCCATTGCCTTTCTTCAATGGGGCACGTCTCGTGTCAAATTCAAGCTGACGATTTGAAAAAAAAAACCAAGGACAAGTAAACCATATCCTTAATTATAGCTATTTTGGGGGGGAAATATGTATTAAAAAAAATTTAGTTGACTGGTCGTATAAGCAACAGTCTTTACCCAAATCAGTACTAACACTAACTTCTTAGTAGATAATCCCAACTGTTTCAGCGTAGTCTCTGCCTTTAAATCCTTCAATGATGTTATGTGAATTGAATCCAGGAATCCTTAGTATAGCAGTATTGTTATACAGCGGCCTCTCTGCTTGTGTTGATAATAAGGGATTGAATGCGGGCAAATAAATTAATTCCTTTAATTTATTTCTCTAGTGCTAATAAACACACTTTGAGTAGCTATACAAAGGCAATTGTGACAAATTATATCTATTATTATTATTATGTATTTTTAGAGCACCAACATATTGAGCAGCGCTATAACAGGAATGTGCTTTTACAACGAAATCACGTGAATTACATACAGTTGTGCTCATAAGTTTACACCCCCTGGCAGAATTTATGATTTCTTAACCATTTTTGTGAGAATATGAATGATAACACAAAAACTTTTTCCACTCTTCACTCATGGTTAGTGGTTGGCTGAAGCCATTTATAGTCAAATAACTGTTTACTCTTTTTAAATCATAATTAGTGATGGGCGAATCTCCCCCGTTTCGCTTCGCGGGAAAAATTTGTGAATTTCCAGCGAAATTCGCAAATTGGCGAAAAAATTTGCGAAACGAGTCACGTTTTTGACGAGTGTCGCATTGTTTGCGTCTCGTCGTTTTCAACGCGCGTCGCATCATTTTGTTTTTTTTTTGTTTTTTTGGCGAATTTTCGCTGGTGTTTTGCGAATCGTGGGAATTCACCGCGAATTCGCCTCTGGCGAATAAATTCGCCCATCACTAATCATAATCACTACACAAACTACCCAAATGACCCTGATCAAAAGTTTACATACCCTGGTGATTTGGTCTGATAACATGCACACAACTTGACACAAAAGGGTTAGAATGGCTATTAAAGGTAACAATCTTCACCTGTGATCTGTTTGCTTGTAATTAGTGGGTGTGTATAAAAGGTCAATGACTTTCTGGACTCCTGACAGACTCTTGCATCTTTCATCCAGTGCTGCACTCATGTTTTTTGGATTCTAAGTTATGGGGAAAGCAAAAGAATTGTCAAAGGATCTGTGGGAAAAGGAAGTTGAACTCTATAAAACAGGAAAGGGATATAAGAAAATATCAAAGGAACTGAGAATGCCAATCAGCAGTGTTCAAACTCTAATTAAGAAGTTGAAAATTAGGGGTTCTGTTGAAACCAAATAAAACTAAAATTTCAGCCACAACTGCCAGAGCAATTGTTCAGGATGCTAGGAAAAACCCACAAATAACTTCAGGTGAAACAGAGTGAGGGTAGCCTTCTCTAAATAAGTGTCTTAAGAGATCTTTTGAAAGCAGAAAATTTGGAAAAAAGTCACAGACTATGGGAGAGAGTTCCAGAGGAGTACCAATATTTTGAATGTGAGGAGGTAATGAGAGAGGAGTTGAGGTGCAGGTCAGTAAAGGAGAGTAGTAAGCAGTTGGGTGAGTAGAAGGAGATGAGTTCAGAGATGTAGAGTTATGAAGTACTTTGAATGTCCGAGTCATTAGTTTTTCAGAATTTTATTCTGAAAGGTAGCAGAATCCAATGCAGGGATTGGCAGAATGGCGTGTCAAAAGAGGAGCGGTTGCTGAGGTGTATAAGCCTTGTGGCAGTGTTCATTATGGACTGGAGAGGTAACTGTCTCTGGTGGGGAAAGCCAATTGATGGAGAGTTACAGTAGTCTAGATGTGACTACTTGAACAGTCACTCTCCTGCCTTTACCTCCTTGCATTCAAAAGCAGGATTTTTAGACTGCCTCCTTTTTAAACTGTCCTTTTGAAACAACCTGCTCAATCCACTTCCTGAAAAGGATCTAAAAGGAGTATTTAATGTTTTTTTCAGTAGCTGCTGGCAGCTACTCAGTAATTCAGGAGCAGGACTCAGCAGCCAGCAGGCACTAAACGTACAATTTTAAAGAAGTGAAAACCTGCAGTTTCTATTCAGTGCCCTGTGCCCCTCCCATAGTCCCTTGTGGTATGCCACACACTCCAGGTGCCTCACGGTATCGGCTTCTATTGCCCCCAGTAGGTCTCTGATGCCATGTAGCCACTGCTGTTTGTTTCCTTGTGTTCCAAGGGGAAGTTCATTAGAGATTCATTATAGATGGGGATTTATTTGCTGCTTTTGAGTCAGAATTACAGAGATCTTTCCTTTCTATCCCTGCTCAGTGCTGCAAGTTATACATGACTCCATGCAATGTCAGACAGAGAAGCAGAGTCTGCACTTTAAAGGGGTTAGAGCTTTTCTTCTGTGGTTTACAGTGAAAGGATCCCCCAAAGTGCAGGGATTGAGGACTCTGATTAACCCCTGCAGTGCCCAGGCAGAGACACAAACAAGGAGCAGGGGCGGCTGTAATGTTGATCAGTCACTGTACTTTGGATACTTTCAGAAACCTTTAGGCCAATCTCCCTGAGTAGATTCGGGGTGCTTTGCCTCTTCTTCTGGGTGATAATCTCCCCAAGCTGCCTTTGCGTGTCTTCCCATCTGCTGTAATGAAAAGTCAGTGTTCTAAAGCACACGTGGCAATTCTTTTCCAAAGTTGCCTCAGGCGACTAAATCTCCCCAAATCTGCTTGTGTGGACTAACCCTAAATCTGCACTGAGAGTTCAGGGGTCTGGGAATGTAACCTATAAATTGCCAGGAGGAGTCAGTAAGGGGCACAATGGGGGGCTGCCCTGGTATGACACTAACTGGATGGGGCAGAGAGTGCAGGGTGGAGTTCCCAATAAAAATGGAGATACAGTAGAACCCCGTTGTACCTTGAGAGGGCATGAGAGCCCGAAACATGTAGTCTTTCCTAATAAAAGAAGTTTGCAGCAAAGTTCTGCGCCTCTGCTTCTTCCATCCATTGAATGATCGTTGGCATTCTACGTGCCCAGGCAGGAGCACAGGAGGTGAGCGAAAAAGGGGGAAATTTGTGTGCATAATTCTGCCACAACTGTACACTAAGATTTGGACTAAAATAGAATGAGGCTAGAAATGCTGTATTTTGTATACTAAACATAAACATGAACTTACTGCACCACAAGCCTAATCAAACAAATGATTTATGCTTTCAAAGTTGGCCACAGGGGGCTGTCATCTTGTAACTTTGTTATACATCTTTGCAAGACCAAGACTGCGCACATGCTCAGTGTGATCTGGGCTGCTTAGGGATCGTCATAAATGATCAAAACAGCACAAGTCAAATAATATCTACCAGAAGCTGATACAGCAAGACTTAGAATATCAGAATATACAGACTGTACTGGGTCATGTGTTGTCATGTAATCAAAATAATCCTCCAAAAAGAATCTCAGTTTATCTGTTTATATCTGGCTCCATGATCTTTATTCCTGCAGTTGAAGTTGGAAACAGTAAAGGGGATGTAACGGCAAAAATAAAATCCAATACAAATCTCTACACAGTCACCAACTGCTCTACAGGGAAGCAAAGCTGCTTGAGTTCTGTACAGCTGGTAAGTAAGGTGGGGGCTGTTCAGAAGTATGATTGTTTCCCTACACAGCAGTTAGGGACCGTCTGACAATTCCTATCCACAGAAGTAAATGAAGGGAGAATTTCACTGCATACAGTCAGGTTTCTTGTAAAAATGGTACACATTTTTAAAGTAAAGTTTATTGGAGATATATTAGATATATGTTCCTTCTTCATTAAAGAAATTAACAATGGGATTTTATTTATTTTTTTGCCTTTACTTGCTCTTTAATTTCTTGGGCAGCTAATTAGTGCTTTAGTTGCGCAACGTGTTCAAACCTCTGTTTCCCATGTTTGTTCCTGGCCGTGGGATCACCATGTTGGCAGCTGTTCTGCAATGGGACTGTTTTGGCCAATGAAGAAACATTTTCTCTTTTTCTGTGAAAAGATTATTGGCCCCTGCCCAGGATATTTCTTACTGTCCTGAACATCTGGGATTTGCCTCCTACAAATAGAGAGAATGGGTCATGGTACCAGAGTGGATGTGTATTTGATCATAAATTGTATTGTAGCTGATACAACAACTCCCAGAATCCCTTACACCAATAATACTGGTAAATACTGCACGTGGGCCTTCAATAAAAAAAAACCCTCAGCAGCCATAATGCTTGGGTACATTGCCATGGCCAAATGAAGACAAGCATGCAGGGGTTAACAGCCCCCCAGGGGACCAGAACTAATTGCGGATAGTGCAGATCTACAATAATAAAAAATATTACCAGTCAGCAAATAAGCCCTCTGTATAATGAGCTGCTCCTCAATGATAAACTTGGCAACGGCTGCAACTTGGGAAGTGGAATAGATTTTGTTATACAGAGCATGTTATCTCAATTCAAACAAACTACCCTGCCTTTCACTACCCCTAATTACAATAGCTGTTTACATGATCAACAGTGGAACAATCCAGAGGGTTGCAGTGCAGTAATGTAAAGTACTGGTGAGGGTCTATAATAAAAATAAAGCTCTATAATACAGGGCAAAGTTGTATACATATATCCCCAATGCACAAACATCAGGATTCCCTGATTTAGAAGTAAAGGAGTTAACTACATCTCTGAGAAGTCGCCCCCCATTCAGATTGGACTCGACTTTCCTGCAGTTTCATTTCAAAGTCAAATTGAATCTCTGCGGATGCGATGACTGATAATGTCCCCCCCCCCCGTTTATTGGCACATATTGTTCCAGGGAGGAGATATCTCTGTCCCACAATCTGCTGCCGGCTTGGGTTACTGCTTGTGTGAAACAACTCTGTTCATTGCCCCTCCAATTGCAATATGACCCCGGCGGTGGAATTCGATTCTCTGTTTGGAATCTTGTGGCTAAAAGTGAACAATAGAGAAACCGAGACAGTGACTGTTACAAACCTGACTCTATTGCATTAACTTCCCCTTTAATCTGTTATTTTGATTATTAAAAATGTTCTACTCTATGGGGTCAATGACCCTAGCAAAAAGAATAAAAAGACTAATCATTTTCCAAAATACTCAAAATTCTAATGTCTTCAGCAAAGCCACCGTATCTGCCATCCCAGCTCATTACTATAAAGTGTGAAAATCCAAACCTTGATATATAATCTAAGGCCAACAGTAGGGGGGACCCCCCAAAAAATCTTATTCCCAAAAGTTGTCCCTCCCTTTATTGCTATACTTGTCCCTACTCTTCTGGGAAAGTTCCCTCTAGATGCTGGAACATTGTTGCTGGGAGTTCAGCCACAAGAGCATTAGTGAGGTTGGGCACTAATGTTGGGGATAGGGTTGCCAACTTTTAATAAAAAAAATGCCGGCTAGTGCAGGGGGGTGGAAAAAAGGGGCGGGAGCGACATAAAGGGGGCGGATTCATGAAAATGACACGTAAAAGGGGCAGGGCCATGACGCTTAAGGGGGTGGGGCCACTGCAGTGTCGGGGAACGAATAAGTTTAAAGTGAAGGGCCGAGGGCTTTTTGTAAGGTTATACAAATTACTGGCAACCGGCTGGGTGGCAACCCTAGTTGGGGATCAGGCTCACATTGGGGGTACCAATTCATCTCATTGGGGTTCCATTGGGTTACGATTAGGGATATATGCATGGGAGCATTATTGTGCTTAAAGGAGAAATAAACCCATTTTAAAAAAAAAAATCCTACCCCCACCTCATGTAGACCCCTCTCCCTCCTCCCCCCAGGCAAACTGCCCCCCCCCCAGGCAAATGCCCCTACCTCTTTATTTACCCCTCGCTGCAGATTCCATCATCGGAGTTCATGGCAGCCATCTTCTTCGGTAATCTTCGTGACTGAGAGGCGTTTTGGAGCATGCACATGTGCCGAAACTCACGGGAATTGCTGAAGAGGACACGAAGGTTACTGAAGAAGAAGAATATGGCTGTCGTGACCTCTGATGCTCGAATCTGCGGCAAATGGTAAGTAAAGTGGTAGGGGAATTTGCCCGGGGGGCAGTTTGGCTGGGAGGAGGAGGGAGGGAGGGATCTATGTGGGGTGGGGGGGTAGGGTTTTTGTAAAATGGGTTTAGTTCTCCTTTTAACAATTATAATATAGGTTTGTATGCTATAAAGAGACAAAAGTAGAAGTGGCCCAACAAAATATTAATGGTCCTGTCTCCCAGCCTGTTCATCTGCTCCAGATACCTATATGTATGGCAGCTTCACTTAAATGCATTCCAGCCTAGGAGCATACTGGCATGGAGCACTCATTGTGTGCAGCCAATGGGAAGCCTGATCAGTCAAAAGCTCTGAATCCAGCACCGATCTTCAGAAATACTTTTGTTCTTTCAACTTAAAGGCTGGTTCACCTTTAAGTTAATGTTTAGTATGTAATAGTATGGCTAACTCTAAGTAACCTTTCAATTGGTCTTCACTATATATTTTTTATAATTTTTGAATGATTTGTCTTCTTCTTTCCAGCTTTCAAATGGGGGTCACTGACCGCATCTAAAAACTAAAAGCTCTGTAAAGCTACACATTTATTGTTATTGCTACATTTTATTACTCATCTTTCTATTCAGGCCTCTCCTATTCATATTCCAGTCTATTATTCAAATCTATGCATGGTTGCTAGGCTAAGGGCAGAACTACACGGCAGACTTCCATGCAACAAACCCCTGCGTCGAGTCGGATCCGACAGGAACAAGGTAAAGTAATAGGAAGTCGGACGATGTTGCAGGGTTGATGCGACGCGGCACCACTGTAGGTTGGAAATGCTGCAAGCTGCGACTTCATCCGACAGGCTAGCTAGCTAGGGTTGCCACCCGGTAAAACACCTGCCAAGGCCGGGGCCGGTATTACAAATTTACCAGCAATGTAGCTGCCGTTAAATTTGTAATACCCTTAAAAAGACCCACCGGCCAGCCCCCAATCCCCTGTAAACTTACCTTTTGTCCCCTTCTTGAACGCTCCGCTTCGTGGCCACGCCCCCAAAACACCACTGCTCGCCCCTTTTTGTCGTCACACGCCGACCCTTTTTGGCCCCACCGGCCGGTAAAAAAATTTACAAAAGATGGCAACCCTAACCCTAGCTGAATACAAAGCTAAATAACTCAAAAACAATATAAAAAATGCAAACCCATAGCAAATTGTCTTCCAATATCCCTCTCTACATCATTCTAAATTAACTCAGAGGTGAACAACCCCTTTAAAGGGATACTGTCATGGAAAAACATTCAAAATGCATCAGTTAATAGTGCTGCTCCAGTAGACTTCTGTACTGAAATCCATTCCTCAAAAGAGCAAACAGATTTTTTTTTTATATTCGATTTTGAAATCTGACATGGGGCTAGACATATTGTCAGTTTCCCAGCTTCCCCCAGTCATGTGACTTGTGCCTGCACTTTAGGATGGAACTACTTTTTGGAAGGCTGTTATTTCTCCTACTTAAAGGAATACTGTCATGGTAAAAAAATGGTTTGGTTTTTTTTCCAAAATGCATCAGTTAATAGTGCTGCTCCAGTAGACCTCTGCACTGAAATCCATTTCTCAAAAGAGCAAACAGATTTTTTTTATATTCAATTTTGAAATCTGACATGGGGCTAGACATATTGTCAGTTTCCCAGCTGCCGCAGTCATGTGACTTGTGCTCTGATAAACCCATGTCCCACTGTGACTCCTTCAGTTACATTGAGAAGGAAAAACAACAGCCTGCCAGAAAGCTGTTTCCTCCTAAATTGCTGGTACAAGTCACATGCCCAGTACCATGTCAAATTTCAAAACTGATTATAAAAAAAATCAGTTTGCTATTTTGAGAAATGGATTTCAGTGCAGATTCCTGCTGGAGCAGCACTATTAACTGATGCGTTTTGAAAAAATTATGTTTTCCCATGACAATATCCCTTCTGATGTAAAACAGTGGATTTGTTTTTTATATTGAGTGCTGTTGTTAGATCTACCAGGCAGCTGTTATCTTGTGTTAGGGAGCTGTTATCAGATTACCTTCCCATTGTTCTGTTGTTAGGCTGCTGGGGATGGAAAAAGGGAGGGGTGATATCACTCCAACTTGCAGTACAGCAGTACAGAGTGACTGAAGTTTATCAGCGCACAAGTCAAATGACTGGAGGCAGCTGGGAAACTGACAATATGTCTAGCCCCATGTCAGATTTCAAAATT
>CM044439.1:25456177-25469280 GCA_024363595.1 Xenopus borealis | reverse complement strand
ATAGCACATGGTTCTGTCTTTATGGAGGGATGAATGCTGCAGAAGGCCTCAGTAGAAGAGATAAATAAAGGTCTGAGTACTAACTAGGACTATCATGTTCTAAGCCAACTAATGCCCTAGTAAAGTTTGACATAATGGTCCCTGTGAATGCATTGAAGTGAGTGACAGAAGAGCACCCATGCAATAAAACAGAGCCTTTAGGAGCTTCCCCAAGAAGAATATAACAGAGTAATTCCCCACACAACACATTTTTATTTTTTTGAAGGTCCAAGAGTTAGCAGGCTTAAAATGTATGATAGGGCGACCAGTGGTGACCTGTTGATTCTGATTGTTGCTAGCAGGCCCCACTGCAACTTAATATTGAAAGATATCATACAGTAGATTACTTGGACTAAAGAAACTAATGCTTTCAGAGATTGATCATGCTGTTCAGCAAGTGGTCCATTTGGCCTATGACTTTATTATAACATATCCAAGCAATGGGGAAAGTAGAAAATGGCTCAGTAAGAAGAAACCTTAGATCTTCTGCGTAATGTATCTGTCAGGGAGCATATCCATCAGTACTCCTCATGGAATGAATATTTCAGGTGGTCCGACCAAGTAAAGAACAGTTGAAGCATTACTACAAGATATGAGCTTCTCCTGAAATGAAAGACAAATATTTAAAAATGGCCTAAGGAACGTTCTTGCTAAAGGGATTTTGAGAACTAAGTTAAAATTCCTGGAATATCACTCTCCGGTTACTCTAGTGTACCGTAGTTTATCTTCACTGCCTTCTCACAGCATCTGTTTCTCTTCAGTCTTTCTTCATGCAGCAGTTGGGTGTCAGATAGTCATTAACAGTTAGATCCAAATATCTTATAGGGGGGCTCCTTTTGCCTAGAAGATGTATTAAAGCTCACTCTATTACAATCGCCAGACATCCTGTCTCTCTACATGCAGAATTTGTGCAAAAGGCAGAATTCGGGGCAGATTTAGGGGAGATTTAGTCACCGAGCATCTAATTGACCTCTTCTTCAGGGCAACACTCTCCCCGAACTGCCTTCCCGTGCCAAACCACCGTCTGGAATGTAAATTTTTAGCGGTATGGCACTTGTGGCAATTCATTTTACGAAGTTGCCTGAAGTTTCCTCGTGAGGCGACTAAATCTCCCTGAATCTGCCGGTGTGCCACAAGCCTAATACATCTTCTAGGAAAGAAAGCCCCCCTTATAAGATATATTCATAGGATCTAACTATTGCTGTGGGAAGAGCGACACACGGCCCTGGTTATATTTTTTGAGGAGTTGAAAAGATATGTACTGGCTTTAAAATTCACAATGCAATGTGACTTTTCTTGTATGGATTTTCTTAATGTTTTGGGATATAAGCATGAAGGTAGACTGGCAACAGATTTGTATGTAGAGCCAACGTACAAGAATATCCTATTACTTTATTCTTTATTTCATCAACCTCATATAAAGAAATAAGTAGCAAAGTCACAATTCTTCAGAGTAAGGAGGATAGTATCAGAGAGTGATAGTTTAACTGGGCCATTGGAAGAAATGGAGAATACATTTGTAGTTTGGGGTTATCCAAGGAAACCCTTGAGAGATACAAGGGAGGAAGTGGTTCTGTGGATAATAAAAGGAGCTTAAAGACAAATGAAATATTTAATTTGTTAGTAGATATAACAATCTATCAATATAAATAGTAAAGATCATTTGCAAACATTGAGCTATACTAGGAGTAAAGTTTCCTGACGTGAGTGTTTTCCAGAGACCCCTGAGAATTGCATATAATCATTAAGGGATAAGCCTCTAAAGGCTCGTGTGTGTCCAGAGAGACTATTGCGACCTTATGTGGGCAAAAAAATGTAACATTTCCCTGTATGTCTTGTAGGCATTGCATTAGATCAGCGGTCCCCAACCTTTTTTGCTCGTGAGCAACAAATTTAGTTGGAGAGCAACACAAGCATGAAAAAGTCCATGGGGATGTCAAATAAGAGCTCTGATTGGCTTTTTGGTAGCCCCTATATGGACTGGCAGCCTACAGGAGAGAATGTTTGGCAGGACATCTGTTTTTTATGTAACCAAAACTTGCCTCTAAGCCAGTAATTCAAAAATAAGCACCTGCTTTGAGACCTCTGGGAGCAACATCCAAGGGGTTGGAGAGCAACATGTTGCTCGGCAGCTACTGGTTGGGGATCACTGCATTCGATGTTTAAAAGGTGTTACAATTTACCAACCACAAAGAGGAACAGCAATTAAAATTAAGAGATATGATATTTGCTTATCAACGTATGTAGTTTATGCTATAAAATGTCCTTGTAGGCTTGTGCATGTAGGTCAGACGACTAGCCAGTTGAAAGAAAGAACAGGAGAGCATAAGTCACACAAAATGAGTAATGTGAGAAGAGGTTGCATGCCATTTTGCTACTTACAGTAGCCCAGTTACAGTTCCTAAAACTAAGAGAGGCGTGGATAGAATTAAAAAGTTATTAAAACGTGAAGCAGGTTGGATCGGAAGCAGGTCCGGACTGAGAATTAAAATAGGCAATGGCATTTCAGGTACACAGAGGCCCAATCAGCCCACACAGAGGCCCAAACTGCCCCCACCAGCCCACTAAATACCGACTTTCTATGGCACTTTATAGCAGCCCCTCTGGCATTTTCCAAATGCCACAGATTGCCAGTCCGGGCCTGATCAGAAGATTAGAAACTGTAATCCCTAAGGGTACGAATAAAAAATATAAATTGAGCCCAGTGGTATAGATATGGCAAAGGTTGTTTTTAAGTAATTATTTTTAATTTATCTTGAATTGTTTGTTTTTATTCTCTAGTGGACACCACAAGGACTCTACATACATTTTGGAGCCATAGAATCAAGTAGGCTCTCTTTATTGTAAAAGATTTCTGTTATTATGAATTATTTAGATACGGTATAGTCAAATGCACATGTTTAGATTACATGTGGAACCATATGGCATGATTTTTTTTAATATATGTAATTCTTGGTGATTGGCCAATGGTGATTAATGGGTAGAAAGTGAAATTGTGGTTATAATGATACTTTGTTAGTTGATAAAGAACAATCTGGGTGCAAAATGTCGCTATTCCATTTGTAAAATAACGTTTTTAACGAGGAATGGGAGTGCTACAGTTCTTATATACCTGAGGTGGAGGTATGTGGAGGTGAACATACTATTTTGCATACACCCTGTGAAAATAAAACCTTACACTAACAAGTGTGCTTGAAAACTGTTGTGATTACATAATCCATTCTACACAGATACCCTTTGCTTAATGTATGCCTACTTGGCCAGTGAAAGCGAGGGGCATGTTGATTTCACTGAGGGCCATCCAGTTGATTTTTTTTCCCAGCGAGCCCAGTCCCACCACACAAAGGAGTAGCTGGAGGTTCAGACATTCTGGTAGTAGCGGAATCTGGAAGCAATGAGATTAGTACATGTGAGTTTGAGTAAAAACAGATTCATTTCTAATGAAGAAACAACCATTTTTGTAAATGGCGTCGATAACAGACATAGACCAGAGGGGATCTATGAGGAACTGCAATAAAGGAGTTTTATTTAAAAGCAATGCCCCTTTTAACGTAAATTTGTATAACTTATTGTGCCTACATGATGAGGCTGATTTATAAAATACAATATATGCCCCCTTTAGGGCAAATAAAGCAACATATGTGTATCCTACTGCAGTGCCCCCCTATATCCTCCATGCCGCTTCACCCTACACTTCTGTTTTCCATTATGTAAACAGTTCCTATTCTGTTGGTTTTTGTTTTCACTTTATGACATTACTGGTCCTTTATCCTGGGGACAGACAGGGAGATTCGGGGAGATTCTGTCGCCTGGCGTTTTTTAGCAGGCGACAATCTCCCCGAATTTCCTTCTCCCTGTCTGCCGCTAGTATACTGACAAAGCGCCAGCGCCTGTGCAGACGCGGCGCGGCGATTTCCGGAATCGCCCGAAGTTTCTTCACGAAGTATCTTTGGCGATTCCGGAATCCCTTACTCCTCTTAAAATAACACAGATTCTCTGCTGCCAGCAGGTAGTTAACTCACACTGAGTGACAACATATACACTACATTACAGGCAGGAAAAGGGTTAAATTTAAAAGCTCCCTGAACACAGTGGAGCTGATGGCAAACACATTGCAATGAGACAAGGCTTCTGCTTCACAGCAAATAGTCCTACAAGAGCAGCAGGGGGTGCCAGGACTGTGCCCACGTGGGCTCTACTGAAGCTTTGCTGTGCCATAACAGACTCCTTCTTGTACAGAGAGTTAGGTGGGATCTGTTCCATGACTGGTCCCTAAAGGCAAAGTTACAAAGATAAGATCATAAGTAATGACAACAGCTCCATGTATAAAGCAGGCAGTCGCACATTATACAGGGCGGGGGGGTCAGGGGGCAGTTGGAATGACTTCCAGGTGGCAGACAGGAATTTGAGGCTTGAGGCTATGATTGCGTAAGAAAAGAGCAATCCTCATGTTCCTTGCAAAGACCCAGGGCCCCAAGTTGTGTATATGCTGTCAGGATTTAGTTGTGTACAGGAGCCAAGGATATTGGTGCAGTCACTCACAAGAGAGTTATTATATATATTTCTGAAATGACGCATCTGTATCCCATTACCCACACACTGACACCAGATGGATGAAGAGAAACACAGACTTGGGGCTTTTAGACTCAGGATTTAGTGGTGCCAGTGTTGCCCCCATAGATGCACAGGGCATTTGGACTGTATGACACTGCATGGAACACTCATGGTGCCACAGCATGGCATAGCTCAGAGCTGTAAACTTAACTGCAGGGGTCAGTTCTAATCCCTGTCTGAGGGGCGGGTGTGGCCCACCAAGTGCATGCCTTTCCAGCTTCTTCAGTAGCTCAGAATACTAGGAGATTTCATTGTTTCGGGGTTAAGGTTCCCTTTTGCCCCCCAACTTTGGGTCAAACCCTTATTTACTCATAAGGAGGTTACCAATACATTTATATGTGGTGTTTATACAAATGGCCTGCGGGTGTCATTGTGCATACACAGGACTTTCTGTACAGCTTGAAAGTGAAAGTAAGAGTTACTGCTGTTATGTAATGGCTGCATGAACCTGCTAATAAAGGACTGTTATACTCTCCTCATTCTCAGCTACCAAACACAACAATATGTTAATGGCATCACAGTCACATAATTCTGTTATAGTTCTAGAGCATTAACTTTAAACCACTCTTAATTGGTTCTACTTTTAGTGCTCTCTACATGGGATCTAACCCACAGCTTGGGTTCTGCCCTGAAAACACAACAAAGTAGGAAGTTAATTGGCTGGTGACAGATAAGATATTGGGGAGGGAATACTATGGCCCACCAGCAGTAAAGTCTGCTGATACGTGACAAATACAGGTTTAATACAAGATGCCCAGAGCAGCCACTAAATCATAATGCAGCAGTCACATGAGAAGAAAAGTAGAAATAAGAAACTTTATTGTTTGGTTCATTTGACAGAAATTGTTCCTTGTAGAAACCCAAGTATTGTGCAACTCACTAGGCAAAACCCGGCTGCAATACACGACTCATTCTGTTTGCTGTGCTTTAAAGGAGAAGGAAAGCTACCAAAGCAGTTTATTGCCTATATATTAGCCACAATAGTGCAAACTATAAGGGCAAGGCCAGACGGGGAGATTCGGGGGAGATCTGTCGCCTGGCGGCTTCTCGCCGCGACGAATCTCCCCCGAATCTCCCCTAATAGCTAGTCAGCGCTGCACACTCGCTAAGCAATTTTAAAACGTGAACAAGCACAGGCGACTTTACGCTTAGCGAGTGCGCAGCACTGACTAGCTATTCGGGGAGATTCGTTGCCGCGAGAAGTCGCCAGGCGACAGATCTCCCCCGAATCTCCCCGTCTGGTCTTGCCCTAAGACTATATTTATTCTGCAGAATGCTTTAGCCTTCCTGAGTAAACAGCTCTAGAAACTCTGTTTGTTTAGGATAGCAGCTGCCATATTAGCTTGGTGTGACATCACTTCCTGCCTTTTTCTCTGCTCACTCATAGCTCTGGCTCAGAATTCAGGGTGGAGAGGAGAGAGGGAGGAAAAAGGAGGGCAAGAGGAAGAGAGGAGCAAACTGAGCATGCTCAAGCCCTAGCCCTGGAGGTTTATTCTGGAAACAGGAAGTCTGATACAGAAGCCCATGTGTACACAATAAAAGGAAAGAAATGTTGTTTCTGTGTGGACAGAGGACTCAGAGCAGTATTACTTTGAGGGTTTACTGGTGTATTTATATAGACCTTTCTGATAAAGCTTACTAAATTTTAGCTTTTCCTTCTCCTTTAAAGAGATTACCAATTACCCCAACAGTTGTTGTCTGTCCCTTTCCATTCTCTGGTTCTGACTCTTGAATCAATGTAACAGGTGGTTAATCAACTGGCTTCTGCTATTTTGTTTCAGGGGTCTGAACCTAGAGTGCAGAGACTACAAAAAGCCAGAGACTGATTTAATTAGCAATTACATTTAAACCCAATGGGAATGAGGAATGAATGAATATTGGGAAGTTACTTAGACTCCTATTTTTTTTAGGCAAAAATACTGTTTTTTGGATGAAGTTCTCCTCTAATAATTAGACATCTGAAAGCGAAAAATTTTCATTGATGCAGTTTCAGGGGTTTTCCTTGAACCTGAATATGTAAATTAGACGAGTATTTTTTTCAAAAAATCTTTTGTGAAAAATTCAGTATTTACCACATCAATCAGTGCAAGCCTCAGGCTAGTGCTGTTAAGCAGGGTGACTATCTCTGCTATTCCAACAATTCAGTGTGGCTCAGGGCACTGCACAGGATTAACATATAACAAGAAATAACTCAGATATTGGGCATACCTCCCAACATTTTGGGAGTAAAAAGAGGGACAAAAACTTTTTTCCTTGTAGAGTGGCTAAATATTTTTGACCATACCCATTTTTGTGGTCACACTCCCTAATTGCTATGTTCATTTTACAAAATTTGGCAGGTAATGAAAGTTTGAAAATATTTTTCCTTGTCTAAACTTATTTTCTTTTCTCAGAATTGTTACAAAGCATCTTATTTGCACCTGTTAGCTGTTCTGGGCTCTCTGCCAAAAGCCAATTAAGTTAAAAACTGAGCTGTCAAAAGAGGGACTGTCCCTCTAAAATGGGACAGTTGGGATGTATGTATTGGGGGGGAGGGGGCAGAATTTAAAGCAATACACTGAAGCCATTGTTTCCAATATTCATCTGTAATAGGAATTTAATGGGTCTAACCCAATGATTTGGTTATTAAAGGGATTGTTCACCTTTGAGTTAACTTTTAGTATGATGTAGAGAGTGATATTCTGAGACAATTTGCAATTGGTTTTAATTTTTTTTATTGTTTGTGGTTTTATGGTTATTTAGCTTTTTATTCAGCAGCTCTCCAGTTTGCAGTGTCAGCAATTTGGTTTCTATGGTACAAATTACCCTAGCAACCCTGCATTGATTTGAATAAGAGACTGGAATATGAATAGGAGAGGGACTGAATAGAATGATAAGAAATAAAAAGTGGCAATAACAATACATTTGTAGCCTTACAGAGCATTTGTTTTTAGATGGTGTCAGTGACCCCCATTTGAAAGCTGGAAAGCTGGAAAGAAACAGAAGAAAAGTGCAAATTACTAAAAAACTATGAAAAATAAATAATGAAGACCAATTGAAAAGTTTCTTAGAATTGGTCCTTCTACAATATACTAAAAGTTAACTTGAAGGGGAACCACCCCTTTAAATGGATTCTACAATAGGATTTGGGTCCCAAAGAAAATATAAGTTTAAGGACCACAGATCTGTAATAATGGACCTGCACTAGTGATTTACTGGCATTTGATTCAACCTGGACCCCAGTAACATAACTAGCAGGGGGTGGGCCCAGTGCCATCCAACTGCAGAGGGATCTCAGCTGCCAGGTTTGGGGAGCTGTGACCCCAAAAATACAAACGGTGTCCCTGGAATTTCAGGTCATGGTATTGGCACTGCAGCATTTCCAATACCACGTCTGTATCCCTTTAATCTTTGTATATATTTACATGCTATAATTTACTTTAATAACAGAATAATGTCTTCATAATAACAATAATGAGATAATAATAAAGGGGTTGTTCACACTACAGTTAACGATTAGTACGGTGTGATATTCTGAAACCATTTGCAATAGTTTTTTTTACTATTTGTGTTTTTTTAGTTATTTAGCTTTTTATTAAGCAGCTCTCCTGCTTGCAATTTCAGCAATCTGGTAGCTAGGGGTAAAGCTACCTTAGCAACCATGCATTGATTTGAATAGGAGACTGGAATATGAATAGGAGACGTCTGAATAGAAAAATGAGTAATAAAAAGAGAGGGAGGAAGGGAACTTACTGGGAGTTGCAGCTGGACCGCAGACCATGAGACGTGGCTCCCATAGTAGGATTTCAGTATAAGGAGTGGGTCACCTTTCAGTTAACTTTTAGTATGGTATAGAATAGCCAATTCTATGCAACTTTCCTATTGGGCTTCATTTTTTATTTAAGCAAGAAAATTGTGACCCGTTTCAATTGGCGCTGATCCAGACATTGTGAGTCGCTATTTTGTGCTATGAAGATGTGGCTTTATTCCAACACACACTGCATATACATGGCAGTGGGTACGAGCAGCATCTAATGCGTTTCGTGCCCTTGCTGCAAGGGCACAAAACGCGTTAGTAGATGCATTGTGTGTTGGAATAAAGCCGCATCTTTATAGCACAAAATAGCACCGACTGAAACGGGTCACAACTTTCTTACTTAGATGTACCTAGGGTTGCCACCCAGCCGGTATTTTACCTGCCTAGCCGGTAAAACACCAGCCAAGGCTGGGCTGGTATTACAAATTTACCGGCACTGACGTCACGGGCCCCGCCCCCATGTCAGGGTTTAGCCATGGCAAAAGGTGGCAACTAGGGTATTTTACCGGCCTGGCCGGTATTTTTGATGGTTGAGCCCAATGTTATTAATAGGGAAAAAAGATAAATATATAGGAAGGCCGGTATTTTTTTCAAGAAAAGGTGGCAACCCTAGTGGCAACCCTATCCTCAGGATATCTCTGGAAATAAGTCAAATCAGTTGGACTTGCTGTGTTGATTTGACTTATTTCTACAGATATACCATAATGACCTGGATGAATGAGAATCTTCACAAAGATCCTCAGTAGAAATCAATCTCCTGTGGCTGTAAAGCCTGAGTGATGACATGAGAATGTCCTGAAATGGCCACCGTAAGCAATGCACGATTGAGTTTTTCGGCCCTTTAGCAGCTGAATGAAGGGGTGGGGCTGGGACTTGCAAACAGACCGCCCCTTTCTGACGTTACTCTCCCACCCACGTCCCGGCTGCCAGGCTGACACAGAATTTTCATAGAGACTTCCTCTAATCGTCAGTGTTATAAGCAGAGCTCGCTGTGAGGGGCTGTTCAGACTTTGTACCCTCTTCATGTTATGGTTCGCAACTTATGGAGAGTTATGAGGAGACAGTGACAACCAAGTTTTCCACAATGAAAGCGGCGCTGCTGTTGTTGGCTCTTCTCGGCTACACTGAAACTGTAGTGACGACCCGTGTGTTCCAAACCCTGTCCCACCTCAAGCCCCAGAGGGGAGATGATGTACAGACCGCTGCGGTCAGGGAGCTCCTCACACGGCTGCTCGGGGGCAGGGCCAGCGAATTCTCAGTGACTGTCAATAGCTCATTGGCTAAGGAAGGGCTGGACACCTACAGGCTGAGCTCGGGGCCAGGAGGCAAAGTCGTGATAGAGGGAAGCAGTGGGGTGGCTGCAGCCTCCGGCTGTTACAGATACCTGAAATCCTACTGTGGGAGCCACATCTCATGGTCTGGGGTTCAACTACAACTCCCAGTAACCCTTCCTCCTGTGCCCTCCCCGTTCACTGTCAGCACTCCGCACAGGTAATTCCATGGGGCTCGGGGCACAATTCTGCACATTGTTCTGTCTGGGCATGATCATCCCATTAAAGGGGTGGTTTACCTTTAGGCTTGTGACACACGGGCAGATTCTCTTCTTCTGGGTGACAATCTCCCCGAACTGCTTTCCCATGTCTTTCCATCTGCTACACAGGCAGATTTGATTTTTCATCCAAAAAGTAGCTCTGTGTGTCTTCACCTTAAGGGTAGTGACACACTGTCTGATTCGGGGAGATTTAGTTGCCTGACGACTAAACGCCTGTTCTTCTAAATGAAAATCTACCGGAACTAAGGCAACTTCAGAAAACGAAGCACCGCGTGTGCTTAGAGCAGGCGACTCTTCATTAGACAGGAACGAAAGACACGCAAAGGCAGTACGGTGTGATTGTCGCCTAGAAGAACAGGCGATTAAATCTCCCCGAATCTGCCAGTGTGTTAGGCCAGACTGGAAGATTTGGGGAGATTTGTCACCTAGCGACTAATCGCCTCTTCTTTGGGGTGACAAATCTCCCCAAACCTCTTCCCCCTGCCTTCCAGCGGCTTTAATGAATAATCTCCTGCACTTATTCACACGCGGCGCTGGCTTTTCCGAAGTTGCTCAAAGTTGCCTCCTGAGGCAGTTTAAGGCGATTTCGGGAAAGCGCAGCGCCACGTGTGAATAGTCGCAGGCAATTATTCATTTAAACTGCTGGAAGGCAGGGGGAAGCGGTTAGGGGAGATTAGTCGCCAGGTGACCAATCTCCCCGTACTTTACCGTCTGGCCTGAGCCTAACTTTTTGGACAGAAACATTCTGCGATTTGGGGAGATTAGTTGCCTGGTGACAAATCTTTTCTTTGGGGCTACTAATCTCCCCAAATTGGGGATAGAATGAAAATTGCCGGCGGTATGGCACACGGAGTGTTGCCTTCAGAAAACAAAGCACTCCAAGTGCCATACCTTTTTGCCGCAGCGGAGGCAGGTCGGGGAGATTAATTGCCCCGAAGAAGATATTTGTCGCCAGGCGACTAATCTCCCTGAATCGCAGCGTGTGTCTCTGCTATTAGTATGTTATAGATGGTCTGCATTATTTATTTTTTGTAGTTTATTTTTTTTAATTATTTGTCGCCTTCTGTCTCTTTCCAGTTTTCCAACAGGGGTCACTGACCCCATCTAAAAACTAATGCTCTGTATGTCTACAAATGTATTGTTATTGCTACTTTTTACTACCCATCTTTCTATCCAAACCTCTTTCCTATTCACATACCAGTTTCTTATTCAAATCAATGCATGGTTGGTAGAATAATTTTGCCCTTAGCAAGCAGATTGCTGAAATTGCAAACTGGAGAGCTGCTGAATATAAAGCTAAATAACTTGACAAATACAAGCAATAAAACGTTAAAACCAGTGGTCTCCGAATATCACTCCCTACACCATACTAACAGTTACCTTAAGGGTAAACACCCCGATTTATTATTATCTCATTATTATTGTGTTGAAATGATTCTGTTATAATAGTACATTATAAAATATAAATATATATATAAAGGTTAAAGGGATATAGACATGGTATTGAAAATATTGAGGGGCCAATCCTAGAACATGATATTCCAGGGATGGCTGTTGGTATTTTTGGGGGCACAGCTTCCTCAATTTTCCCTCTGCAGTCCTTAAACTTATTTTTTCTTCGGGACCCAAATCCTATTCAAAACTAGTGTAGGCCCATTATTATAGAAAGCAATGGATTCATTGTACTGCCTTAAATCCTGCCCCCCCCCCCCAAATCTGTGTAATTTTTGTTATGCGCTAATCGTGTAATAAAAAAATCCTTTCCTTTAGTCAAGGTGTAGTTCCCCAAGCCACGCTGAATTGTTGGAATAGCAGAGATTCACCCTGCTTTCTCTCAACAGCACTAGCCTGTCAGTCTGACATGCAGTAAATGCAGGTGTGGGATCTGTGATTCAGAATTCCCGGGACCTGGGGTTTTCCAGATAACTGATATTTCCATAATTTGGATAACAGATATTTCCATAATTTGGATCTTTATCCTTCAGTCTACTAGAAAATCATGTAAACATTAAATAAACCCAATCAAGTATTGGACTGGCCCAGCGGGACACCAGGAAAAAACCCGGTGGGCCCTGAGCTTAATGGGACAGTCCCCTCTCCCGATTGGATCCAACAAAAAAAAATTATTCTAGGTGCCGCGCACCGACATCGGAGCATGAGTGCGGCACCTATTCACAGAGTAGCGCCTAGTGGCACATACACACGGGCGCGTGCAGCATAGAAGGGGGGAACGTCAAAGTAGGGGGCGGGGGCCCTGGACAGTAGTCCCGCTGGGCCCTGGGGCCCCCAGTTTGACCCTGAAGCCAATAGGCTGGTTTTGCTTCCAATAAGTATTAATTATATCTTAGTTTAGATCAAGTACAAGGTACAGTTTTATTATTACAAAGATTATGTATTTGGATTATTTGATTATAATGGCTAATTCTAAGTAACTTTTCAATTGGTTTTCATTATTTATTTTTTATAGTTTTATAATTATTTGCCTGTTTCTTCTGACACTTTGTAGCTTTCAAATGGGCGTCGCTGACCCCTTCTAAGGGCTGTGGCAGACTAGCAGATTGCCTGCTCCCTTCCCACCGCCTGTTTGAAAATGCCTAATGAAAGAACTAACCATACATTCTCATTGGGTTTGAATTGAATTGCTAATGAAATCCGTGTCTGTTTGGCTGTTTGTAGTCTCGGCACTGTATGTTCTGTCACCTGAAACAAAATAGCAGAAGCCAACTGAATCTCTTTGAAGCACAGCAAACAGAATGGGTTGTGTGATGCTGCCGGTTCTGGTCTAGTGAGTTGCACAATACTTGGTTTTCTACAAGGAACAATTTCTTTCAAATCAACTGAACCATATTGTCTTATTTCCTCTTTTTCTTCTCATGTGACTGCTGCATTGTTATTTAGCTGCTCTGCGCATCTTGTATTATATCTGTATTTGTCATGTTTTAGTAGACTCTGCTGCTGGGAGGGTCATAGTGTTACGTCCCCAATATCTTGTCTGCAGGGCCGCCATTAGAAATCACGGGGCCCCGCACAACAAAATTTTCGTGGGCCCCGCCCACACTGACACCCAAGCCCCACCCCTGGTGGTCACGGCTCCCTTATAAG
>CM044439.1:25436318-25447211 GCA_024363595.1 Xenopus borealis | reverse complement strand
CGATTTGTCGCAGGCTACAAATCTCCCTGCAATCTCTTCGTCTGGAAGAGCCCTTAGAGGTCTCCAAAGAGTTCATATAACCACATCAGGTGACTTCGAATATGCTCATTTTATGCTGTATAATTAGCATATACAGGTTACTTACATCTGTAATAGGACACTGAGAAATCTGGGGGTAATGCCTACTCAACTTGCATAAGAAAATAGAGAAGTGTTATTAGTCAAGATCAGAAATGTATAGATAAAAACTTGTAGCAACTTGTTTTCTGTAGAATTTATCTGCCTGACGGGAAACTAAATGTGTTGAAAGCATGGCCCCTCCTATTGGAACTGGTGGGCGGAGTTGTCACAGGGATTTACCTTGTGCTCACTTACAGGGTATTGAAATGTTGTGACCTGTAATGATCACATGACCTAACATTGCTGTAAGTTTAGTCAGTTGCCAGACAGGTTGTGTGTTTCTATGTCGTTCAGTCTGTAGAGCAGAGGTTCTCAGATGTTTTACACAGTCTCACTATCAATGCCCAAAATTTAGCCAGACCCCCTCCTATATATATCTATGTATAATTTTAGTAACATCGTACTGACATTTCTGTTCCAATTAAAGGAGAATTCAACCCTTTAGCAAAAAAATCCGTACCTCCTCTCCCCCAGCCTAACTGCCCCCCTGGCAAATGCCCCTAACTTTTCACTTGCCCCTCGGCGCAGATTCATGCATTAAAGTTCCACGCAGCTATCTTCGGTAAGCTGAGACGGAGAAGTGGTGCATGTGCAGTTTACAATTTGTCGGTTTGTGACAACTGCGCATGTGCCGAAAAGGGACCGAAACTGCCAAAGCGAAGGAAGAAGACATGGAAGATGGCTGCCTTGAACTCTAATGCCTGATTCTGCCTTCAAAGGGTAAGTAAAAAGTTAGGGGCATTTCCCCGGGGGGGGGGGGGTATGAGTTTTTTTGTTAAAGGGTTGTAGTCTCATTTAAAGTTATTTTGAGGTGCAAAATCCCAGCATTTAAAAACTGACCTACTTGGTCTGTCATTGCCCTTTGGTGACCTGCCATTTCAATGGGTTTTTTTGTCAGTTTTTCCCTTGTCTTTAGTCACATTATTTTATTTTGGTGCAACACTTGCAGGCACTTATTTCACTTCCAGGGCAGATCTAGAGCAAAGGCAAAGTCAGTACAAAGAGGAACTAGTGGCTGCATACAGAATATAGACACAAAGACCACATATTAAGGAACAAGTGTACTGCTACCAACATACAGACTATATGATTGTACACATAGGGAGACATGCACAGTCATATGGGCAATTGTCCAGTCAGCACCTTATTATAAAAGGGGAACTCTACCCCCAAAAAAATAAATTTAACTTTGTGAAAGAAAATATAATTCCAAGCAACTTGCCGATATCCATCCATTCCTCATTCTCATGGGGTTTATAGTTATGTGTAACTGTCGTGTTTGTCTGTTGCTTTCTTTTTCTCTGAGTCTGATCTCAAGACAATGTCAAGGTGTTAGTTCTACTCCAGTTCTGCTAACCAGCTGGATCCTGCTACAGTGTTTTATGAGTCAGAACCATCAATGCAGAGAATATAAACCACCAAATTTCTTTCAATAGCAATTGCATTTACACATGATAAAAACAAAAGGGTATAATTCCTTTAATGGGATCCAGAGTAAAATAATTTGTGGAATCAGGCACATTATGATTGCTAATATTTGTGGCGTCTCCTGTTTTGTCTCATAGGGTCTTTCCCAAAGTTACTGTGAGCAGACTCGGTGGATGGAGCAATTTTAACTGCACATATTCCTGCAGTTACCTCCTGGATCCAGAAGATCCTCTGTTTCAATGGATTGGGGAACTCTTCCTGGGCCAGATGGTTGCGTCCTTTGGCACTGACCATATCTATAACGCAGACACATTTAACGAGATGTCCCCCACATCATCTGACCCAGGCTACTTGTCGGCAGTCAGCGGTGCTATATTTAAATCCATGACGAAAGGTAAATGTAATAAAGAGTGGGGGTAATACATTTTTTGTATGGGAAGATGTAATTTCCTTGGACATATATGGCATAAAAACTGGTGTATATGTTTAGCACATTGTGCAGGGTATCATCCCATTACTTGCCCCCTCCATTTTGACCCCTCTGCTTCATAAAAAACTATTTGGGTCTCAGTTGTGCCTAGAAACACTTACGCCCATGACTCTCATGATATACAGGCACTGGTGCTCCTTTAGCACATCATATACCCCCAAATTTTAGATCAAATGAGACTGGACAGCACTCAAAATGCTTCAGGGACAGGGATTTATAACCTATGGGTCACCATGATGATGTCTTATATAGGAGACTATGGAGATCATGGAATCCAGTTGGATGGCCCTTACTCAGTTCGTTTTATTTGAGTACATCATTCTTATATGGATAATTACACAGTATGTGAATGGGTGTGCATAGGCTTTCAGCATCACTCCGAGAAGAACCCAGGGATTGCGAGGCTAGGTTTTCCAAGAGGTTTCTCCAATAAATGCACAGAATCCTTTATGTAAACATCACAGCATGCTTAAATGTATGCATGCCATAACTTGCAATGTCCCTGTCTTTGCAGTTGATCCTGAAGCCATATGGTTGATGCAAGGTTGGCTGTTTATAAACAACCCATCATTTTGGCAGCCCGCTCAGACTAAGGCCTTGTTACACGGTGCACCTATTGGCAGAATCCTTGTCCTGGACCTATTTGCAGAGACTGTACCTGTTTACCAGAAAACCGAGTCTTTCTATGGCCAACCCTTCATCTGGTGCATGCTTAATAATTTTGGGGGGAACCATGGTTTGTTTGGTAACATTGAAGGTGTTAATAGGGGGCCCTTTGATGCTGTCAACTTTCCTAACTCTACAATGGTGGGCACAGGGTTAACCCCTGAAGGCATTGAGCAAAATGACATGATATATGAGTTTATGAATGAAATTGGTTGGAGTTCCAAACCCATCAACCTGACCGAATGGATATCCAACTATTCTGACAGACGCTATGGGCAGAACAATGCAGATGCTAGGATGGCATGGCAAATACTCCTCAGGAGCGTCTACAACTGCACTCAGATTCTGCACAACCATAACCACAGCCCACTGGTCCGTAGGCCCTCTCTAAATATGAACACAGATATTTGCTACAACAAGGCGGAAATTTATAAGGCATGGATGTTCATGCACAATGCATCCTCCTCTCTTGGAATGAGCAGCACTTTCCTCTATGACTTAGTGGATATCACTAGGGAGGCTGTTCAGCAATTAGTCTCAGAGTATTACTTGGACATTAAGGAGGCTTATCAGAAAAAGGCTCTTCAGCAGCTGATGACTGCAGGAGGGGTCTTGGTTTATGACCTTTTGCCTGAGCTTGATAGTCTTCTTTCCAGCCAACCTGGGTTCCTGCTGGGCTCATGGCTAAACTCAGCTAAATCAATGGCTTCCACTCCAGAGGAAGCTGCCTTGTATGACATGAATGCACGCAACCAGATTACCTTATGGGGCCCAACAGGCAACATCCTGGACTATGCCAATAAACAATATGGTGGACTGGTGCAGGATTATTACTCCGAGCGCTGGGGCCTCTTTGTCTGGTTTCTCGTTCAAAGTCTCAACAAGGGGGATCATTTTAATCAAGAAAAATTCAACAAGGCTGTCTTTGTTTTAGAAGAAGACTTTGTTTACAATGGCAAGGAGTACAAGGCAAGCCCTACTGGAGACACCCTTGAGATAGCCAATAAGATTTATCTGAAGTACCACCCACAAGCTGGAAAGAGAAGGTTCATCAATAAGAGTTGAGACCTCAAACTGAGGCTCTAATGAGGGAATTTACGTTCATAGTAGAACCCGCCATACTGATGCCTAAATATGACTTTGTCCTCCAGTTCCTTATTTTCTTTCTGCCTCTTGGCAGATATTCTTTTGATTTTGTTATAATGATCGATTTTTCAATCGTCCTCTGATTTTTATAAAGATGTATTTTTCTATTTCCCATCCACCCTGGTACAAATTTTGGTACTGATTGTGAGCATTAGAGAATTATGTGGAACTGGTTTTAGAAGTCTAGATTGCTACGTCCTAAGCTGTGGTATTTTCTCTTGGGCTTGTTTTTTTAAATGCATTGTCCTGGCTTCCTCGCATGGATCCTGGCTTTCACTCTCTCTTCTCCCTGTCCATGTTGTTTTAGATTCAGTTCCCGATCACTTCCCCTTTACATTTTCCAGCCCTTCTTATATTTCAAACATTTGACTTTGTTCTCTCACCCCACCAAATCTCATACCAAGTCTGCCATCACTCTCTCTGACTCCCTTCTCTCTCATCACTCACTGCTTATTTCTATTGCTTCTATACTGAGTACATTATTTGGCATAAGTAAAGAACAGACCTAATATAGTTATCCTCAATGTGTCCCTATGCATTTTTGCATCAGAAATCTCATACTATTTGGTTAGGCTTGTTACTGGTGGATAATGGTCTGTATGAATGCTGTGCTCCTAAAGCACCCTATAGCCAGCCCATGGATGTTTTATCATCACTGTACTATGAAATATGTGTAACCATTTACATGAAGTTATGATTCGTTGCCACTATACTGATCATCATTAACACTCACCACATATCATTTTGATCATCATTGGCACTTTGTTTATACTGTTTGCTCAGTTCCTAAACAATCTGCTGAAGTCATATACATGCTAGGATTATTTTTGTTATAATAATTGTGCCAGGATGCTCTCTTTATTGTGAATATATATATATTACCGTGGTACTGAGCAGCACCTGTTTCATGACCGTAAATATGGTAATGTACACAAAATCAAATAAAAGAATGTGTGTTGCCCAGGTTTTTACTAATCTCTAAACCTGTCTTGTGTATCCCACCTGGGTTCAGACTGAAGGGTCTGAGGGTAAATGGGTTATCACAATTGCTCCCTTTTAAGTATCAGTAGCTGTTTTTTTTTTTTTGTAATCATTTTTATTGCTTTTACAACAAAGCAAGGTAAACCATTGTACAGTCTTAAAGGGCACCAATCACAGCTGAACTCAAATATTAATAACCTGACCAGTAGAACTGAAACATGTTTAATTAAACTACATATACAGTTTTTTGGGGGGAAAAACAGCAGTTTTTAAAAAAAATCACATACCATATAGATATCCCATCATACTTTGTCAAGTGGGTTCTTTCACTGAGGGAGTCCATACTGTGACTACAACATGCAAATGAGTTCACGAGCATGCTCAGATTGTAGCACTGCCCTGAGTATTCTACCCAGAATGCCTAGCTTTAGTAAACTCTAGAAGTATCAGGAGATTTCCCTATCTTATCCCCTGCTGGTGATGTCATTATGCAAATGAAGGGCACACAGCAACTTCCACAAGGTGGCAGCACTAACACAGAAGTTTGGCAGATTTCAAAATAGCTTAGAAGGTTTATTGGGCAACCAATAAATTTCAACTGAGCATGTGCGAGATTTCAGAGCTACAGTTGGCTGTGAAGATATAGGTAGGAGGAGTCAGTGAAATCCAAGATGTCTGCCTCAGCTAGAACTGCAGTAGAGATAGGGGAGATTTTGCAGAAGGTATAGTGAGCTGATGATTTACATTATACAAGCAATTCTAACTGTTTTAAAAATCGGATTTCTTGAACTTTCACATAGTGTATTTACTTAGTAAATTATTTTAGTTATGATTGGTGCCCTTTAAACAGAAACTCATAAGAGGAGATATGTGATACAAAGTATAAATTGGGGATGCAACAAATCCAGGATTCGGTTCAGGATTCGGCCTTTTTTTAGCAGGATTCTGCCGAATCCTTCTGCCTGGCCGAACTGAATCCGAATTTGCATATGCAAATGAGGTCCAGGGAGGGAAATGCCGTGACTTTTTGGCCCAAAACAAGGAAGTAAAAAATGTTCCCCCCTTCCCACCCATAATTTGCATATGCAAATTAGGGTTCGGATTCGGTTTGGTATTCAGCCAAATCTTTCGGGAAGGATTCGGGGGTTCGGCTGAATCCAAATTAGTGGATTCGGTGCATCCCTAGTATAAATACAGAAAATAAAAATAGAAGATTGGTGGAGATACATTTCACATTTAAATGTCATTCAAGTTTTCCATCCCGCCCAAGCCAGCTCAAACTTACACGGTGTTTCTTTGTATGTGATATGTTCCTGGAAAAGGGTTTTTCCACATCTGTGTAATAGGAGGATCTCCTGACAACCATTTGAGTGCTATGCATTTGCGTGGCAGGATAAGGGTTTGGGAGAGTCGGCTTCTTACGTTAAAAGACACCAAGCTGGGAGCCTCCTCCTACTCCTCATCCTCTACGCCATCTATAGCAAATTCCCAACTTCCTCTAAAATTTACTGTCAATCCTTTCTTATTTTTCAGTAACACTGAGTAAAGCCAGGATAGGGGGTGGTTTCTACAGAGGCTGGTGAGATATTCCAGCAAGTTTTCTAATGGGGATTTAGTTATTACAACCGGGGATAGTGGCCATTGAGCCTTAGCGGCCTGTTTAAGTTGGTAATATTGTAACCAGGCTGTAACCGCCACATCAAAGTCAGCCTCAAACTGTCCGGGAGTTTCAAATACCCCGTTCACATATAGCTCTTCAATGACCTGTATCCCCTGGGGCTGCCAAAATAGCTGCAATTCTGCATTCTGATAATGAGGGGTCCCCTCACTTTCCCACAGCAGAGTGTTTGGGGAGATTCCCTGGTATTGAATAATTTTCAATGCCGCCTCCCACACCTTGTAAAGTGTTCTTATCAGTGGAAGTCGGCAGTGGAAATTCTGTATATGTTCTAAGAATATCAGCAGTGGTATTGCCTCATTACCCCAGTACTTACTAAGAACAGCCAAAGAGGAGTCTGTTCCATCTCATTAAGACCACGACAGGAGATGCTGGAGTTGTGATGCCAGGTAATAGGATCTCCAGTCTGGGAGGGCCATCCCACCAACACAAATGTCTTGGTATCTGAGTCTAGCCGTGGAAACACCTGTTTCGGTATGAATATTGGAGAATTTACGAATATGTACAGTAGCTGCGGCAAGAAAATTATTTTGCAAATAGCCAATTTGCCGGTGGTGCTAAAGGGAGGGAGCTCCATGCCTTCATTTGACTGGATATTTAATTAAGTATGGGGTTCAAATTATCTTGCAAATTATCTTTTCATAAAGGTTATTCCTAAATAGTGGAGTTTGGTAACCCATTGTAGGGGTTTGCCATTTAGTTGGTAGCGAGGGGCTTCATGATCCAAAGGAAATATGTAAGATTTGTATAAGTTTATAAGTGAACCCAAATGTTTAACCGTGAAGGAATCTGTCTAGGAAATCAGCTGGGTCTGCCAGAAAGAGCAACATATCGTCTGTAATGCTATCTTTTCCTCTCCTTCCCCATACCTGCAGCCAACAATAGTATCATCTGCCCTAACAATAATGGCAAGCACTTCAATGCTATATTTACAGTCTCTTGAGGGGGAGGGCGGTCCCCAACAAATAGCAATTAGCCCCGTTTTGTTCCTCACCTTAAATGGCACCTTGAGTCTGATCCAATACATCATGTAATAATTTTATGAAAATGAGAGTAACGGCAGGGGCATTTCTGCAATGAGGCAAGGTGAGGCATGGTAGTTAGGGGGTGTGGTCACAAAAAGGGGCGTGTCCCAAATGTTGCCGCCCTACTTGCGACAATTGTTTTTGTCACTCTTTTTACTTCCAAGATGTTGGGAGGTATGGATTATAACCATAATCACGCCCAGGCACAGATTTATGATATGGGCTCCCCTAGGCCAGACGGTCTTGTGACTGCTCCTCACCAATCTAGGGTTGCCACCTTTTCTGGAAAAAAATACCGGCCTTACTATTTACGTATCTTTTTTTTCTATTAATAACATTGGGATCAACCATCATTTCTTTAAAATACAGGCCAGGTGTAGGTAGGGTTGCCACCTGGCCGGTATTTTTGATGGCTGATCCCAATGTTAATAGGGGAAAAAGCATACCTCCCAACTGTCCCTCTTTTGACAGCTAAACCTGCAGTCCCTCATTTGTACTTGAAAGTCCCTATTTTCTCTGCACTGAACAGCCAGAAAAAGAAACAAAGTTTCTAACTTAATTGGCTTTTGGCAGAGAGCCCAGAATAGGTAACAGGTGCAAATAATATGCGTTGTAACAAATTTGAGTTAAGAAAATAATTAAATGAAACAGTTTAGATAAGGAGAAATATTTTCAAACTCGTAATATACCAAATTTTGAAGAATGAACATGGTAATTAGAGAGTGTGGCCACAAGAATGCGCGTGAACAAAAAATTTAGTCACACTACGTGTGAAAAAAAATGTTGTCCCTCTTTTTAAATGTTGGGAGGTATGAAAAAGATAAATATATAGGAAGGCTGGTATTTTTTTAAGAAAATGTGGCAACCCTACACCGATCCCCCCCCCCCCCATACTGTACATAAGCAGGTTTCCTTATATTTTACAAGATGGGACACTTTATTCAATATTTATTTTCTCCCTTACATTTCCCCCCTAATAACATTCACAACAGGTCTGGACTAGGAGTCACAGTAGACCCCCACCAGCCCACAGTGAGTGTCTATAGCAACTTACAGCAGCCCAGTCTGGGACTATTTCACAAACATTATTTTTCCTGGGTTGCAGGTAGCCCTAATCCTGGATGGTACTCATGTGACTGCCAATAAGCACAGCTGCCGGGTCTTGCTTTATAGCAGCGATTCTGGGTACAAAAATCAACATCTCCCAGACTCTCAAATAATTTACCAGAAAAACTCATACAGCACTGGCTGCTGCATTGGAAAGAGTCAGCCTGCTCTGTAAAACATGCACTCCCAACAATATTGTATACATAATATAAATATAATACATGTGCCCGTGAGATTTGTGTATTCCACTGTACATAGCTGAACAGAGTGGTCGACGGAGAGACCGTCGTGAAGATATTTCAGGCGCTCAAACGGACAGCCTCGTGACGTCATCGGCGCGCGACGAGAGTAGGACCCCGGGCTAGTAAAGAAGCGACAAGGAACGAAATTGGGGTCGATTGGCAGTAACTGCGTGTGATTCCACTGTGAGTGCTGCTGTATATCTGTAGCGAGTATCTCGCCCGAATCCGGGCACTGTCACTCACTATTAGTCGTATTATACCTGCACTGCCCTGGTGGTTCCACTCAAACTCTGTTGCTCTTTATTTCTGCTGAGTGTCTCAGCTCTCCCAGGCCTGCAGGGTATTACTGCAACTATTATTGTACAGCCAGATAATGGCCAGGGCACCAAACTGTTACTCTATATATAAGTGATGAGCATCTCATCCCCTCCCTTCCAAAAACGGTATTACTATTATTATACTGCCAGGTATTGCCCTGGGCCCTCACTCTGTTACTCTGTATTATTGTTGAGAATCTCACCCCACAGGTCAGTCAGTGTATTCCTGTGAATGTTATAATAATACAGCCAGGTATGTAATGCCCTGGGCCTAGGGTTGCCACCTTTTCCTGAAAAAAAAAATACCGGCCTTCCTATATATTTATCTTTTTTAACTATTAATAACATTGGGATCAGAAATACTGGCCAGGCTGGTAAACCTACTGGGCCCCACTTTATTACTCTGTGTTACTGCCCTGGGGCCTCACTCTATATTACTGCTGTATATCCTCCCCCTCCAGGGTTTTACTATTTCATTATTCTTGTAAAACCAAAAAACAAATCAGTATCCTGTTGCCCCAATCTGTTATTCTATATTACTGTTGAGTATCTCACCCTCCCAAGCCCACCATGATATTACTGTCACTATTATCATAGAGCCAGAAACTGCCCTGGATCTCACTCTGTTACTTTATATTACTGTTGAGTATCTTACCCCCCCCCGGTTCAGTCACTATTATTATACACTATATCGCTTTTTAAAGCATCGGGTGCACAGCTGTGTTCCTCTGCAAAGGAGTATATCCGCAGTATTGCAGTAAATCCAGCAGCACTCTGATATGTGAGTCAGGCTATTCCAGCCCTTTATCAATCACCCTCCCAGTTCAGTCACTATTATTATACAGCCAGATACTGCCCCGGGCCCCACTCTGTTACTTTATATTGCTGTTGAGTATCTCACCCCCTCCAGTTCATTCACTATTATTAAACAGCCAGGGACTGCCCTTTGTACCTACTCTGTTATTCTATATTACCAATGAGTTTCTCACCCCATGGCCAGTCATAATATTACTGTTACTATTATTATTCTGCCAGGCAGTGCCCTGGGACATTATTGTGTTACTGAGGATCATCTAACCTGTTAAGGTGTAACTATCTGACAACAACCATGTATGAGACTTTGTTCATTGGTCACATACCTTGTGTTTTCTCATTAGGTAGATTTTGGGGTGGCACAGTTGTTGGAGGTCCATCTCCTATGCAGAAAGGCAAGCTATTATTTTGTAATGCCCCTCCCCCCACCCCCTTTAGGTCTTGGCCTTCTCATGACTGCAGTGGTTGAATAAAGTCTAATTACTTGTTAGATTGGCTGTCAGGCATTGATATTGGCAAGGAAAGTGTTTGACAAGCATTAATTCAATGAGATACCAACTGAATGTGCTAAATAAGTTCCAGGATGATTATAGGGTCTCATGGGAAGTCGGTGCGAAATTCAGGCTATCCTTCTGTTTTCAGGTGTCTTGAGGCTGTGAGGAGGCTTTTTCTTCATGCTCAGTATCATGCTGGTGATGTTCTGAGAGGACCTGCTTATGCCCTAACGTGGCATTCTTGACTTCTTTAAAACATTTGCATCCCATGTGCTCAGTAAGTGATTATTGTATGCTATATGTATGTTATATGTGCTCCTGTCCAC
>CM044439.1:25345575-25356364 GCA_024363595.1 Xenopus borealis | reverse complement strand
GCCAGGCAAAGGGCAAGTAAGAGGGAGGTGGGGACTGAAGTAGAGCAGAACACTTCTGCTAGAGACAGGGTCGCAGTTAAAACTTAAAGAAATAGAAAAAAAAAACATTATTTCCCTTCAAAAGTGTGCCCCCCCCATGACTGCGCCCTAGGCAAGCGCCTACTCTGCCTACCCCTAGTTCTGGCCCTGGGAGTATCTATAGAATATGAATAGAGAATAGAATATCTACAGAGTACAGAGTATCTAACATGTATCACAAATATATACCCAGTGTGTCTTCAGTATAGATGTAAAGAGAGAGCTTACCGCTATACATGGTGGGCCCGGTACATACGCCCCAGACCTTCAGTAAGGGGAGCAATCCAAGAAACATGTAAAGAGACTGGCACAAGCCTGGAACCCACGAAATAGTGAAGCCACAGTCAGGTTGTAAAAGGTTAAAAGGCTTACATTTCCAAAATTTAAGAACCATCAGCGTGACGCGTTTTGTTTCCAAAAGACACTAAGTCATAGGCTTAACATTAAACATTACAATCACACTATTTAAAAGAAAAATAGCCAATAGAAGACAAGTGGGTGGTACTGTGAATTATGTCATTTAAAGAGATACATTTCTCAGTTCTGAGATCCCTTATATACGTCTAAGGCTAGTTCATTATATACAGGTGAACTCAAATAGGAAATACATATTTCAAATGATTACAAAAACATTTGTAAAAGGGGAGAAAAAGCAGAAAGAGTGCTGACTATTATGCATAGCAGGAGACATCAAAGCCAAAATTCAGGCCAAGAGGTTGCCTAGTGCCCAAGTAAAAAATCCACTTTGTTTCTGTTTTTAATAACTCAGAATATATATTTACACCTCTTATATTAGGAATTACTCTATCTATGCCTGTAAGCATTCTTAAAAATGTCTAACAATTGGTGTCTGTGACTCTTTGTTCTTAATATTAAAAATATGTTCTCTAATTCTCTCTTTCAAATGTTGGCTTGTTTTGCCTACATATTTTTTATTGCATTTTTTCAAAAGTGAGAAGATAGATTACATTTTTTGTGTTACAATTGATAAAATGTTTGATTTCATAAATTTTTGTTGCAGTGGTTGAGATGAAATTCTTAGTCACAGATATATACTTACATGTAATACATATCTAACATGTATCTATAGAGTATCTACAGAATATCTATAGAGTATCTATAATCTACAGAGTATCTATAGAGTTTCTATACAATATCTATAGAGTATCTAACATGTATCTATAGAGTATTTATAATCTACAGAGTATCTATAGAGTTTACATACAATATCTATAAAGTATCTAACATGTATCTATAGAGTATTTATAATCTACAGAATATCTACAGAGTTTATATACAATATCTATAGAGTATCTAACATGTATCTATAGAGTATCTAGATACAGAGTATCTATAAAAGTATAGAATATTCATAGAGCATCTATAGAGTATCTACAGAGTATTGATAATACACAGTGTTTCTATAATGTATCTACAGAGTATCTATAGAGTATATAACATGTATCTATAGAGTATCTAGATATAGAGTATTGATTATATAGTATCTACAGAGTATCTATAGAGGATAGAGCATCTATAGAGTAGCAAGGGATGAAGTAAAATAACATCATAGCAGCTGATGTTGAAGAAAGACACGTTCATCAGTTTGAGTCTTGCCTGGAATAATCTGTAGTTGTAGCTGATGAAGAAGAAGGTGAAAAATTCAGGTACCCAATCATAAAACACTAGGGATATTTCTAGGACTCAGGTACCCAATCATAAAACACTGGGGATATTCCTAGGATATCCAGGCAAAGGGGCAGTATTGAGGACACAGGGCCGCCATCAGGGGGGCACAGGGAGTACCGGGCCTGGACCTAAAGGTAGTCCTGCACTTTTTGAATTAGCCTGGGCAATGCCAAAGTCATGCGCAGAACCACCGAAGTCCCAAATTGCCAAAGAACCAAAGATCTGAAGTTTTGAAGATCCAAAGCACCAAAGACCTTAAGACGAGAATGGAGCCGAAACAGCGAAAAGACCCAAAGCCATGAAAAGACCCCAAATTGAAGTCCTGAAGCTGCGAAAAGGCCCTAAGCCAGGAAAGGAGCCGAAGTTGAATCGCCGAAAAGACCCAAATCCACAAATGTAGTCTAAGGTAATGCATTTTTAAAACTTTTATCAAACCCCTGGCCACCAATGTTTTTTTAAAATATTTAATAAGGCTTTAATAAGGTTTCTTTTAAACTTGTAAGGGGAAACCGTGGCCACCAATGATTTTTTTTTACATATTCTATGGGGCCCCTGACCTCCAATGTTTCTTTTCAACTTATTAGGAGGGGCCATGGCCACCAATATTTTTTTAACTTGTAGTGGGGCCCTGATCACCAATGTTTTTTTTTTAAATGTTTATGTGGGACCCTGGCCACCAATGTTTTTATTTAACTTATAAGGGGCCCTGACCACCAGTGGCTTTTTATAACTTGTGTGGGGAGGGGGGTTTACCATTTTTAGCAGTGTCTGTGTGGCCTTTTTTCTGTAGTGTGGGGCTAGGGGGTGGGGCTGGGGTGGAGTGGGCGGAGTCCAGGGACCCAGAAAACTTTGTTGGACGGCGCCCCGTGATTTCTGATGATGGCCCTGTGAGGTCATCCCATTAAGTTACTTTCCGTTTAGGGAACCATAGTTATTAACAAGTAACTTATATTCTATCTGGTGAGAATGTGGAAAAGGGAGAAATGTATTGATTTATTGGCCTTTGTGTGCTGTCATGCCTCTACATACCATCATGAGCTGAGTCCAGTGCACAAGCACAAGGAACTGTGATGGGGGCAGGCGAGAGGGTTGTGATTGTGTCATTCTGGGGCAGAGTTATGATATTCCGGGGTCGGGTTTATGACATTTCAGGGCAGAGTTACAGAGTATCGCCAGGAAGGACTGCAGCCCTTGGATTATGTGAGTAGGGGAGAGGGGCGGATCTGAGGAAGGCCTTGGCTGGTACTTCACCTTCTAGGCCAGTGAAATACCGACTAGATGGCAACCCTATGCACAGTCCTAGTGCCCGCTGCCACCCCAGCGAGTGCATGAGCACAAGCACCAGAACACTGGGGAGCTGCTTCCTATAAATAAGCGGCTCGGTGCCATGCCACCCCTAATAATGTGCTGCCCTAGGCCAGGGCCTTTGCGGGCTCACCACAAATCTGGGAATGTCTGTCTAGCAGACTATCTGATCATAAAGAAGCATACATTAAATATAGATTTACAGGTCAATTACTGTTAATTGCATCCTCTATAAACCTCTTATTATATTGACTGTTGATTTCTCCAGTAATAAGAGGTAGGAGGAGTCACTCAAGCAACTGGGCACGGCTCTGGGTTCTGAGTGTTATTAATGAAGGTGTGTAAAGAGTAAATAGGATATAAATATATTTAATGATGTTTTCCTATAATGTCAGCCTTGGTGTGTTGGTGATGGTACCTGTAATTACAGTGTGGCGGGTGTCACCTGAACTTGTCTGTAGGAGCTCTCCTATGGATCAGTATCCCGTGTTTCTACAGCTGTTGGCTGGCAGGGGATGCTGGGATATTGGCAAAAGCTAGTAAGGCTTAGGCTGATGTAGACAAGACTTTTACCGAGTCAGATCACAGAAAAAGGAGGATAACAATGAAATGGCCCAATGGGTCCAGCAATAAGCAGAGCTCCACCTTTGTGTTTATAGAGAGTCTGATCCACACCCTGCGGAATGAGGCACCTCGGGAGGGGAACTGGTCTGAACCTGTCCTAGCCAAGGCTGATTTAGTGCCATGACTCAGTGTCAGTGATGCAGTTCTGCTAGTAGGAGCCTTGATTTCATTCTGCTCAGATGCAACCTTGAGAATGTTCTGTCTTACATAATAGGAATCACATTGCAACCATGGTAACAACCTACTTGTATGGGCTCAGAGGAAACTAGAGTACCTGAAGAAAGCCCGCCCTGTAGTGATGTGTGGGCTGGCCCGATACCCACGGGACCTGCAGGTCGGCGGGTTTGGCCCAACCTTGCTCCCCCATTTGCGGGTCCCCCGTTTCCGAGTTGAGCTCTTATGCCTGCTCTCCCCAACCCTGACTTTACACTGCTGGCTTCCGACTTCCGTTTTTATAGATGAGTGGCTGAGTGCTCGCCCCTTGTGTGACATCATCGGCGGGGCTGCACGGGTCTATAAAAGGAAGGGGGTAGTCGGGCATGGGTGGGCACATATTGAGGAAGGTCGGGTCCGGGTCAGGTGTGGTTCGTGGAAAACTCAACCTGTAGACCTTTCAGACTGTGACCGTAATTTAACTCTGCAAGCCAAGGAGCTAGTAATGTGGAGTAGTGGAGATAGACCACACAACTGTCATTTTACATGAGGATGTTGGAGTGGGCAGCTCTCAGCTGGCATGGATGGGGCAAGGTGACTGCAGCACTTTTGCTTTGGTACCATAGCCATAGGCTAGTCACTAGAGTAAGCAAACACTAGTCACTGAGGGACCCTGCTGACAGCCAAGGGTAAACACTGAACCTACATTCCCCAAAAGATTAAGCTGGATACCCTGTGTGTTTGGGCCCCAGTATCTTTAGTATAGGACTGATACCAATCAGTGAGAGATCATGGTGACAATGCAGGGTTGCAGCTGAGCAGGAATCACCAAATCCAGGGCTGTCCAGCTGGAGTCTTGTGTTGCTTGAGTTGCAGGAACTTGCCTAGTGACCTCTCCGTTCAGCCTAATGACCCTGCCCAAGGCATTCAGGCCGCAGAGCGATGGTTATCGGGAGGAAAGATGTGCAACCTCTGTGTGACAGCCATGAAACGAGATGTATCTATCAATGAGATCTTAACATGTTCGATGATTGAGTTGATGATCATCTGTCCATTTAAACTAACTCTGCAGATCAGTTGCAAATGTGTGTGTGTGTGGAATGTCCAAGCCCTCAAGCTCTTGTTCAATTTCAGACATGCCAACATTCCCCTTAGGGATGCCACCTGGCCGGTTTTTTACCGGCCTGACCGGTAGTTTTGATGGCTGATCCCAATGTTATTAATAGGAAAAAAAGCTGAATATATAGGAAGGCCGGTATTTTTTTAAAGAAAAGGTGGCAACCGTAATTCCCCTACAGATGAAGGTCAGACAGCCCTGGTATATGTGGAGAATTAGGTACAATAACACATGGGCACGTTGGTGGGGGACATTCCTCATGGAAATCAGAACCAGGTAGAATATATTGGTAGCTCCAAAGCTGCATCTGAAACCATAAATATCAATAATATTCTAGGGGATATCCAGTTTCTTCTAAAGAGACTCGTGGCACGGGGAAGAGACGTTCACTGCTTGAATAAAGGAGTGGTGATGGGGCAGATGAGTAGAATGGGTGACGGGAGGTGAGAAGAGAAATAGGGCTGGGGGCAAGTAAAAAAGGAATAAGGATCTTCTCTATACAGAGATGTGTCCTCTTACTACTTTTAGCACAGTTGGCTTTGCCTGCAGGTTGGTCTTACCCTCTGAATGTCCCAATCATCTCACTGGCTACAGGTTTACCTTCCACTGTGAATGTTCTGATGTTTGATTGGCTACAAGCTGATATTGTCCTATTAAAGTCAGAATGTTTTGCATATTTTAGCTCTCACTGACTACAGGTTGGTCTAGCGATGCGAATATTCTAATGCTGTTCTTAGATACAGCTTGGTCTAACTGTGTGAATGTTCTAATGCTCTGATTGTTCTCCAGATACATTTGAGTTGTTTCTCCTTTATTATCAAAATAATGACTATACAGTGACAAAAAAGTCACTTGCCCAGTCTAAAACTACCCATATATTGGCAGTTCTGCTCGTCTGGATAAGTTGCCAAATGAGTGGATCTTGCACCGATATGCTTACCTTGAGTGGTCGATATCGGGCTGAACCAAACGTGGACCCTAGGGCCCAATGATCAATCTGACAGGAATTTTAAACCTGCCCAATCAACACCTAGCTGATCAGATATCAGATAAGATATTCGGAGGCCCTTTATGCTGATTTTGTTGGCAGCTTTTCACAGCTGTGCATGGCCACCTTAACCATAGTCTGGGATAAATGATATGGCCCCTTTGTGAAAGGGAGGGTGTGCTGGGTGCACTATACCATCATGGAACCCTAAAGCGTTTCTTATATGATGGCTCTGGGCAGGGCTGGAACTAGGGGTAGGCATAAGAGGCACGTGCCTAGGCTACAAAGGTAGAGGGGCGCCAGGCACGTACCTCTTCTGACACCTTCCCCTAGTTCGGACCACTGTCTCCAGAAAGCTGTGGCAGCAGTTAATGCTGGTGTGCGCGCTTTGGCGCGTGCGCACTCCCTTCCATGCACTTGTGCTTTGGCGCCGCTTGCTCACTTCTGCACATGCTTGAGCTATTGGGGCGATGTAGTCGGCCGGGTTGCCTAGGGCGCCCGCCCAACTTGGTCCAGCACTGGGTGATTATGGGAAGTCAAACTGTACAAGATACTAAAGGCCCCCAGATAAGGGTCGATAAAAGCTGCCAACAGACCGAGTGTGTGGGGCTTCCCCAATTCATATCTGGCTGAAAGTCAGCCAATCTTGATTGAGCAGGTTAAAAAATTCCTTTGGATCGCAGCCGCATCTATGCGTGTATGCAGTCCTGCAATCCAAGCCTGTTTTGGATGCATTATGATCCGATCGTTGGGCCCTAGGTCCCACGATCGGATCAGCCCGATATCGCCCACTTCAATGAGCAGATTTCTGACACTATGGCCGCCTTTAGAGTATATTCAATGTCAGGACAGATGAAAAAAACCTTGACATGGCAGAAGAAACTGGGAGGCTAGAGTAACTTTTAATCCTATTCCACCACCCTAAACATATCAGACTCTCAGTACTGATGCTTGTGCTGCAAAACCTGCCCAAAGCAGAAAGGGACCATTATGTCAAACGCAGCGACCCTTTTAACCCATTGGCTTTCTCACACACACAGAGGCCCTTTTATTGGCCGAGACACAGAATCTTCATTCATTCACTTCTCCCATGGGGCAGCAACTCACCAAAACTTTCCAAATTCTACATCAAACATGAGGGCTTTCAGGCAAATTATGGGCTCTGTGCTCTCTAATTAGCCAGGGGCAAAAGCATTATTTATGCAAGGACAGGGACAGGTTTCAGCTCACAGTCAAAGGCTTCATTCAATCAGAATTAATTAAAATCTTATTAAAAATTGGATTTTAATTAAGGAAGACAATATATATATATATATATATTGTCTTCCTCTCTCTTTCTTCTGCTGTCTCATTACAGCTGCAGAGGGTCTGAATAAGTACAGTCTGGGGCCTCTGACATGCAAGGGCTCCAACAAAGCAGCAGGTGTGGGGATCAGGAGTGGGAACATATAGGGGGAAATTCAATAAAGCGCAAAGCGTCTATCGCCAGTGTGACATAATTTTGCATCTTCGCCGATTTACTAACAGTGTCCCTTACGACAATTCGCTAGCAAAGTATATAGACTAGCGCAAATTCACACCCTTACGCCAGGCGAAGTTGCGCACTGACGAAGGAACGTAACTACGCTAATTTTCTAAGATGCCCATTTTACCAAATGTTACCCCTCGTGCTAGACTTTGCTTTGCCAGGTCAGACCTGGCGAAGGTCAATACGATAGATAGGAGTTTGAAAAAAAACTTGAAATTTTATCTAAGTCTTTTATCCAAGTCTTTTACAAATTTTTAGGGGGATAGTCTGTAAATTGCATAATTTTTTGGGGGTTACCCTCCTTCCCCCCTACATTTCCTAACACATGGCAACTCAGCTATACAGGGGGCACATGTTTAGGGCAATAGGACAATTTTATTTTATTTATTAAAGGTTTCCTGGGCTTGTGTAGTGGAATGTAGTGGCAACTTCGATACTTTTCGCCTCCCTGAGCACAAATTCGCATTTTAGTGAATTAGCGGCAGAATGGTGAAAATTTGCCTGGCGAAGTCTGGCGAATTGCGACGAAGGTGTTGCTAGCTAAATATATTTGTATTAAACATATTGGAGGGAGGTACCATATTGTTTCCCTTAGATGGTAGAACACGGAGGTATAGAATATTGTGTGTCCGAGAATATTTTTTAACTGTATATTTATATTTATACATATGGGTAGGACTAGACCTGCCATATTGTTTCCCTTAGATGGTAGAACATGGAGGTATAGGTTATTGTGTGTCCAAGAATATTTTTTAACTGTATATTTATATTTATACATATGGGTAGGACTAGACCTGTCATATTGTTTCCCTTAGATGGTAGAACACGGAGGTATAGAATATTGTGTGTCCAAGAATATTTTTTAACTGTATATTTATATTTATACATATGGGTAGGACTAGACCTGCCATATTGTTTCCCTTAGACAGCAGAATATGAGGGTATAGCTTATTGTGTGCTCAGAACATTTCTCCTGTATATGCCTTCTCTGTATATTTATATTTATACACATGGGTGGGAGGTGCCATATAGTTTCCCTTAGACAGTACAGTATGACCAGAACAGAACACTCCTTCTCTGTATTTGCCCCAGTCCCTACTTGGCACAAATGATGTTTCTCAGATAGATACATATTTTTATCTTTATTCAGATCCATAAAGATTTGGCCTTTGTGAAGCTCTGAGAGTTGATTGCACTGTAAACGCCTTATAACTTCCTGGGAATTGTCGTCTCACTATTCACACCATCAAGAATCTGTATCCCTGCGCCTGTGCTACACTGAGCCCTGGGACTGAAATGTCACTTTTAAGCTAACTTTCTCTGCAAGGGAAGTTTATCTTCCAGCTCATGAACCTGGGTCACTCACCAGTCGGGCTCCATATCAGCTCGGCCATCACCTAATGATTTCCTCCCAAAAGCATGAGGTCATGGGAATCTACAGGAGACCCCCCCACTGGGTTAATGAGTCAGTGACTTTTCAATGGGCAGGTTCACTCTGCCATTCACTGTGCTCCATCCCAGCAATGAATGAACATTAGATCTGCGATATGGGCAGAGCGGGGCCCCTTTCATCTGCAAATTCCCACGTGACTGTTCTGAGCCACTGTGCCCAGTGCATGACCCAACATAGGAAATATCTCATTACACAAGGGGTAACAATAAATTAAATAAACTCAGAGGTGCCTCTATATTACTGTTTTCTGGTAGTATGGGTGGGGACAATCTGATAAACGGAGGGTGATAAAAAAAAAGTCTGGGAGCCAGGTATTTCTTTATGCTCTGGGTGATTCAGTCTCTGCATGAGGAATCCTCCTTGGTCTATAGTACTAGCAGATGTTTCAAACTGTTTGGGCTCAGGTCTCTCCTTTATGGTCCAACAGTTGGTTGCCCCAACCTTAAAACATGGCTGTATCAATCACCACTGCAAAGACTGCTGCTATATCATTAGACCCAACATAAACATGGGGTCCCTGATGTTCTTGCATTATGTAAAAACCATTGGGATCCCAACCTTCTTCTTCTTTTTTGATTGTCCTACTCTCATTTCCATTCTGTGATTCTTCTTTATCATTTTCTTCCATTTCTTCTTCTTCTCAACTCAATGAGCTTACATAACTTTATTTTGTTTCGTTCATTATTTTCTTCTTAGATACTTTTCGGCTTTTTTGTCCAATCTTTTCAAATTCTCTCTCCTTTTAATCTTCCCACTCGCCATTTTTCTCCTTTCCTCCTTTCCACATTCTTCATTCATTCAGTACATATTGACTTTTGCTCTCTCTTTCTCCTTCCTTTTCTTCCCACCTCCTTGTCTCTCCTTTCCCATTTCTCCCCATAGTCTTCTGGTTTCTTCTTCTCTCCATGAGCATCTCTTGTTATCCATAAAAAATGGGATGCAGACTGAACAATGAGATCAAGATACAAAGGAAAGAGAAGAGGAAGGGAAAACATGTGAAAAGTAAAGAGAAAGGAGAGACCAGGAGAAAGAAAAACAGAAATTGATTAAGAGGGCCCAGCCCAAAAGAGTAGGTTATTTCTCCCTTTGTCCCTTCTATTTACATTCTTGAATAAATCCTTTCTGCCATTTATCCAGTGGTGGAACTACTGGGGGTGCAGAGGGTGTGATTGCATCTCCATGTTCTCATAAAAAAGAATGACTAAGGGTGAGCAAGAAGGTCAACAAGGTGTTTTCATTGCACTCTGGGGCGATAGCACAACCTTGAAAAATCTCCCAATATCCTTCCATTCTGTGTGTGGAAATGGACAACATTGCCCAAGTTGAAAGGGATTTTAGGGGGCAGCATGCTGCCCACCCACACCCACATTGGTTCAGAAACACTGGGGATGTACAAGGAGATAAAATAGTTTTTCCCGTACGCCAATCCCCGTTGCTCTGGTCCAGACAATGAAAATTTGCACAAATAAAAGAGAGAAGACTGGGCAATAAGCCATCTGTTATGTAAATAAAAAGCATTGGCATGTTATATACTTTTTTTTGCTCAGTAGAACAAATTAAAAACAAAGTCAATGAAGTGAACAAAGTCCAGCAAGCTCCCTACTATTGCTGATATATCTCCTAACATTTTGAAAATGGAAAGCGGGACAAAAAGATTTCCACACAGTGATATTTTGACCCTGCCTATTTTGGGGCCACACCCCCTAATTACCATGTCCATTGTACAAAATTTAGCAGGTTATGAAAGTTTGAACACATTTTATGTGTCATTACAGTTTTGCTAATGAAGGTGAATTGTGCAAGTCACAGTTTCCTCAAAAGACCTGCTTATCTTAAAGGGATCCTGTCATGGTA
>CM044439.1:25315654-25329523 GCA_024363595.1 Xenopus borealis | reverse complement strand
CCATTAAAATAACACAGGTCCAGTTGCAGAATACAAATACTTACAATAAGGGTAAGTATTGGCTTCCTCAACTCCCAACATCCTACAGGGCACCTGAGATATTGGTTGCATGGTGGAAGTTGTAGTGAAACAACAGCTGGAGAGCAGCAATATGGCCAACTGAAACGGGCAATTTAACCTTTATTCATTTCTGGAAAGCAGCTGCGTCTGTGGCACCAGTTGGCAGTTTATGCTGGGAGTCTTGGGCATCTCATTGCTAACAGTTGGCCTCCTCCACTTTTAATGGTTTGATTTAATTTTTAAGAAATGTTTCCCCTTTCGACTGATTATGTGCAAGTAGAATTAGTCTCTCTTTTGCCTGTGCCTCAATAATGTGATACGGGGTCAGAATTGTGATGCTAATACCTTCTTTGTTGAATGGTCTGCACTTGATATATGGCTTTGTACTTTGAATGTGGTTGGCAGCTGCTCAGGTTTATATTCAAGGTCTGCATTGTGTAGCCTCGTCTGTTGCACAACCCAAAATAATGGATATTGGGAAGTTGCAAAGAATTAACTTTTCTTCCGTTTAGTTTTTGGGTTTGCAGTCCCTACCCAGTTTTAAAGAGGATCCACCTGGAGAGGTGCCTCAGGGGTGCACATGTTGAACAAACCCAATCGTGTTTTGTGCAGGGATCACTACTCTCGGATCTACGTGTTGGAGGCCCCACATTTACCCCTTTATCCTGAATAGAATGCAGAGGGACTCGTGTACCCGTTCATGTTGGTGGGTGCGGGACTGCTTCTCACTGTGCAACTTTTAAACATTTTTTTCCAGGTCACTTGTTTTCACTTAATTCCTAAAAATAACAACTGGTTTTGATTTTTTTTTTTCCTATCTGAAAAAACGATTTTTACTTTTTGGTGTTTCCCCAGTGCGATGGCTTATTGTGTGCCCAAAGCTGCCCTCCCACTGCCCAATGTTGTTATTTCATGGTCACTGCTCCCATGTACATTATTGGGCAGAGCACCACCTGTATCAGCTCCTTCCAATAAAAACAGTGGGATGTGGAATTAGGGAGTTTGGGCATTTCCCCACCCCATGTGACCTTATGCTTCAAGGGGAGAAACTGCCCATGGTTAAACAGCCTATAGGCTATGGGGACTATATTTTATATATAATATATAATCTGTAAGGCTGCTGCACACACTTAAAGATATAGAGAGATAATAGTAGTGTTATATAAAATTCCAAAAGATGCTTTTTCAATAAAAAGTCTATATTAGAATCAGTGTTTCGCCCCTCAATGGGGTCTTTATCAAGATAACAAACTTGATAAAGACCCCATTCAGAGTCGAAATGTCGATTCTAAAGGTGGCCACAGACTGGGAGATCCGCTTGTTTGGCGATATTGCTAAAAGAGCGAATTTCTCCCCGATACGCCCGCATTGAAGTGGGTGATATCAGGCTGATCCGATTGTGGGCCCTAGGCCCCAACGATCGGATCAGAATGGTGGCGATACGGGTGGTCGGATTGCGGGACCGCATACAGACGCACAGATGTGCCCGTGATCCGACTAGGTTTTTTAACCTGCCCAATCAAGATCTGGCCGACTTTCGGCTAAGGTATCGATCGGGGAAGCCCGTAGGATGGCCCAACACATGGGCCAATAAGCTGCCAACTCGGTCTGTTGGCAGCTTTTATTGGCCCGTGTATGGGGGCTTTTATAAAGACTTTATATTGAAAAAGCCCCTAGAGTGCAACAGCATTTTTTGGAAATTTAGTAGGGCTCACTGACTTCAGGGCTCAAAGCCAGGCAATTGTTCCTCAACAATCTTGCCTCACTGCCTGCAGTTGCCATTATGGGCACCCCCAGTAAAAGCCCTGACACTGGCAGCAGTACCCCACCTCCCTGTGGGGGCAGCAGTGTGTCGGAGCAGCTATGTATCAGAAAGCTGCTGGATTACCAATGCTGTTGAGTGCAGCACCCGAGGGCAGGCCCAGACTGGCAATCTGTGGGTTAGGGCAAATGCCAGATGGGCTGCTAAAAGGTGCCATAGAAAGTCAGTATTTAGTGGGCTGGTGGGGACTGTTTGGGCCTCTATGTGGGCTGATTGGGCCTCTGTGTACCTGAAATGCCAGGGCCTATTTTGATTTTCAGTCCAGTCCTGCCCGAGGGCGTCGCTTCAGCCTCATCATCTCTGCAAGAAACCACAAACTGCCTCTTTTTGTGCTGAGCTCGGCGAGAGCAGCCGGTGGCACCTGCTGATAAAAGGGGAAATTCATTTTTGCTGATGACAGTATGAGGTTTCCTGTCCCAGTTCTGGGGGGAAGGGATATCCCACCACAGCTGCTAAACTACAATTCCCAGCATCCCCTAAGATTTCTCTGCTCTTGTCAGAATTGGGCACAAATATTCTATAACCCTTTCCTGGCACTTCTGGTCCGGCCCACACTCACACTCCAGCATACAAAGGGCCTGCTAGAGCAAAACTGGGAGTCCTGTTGGGAGAGACTGGGAGTTAATTGTATGCTGTATCTAATGGGTGCCAAGGATGTGGGGGATTTTGTAAAACTTCAATAAATTAATTTTATTGCTACTTTCATGAGTGCTCATATCTTCCTTTGCTCTTTTATACTCATTGGGTAAAGTGTAGGATTTTTTCAATGAATTTCTAATTTTTTCACAAGTATTCCCGTTGAGTGCTGTACTATGTTACTTAATTTACCAGCACCCAGGCAAGCTGCTAAGCAAGTTTTGGGTGTGCTCCTCCATGTAATGTGTGTGTGTGTATATACACAGTATATACACGCCCTTGCTCTTTTACTACTCATTGGGTAAAGCATTGGTGATCAGTGATGATGTCATTGTGCTTCACTCTGATGAAATAAGTCACGTAGTTGCATCATGTTTCCCTCAGCCCATTACAGGCAAAGTCCACTTGTAGGCGCAATAAGGGGGAGTGAGTAAGTCGCATAGCTCAGCCCCCTGAGTAATGTTCGGTGAATCACTTCCTGGTGAGTGCTTCAAAACAGGAAAGGCACGGTCGCTAAATGCTGTCGTTGCACATGTCGATCCTTACCTATGGCCAATAAAGAGACTCCTATTGGTTTTATGCAATGCCAGAAATGCTCCTGGTGTCCAGTTAAAGGGATACTGCCATTTACCCATTTATTTGCATAGCAGTAGTGATAGGTTTTGCCTTGTAGGGGTGCTGGGAGTTTGTATTTATCCAATAGCAGAGCTCATTCACTGGGAAATAACTAACTGTGATTGGTCGCTCATCTGAGTGATTAATTGGGGGGGAGGCTCAGTATCAGATCTGCTGGTTTGGTGCAAGTCCCAGTTGACTAATAAACATGCAGAATTTCCGTTTCTGCACCAAAAAGCATTTTTTCCCTTGTGGGAGTGAGTTGAGAGAATTAGTGATGGGCCTAGCTCCTCCTCTGCATCACAGACTATCTTTTGCACATATGAGGGGGGTTTTATTTCCTATGCAATATTCAGGCATGTGGTCCAACTGGGACACAAAGTTTAACTTGCCCTTTGCCTAGGGAAGGGAATTAATTATTGGGGGAATAGGAAAGGAAGATGGCTGTCTTAGGAGCAAGTGTGTGAGCCCTATAAACTATACTGAAAAAAGGTTACTAAAATATAAAGTATAAAATTCCTTTTTTTAGGTGAAATTAAAGAGCTGTGACCCAAGTAAATATCTTTCACACATTGATAAATCTATTTTCCTTCCCGACAAAAACAAAGTTGGATGTGGGAAATGTGAATAATTGGGGGGGCAGTTTGTATGAAGATCTCGGCTCCCCATTTCGATGCTTATCTGTTCATTTAGCAGCAGGGGATAATCTTACACTCTAGGCCCCTGTGGAACAATATGGGGTCTATGGAAATCCCATACTGGGATTGGCCTGGGAATTGGACCCTCCGATAGGCAAGTGTTGCTTAATTACAATGGGCTGTTTCACCTCCATGTACCCTTATCACTGGCAGGACCTGGGAATTCCCACTGCTGTGACGTTGGTGAGGGAGCGCCAAGTGCCACTGATGAAAAGGGCCCTTTGTTATACAAATATCCCGTCCCTAGGGCCCCCACCCCTTTATTTAGTTTCAAAATGGAAACTGCCCATGGGGGAAAAGGCAGAGATTATGTGTGGGATTTACTGGCCAGTATGGGGGGGGTCACATTTCCCCTCAGCCAATCATTTATTGTCTATTAAACTCAGCGCTGTATTTTGTTCTGTCCAGGGCCCTGCATGATGGACCCTGAGCTGGAAATTGGACCCCAAATTATGAAAGGGGTCAGGTTGGAAATCTCTAAGGTTTATCCGTGTCATTTGCAGACTGTGCTGGTTACTGTTGCTATTTTCATGTCATTGTGTTCTCACTAAATTGACATTGTGATATCATTGTGCCAGGAGGTTAAAGGGAAACTTGTTGACGCGCTTAGCGTTTAACCCGCCATTCATGCTTCCTACATGAGAAAATGTTTAATCAGTGTTTTTATCAGAGCTGGTGGCGGCATCCAAGGGTGACTTGTCATTTATTAACCAGCGGACAGAAGGTCTAGTGCAAAGTATTAATAATCACTTATTGGATAATGAGCAGATTAGCGTTTGGTCTGTGTTGTGGGGGGGGGGGGCATTGTGCTCACTAACCTGCCTGTCTTGGAATTTACTGAGAATTCTCGTCAAGCTCAAGTTTGCTTTAGTACAGTCAGTCAGCTTATTGCTAAAGAATTGTATTGATGGATATGCCCGAGAGCTGCCATATTGTTTACCTTGACTACTGTGCAAATATATCTTTAAAGGAACAGTAGCACCAAAACATTAAAGTGTTTTAAAGTGGGGGTCCCCAACCTTTTTTGGCCTGGGACCGGTGTAGTGGCAAATTTTTTTTTGCAAGGACTGGGTGGTTGGGAGATATTTTGAGGGGTCGGTGTCCAATTCTATTGCACTGGTGTCCAATTCTGGCGAGCTGGCGTCCGTTGATGTGCCTCGTTAATTCCGCGCTAGGCTCGCGGCCCAGTTCAGGATCAGCCATTAATCACAGGATATACAGTAGATAACAGATGAGTACTACTATAGTTTATATAAACTAGCTGCTGTGTAGCCATGGGTCTGCCATTCAATCACAGGATACACAGTAGATAACAGATAAATTCTGAAGAATCCCATTGTATTTTACAGAACGTATCTGTTATCTGCTGTGTATCCTGTGCCTTTTCTCCTTTTTCAGCTTTGAATGGCTGCCCCCATGGCTACACAGCCATTTTATATAAACTATAGTAGAGTTTTCTAAAGCAAACACACCCGCTGTAACCGTGCAGGTCAACAGAATATTATATATTCATAAATTCTTTTACTGTTCCCTTAAAAGTAGTTCAATATTCCAACCTTCAAAGTTGCCCCAGCAGCTTGTTAAGCACCTCTTGTGTGTCAGTGGCACTGCACATGCTCAGTGTGTTCATCACTGTTATGTTCTCTGTAATCTTCACTGTAATTACATCCTTCCCCCTAAGAAGCACAAAAAAGTAACTTGAACTTTCTCAGGAGTTAATCAATACTCATTATGTTGTTTGTAATAAGAAGCCACTCCAAGTGGACTATGGTACAGAAACTTAGAACGTGGCACTGGTGCGGGACCCAGAGCAAATTGTGTATTATTTGTTGGTGGAGCAGTTAAAGTTTCCCCTAAGGGTGGTGGCACACGTGGCTGTTTGGGGAGATTTGTCACCCATCGAAAAATCTCCTCTTTTTTGCGCGACTAATCCCCCCCGAAATGCCTTCCCGCCAACTAGAATTTCACTTAATTTTTCCAAAGTCGCCTCAAGAAGAATCTTCGGGCGACTTCAGAAAACAAAGTGCCATCCCTCCGGCGATTTACATTCTAGCTGGCAGGAAGGCATTTAGCCACGTGTGCCACCACCTTAAGGAGTTTGGTTTTATTACTTCCTTATCAGCCAGAGGGTAATTCTATCAGCTCTGTTGTTTTTTTGCACCAAGACCTTGGAAGAAGGTTAATGCAAAGCTGAATCTGCAGAACAGTCCGTTACTCAGTAAAGTAAGAGGGGCCTTATTATACTTTTGGCCCATAATATTCCTTTTGGAAGGAACAAGGGCCCCTGATTATAGACAAAATCCTATTCGATCATCAGAATCCATTAACCCTGGAGGGAAAGTTAAGGATATGTGTTAATCAAGTTAGTCCTCCTGGGGTGCAGAGCAATGTGGGGGTGCACAAGGGATTCAGGTGCAGAGCAGTGCAGGGCTGCACTCACGTTTGTACAGGAGGAATTCACTGACATTACATAAGAGCAGAATTGCAGCCAGCTGCTCGCTTGCCTCACATATCACATGTGGCTTTTTGCTACTGCCAGCACTCCATGTGGCTTTGGGTCTACTGTTGGGCTTGGTTATCTGCCGGTATATATCATTGAACCCTTGTTGTATTAAGACTACAGCTCCCAGCAATAGTGTGTTTGTAGCCCATTAAAATATCAGCTCTCCATGTCAGAGACCCTCATATTATTTTATTAACTGTGTGGTTTTTGTCCAGTTTGTTTTTATTTTGCCACATCCTGCATGGCTGCTTAGCTATGTGCTACAGACTACACTGCTCTCTGTGGTGCCATGCAGAATGCAGCTACATAAGACTGTGGAGTGGAGGTGCCTTCTGCCTTTATGCCCTGCTGGAGGTTCATTCCATTATCCCAATAAGTGATTTTTATCCCTGTGTTCTACAGAGTTGTTTGCCTGCCTAGGCCCTGTTTCTGGATACCTTGTGTGTGTCACTCACATACAAATATTTGGCATTTCAGCAGAGATCTCTCCAAGTGGTGGTGGGGGGGTTAGGGATGGAGGCGAGTCAGGACAGGCTAAAATCTCCCAGCTCAGCTGATTAGAAGCAGCCGCATGGTACACTGGGAAGGTGCCGAGGGAACTGCTTGTAACTGGGGGGCTGCAGAGAGTCTGTAGCATAAGCCCCCAAAATTGCCCCCATAAGTCTTTTTCTCAATTCATCGTCTGTTTTTGTCTTTCCGGTCTTTCAATGATTATTAATACTACAGCTCTACGTTCTGAACTGTGACAGAGGGTTTTAAAACCACACGGCAACCCTATATTTAAAGCTCCAAAATTTGGTCAAAGTTCTGTTTTGCTGATATATTTGCAACAGCAGATAATTATTGATCCCATATCTAAAGGGCTTACCCAACGGGCTTACCCAATCGATATCTGGCCGACAGTCGGCCAAATGTCGATTGGACAGAACTAAAAATCGTGTCGGATCGCAGCCGCATCTCCCAATATAATCTAATTGGTAGGTCCTGAGAGTGCGCGTGGGTTTTTGGGCCTCTGACTTTTATTGTGGGATCAGACAAATAATATGATTGGCAAATGCCAGGACCCCTTCCCCTGTGGGACTCCTTTTTTTTCCTTACACATCTGGCCTTGGTCTACTTCCCATGAGTTCCAAATTGATTTTCCACTGTAAGAATTTGGAGAAGTGAAATGCAGCCGCTAATCCTACTTGAGTGCCAGGGGCCCCTTTAGTAAGTGCGTGTCAAGTGGATATCGTATGTTACCACCTGTGCCCAATCCTCTGGGTGACTGAGTGGAACCAGCTGCACTGGGACGGAAAGACGGAATGTAAAAACAAACTTCTACCCAACTTCATTCTACATTTGTACCCCTGAACTGATGCCTCCAAAATCTGTCACACTGATAAATCGGGGGGGAAACTAGGAATTCCTGTGTGCAGCTGTGCCTTCTAGGATGTGCAATATATATGTATGTATGTATGTGTATATATATATATATATATATATATATATATATATATATATATTCTGCAAGTAACCATTAAGAATCTGACCATTCTTTTCTTCACAGACTGTATCTAATGCTGCAGGGCAAGGGGTGACCATCACAGGGAACACTACATTTAACAACTGGAACTGGCCCAACGCTGTCATATTCGCTGCTACAGTCATCACTACTATAGGTGAGAACAGGCCTCATGGTGCCCAGATCCTGCAAGCTGTTGAATGGGTTAAGGCAGGGGTCCCCAAACTTTTTTTAGCGACATTTTAAATGTAAAAAAGAGTTTGAGAGCAACACAAGCACGAAAAAGTCCATGGGGATGTCAAATAAGAGCTGTGACTGGCTGTTTGGTAGCTGTTTATATGGACTGATAGCCTACAGGAGACTCGGTTTGGCAGTACACATGGTTTTTATTCAATCAAAACTTGCCTCTAAGCCAGGACTTCAAAATAAGCACCTGCTTTGATGCAACTGGGTGCAACATCCAAATGGTTGTTGAGCAACATGTTGCTTGAGAGCTACTGGTTGAGGACCACTGGGTTAAGGGTTTGCCAGGGTCATCGCTCATCTATGGTCTTTTTTTCCCTCCCCAGGTTATGGGAATATTGCCCCAAAGACATCTGCTGGACGCCTCTTCTGTATATTCTATGGCCTGTTTGGTGTACCCCTCTGCCTGACGTGGATCAGCGCCCTGGGAAAGTTTTTCGGAGGACGTGCAAAGAGGCTGGGGCAGTTCCTCACCAAAAGAGGTGTCTCATTGGTAAGGGGTTTCACCACAAAATATGGATAATCAATGCTTTTGTTATTTCTTTCTCCCTGCCAGTCTGGGTTTGGTATTATGTTAGAATGCTCCAAAAGCCAATCACAGGCACACTTGTTGCACAGTTTGGCCCTCAACCCTTCCATCAATCTCTGGATATTGTTCACCTTGAGTGCTGTACCCATGGGCTTTCCAGTAACAACAAAATAAGTGCATCAGGGTGCAACCATATTTGTTAATCAATGTGTGCCTAATCTAATTAGAGTGCTGGTTGACACATACATAGCCTGGCAACAGGTTTTCCTATTACAAACTTGATTTGGGTTCCAGAATTTGTTGTCTAATTTTCCCCTCCTCTTCTGTACTATTGTATGTATATGGACACATGTAGACTGGGTTTCCTTGGGTCCACTAGAGAACCTGCCATCCTTGGTCCACCTTTGCAGAAATAAGAATAGGCTGATGGGGACCACTTTTGAAGGGTTTGAGTTATTCATACCAAATATGCCAGGCTGTGGTTTCCATAGTCTCAAACATCTAGTCCAACATCAATCTAATGAAGGAATCTACTAGCATGGAGACCTCCTTGGTGAGGCTGAAGTCCAGGGTATCTAATATTTTTCCCCTTTCCTTTTTAGAGGAAGGCACAGATCACCTGCACGGCCATCTTCATCATCTGGGGGGTTTTGGTCCATTTGGTGATCCCACCTTTCATATTCATGAGAACAGAAGGCTGGGATTATATCGAAGGTCTCTATTTCTCCTTCATCACTATCACGACGATCGGTTTTGGAGACTATGTGGCAGGTTTGTATTTTTCTGCACATGCTGGTAGTGGTCCTCTAATGGTGTTGAGGAGTGTCTGGAATCCATCGTTGAGGTTTTTAGAAAGGACTCTGAGCCTTGTTTTATTGAAGAGGCAAGATGGTCTGCATGCCATCTTAATGTCACACGATCCCACAACAGGGATCATCAACCTGATTAGTATTTTTTTAGTATGTCTTTTGAAATGGACAGCTGGATCTGAATGTTGGCACTAATAAGCTTCTTAACGTGTTTCCTTCTCTTCCTATTAGGTGTGAATCCCAAAGTAAACTACAATGTTCTGTATCGCTATTTTGTGGAGATCTGGATCTACCTGGGCCTGGCCTGGCTGTCTCTCTTTGTCAACTGGAAGGTCAGCATGTTCTTGGAGGTGCACAAAGCAATAAAGAAGAGAAGGAAGAGGAGGAAAGAGTCCTTTGAGAATGATCCGCAGATGAAGCAAACCAAGGCCATGCCAATGACCAACCCAAAGGATGTCAATATTTTCAGCTTCCTTTCTAAGAAGGAAGAGACCTACAATGATCTGATTAAACAGATTGGCAAAAATGGTTTAAAGGACAGTCATGAAAAAATACTGAATGGTGACGCGACGACCAACGGTACTGTGACCAACAAAGGAAGAGACCTCATGGTAATGTACAGCAAGCGTAATGGTATGGGCTACAATGAAGTAAAGTTTTCAGACAGCCGCCAGAAAGAGAGTATGACAAAGCCCCTTCAGGATAAAGACACAGCCATTCTTATAAACCAGCTGGACCGAATCAGTGAAGAAGAAGGTGACACATGGGACTCCAAAGACTACAATCCGCTCATCTTCGAAAATGTCAACATCACTTTTGTGAATGAGGAAGAGTGCAACAGCACTGAGGATGAGGCAAAATCAAAGACTTCCTGTGAGGACAATATGGCTGAGCCGCAAACTCCAATGCAGATGGATGAATTGTCTTCCTTTTCCAGCAATGACGCTGAAGCATCCATTCCTTACGAGCAGCTCCTCAACAACTATAATACAGTGCACAGTGACAAATCAGTGACGTGACCCAGTTCTGGCCCGTGCTGGGAAACAATTCATTGTAATGCGTTTAAACTGAATTTTTTAAAATTTTTATAATTGGAACCATTGGACTAACAGGATAACAGCCAATGGAATTTACTCTTTCTGGATTCATTTCTGGGGAACCAGCTGACTTTGAACTCTTCTTACACTGGACTAAATAATAAAGGAGAAAGCAGCGTGGCTTCCCTTCATCCCTACGGGGATTCTTCCACCAGCACAGTCTACTCCCCAACATGAGAATTCTCCACAAAATATCTGTTGGTGCCCAACCAGATCCAGTTCTTATTTCTTTGATGAAGATACTTGAAACTAAGAGACTATGGACATTTTCTGTATGTGTAGATTGTATTTTTCTGACTCAGTATTCTGGCTTCATATTTGATGTATGTGCCATTTTTAATTTGTGGCGCTAGAAGTGCCTTCTTATTTCTGCCCCTCGCCCGTTTGTGGCCATTGCACAATCGGTACTTTAGGTTAAACTTGAACCTGGCATCTAGAGTATGGGGAGCCTTCAACATTATAATCTAGAACTTGATGTGTAGACCATTGCAATCTAGATTCTAGTGCCTTATAACACTCTATCCTAGAGCTGAGCACCTAGGGCCCAGTAGAACCTAATGGTTTACCGGGAAAGATGATCAGAACCTGTATCTGAGCTCTTTGGATCTATTTTAATGCTGCATTGGTAACATTCCTTTTAACAAGGATCAAAGGTAGAACAAATATATTTTTATAATAATATTTTAACTGAAACTTGCCCATAAAAAAGAGAGAATTAATTTATTTATACATTAATTTGCAGCCTACTCTGCGGCTGCAATACCTACAGCTGCAAATGTTTGGACCATAAATGGTGATAAACCAAGGTTATATACGTATGTTATGTCCATGTTAAGCACTAAGTCACACTCCATATCCTTGTATTGACTGTTACATTTAAGAATTGCATCTTTAGTTCTCACCGCGCTCCTTTTCAACCTTCCACATATAAAAAACCTAATGCTACATGGCTAGCGAGCAGTTCATTCAGACACACGTTGCATTGCTTTACAAAGAACTCCCCAACTTTCTGTACTGCTAAGCCACATTCTAATGTAGAAAGTCTTGGGGAGCAACACTGGTTTGACATTTCAAGGTATATATAAGCATTGGGACTGGCTGTTTCTTGGTTCCACATGGAGATAAAATTTATTCCTACATGCCTCAACTCTCTGAACTAATTTGAGGGGTTGGTGACCATCATGTTGCCCAAGAGGGCCTACACTCCCTTGCAAAAACCAATACAGTCTGCAGCATACATATCTAATAAGTGCTAATTAGTCTTATAGGCTATTTTATATTACTGTTGAGCTGTAGAGCTCGCTGGTGGTCCCTTTATTTAAATATACCTTTATTTATATATCTATGTTGATTTGCTGCTTTATGATCCTAGGAGCCTTCCTATTGGATAGGGACCACCCCATGTGCTGGGGCAGAAGGCAGTGTAACATGTGAATGTGTGAACAATTCTTATGTTATATCTATGTTATTCCTGTACCCCCTTTCCCCCAAACCCTGAGGAAGGACCACTGGATGGATCCTACTTGCACCCCACCACTGTCTTTTCCAAACCACAATTTATGGCAAAACTGGTTTAGTAGTGGCCCTGAAAGAGTAAACTGCCAGCTGTCTGAGGTTTTTTTTTTTATATTTGTATACATTCTGGGGAGGTTCAGTGCCAAGATGTTATTGGATTAAGATGGGAAATATCTAAAACACAACCATTTATCCATAAATTGAGTGGCCCTATCTAGATGCCTTCTTTTATGACACAGGGCCATAACATGTAGTTTCCAGGTGTTTGTGTCACATTTTGGGGGGTAGTAGTTCCTCCCAGTGAAACTGATATGCTGTGCGCCTTTCTGAGAATATCTTGGCAGCCATGTTTGAGAACATATGGATTAGGGAGGCACCGAATCCAGGATTCGGTTCGGGATTCATTCGGCCTTTTTCAGCAGGATTCGGACGAATTCTTCTGCCCATCCGAACCAAATCCGAACCCTAAGTTGCATATGCAAATTAGGGGAGGGAAATTGCATGACTTTTTGTCACAAAACAAGGAAGTTAAAAAAAATGTTTTCCCCTTCACACCCTTAATTAGCTTATGCAAATTAGGGTTCGGGTTTGGTTCGGCCGAATCTTTCTCAAAGGATTTGGTGGCTCGGCCGAATCCAAAGTAGTGGATTCGGTGCATCCCTAATATGGATAGACCGAACGAGTGAGTCAATAATAGTTGGCCATCTTTGTTGTCCAGGGCAATAAATGGGGCAGAAATGGATTACATGTACTGGTTGCAGCAGGTACCCCACTTTGTCCATTTACAGATGCCGGAAATCATCCCATTGATTCCAACTGGAATGGCTGATATATTTTCTCCACTAACCACAATATGGGGGGGGTCAGACATGGTTTAATTAGAGTTTGTGCCCGTAGCTGTGATTGATGCCTGTTCCTTTCCTGGGGCTCCCCTTTTAACTGGACCTATAACTATACAAGGTTTCCTGCTCTCATTGTTAGTTTGGCCCCATGTAGGGTCTGGAGGGCTAGGCCTGAAATTAGCTCAATCCCTCTAATTGTCTCAGTCTCCCATCGGGAGTGAAGGCTGGGGTGCAGCTGCCTTTACAGTAACCTTAATGTATGGTTTCTATTGTATCAGCAATTGTATATCCGCTCCACTGTATCACACCCTTGTACCCGCATAATATGGCCGCTAATGGCATTTTCAACTTCTGAACCACTGTAAGCACAGAAATGCACTGTATTTGCGCTCCCTACAGTATTGGGTTCAGTGCAGGGAGTTGCAGTTCCAAAGAACCTAGAGCTGTGACTTTATGAACTGTACCTAATGCTCCAGATCACCATTCATGTCTTGTTGCAGGTTCCAGATTATCTAATGACGAACTTCACAAGACTGGAGTGAGGCTTTTGTACTGTAACAACATTTTCACTCCACGAGTTTTACTCCTTCTTCATTAATGTATGAGAAGATTACTGGGGGTGTCTAGTTACTTTGGTAACTTGCCTCTGAGCCCCTAGGCTGTCCTATTCCTCCTAACCGTGACACTGCATAGGGGTTCCAAGCAAGAGCATGGGTGGCCTTTCAACAAGCGGTTAGCCTTCCTGTTTATGTAACAGGACATGCTGAATGGGTGTGCTCTTATGTGGCCCCGATATGTGAGGTTTGGGGACCCCATGCTACAAGTAAGGCAGAGTCTTCATTATTTGTGCCACTGGAAACACTGTGTGTAAATATCTGATATTCCTATGTATTATAGTGTAATTTATTTTAATATTTCGCAATAAAAGAAGTTAAAGCAAACTGCTTCTGCTGTGGCTTGTGTGAACCTGGGATGGAAAATCTGGGGCAGAGTTAA
>CM044439.1:25302019-25313228 GCA_024363595.1 Xenopus borealis | reverse complement strand
GCTCACTGGGTAGTCAGCACTGCATTAACCCAAAACATGCCAGTATCATCACTACAACATCTGGATGACCACAGAGCTAACATACTTGCTAGTAAAAATAGCAGAAAGCAGATAATCAGGGGAATCCTCACCTGCTACTCCAGAACAGGACAAAAGCAAAACTGACAGGCACATTGTATTGCAGCCGACACATTCAAGACCAGCGCGCCCCTGAACTGGAACATGACCATCTTGTCAGAGGCCGGCCGTTATATGTCTGTCTCATTTGCCCTTCTCCTTTCCCTGCAGTTTTCAGTCCCCTGCCGCAGATGTCTGGGAGAGACACCAACGGATCAAGGGAGTTACAAGGAACACACGAGTATCATGAAATACACCCTGCCATGAAAAGGCAGTAGGGACAGTCACATGAGTACTATATGCAGGGAAGCAGAAAACATCTACATGTACACAACAGGGAGCATGGGGTTCATACACTTTTCAATATAAATGCCAATCACTTTAAATGAATTGCAACTGCCAGGGTGCCCCCGTATCTCTGCTGCTGCCTTGCCCCGTGTGATCACAGCCATAAGGTCCAATAAGAAAATACAGAAAACCAGGCTGCAATGCACAGTTTTATTGCCAGAAACCTTGTCATGATTTAATGAGGGATAACAGACAAATTGCTAAATGGGCTTATAAATAGCAAATTACAGGGAAGGGGTTTTTATAGAAACAATGTAACACACAGGGTTCTGATTAACGACTTCCAGACTCAGAAATAGAGTTAATGTGAAACAGAAGTGCTCAGTAGTCAGCGCTGGGAGTGCGGCTGCTCTTGACTATATATTTATATATATATATATATATATATATACTGTATATATAGCAAGCACGATGTGCAGGGAGTCCTTATAAATCTGTAACTTTTTTCAGTTCAGTTGTTTTCAGAATTACTTTCCATTATTTATTTTTTACTGTTTTTCCAAAAGTTGAATGTTGGTATTCTGGTGCTTGCACCTGAATTACTGAGCTACCAGACTCAGATTCTCAACGGTTACAATTTTGCAACATTTAGTTGATAAATTTCTCAGCAGCATCTCTGGAGTCCTGCGCGGGTCCATTTTTTGGGAACTGTACCCGACCCGTACCCGCAACCTGCAATCCGCAACCCGGAGCCACGACCCGCATTCTTACCCGCTTGGACCCGCGACCCGACCCGTACCAGCGAAATCTCGCTAAATCTACCCGTGTGCCACAAGCCTTAAGGGGGCCATACACAGAGAGATCCACTCATTTGCCAATGTTCCCAAACAAGCAGATCTCTCCCTGATATGCCCACCTAGGGCACAATGATTGGATCAGAACGAAGTGTTAACAGGTGGTCAGATCGTGGGACCACATCGACGAATAGATGCAGCTGTGATCCAAAGGGATTTTTAGTCCCATCCAATCGACTTCCGGCCAGATATCAATCAGGGAAGCCCATCAGAGGGCCCCACACACGGGACAATAAGCTGCCGACAGCTTTTATCGGTCCGTTTATGGCCACCTTTAGAAGGTGAAAAACAACACTTTACATTTCAATATTAGAGGAATGGTGGTGAAATGTATGGCACTTTCAGTTTCGCGGTTACTCTACACTAAAAGGAAAGCAACCGTTATTAAAGGACAAGGAAAGTGTAAAATAGAATAAAGCTAGAAATGCTGTATTTTGTATACTAAACATAAACATGAACTTACTGCACCACAAGCCTAATCAAACAAATGATTTATGCTTTCAAAGTTGGCCACAGGGGGCTGTCATCTGGTAACTTTGTTATACATCTTTGCAAGACCAAGACTGTGCACATGCTCAGTGTGATCTGGGCTGCTCAAAACAGCAAAAGTCAAATATCTGCAAGAAGCTGATACAGCAAGATATTGGAGATGGGATTTAATTTTTTTGCCTTTACTTGCCCTTTAAATGGGGAGGGACTTGGTTCCACCTCAGAGTCTGTTTAGTTTAGTTTGCTGGTTTCTAATTCTATTGATTAAGAGGAAGGGACATTAAATTATGTGACCATATTGATGAACCCATAAAATCTACACATTAATACTCAGATCTGTTCGAATTTAAAAACTCAACATGTATTTACCCCATAATAAGGATTCACAAGAATATATTGGGCCTCATTCACAAACATGGGTCAAGGTACAAAATGCAATAATATGGTGAAATCCTTTTTTTGCATTTTATACCTTGTCCAGCTCTTGGGCTGCTCTCTTTTCCATTCTCAAACAGTGAACTCGGGATGTATAAATGAATCCAATCTATTCAAGTACCCAAATACAGAGCTCTGATTCATTGTAATTCCTGCTCCTGTGCTGAATTCAACCCCCTATCAGTACTTACCCAGTTATATATTCCTGATTCTTTGTACTTAATGTATCTGACTGCTCTCTTTCCCATGTTCAGGCAAGGTGGTTTTAACTAATATCCCCTAATCCTCAGGCTTTACTCAAGGGCATGGGATAGAAAGCGGTCCTGAAGGAGATACAATAGACTGCAGCTAGGGTTGCCACCTTTTCTTGAAAAAAATACCGGCCTTCCTATATATTTGCCTGTTTTTCCTATTAATAACATTGGGATCAGCCATCAAAAATACCGGCTAGGCCGGTAAAATACCGGCCAGGTGGCAACCCTAACTGCAGCACAGTAGAGCAATGTGCACTCTCCTATATTTGTGGGTGATCATTTAGGTGAGGTTTTACATCACATAAGGTCATGCACTGGAGTAGTGAGTGTGTGCCTGCCCCATTTGCCCTTAACTTGTTCTGGAGTAGAGTATGGGGGTAAAATATGAAAAAGGTGAGCATTCCGTTAACTAGTTCTGAGATTATTTTACTGGCATGTGTGAGGTGCACATTTTCTGCATGTTAGGGGTTTATACAGTGATCTTAATCAATTTCTGCAGTGATCTAACTAGTATCTAGGGTTAATGCAATGCTCTGAATCCTTTTTATGCAATTATCTAATTGCCATTTCTGGGGTTAATGCAATATTATGAATTCATTTTATGTATTGATCTTACTGCCATGGCTGGGGTAAATTCAGTGCTCTGAATTCATTTTCTGCAGTGATATTATTGGCATGTTCCATTTTGTGCAAGATGCAATCAATTTGTACATTGATCTTTTATTTCTAGGATTATTGCAATGCTCTGAATCCCTTTTCTTTTGCGGCCATCTGACTGCTATGGCTATGGTCAATGCAATGCTTCAAATCAATTTTCTGCAGTGATCTTACTGGCATGTTGGGGTTTATACAATCAGTACATGAGTAAGGGGAATACTGTCACTTACTTACTGGCATGTCTGGGTTAAATGCAATCAGATTAGACATTACCTGCATTTGCCAGGGGTTAGTACAATGCTCCTTATGAAATTTCTACAGTCCTCTTATTGTTAATTTGGGGTTAATTAAATGCTCTGAATTCATTATATGAGGTGATTCTCTTTACTTGCTGCCCTGGGCTGCTATCTTACACATGGTCAGCTGGAGAAGAAGATTTTGGGTTCTGTAACAAATTGCTCACTCCTCCATTCAATAGAAGGGAAAAAAAGTGGTCTTTGGAATTGGAAAGGAAAAATTTCCCATTGAACGTATAGCACGTTGCATGTCATGTGATTCCATGGATTGTGTTCTACTAGTGGGAACGTTATTGGTTATTCCTACTGAGTGCTGCCTGGGAGAAGTGCTCAGAATTGTCACGCGTACAATAAACTCCTTGAGGCTGAGGAAAAATGACTCCTTGTCTGTTATGGAAGTCTTCCTGTCATTTACACTCAAGGGGCCTAGAACTCTGCCACTTGGAGCCCATAGGAAAGTCATTGACTTTATCTCATAGATCTGCCTGATACAAAGGCCTCATTGTTTGTTTAGTGAATGAGAAGTTCAGGCTGTTTCCTGCAGTTTGTATCTGATACGCCCACAGATTCCTCTTTAAATGGAGCCTCTATGCTCTGTAGTGTTGCATAGACCAAAGGTACAGCCATTAATATGAATCTGAGAACATATGTAGGCTTCTGGGAGTTGCAGTTTCTTGGTAACTGGAAAGCAATGGGGCTTTAGGTCCATATAGAATGCTGATTCAAGGCCACGCTAGAACAGAAAATATTTAATGAGCAACATGTTGAGAGAGAGAAGGAGCCCCTGGGGGTTAGTGGAGTGGGGAGAAGAATGGATATGGATGGCAATCTCTGTGTTCTAATGTTATTTCCTTTCAGCAAGCAAAGGGCCACCAACTTGTATAGTGACACCCTCACTATTCTACAGAAGAGTTAGACATGATTGGAGAACTGTTGTGTAGAGTGATACACAACAGTGAGAGATGTGAAGCAAAAGTGAAAGGGAGTGAGTGGTACACAACAGTGAGGGGTGAGTGGAGCAGAATGAAAAGGAGGCGAGTGGTACAGAATAATGAGGCGTGAGTGGAGCAGAAAGAAAAGGGAGCAAGAGATAAAATAGTGAGGGGTGAGTGGAGCAGAATGAAAAGGAGGCGAGTGGTACAGAATAATGAGGGGTGAGTGGAGCAGAAACAAAAGGGAGCAAGAGATACAATAGTGAGGGGTGAGTGGAAGGAAGCAAGTGAATAGTGAGTATAACAGAGAGAAGCACAAAAGAATGAGTGTGTGTGGGGGCAGCAAAAAGATGAGAGGGGAGCACATCTATACATTAAAGCAGTGATCCCCAACCAGTAGCTTGTAAGCAACATGTTGCTCTCCAAACTCTTGGATGTTGCTCTCGGTGTCTTGAATTCCAGACTTGGAAGCAATTTTTAATTGCATAAAAACTAAGTATAGTGCAAAGTAGAGTCTCTTGTAGGTTGCCAGGGGCTACCAAATAGGCAATCACAGCCCTTTTTTGACTTTTTCATATTTGTGTTGCTCCCAAACTCTTTTTACATTTGAATGTGGCTCGCGGGTAAAAAAAAGGTTGGGGACCCCTGCATTAAAGGGACAATTATTTTACTTTGTCCAGTTGTGGGTGCAGTCTAAATCTGTATTTTTGTCTTTGTAACTCTCCCACTCTTCCAATGTTCTGCTCCTACAAGCCACTTATTCTTTGGGTCACTGTTCCAATAAGATTATCACTCTCATTGCTCTTGCTCTTTACTCTGGGATCAATTCTGAGTCTCAAACACCAAGAGGGTAAATAGTAATATTGGCAGGAGCAGTGTTTTTATCTGCTGAGCATGTGGGGGGATATAAAGTATTGGTGGTTTTGGACCCTTAAGATGAATAAATTAACCCATTAAGCCCCTATAGAATTGAGCAGAGAAATAATGAACCACATGTAGTGCAAGAGAACACATGCAGCATCCTAACTGGAGGATTGGGAGTGCATGCAGACAGACAAGAAGGAGGTAGGAGAATACAGTACATACATGGTACTAAGGGAAGATTTCTGGGTACATAATAACAGGCCATAGGAAGAAGAGAGGAGGGCTGTTTTAAGTGATGTCACAAAATGGAGCAGATTGGTAGAGAATGGAGCAGTGTGGTGCAGAATGTAACAGGATGATGGAGAATGGGGCAGGGTGGTGCAGAATAGGGAAGAGAGGTGCAGAATGGGGGAGGGTGGTGCAGAATGTAGCATGGTGGTGGAGAATGAGGCAGTGTGGTGCAGAATGAAGCATGGTTGCAGAGAATGGAGCATGGTGGTACAGAATGGAAGAAGGGAGGTGCAGAATAGGGGAGGGTGGTACAGAATGGAGCATGGTGGTACAGAAGGGGCAGTGTCAATGGAGCAAAACATATTAGTATGAAATGGCTTTAACAAATAATGTGCTTTTAATATGCAAAAAGAACTCTCCAGATTATGATCCTGCATATTTTCTTCTGTCCTGGTGCCTGTTCCTCAGCCTCAATGACTCCCTGGAGCACTGTGCAAACAAGCAGAGCCTTTTCCCTCCTGCCTGCTCTGCAAGGCAAAATATTGTTCTTCCTGATAGGAATATTTGCTCTTCTTATGGTCCTGAAATCCAGAATATTACTCACACAGGCATGGTGAAGATAATTAGATACATCAGCAAGATTTAGATTCTGATTTTCAAATACTTTAACCTCTGCAGTGCTGGCTAGAGAAGCAGAGTGTGGCCCTTATATTATGATTGCCTCCAGTGTTGGGTGGGCCTCCTATGGACTCTAGGTCAGTCTAACCCTGCATGTCTAGCTTCTACTGAATGAATCTTCAGTCAGTTGGATTGTAATGGTGCAAGGATTTTCAGCCCATAAGCCTCTGGTGGGTTTCAGTTTTCTATTTCTTGAGTGCCAGGGATTTGGCTCCTGTTGCTGCTCCACCTGCAGGTAGATAAAGGATCAAGGACTCACACTTTGACACTCAGTGATCATTAGATTCTTGGGATCCCATCTTGATCCTTCATGAGAATTAAATCTACATCCAACAGGCGACAGGGAATAAACTTCACACGCCAGGGCCACATCACACGGGCAGGTTCTATGAAGAACACACAGCCCTTCCCAGGGGAATTCTATTACTTCCTTATGATTTCCTGTCATTGTAACAAAAACCTCCTCCCCCTATTGGCTGTCTCATTCCCAGATAAACGGTACAGTCACCAGTACAGTCACCAAACTCCCCGCTTTGCACTTGATGTTTCTGCACTGACCCTTATATGGGAACCCATTGGGGCCTTCACAGGAGCAATTTCTGTTTTAAAGGGCCACACACACACTTATGTAATAACAATACAATTCATACTACAAGGTTTGGGGGCCCCGGAGTATAGAGGAGTTAGTGGGGTTTCTGACTGATCTAAATTATTATGCTCAAGGTTTGGAGGGGTCAGGGATACGGGGGAGCATAGAAGTTATGAGAAGCAGTAGTATAGAGAGCTATGCTGTTTTTTTCTCTCATATTTAGATTTAGGCTCCTAAATGAGCCCTGCTACAAAGGCCCCCTGCAACTTTCCTCAAAGGAGAACTAAAGGTAAAAAAAATATTAGGGCCAGTGTCGGATTGAGGGGTGTTGGGCCCATCGGGGCCACCATATCAGGACCCCTCACCACCCCCCTGGGGCCCCTGCTCAAGCCTCAAAGCCCCCTCCCTCCAAGCAAATGCCTTTTCCTGCATGGGGAGGTCAAGAGGGAACGCCAGAGCACAGGCAACAGATAAGTGCCCTGTCACAGGGGAGAGCCATTAGCACGGGCAGGTTCTGACTGGGGTGTCCAGGGCTGTTATCCATGAACCCGGCCCCCACTGCTTGCACCACCCCCTCTACCACGCTGCTGAGCGAGTGCGCTTGTGCACGCACTATGTTTTCACGGTCGAAGCAGCAGGAAGGGGCCTTCAATTCGTGTTTTTTCCCGGTGTCCCGCTGGCCCAGTCTGACCCTGATTAGGGCAGAAATGTTGTACATTACACATGCATGTTTTGTGCTTCTGTACCAGACCAAGGCAACTAGAGACCTTTGATAGGGAAGATCTGTAGATGCCCCAGTAGCTCCCCATCTTCTTTTCTGCTGATTCACTGCACATACTCTGTGCTGCTGTCACTTACTGAGCTGAGGGACAAATGGTGATATGTGGAAGCCTGTGGGTCAGGTGGGTTTGGTCTGACACTCGTTCAAATTAATCTGACTGTGGGCGTGTGCAGGTTGAGCTCTCCCTGCTGCTCTTGTAGCCCTTCTGTCCGTGTCCTAACAGTGCCCTGTTTCCGCGTCCCGTTGTGTCTATAGACTCTTGTCGCCCCACCCCCTATGTGACATCAGAGACGGGCGAGTTGGCCATGGGTATATAAGTAGATGTAGAACTGTGGGCCCAGTTGGATGTGGGTACTAAAGAGTCAGGATCAGCGTGGGTCTAGAATTTGTTGGATAGGGACGGACCCACAATATACTGAATACGGTGGAACCTCAATTTTACATAGGTTTTCCCTCATTTTACATTGTTGTTTTGTGGTCCCACCTATATATTATGCATAATACATTTCCCTGATTTCACATTTTCCTGGATTTTACACCATTTTTTCTGGTCCCCATAAAAACATAAAATAGGGGTTCTACTGTATATATATATATATATATGTCACAATTAGTAAATAATTCAGACGTTTGGTCTGGAGCAATGGGTATTGGCACACAGGAAATTGTATTTCCAACATATCCCCAGTGTTTCTGAACCAGCGTGGATATGGTTGAGTGGAATGCCGTCCATCCCAAATCCTGCTGCCAGGACCTTGATGGCCTTTCCACAAATCTAGGCCTGCACCATGTACTACTATAGAAGTGTTGAACCTTTAGGCTGGTTCTATAAGTTCATTAAATTAAATATATAGCATTTCTAGCCATGTTCAGTTTTAGGGTTTAGTTCTTCAAGAGCTCCCCAAGTGTAATTCTCATCCCTATATGTGACATCGAACACAATTTGTATTAATGTGTTTTTGCCCAACCACAAGGCTTCAATAGCTGTATCGCTCATTTGATGACTGCCCTGACCAGTTGGGGACAGCTTTTATTATTGTTATTTCACACAGGGAATACTGACAAATGGAGCAGGGATGGATCCCTTTATCTCTTTGGCTTTATCAGCGGCACAGTAATGGAAAACAGCGGGATGACATGGGGTGGTGCTGTATTTACAGTGCAACTACGTAACGCAGAGAGTAACTGCATCACTACAACTGAGCTGCTAATTAAGGAATCAGATTAAGCAAACTTTATTGGATACTGGGCTGAACTAACACAAACACACACTGCCGCAGGAGTCTTTATTCCCAGGCGTTAGTGTTGGGTGACAGATAGGGGCTGACGGCTGAGCTACGTGAGCAATAGATAGTAGGAATTCCCCATTGTTGGTCACATTCACACTGTGTCATTATCTACTGTACAGCAGCACCTTTGCTTCATTCTGAGATTCACAAACATGAAGGGTCCCTTCCTATCCATTCTCCTTACAAGGATCAGTGGGAATTGGAGATGTCAGATCTCTTGGCACATGATACAGTGGAACAACGGGAGTCGGGGGTCACTATTGTTTCACACATTTTTCTGACACTATAAAAACTCCTCACTTTGGTGTTTTTCCTGGCACAGAACACAAAATATTTTGGTCGCACTGTGTCATTTACCTTCCTGTTTTGTTTTTTTTAATAAATACACCTCTATTAATAGAAGCTCACGAGTGAAAGGGGGATAATTAGAAGAACAAACATGTTTTGCCCAAACAAAGGTTCACAGATTATACAAAGAAAAATTCTACTAAAACGCAAGCCATAAGTGGAAAAAGACATGTAGAAAAGGGTGCTGATAGCAGCACCACTAAATACTACCACTGCCAAACAGGGAGCCAATAGGAGACAGATGGAGAATGTGTTTTATTTTGAATTAAATTTTTTAATGAAATTAAGTTTCATTCTAGCCCTTTAACATTTATATTAAATGAGTGAATAAAAAGGATTTTCACTTCCGTTTTCTGCTTCTCAGTAGGGCCAGTGCTTGGCACAGGACGTGATCTCTTGAGAAAACAAAAAAGAGAAATGTAACTCTTACCCTTCCAGCCTTTAGTGAATCCAGTCCTACTAATACAAAGTATTTTGGGTTACTAAAACCAGTGTCCAAAGTCTCTCCAAAGGCCAACTGTGGCTCCTGGAAACATCATAATAAGCTGAACAAATCCATGATCAATCTGGCAGGGTTTTTTTTTTTTACAGTGTTTATTTTATTCCAAATTGGGGGGTACAGAAGGAAAAGAGGGGGGGGGACAGGGTTATTCGGTACACTTAACTCTCATCACACATTATCATTGACAGTAGTTTTTACCCACTTTATACAAAGGTATACGTTTATACAGGTGGAGAAATCCTAGGTGCGGACTACCCCATAGGTCTCCATAGTCAGGACTCTGGATACCTCCCTTGTTGGCCCTTATGTTTTATGAGTTGGCCTCTGTCCACTCATCCCATATTTTCTCGTATTTGCCTCTGCACCATCTAGCTAGGTAGGTTATCTGTATTAGTGTAAGGTTTTTGTTGATTAACTCCAGCCAGAATTGTGGGGCAGGTACTTTCCGGTCCATCCACTTCATAAGAAGTGTTTCTGCCACAGGTCTCTATTTGCGTTTACAGGGACTATCTCATCTATAACCCTTAGGATACACACTTGTGGAGACATTATTTGGGGGAACGTAATTTTTTCGTGTCATCAATCTATCCCAATACCTTGGGACCCTCCCACACCATATGGAGATACCTCGCCTCCCATTACTGACATTTGGGACAGTTTGCCTTGTCTATAGCAACTAGGGTTGCCACCTTTTCTTAAAAAAAATACCGGCCTTCCTATGTACTTCACTTTTTTTCCTATTTATAACATTGGAATCAGCCCTCAAAAACACCGGTCAGGCCGGTAAAAAAACGGTCAGGTGGCAACCCTAATAGCAACCAACGGTGTGATGTGGAGCCGGTGCACAACCTTAAACTGGATAAGTCTGTCCTTTGTTGCAATTAGATATTGATATTCTTTTGGAAGTGCTTTCTTTCCACTCCTCCATTGTTAAGTCTGGGATTTCAGCTTGCCATGACATAAACGCCCTGGTGAACGGTGAGGGTATTGTGGAAAGCAGGTTGCCATATAGTTTAATGACCATTTTCTTTTGAGTCTGTGACTTACGGGTCTCTAACCAGGGAGGCATGACAATTTCTACCTTGATGGATGTAAATTGTGCTATAAAGGCTTGTTTGAATTGCAGGGAACTCAGTTGAAAGATTGGCACCCCCAGCTTAGCCTGAATCATTTGGTCCCTGGAGAGTAGTTGCCCCTGTGGTGCCACGTCCCCTAGGGTTTTGATCCCTGCCCTGGGCCATCTCATATATGTTAAGAGTTGCTTGAAGTGGGGTAGGTGTGTCTTGCCCCATAAGGTGAGATCAGCTGTGAGTAGAGGGTTGCACAGGTGATTCGCTCGCATTACTGCTGTCCAGGCCTTGTGGGGGGTAAGCCGGCAGGGGTTTATTGGTGTCACTGGCGGGGTGGCACTTGGAGCGCTTTGATTTCTGAAGTTGTCCCAAGTTGCCTCACAAGGTAACTTAGGGTAACTTCAGAAAACCAAGCGCTCTGAGTGCAACTCCACTGACAATTTAGAGTCTAGCAAGTGGGATTAGTTGCCCAAAGAGAGGTTTTTCGCCAGGTGATTAAATCTCCCCAAATCTTACTTTGTGTTTCTACCCTTTG
>CM044439.1:25160037-25175929 GCA_024363595.1 Xenopus borealis | reverse complement strand
TGGTCAGGTGATCTCTGAGGCAGCACACAGACCATCACGAAATGGTGATTCAAGGCAAGGCATGTAAAAGGGCAATATTTACTTAAATATACATACCAGGTAGGTTAGATTCGTTAATATGTCACTTGATTTGATTGATTGATTTGTTGCTCAAAAATTAATTTTTGGGGTATAGTTTTCCTTTAAGTCTGGGACCTGAGTACTTACATTTCCTAGAACACACATTAGAGATGTTATTTCAGCCTGAACAAAGTCTCATCCAGCTGGCAGCCACTCTGGGACTTGCTATGGGCTCTCAATCAAGGCCACTGCCGACTGGTGCAGATCAGGGAACATTCCCATTGGTACGGCTTGGCCCATTAAAGTGCAGACTGAACATGTAATTATCAAGCAATTGCCCTGAACTTGTTATTATTCCCACAATTTGCTCCAAGCTGAGATATTCTGTCCAAAGCTTCACTGCCAACAGGGCACATAACATATTCCAGCTGAGCCTGAACTCCATGTGTAACACTGTATCACAAGTATGGGGGTCATTTATTAACACCAGGCATATTTGCCTATGGGCAGTTATCTATGACAACCAATCAAATGGTTGCATTTGTTGTTCTACCTGCAGCTGACTCAAAAAAAAAGCCAATCACGGATTGATGGTTGCTATGGGGAACTGCCCATGGGCAAAGTTGCCCAGTGTTGGCAGTTGCAGGAGAATCACTGACAGTCCGTGATTGTTTAAAGCACTAACACCCAGGTAAACTGTGACACAGATAGGAGTGCGGCTCTATTCTGCTACTGATTGGACAAAAGAAAGAACGTTATTAATTCAAAGTGACTTTATTCATTTAAAGCCCCCTGAGTACAGATAAGACATTGGTGCAGATGATTGAGACAAATACAATAGAAATAAACATTCTGTTTTTCATCACACAAACCTGTATTCTAGAGGAATCATTATTTCATAAGGATATCATTTATATATATATATATATACCTGTAGATGTTTCCAGGGGATACAGAGATAGCAATGAGATTAGTAGAAAGGAGGCTTGAGAGCTAAGCCCTAACAATGAAAATGTATAAATATGTTCTATTTTATATACTGAATTACTATACCAGCTCTGAGGTTCAGTAGCCCTATAACAGTAATGATCCAGGTCTTTAAAGTTTCCCCCAGCAGCTCCCCATCTTGGATCTTGTTAGGCATCTTTTGTGTGTCAGTGACACTGCACATGCTCAGTGGGCTCTGGGCTGCTGGGGAGAAGCTAAGCTTAGGGGTCGGGGGAAATCATCAAGCAGAAAGTGAGATTCATCTGTCATAGAGTTGATGCTGCAGGGCTGATTATGAATCAATTCTGATGCAGACTGCACTGATTTCTATGTTCCCATGTAATGTCAATCTGAATTCATTACTAATCAGCCATGTATTGTGACTCTTAGGGGCACATTTATCAAGGGTCGAATTGTCGAGGGCTTTTAGCCCTTGAATTCGACTCGCAAATATTTGGCGAATAAAAATTCGCCAATTTCGAATAAAATATGCGCAGGTTTTGAGCACTTCTTGAATATTCGCAAAAATCATACGATCTAATGATTTTTTGAAAGTAAACTTAAAAAAAAAAGCCTATTGGGGGCTTCGGTAGGTTCAATCTGGCGAAGTAGGCAGACGAATAAAAATTTAAAGGGCAAGTTCTTTGACCAGCAAATAGTCGAGCGATCGGATATGTAGTCCATCTATTCGATGCAATCCCATTTTCTATTTTCGATGGTAAAAAAAAATACTTAATTTGCATGTTCGACTGTTCGCTCAATTGAAAACAGACTATTCGAGCGAAATTCGAATCCTTCCCACAAATTTAGTAAATCTGCCCCTTATATTGTATATATACTGTATATTGACTGTTATATTGTATTGTATTTTGTGAGTGGGCCCCTAAGTTCAGCTAAGGGACATCCGCCCAGAGCATGTGCTGAGAATGAGTAAGAGATGGGGGCAACTTCCCTGGCACAGATATTCTCTGCTAAAGAGCTGGGGGAGACGTTTGGGCTACTACAGAAGAAACACAAACATTTAGATGCAACAAATATGAACAAAAGGGCAGAGACGGAATATTCCCATGAACTTGTGCTTGATGATTATATCATGCCATATATATATTTATTATATCATTCACTATATCTTGCCGTATATTATAAAATGAGTTTAGTAGATGCCTGCTATTATGGTGGAAGTCTGAGGGAAAACATTTTTTAATCAGGTGCCAACCATTCTGGCAGTGGCGTAACTACCAGGGGTGCAGTGGGTGCAGTTGCACCAGGGCTCCCACCCCCTTGGGGCCCATCAGAGCCATGATAATGGTTATGGCAGGTGGTTATCTAGGGGGAAATTTTACAGCACATATGCCATCAACACTCCAGCATGTGATTTATAGAGGTAAGGGCCCGACAGGGGGGCCCCCTGTCAGGCCATGTTGGTTCTTGTCCTGCCCCCCCCATAGTGCTAACAGTTACACCTGCATGGATTCACCTTACATCCCCCACAGTACCTGCCCCCAGGTGAACTCACCCCCATCTGGGATATTAATGCAAATATTGCTATTGAACATAACGCAACTTTTAGGCTTAAAAATAGATTTATTGTGCTGTGTGTTTGGGGTGACAGTGAGGCCACAGTGCTGGGTTGGTAGAGAGGAATGGAAGATAATGGCATAATTGGCAGGATAATGAGGAGAACTGGGCAGCTTTATAGCACTTACCTGCTGCCTGCACAGCTACTTAACTAATAACCTCTCCATTAGGATACACAGGCTGCATGGAGTGGGGGCACATACCCATTGTTGCTCATCATTCAGATTGACAACTATTGGTTCTCACAGAACAGGGCAGCAGCTTTCCCTATTTAGCCCCAAACCATTAGATTATAGGGTGAACTCCATCCCCAAGAAATTGCAATTCCGAGGAACACATTTGTACTGAAAGCAGCAGCATCTGTATTGTCTTGTATTCTCTGCAATGCTGGTCATGGCTCCTGAAACAATGTAGCATAATCCTGCTGTTTAACAGAACTGAAGTGAAGTGACTTTTGCTACATTGCATGGAGTCAGACCCAGAGAACGAACAGACAAAGTGACAGAACCATACATCCAGTAAGAATATGGAATAAATGGATATTGGGAAGATTTGCAGACTCAGATTTTCTTTCTTTAGGGGAAAAAAAACATTTTTGGGTGGTGTTCTTGAAAGATAAATTTACCTTGTTTTGCTAAACCAGTTTACTATGATGAACCATTCCTATGCTTTCCTCCCCACCAGTGAATCACTCATTCTCCCTCTCTTAGTAGTGAATGCCATAACATGACTGCGCTTACAATAAAGACACCTTTCCTATGCTAATGGTGGTATATACTTTCCTCCCCACCAATGAATCACTCATTCCCCTCTCCTGATAGGGAATTCCATAACCTGACTGTCTTTGCATAAAAGAAACCCTTCCTATGCTGATGGTGATATTTCCTCCCCACCAGTCAATCACTCTGGAATTCCACGACCTGACTGCCCACACAGTAAAGGAATCCTTGCTGTGCTGATGGTGAGATTTCCTTTCTTCTGCACCAATGAATCACTCATTCCCCCTCTCTTGGTAGGAAATCCAATACCTGACTACCCTTACAGTAAAGAAAACCTTTCTATGTTGATAGTGAAATCTCCTTTCCTCCCCACCAGTGAATCACTCATTCCCCCTCTCTTGGTAGGAATCCCAAAACCTGCTTGCCATTACAGTACAGAAATCCATTCTATTTAGGTAGTGAACTCTCCTTTCCTCCCCACCAATGAATCACTCATTCCCCCTCTCTTGGTGGAGAATTCCAAATCCTAACTGCCCTAACAGTAAAGAAACCCTTCCTACACTCATGGTGAAATCTCCTTTTTTTCTCATTAGGATGATTTCCCATTTGAAGGAAGGATTTCTGCTGACTTTGGCAATATCCGAGCAGCAATGTGCTGTGTAGCTTCCGTAGCAAAATCTCCCTCAGCTTTCTCAATATTTTCATGGGAATTGTATTCCTTTAATGAACAGGACTAGTAATTATATTCATCTAATCTCTGCTTCTCTGTGAAACGACGCATTGAGTCAGAGCTACTGAATTCATTACTTCACTGCTTGGTTTTTATTAGCTATTTGCCTTATTCTTGTAGGAATGATTGCCCTGCTAGTGGAATTAGAGGGGATTGAGAAAGAGGAAACAAAATCACTGATTTGTTTGACTAAACATGGTCAGTAGTATTGCCTCCTAATGTCTGTCCTGCTTATTCAGCAGAATACAGTCTGTATTGTACAAATAGACCTGTAACTGGATAAACGTTCATGGATTCTGCGCAATGTATCCTCATACTGTACTATTTCAGGGAAACAATATGGCAGCTCCTACCTCTATGAATAAACCTAAATAAACAGAGAAGGAATGTTCTGGGCACACAAAAGGCTCATACTGCAACAAAAAATAGCAATGTGACCAATTTATGGATAATAATTGTACTATAATTAATCAATAATTATGTCAGCCATTGATTTGATCACTTGCTAAAAATTTGGATTCATCTAATGTATCTTTACGTAAAACAGCTCATCAATACATGAATTAATATAACAAGGTCAGCAATGCAAAAAAAAAAACAACTAAATTCAAATAACTGCCCAGATAGCTAACTTGATCTTTGCTGGTTAAAGTCACATGAGCAAGACTGTTAGTGATGATATCACAATGTTGCCATGATCACTAGGGATGATATCACAATGCCGCCCCTGACACAAGCTGGTATAAGGACTGTTTACAGTTGGGATTGTCAGATTAGTGACTGAATGCGACCATGAGGCCACTAATCTTTACCCTGTTGATCTTAACTGGATTTTTACGAGTAAGTTCTATTTATTTGTACTGGGGAGAAATATATGAGCTTAGGATCAGAGCTGCTATGGTCTCCTATCATTATATTGGGGTTGTTATTATTTTTTTTTGCTATTTGTGGGTTTGTAATACTATACACAACCTGTCCTACACTGATACCTACTTTCTATATCAATACATGATTGAATACATTATTTACGGATGTGCTGAATCCACTATTTTGGGATTTGTCTGAATCCTGAATCCTTCTTGAAAGAATTGGCTGAATACCGAATCAAATCAAAAACAGACAGGGTAAAAGAGAACCATGCTGTGCGTACGGTTAAATTTGTTTTTTTTTTACTTTACTTGAAAAGTCATGTAATTTTTAGATTCAGTTTGGCCAGACACAAAGATTCAGGCAAATTCTTCTAAAAAGAATTTATACAAAACAAAACCCTGAATTCGATGCATTATTATTTAAAAATAATGTAAACATTTATCATGATAAGGTCATTTTTATATTCCACCCTCCCTCCCAACTCTTACATTCTATGGAAGTGTTTTTTAATTTTTTTAAATTATCCAGTTTATTTTTATACAAATATTCGCCCAGAAAGCTAATTTACTTTGCCAGCTGATGTCTTACAGTTGGGATTGTCAGATTAGTGACTGAGTGCGACCATGAGGCCACTAATCTTCACCCTGTTGGTTTTAAGAGTTCTGTGGATTTTTAAGAGTTCTGTGGATTTTTAAGAGTTCTGTGGATTTTTAAGAGTTCTGTTCATGTTAATGGGTTTTTATATGGGAATTGTATCTGAGCCATTGTGGCCTCCTGTTATTAGTGTTACCTGATCTGTATACTTTTCTCTTACAGGAAAGAGATATCAAAGAACATCTTGAGACACTGAACTATGAAACGAAAGTATTCGACTACACTGTTTGCCCAGTGCCTGTTGAAAAGGCCGGTTATGCAGAGGATGTAGAGTGCGGCAATACCCTGTTTGTACAGGAAGAGACCAGACCAGTCCCTCTGCTGATTCCTACAGACATAAGATGTGATGTAAGTCAATACTTGATTTATGTGCTACCAATGCACTATAGAGGGAGTAGGAGGGAACATGTTATTATGTGATGTACTGATATTGTATCTATTGTTCTGCTGTGTGAATAACGGATCCTCTTCTATTGCAGGGCTTGCGTTGTCCCATTCCTCCTATAGAGGGTCAGCTCACTAACCTACATCTAGAGCTGAGTAGCGCCATCATTCAGGTAAGCTACTATGAATTGGTCCCTATTTCGGGCCTTAACTGTTTGCACAGAGACTGATGTATGTGAGAGCCAGGTGGCACTTGCTGCTATCTCTGATGTACTGATGTGTCAGTGATTGATGATTCAACTGTCTGATTAACTAATATTCTTCTGTTGTAGGAGTTCCTGCCAATTATGCCTTACATTGAGACTCTTATCAGAGATACTGAGAATGGCACTAGTGTGGGAGGAATCCTTTTGGTAAGTCATTAGAATAAAGAGTTTATTAGAAAACAATTCAATAACTAAACCAGACTGGGTATCAGCAAGTTAGGATGTCCTTGCATTAAAGGATTTGCTTATTTGGTCTCATACAAGTGGATCTTTCGGATATACCCACTTGAGCTGGAAATATTAGTCTCATCGTATCACAATAATGGAGATACAAGCCATCAGAACCAGGACCACATTAGCAAACCGAAGTTGTTGCTACAATGGGATTTTTAAATCTGTTTGATTGATATGTGGAGAAATTGTGGCCAGATATCAGTGGTCGAATCCCATCAGAGGGCCAATAAGCTGTTAACTCTGCTTGTCAGCAGCTTTTATTGGCCCATGTAAGGCTGCCTTTACTCTGTAATCAGGCTTTCCTTCTTTATCCCATCAACTACTAGTGAGCTGTTCTTTCAATATAATATATCAATATTATAAAGGGAATAAGGTTCCATTCCATAGGAAGCCTCTTTGGGAAATAAAGGAACAATTCCCTTTGGGTTAAAGTACGTTTATTGTACATTCTCTCTTTCATGTAGGGCATCTTGTTACCAGAAATCTTAGCTTACTTACTGGAATTTTGTTATGGACGCTGGTCCAGCAGAAAGAAGGCAGAAAAGAACAGAGATGAAGCCCCTGCTGAGAAAGAGAAGGAAGGGCCACAAAGTCCTTTTCAAACCCATGATAACATGGAGGAAGAAGCAGAACTCAGTAGGAGAGGAAGTAAAAAGAGAGAGGAGCCTAGAAGTGTTAAAAAAAAGAAAAAGCAGCATCACTCTGAAAGTGACCATGAACACCAAGGCTCACAGAGACCAAAGAGCAATGAAACATGGAAAAGGGAAGAAGAGAAGCATTTACAGCTGCTTTTCCAACAGCTCATCTACCAATGCTTGGAAGGAGATGTGCAATAAGTGTGCTGCATCAAGAGCCCAGAAGGCAAAAGCTTAGAACAATAAATATTATTTTAAAATATATATCTTCTCTGTACTTTCTTTCATTATTGCTCCTCATATATTTATATATAGCGATTATATCAGTCCCATGCAGCAGGCAAAATCAGCCTCATATGTTAGAATGTCAGTCTACTGTAATATAGTGGATCTCCTACAATTTGGAGAATATCAGCCTCCTATGATGCAGATAGTATCTTACTTTATTTGTGGGTAGTAGGATATACAACATACCCACAGAGAATACTATGTTTTACTCACCCCATCCAATGCAGAGATAAAGTCTAAAGAGCCGTTGCTCAGAGAAAACTGAGAGCACAAGCAGTGTGTGTAGATAGATGCCTTCTACCAGGAGCCAGTAGTAATTGGCCGCTACACAGTACTGCATCATTGCAAACACCAGCCGGCAGCTCAAGGACTCCTAAGGGGAACATTGTTATGGGGACAGTTAGTAGAGTTTGGGTTCCAGATCTCCTGCCTTGGAGGCACTTGCAGTTCAACAAAGGCATGGATGATAGGTCTTACTTAGCTTACCTGATAGGAGACTAGTCCATCCCACTGATTGTCATACATGGCCAAGTTATACATCCACTTTAGCACAGAATCCTTTATAAACACAGAAATGGCTCTCAGGATGAAGGAGGTGAAGAGGTTCAGATGAATGTAATTTCTTGTGCAGTGCAAATGCCTGTGGGAAACAGAAGCACAAATACCTTTGCCTTTACGTAATAAATCAGAGACCTGAACTAGTGGTTGTTAATTAACAGGAAAATATTTTTGCATGAAAGAAGCTAATGATGGAGGAGTTGCATAATTGTGCCCCCTCTTTACTTGTTATTCATCTCTTTCTATACATTTCTAATTTGTTATTATCTTATTATTGTTGGTATTCATATTCGTAAGGCTGTAGAGAGTAAGACACAGTGTGCTAATTTGTTTCTACAGAAGGTTAATTATTCCCTTGCTATGTCAGTTTGAGTAGCCACAGGGCCCTAGTGAGGAGGAGGCACCATGCTATACTGTGTATGGGATCATTATTCCCTTGGTATGCCAGTTTGAGTAGCCATGGGGCCCTAGTGAGGAGGAGGCACCATGCTATACTGTGTATGGGATCATTATTCCCTTGGTATGCCAGTCTGAGTAGCCATGGGGCCGTAGTGAGGAGGAGACACATTACTAGCCTGTGTATGGGATCATTATTTCCTTGGTATGCCAGTCTGAGTAGCCACAGGCCCTAGTGAGGAGGAGGCACCATGCCAAACTGTGTATGTGTTCATTATTTCTTTGGCATGCTAGTCTGAGTAGCCATGGGGCCCTAGTGAGGAGAAGGCACCATGCTATACTGTGTATGGGATCATTATTCCCTTGGTATGCCAGTCTGAGTAGCCATGGGGCCGTAGTGAGGAGGAGGCACATTACTAGCCTGTGTATGGGATCATTATTCCCTTGGTATGCCAGTCTGAGTAGCCATTGGGCCCTAGTGAGGAGGAGGCACCATGCCATACTGTGTATGGGTTCATTATTTCCTTGGTATGCCAGTTTGAGTAGCCACGGGGCACTAGTGAGGAAGAGGCACCATGCTATACTGTGTATGGGATCATTATTCCCTTGGTATGCCAGTCTGAGAAGCCACAGGGCCCTATTTGGGAGGAGGCACATGTGCAATTTCATTATGCCACTTTTTTAAATGGGATCCCATTCTCAGCCTAAAAATTATAGGCATATTATTTTGACATCAGTGGTAGGGAAGATTTTGGAAGGAGTAATAAGAGATGAGATACTTGAATACATTGGCATGTACAATACTATGAATTTGTGCCAGCATGGTTTATGTGCAATAGATGGGGGCAGTGGATGCGATCTACTAAGACTTCACTAAAGTTTTGATACAGTAGCACACAGAAGGTGACTGCTTATTTACCTGGAACAATATATTTGTACTTGGATAGAGAAAAGGCTGAAACATAGATTACAAAGAATGGGGGTAAACTGAACATTTTCTAATTAGACCAGTGTTGTTCTTAGTGGAGTACCCAGGGGTCTGTCCATGCAGTATGCTGCCACTTTGCAGAGTGTTTTGACTAAGTTGGAAAACTGGGTAGCAAACTGGCAAACAAGGTTCGGTGTTGATAAATGCAAGGTTATGTAAATGGAAAGTTATGGAAATCTGTTAGGGATCTCAATAAAGCAGGATTTGGGGTATTTGTGGATAACAGACTATGTAACTCTAGGCAGATTCAGTAGCTACTAAACCAAATAAAGTTCTGTCTTGCACAGACTGTATGTCTTTAAGAGGAACTAGGATAATTTATATTTATATATGGGTTTATCTTTTTATGTAAGTATGTATAGGTGTATATATATATGGGGTGTGTATGTATTGGTTATTCCCCCTTCCCCATTTCACAATGTGGTTGGTTCATGATCCCCATGGGCTTGTGGACTGCACATGGGGTGTTTTTGGAGCCCACAAAATATACTTTGTCGGTGGGCCAAGGATGCAATGTTTTGCTGCTTTGCAGGGAGAACTAGATTGCCTTAAAACTGGAATGTGAAAAGTTCCACTAGTTTCCAACTCAAACAATATTACAACCACAAGAAAGCCTCCGTACAATATCTGCAGTCTTATGGTGCTGTCTCTATATCCATTCTTCTTGTTATTTAATCATATGTTCTGTTGTTCTAAACCTTCCTGCTCCCCCAATACACCAACGCCCTAAAGCCTTTCTCTGCTCATTAAGATGTTTGATGGAAAGTACTATCTAAAGGCTCAGTTTAATTTTCTGTCTGATATCCAGCACACACCTTCCCCTTCTGGGAAAATAATATGTATTTCTAATATATTTTCATTAAAACACTCTGTATATCTGAGGAGTATCTTGTTAATAAATGTCTGTACAAGTGGCGTTGAGAATATGAAGGGAAGGGCCGGGTTTATAACAAAGAGTTTATTTTCACAAAACTCTAGCAATTATTATTAAGGGCCTTTCAGTGTTAGAATTTTTTATCACACAGATAAATCAAGCTAAAAAGACATATAAGAGTTCTGGAAGCGATTTTGCTAATTCGGCTAAATTCAGTTTAAGTTAAAAAAACAATTCATTGGATATTAGCATCAAAATAGAATGTGTTTACAATTTTTCTTTTCTATCACAAAGCAAATTCAGTTACAAATAACTTTAAAATCATTTTAGGTTAAATAGATTTTTTCTTTTTAGATATTTTCAACCTTATGGGAAAATGTTTTTATCAAAGGGGTGTTTCACCTTCACGGTAACTTTTAGTATGTCATAGAATGGCCAATTCTGAACAACTTTTCAATTGTACTTCATTATTTAATTTGTTTATAGTTTTTGAATGAATTGCCTTCTTCTTCTAACTTTCAAATGAGGATTACTGACCCCGTTTAAACAACAAATGCTCTGAAACGACTACAAATATATTGTTACTGTTACTTTTTGACTTGGCTTTCGATTCAGGCCTTCTCCTATTCATATTCCAGTCTCTCATTTAAAGCAAAACATGGTTGCTAGGATTATTTGCATCCTAGCAACCAGATAGCTGAATTTGCAAACTGGAGAGCTGCTGAATAAAAAGCGAAATAACTCAAAATGAAAACCAATTGCAGATTTTCTCAAAATATCACTCTCTACATTATACTATGGGGCAAATTCACTAAAACGCGAAAATGCGCTAGCCACAGCTTCGCTGGCACTTCGCCAGGTGAATGTTCGCCAGCGCTACGCAAATTCACTAAGATGAGAATTTGCGCTTAGGGCGGCGAACGGTAGTGAAGTAGCACTACCGTTAATTCGCCAGGCAATGCGCATTTATGCTAGCGATGCCTAATTTGCATACTGACGAACTTAAACGTATAATAGAAGTATATGTTACAGCCACTAAATTACACTACACAAGCCCAGGAAACCTTTAATAAATACAATAAAATTGTCCTATTGCCCTACATGTGCCCCCTGTATTTTTTTGCTGTTTTTCAGACTATCGCCCTACAAAAGGTAAAAGACGCCAGCATTTTTTGGGACTTAGAAAAAATTTCAAGTTTTGTATTGAACTTTGCCAGGTCTGACCTGGCGAAGTAACGTCTAGCGCAAGAGGTAACGTTCACAAAAATGTTCATCTATCTACTTTGCTAGCGAATTTTCACCAGGGATACTGTTAGTGAATCAGCGAAGTTGCGAATTGCCATCACCCTGGCGATTAAGCATTAGACGCATCGCACTTTAGTGAATTTGCACCTATGAGTTAATTTAAAGGTGAACAACCCCTTTAAATAATAAAATAGGCTCAAATTTCCATATTTATTAGTAGCCTGTTTAGCGATATATATTAGGTATTTAATAATGCAAATGAAATATAAATAATATCTATAATTCTAAATACCAATAAAAAAACAATAAAGGAAAATAATGCTAAATATTATTTCTGTGCAGCAATAAAGATCGCTGTGCATGAAGCTATAGGTCCCCCGGCACTTCTCTTACATAAATCCAGAAGAAATTTCGATTGAATGTGACAGTGAGAATGGCTAATAAGGGGCAGAAGACCCTTAGTGACAAATAACATTGGCCTTAACTAGATTTGCCAGAACTTCCAGATGGGCCAGACTCCATATACAGAGCAGTTGATTGAATTCCCTCCTTTTTGCTGATATAATTACATGAAAGGCAGATGGTGTGATTGACACTTAGGATACCGCCTCCAACTAAGGAAAAGATAGATGGGCCCCCGGCACCAGAGACCTTTATACAAAAGGCTATCATTTGCATATCACTATCATTAATCATTGGATTTACACAACCCCAGCATATTTTGCTGCTGCAGATGGCTCACGTACACGGCACTGCACATCTACCAACTCACCATTTCTTTCCTATATTTTTACAATAAATTATTCCAAAATGTCGAAGGTATCCAGTCTATAGATAAAATACACGTCTTAAACTCTTCCTTATTTGAGAGTCAGCCATGCAAACCAAAGTAAAATGTTTAATCTCCTTTAATTACTTATTAGTGTCTATTAAATAAATAGAGTAGAAAGAATTTTACAGTATAACGTAACACCCCTAGGGGTTGGGGACCTTAAAATGAATGTAGAGTAACCCTTCCTACACTACAGAAAGAGGGCAATGTTGCTGTCCATAGATGTGGTGCTGAACAAAGAAAACGATGTATGGCCAAGATTCAATGTTACAGGTATGGGACCAGTTATCCAGAAACCCGTTATCTGAAATACGGGAAGGCTGTCTCTCATAGGCTCTATTCTATCAAAATAATCCAAATTATTAAAAACTATTTCCTTTTTCTCTGTAATAATAAAAGTACCTTGGAAGTTATCCCAACTAAAACTGATGAATCTTTTTTTGGAGGCAAAACAAGCCTATTGGGTTTAATTAATGCTTTAATAATTTTTTTTAGTAGAGTTAGGGTATGAAGATCCAAATTACTAGAAGATCCATTATCCAGAAAACCCCAGGTTCCAAACATTCCGGATAATATGTCCCGTTATATTATCTCCAATAAAATGTAATAAATTGGGAACCCTGTTGGCCATCAATTTTATATAAAAAGTGTGTAATACATAAGAAGTGCTCCATAATGATTGGTCAACTCCATAAGGTCGCCAAACGAGCGGATCTCTCTCCGATATGCCCACCTTGAGGCGGGCGAAATTGGGCTGATCCGATCGTGGGCCCTAGGGCCCAACGATCGGATCAGAATGACGAGCATATGGGCGGTTGGATCGCGGGACCGCATCAACGCACAGGTGTAGCAGCAATGCGACGGGATTTTTAATCTTGCCCGATCAACATCTGCCCGATTTTCGGCCAGATATTGATCAGGGAAGCCCGTTGGAGGGCCCACTCACGGGCCGATAAACTGCCAACTCAGTCTGTCGGCAGCTTTTATCGGCCCATGTATGATCATGACTAGCATATCAGGGATCGATCTAAGAAAGTATGTTATTGTTTGCTGTTACCGACTCCAGCACTGGATTGGACTTTATATTTTCAATTCTCTGTGCAACTAGATCCCATTGCTTGGGGCACTTGTTAACACTTGCTAGACCACAAAGAGTGGCAGATACAGAGGAAAGCGACTTACCTGAATCTCACCAGGATGATGGTGGCAATGATAAGAGCAGAGAAAGAGAGGGAGTACCCGATGGTGTAAATAATAGACAATGATGACAGCTGTTCCTCTGGGGGCACCTAAAGCATAAAAATGACATAGATGCAGAATTACAAATTCTGTCCCTGTAATTGGGAAGGGGAGAGTTGTATCTCTGTAAAGTTTCTATAGCGTGATCATTGGCTGGCAGAGAAGCCCCAAATTCTAAGTACTAAACCTTCCAGGTCATTCTTATTCTATTTGACTAGAGATGGTACCACTCCTTTATGATTCCACTTGAAAGGAAATTAGAACCAAGTGATTCATTATACTAATTTCTGGGCAATTATTAAACTCCCCAAAATACACAACAATATAATTGAGACATACATATGGAGATCCGGTCAGAATATGAAGGTTATAAATCATAGAAATGTCTCTGTTACAACATCCATTTGTCTGATAAGCAGACTTGATTCATCATATTCTCTATTCCTATCTAGCAGCTAAGGATTAGGTTATGTATCAACAGCCTTAAAGGAGAGGAGGAGGAGTCTCTACTGTACTAACTCTGACTCAATCTCTCTATTAGTTTCCCCCTATACTAGCTCTGTCCTGACCTCCTCTATACTAGCTCTAACCTGGTCTGTCCTGGTGTCCTCTATTCAAACTCTGACCCAGTCTCCTCTATGCTACCTCTAACCTGGTCTTCTCTATACTTGCTCTGTGCTGGTCTTCTATACTAGCTGTGACCTGGTCTCCTCTATAACAGCTCTGTCCTGATTTCCTCTATACAGGTATGGGACTTGTTATCCAGAATGCTCGGGACCTGGAGGTTGCCAGATAATGGATCTTTCCGTAATTTGGATCTTCATACCTTAAGTCTTAAGAAAATCATGTAAACATTAAATAAACCCAATAGGCTGGTTTTGCTTCCAATAAGGATTGAATATATCTTAGCTGGGATCAAGTACAAGGTACTGTTTTATTATTACAGAGAAAAAGGAAATCATTCTTAAAAAATTGGATTATTTGATTATAATGGGAGACAACCTTTCTGTAATTCAGATCCCATACCTGTACTAGCTTTGTCCTGGTCGTCTAAACTAGCTCTGTCCTGGGCTACTTCATTCTAACTGTGACTTGTCTCCTCTATACTAGTGCTAACCTGGTTTGTCCGGGTTTTGTTTATACTAGCTCTGACCTGCTCTCCTCTGTACTAGCTCTGTCTTGGTCTCGGCTTTACTCATTCTGCGTTCTCGCCTGGTTTTTACTATGCAAGCACCAAAAAACTATCTTTGTATCTTCTCTGTACTATCTGTATCTGTATTAGCTGTAGCCTGCTCTCATGTACACTAGCTGTGCCTTGGTTTCCGTATACTAGCGCTTTCCTGTTCTTTCCTATACTGACCCTTTCCTTATCTCTAAGTACAGTCCTTTCACTTGGTCTCCTCTATTCTTGTCAATACCTCTCCTGTTCTCACCTTTTATACCTATTTGCTGGTTTTATCTACATTACCTTTCTCCTATACACTGGTTCTGTTCTGGTGTCCACTATCCTTGCCTCCCATATATCTCAACTCACTCTTGATCTCTCTATTCATTTTATAAGAAGCATTTTTGCTGAAGTAACTTGATTATTCATCACCCACAAATCTCACAGGATTTGACTCCCAATTAACAAGCACACGACTTAATTAAATATAAATAATATTAATAAATAAGCAGTGTCAGAACTGCTGAGCATAGCTCTAATAAATCCCTTAACATTTTGGCCAGTGAGTGCTTACAGCTCAGAGACCCCCCATGGTGTATAGTAATAGTGATATGAGCCGTGGGCAGACATTGCTAGGCTTCTACTGACTATAAATGATGTGCTACAATGGGACTTCAAATGATACCGAACGACAGAGAATATTTCACTTTGCAGAATGGATCTCAGGAAGACTTGCCAATGACATGTTGCTGGGTTGCTAAACTGCCCTTGACGGCCAATCATTTAGGCTGCTTAGAATGAGAGATAGATAAAAAGATACAGAATAATTTGTACATTATTAATGACTTTGAAGAAGGGATAGGATATTGGTGCAGTCTGGGTCGTGTATTGCCAACAACGGTCTAAGGAAAGAGATAAGTCACCTAAGCAGTTCGATATATTATCATTTACTGCACTACTGGGGCTGTTTCCACAGCGCTGTCACTCCTCTCTCCTCTCAATTCTTCATCAAACCAAGAGATGATACAGAAGGACCATTTAGGATTTTACTGTCCCTTAAAAATCAATCTTTACTGCAAGCTGTGTTGTTGAAGAACAGGACAGATTTATTGTGGAAATAAACTCTACACTTGTCTTGACAAAATTGTTTTACCTTTGCTTTGAGCATCGTCACTGAAGGGTAAATGTTA
>CM044439.1:25114891-25130131 GCA_024363595.1 Xenopus borealis | reverse complement strand
ACTGTCTCCATCTTGTTTTACTATCTCCATATTTTTCCTACTGTCTCCATCTTTCCTTACTGTCTCCATCTTGCCCTACGGTTTACATCTTGCCCTACTGTCCCCATCTTGCCCTACTGCGTCTATCATGTCCTACTGTCTCCATCTTGCCCTACAGTCTCCATTTTGTGCTACTGTTCCAATCTTGCCCTGCTGCTTCACTGTCCCCCTTTACTCTACTGTCTTCATCTTGACCTTCTGTCTCCATCTTGCCCTACTGTCTACATCTTGTCTTACTGTCACCATCTTGTCCTACTGTCTCCCTTTTGTCTTACTGTCCCCCCTTTTGCCATTCTGTCTCCATCTTGCCCTACTGTCTCTCTTTTTTCTTACTGTCTCTATCTTGCCCCTACTGTCTCTTACTGTATTTTACCATATAGTCTCCCTCAGTGCTGGACTGAGAATCAAAATAGGCCCTGGCATTTCAGGTACACAGAGGCCCAATCATCCCACTTAGAGGCCCAAACAGCCTCCACCAGCCCACTAAATTGTGACTTTCTATGGCAACTTATAGCAGCCCATCTGGCATTTGCCCTAACCTACAGATTGCCAGTCCGGGCCTGGTCTCCCTCTTGTCCTACGCTCATCATCATGCCCTACTGTCTTGAGCTTGTGCTACTGTCTCCAGCTTGTTCTATTGTGAACCTCTACTGCAGCTACTATTCCCCACACTTCCTACAACTGATGCACAGTGGAACCCTATTACGTGCTGGCTCAATGGAAGTCAGAGGAGTTTTATTCCCAAAATAATCTCCCCCGGACATGCAGAACATTCTGTTTGTTTCCCAGTTTGTTACATTTCCTCTCACTATGGTTCAGCTGAATGTCTCTTATTATAATGGCTCTTATTATTAATGAGCTATAATTATAAGATTAGTGAGATTAGGGGCCTTTCAGTGAATTTGAGGTTTTTTATTCATCTACAGAAACATTAACACAAACATTATATTACCACTGCCAGACTGTAATTAGGGCTCCGCCAAATTTAGAACCCATTTAATGATTAGAAAAAAACAGTCGGATTGTTACACAAACACCGCCATTCTCCTCTCTTTACAGCAAGATCCACAGAAACTAACAATAAATACGGTTGGAAAAACAAAGATGTGGAATTATAAGCTTTTCCCAACATCTTTTGCTACAAAGGTCAGAGGTTAGAAAGTGGGTGGAGCAAATCTTGTCTAGACCTTTGTACGCATGGAGAAGAGTCAGAGCCACAGACAAGGGGTATCCTACCCAACCATATCCTCATTATAGGACAGTCCCGCAATCATCCACAATATAAAGATGGACGGAGGGACGTTACTGTTTTTCATCCTGTGAACCACCACCAAATTGTTAATGGAAAAACTGTCATTTCAATAGGTTTTGTAGAGATTTCAGGATCAAAGTGTGCCAGTGTTTGGCTAGAAACAGGCCTATATATTAAAAGTTTTATTCTCTCCCCCCGTTACATACATATTGGGACAAATATGGGCAGTCATTACCACTGCACAGGGTGCTTATGGGTGACCTGGGAGTGGGAGCTGAGCCCAACACACACCCACTGTTATTGATCAATAACTTTGTAGCTGTTCACTTGCTAAAACTTTACTTAACCCCCTTGGTCCCCTTCTATTCTATACTAGTATATACTATAATATACTACTTTTGCGCCAAAATGTTTTTCTTCTCCTTTAATAGAGTATGGGTTACATGTGACTCTAACACTCCAGGCTAGGGCCTTCGCTAAGTGGAAGTACAAAGGTGTGGAGTAGTATAACTACAACTACCACAGGTTACTGTGCAATAAAACAGGAAAAAAGATTAGGTGCCAGGAGGTTCTTGTAAATGACTGAACAAAAGGTTTATTGAACATTTAGAGGGCATTACTCACATCACAGTGGTTCAGAGACAAGTGGCAAGACACAGGCTGACACTCCCTTGGGACAGACTTGGCAGGCATCTCACTTCACCTCTGCGACATATCCCAGTAGTGGTCTGGATCACCTTCTATCCTGATTCCCTCTCCACTGGGATCCCTATACAACAGGCAATATGGCCTGGGAGAGATACCTCCAAACTGTCACGCCTAAGTGGAGCTCAGAGCTGCTCTTTTTAGCTCAACCCTGACTGACCTACACTCCTAGAGTGTACTATTACCGGAGCTATACCTGCCACTATCTATTTGCCTTATTCACAGGGCCCTGTCTCTGACTTTACTGGACCCATGCTCAGGCACAGAGCACACATCCACCCTGTCCCCAGATGGAAGGCTAAGAGGAAGTGCCACTCCTTTCCCAGCACTATACCAAAGTGAGGCAGGATATGGTTACAGCGCCTCCTAGCCAATAGCAGGGGATATGCAAATCCTTAAACTAGATACATGAGCTTTTGCCCAGTAACTAGGGAAAAGGAATAGGGATTTAAAGCCCTAGGGACACATTTAACCCAAGAGGTCCCTACAGTAGTTTATTTTGTTACACACTAGAGGCTGTTATGCAACCATCAGTAGTGTGACTAGACCATACCAACCAACATTTTGGAAATAAAAAGAGAGACAAAAAAAATTGTTGCAGGAGGCGTGGTGAATGGTTTAAACCACACCCACAATTGGTGACCACACCCCCTAATTACCATGCTCCTTTTACAAAATTTGGCAGGTTATGGAAGTCTGAAAATATTTCAGGTTATGAAAGTTTGAAGGTAAATAATAGGAAGTCGGATATTGTCGCAGGGTTGATCCGACGCGACACGACTGTCCAATGCAGACGCAACTTGCATGGCTAATTAGCAACTCATGTAGGTGCATGATGCATGAGTGCACATAAATCAGTTATGCATCTAAATGAATTGCTAATTAGCCATGCAGGTGGTGTATTCCATTTGTCTTTGGTTTATAGGGGTGAGGTGGTAACCCTACTCTCACTGCTTGATGGGTAAGGGCTCTTATACATGGGCGTTTGTTTGTGCACTCCCCAGCGTTGCAGTTTCTTCCGTTCAGCTGCAGGGAAGCGCAGGAGTAGATGCACTGAATTATTGTTAATAGGGCTGTACTCACACAGACGCATGTATGCGCCGAACGCAGGTAGAATGCAACATGCTGCGTCCCAACTGCGTCCCAACGTTCGCAGCTTACATGCGTCTGTGTGAGTACAGCCCCATTGACAATAATTCAGTGCGTCTACTCCTGCAGGTACAAACTCCTGTGTGCAAGGGGCCCTAAGTTATATAAGTTTCTAAACAAGTTAGTGCTGGTTTTGTTGCAAATTTGTACGTAACTGACATTATGCTTAATGCCCAAGTTATTAAAAGATAAAAATATAGAAATGCCGGTATTTATTCCCCTTTGGAACTCCATTCAGTTATGGCCTAGGTAGAAGGAGAGTGCAAGGCAGGTTTACTTATATGCTGCATCTTTTTACCTATGTCACTACAATTTAGTAATCGACCAATAACCATTCAAATGTGACTGGTTACAGTGCACAACCAATGAATTACTAGGAGGAGGGCAGTATCAATATCCAATAGGAAACAAGTAAAGGTCAACCCCGGGACTGATGATGTCATCATATAGGAAGTTCTTGGTGTGTCAGGTTCGAAATAGGCCACTCCCATCCCTTCAGAAAACTGGTCAGAGTGACAGGAGAAGGACTGAGTTAACAGGTATGAAAATGAGCTTTTACAATGGCATTTTTACTTTTTGTTACGGAAAACATTGAGAGCATTGTTAGTGGTTTCATAAAATTTGTACATTGAAGGTGAATGTCCCCTTTAACTGACCTGATATTGCTACTGAAAGTGAACTTTGACAAAAAGCAATATCAGATGGGAGGTAAAAAAAAAAGGTTGGCTTAATTAAGTTTCATTTATAAAACTGACCTTGTATGGGGGGCAGTAAATGTATTTAGTGTTGGGTTTCTGTATAGACAAGCCAAAGTGATTTACAGAATGAATTAATATAAAGCACATGGGTTTATAGCTTCCCAGTACCAGATTACCCATAGACATCATACCTTTGTGTGACCAGGGCAGGTACCAAGGGCAAGTGACGTTCACATAAGTTCCAGGAAGACCGTCTGGCCAACAGGCGTAATCATCAAAAGTTCTGTTGCAAAACCTGCCTGGGAAACATGAGCACATTTTATTAGAATATGGGACCAAATCTGACAACTAAGAGATAGTTATGAACACTGTTCTCTACAGGAGCCACGTTAATGAATCGTTACTGCAGAGGACTATGTTTGGTTTTACAGAGAGACACTATGCAGTGAGTATAACACTGCCCCTTACAAGATCCAAGTTACTGAGCTGTATTTCTGTGCGGGTCAGGAAAAACTTAACCTGCACCTGACCCTAACTTGTAATACCTTGACCAGCCAAATGTTACAATTGTAGGACCGGTGCCCAACGCGTACCTTCTCACTCTTTAAAGGGCAAGGAAAGTGTAAAATAGAATAAGGCTAGAAATGCTGTATTTTGTATACTAAACATAAACATGAACTTACTGCACCACAAGCCTAATCAAACAAATGATTTATGCTTTCAAAGTTGGCCACAGGGGGCTGTCATCTTGTAACTTTGTTATACATCTTTGCAAGACTAGACTACATACACATGCTCAGTGTGGTCTGGGTTTCTTAGGGGTCCTCATAAATTATCAAAACAAAGCTGCTTGAGTTCTGCATGGCTGGGAAGTAAGGCGGGGGCTCCCCCTGCTGTTCATAAGTATGATTGTTTCCCTGCCAGCAATTAAGGGACTGTCTGACAATTCCTATCCACAAAATGAAGGGAGAATTTCACTGCATACAGTCAGGTTTCTTATAAACAGTAAACATTTTTTATTTAAAGCATATTGGAGATTTCTTTTTCATTAAAGAAAGTAAAAAAGGGATTTTTTTTTTTTGCCTTTACATTTCCTTGAAGGTTCCAAAAAAGGGAATGTTCCCAACCAGAGGAGAAGTTTACACCCCCAGTCTGACCCGCGGCCAAGCTTATCCCTCAAAATTTCAACCAAAATCCACCCAACTGGTGGTAAATCCGTGGGTCACCATGGGTTTCGGGGTAAAGCTGCACATCACTACTGAGCTGTTACTGCAATGCCCTGAGGTTGGTTGTGCAGAGGACACTGTATATATAATTGTATTTAAGGCAATACTTTAGTACAGGTATGGGATCCGTTATCTGGAGACCCATTATCCATAAAGTTCTGAATTATGGAAAGGCCATCTCCCATAGACTCCATTATAATTAATTAATTCAAATTTTTAAAAATGAGAATAAATTTGCTCATCACTAGTGGCTTGGAGTGGAGGGCAGTAGGAATGGCACTTGGGCAAAAATACAGTCATGGGTGCAAGACTTGCAATAAAGTGCATGCATGGTTACATCAATATTGGCAGATCAGAGGAAAATTCTGTGGATGCACTTCAGTTGCGCCAAATGAACTGCTCTGTTGTGCCCACAATGTCACAAGAATTCCAAGGAAATACCGATGCATTGCGGAAAAAAAAAAGATGGCGATTGTGCTTGAAATTGCACTCTGTGTCAAGGCAAGTGAATGTGCACTAATATGTGTGTAACGCTAATCTGGGCTAATCCTCACCACATGAGTGGAGCTAGGGTTGCCACCTGTCCGGTTTTGAACCGGGCAGCCCTTCAAAATACCGGGCTGTCCATATAAGGAAAACTGGGCGGGATTAGCTTGATTGACGCCGCGATCGGGCAATTGGCGATCGCGGCGTCATAGCTCCGCCCCGTGACGTCCCGGGACCGCCCACTGACGTCACGGGACCGCCCACTGACATCACGGGACCGCGCCTTGACGTCACAGGACCACCCCCCTGTCGGGCTTGACGTCACACAGACAGGTACAGCGCTTCAGAGTAGTTGCACTCACCAGAAGCTTTCCCTCTCCTCCAGGAGGTCCCAGGACAGCACTCTCTACCTTTACAGTCCCTCCTCACTGAGGTCCCTGCACTCAGGTATTTCAAAACCTGTGGAAGAACTACTTCCTAGAGAGTCTATCACCAAACCCCCCTAGGATATCTATACCTCATTCACAGGGTTGCCTGGTCCCCGACTTACCAAACAAAGGTGTCCAGTCCCTTTGGGGTTACCTCAGAGCAAAGCCTTTCTGTACCCAGGTCCCCCCTGGGCACACCCTGCTGGACCAGCATCCAGAGGCCAAAGAGGAAGCTGCCCCTCCCTTTCCAGCACTATACAGTGTAAGGCAGGATGTGGTCACAGCGCCACCTGGCCAATAACTGCAGGTATGCAAATACTTCAATTGCAACACAGGCTTTTGCCTGGCAACTAAGGGATTTAACTCTATAGGTACTGGTAAAACCTATAGGTCCCTACATGTGTTATTAATTCAGTGTCGGACTGGGATGCCAAGGGCCCACCAGAAAACCTTAGACTGTGGGCCCACTTTTGAAATTCTTATTCCTCCTCTACTTACTCAGCCTTTTTATTCTCTTAGGGGCATGTTTACTAACATTGGAGATAAAAATCTGGAGAGATTTCTGGAGATGTTACCCATAGCAACCAATCAGATCTTAGCTTTTGTTTTCTGATTTTTAGGTGGCTGTTTAAATCTAATTGCTGATTGGTTGCCATGGGCAACATCTCCAGAAATCTCTCCAGATATTTATCTCCAATGTTAATAAACATGCCCCATAGTCCTTTATATCTACAGTACTGACAATATTATTCCATTACTAAGCATTTTTTACCATAGCGAAATAGGGTATGACCATGAAATAGATTAGTAGCAAGAGGGCCCACTGACACCTTGGCCCACTGGGAGTTTTCCTGGTATCCTGGTGGGCCAGTCCGACACTGTATTAATTACTTACACTTATGTTACACAGTCTAACAGCTGCTACTCATATATAGCAGGATAGATCATATTAACAGTACTATTATAAATAATATATTCCACAGCTGCTGTACAATAAATGGGTTTATACAGTAAACATACAGAATTACATATAAAGTAATCAGTAACCGGTATAACTGGGGAAGAGGGCCTTGCTCAAAAGATCTTATGATATCTAGAACTGTACTGTTTGCAGAACAAATTATTGTAAGCCTGGGAAGAAAGTAACAATCACTGGGTTTTTATTAAAACATTTATTAAACAAATCACTGTCGATATGCTTCTGCTGCTTTCCTTGATCCCTATAAAAATGGGTCTCTCCCATTCACTTTCATTCAGTCACTGTCACTTAACACTGATGCATAGTTGGACAGCTATTAGAAGGATATACATTGGAACCCACTTTTAAATATCCAGATTGTCATTATTCCTGGTATTCTCTGGTGCTGGTAAGGCCACATTCTTTCTTACCCAAATTTCAGTTTTTCCGGATTTCACGTAGACTTTTTGGGGTTCCCGGGAAAAACATAAAAGAAGGTCCTACTGTAGTTAAAAGGCAAGGAAAGTCTAAAATAAAACAAGGCTAGAAATGCGGGATTTTGTATACTAAACATAAACATAAACTTACTGCACCACAAGCCTAATCAAACAAACGATTTATGCTTTCAAAGTTGGCCATAGGGGGCTGTCATCTTGTAACTTTGTTATACATCTTTGCAAGACTAGACTACATGCACATGCTCAGTGTGATCTGGGCTTCTTAGGGATCGTCATAAATGATCAAAAAACAAAGCTGCTTGAGTTCTGCATGCCTGGTAAGTAAGGCGGGGGCTCCCCCTGCTGTTCATAAGTATGATTCTTTCCCTGCCAGAAGTTAGGGACCATCTGACAATTCCTATGAAGGGAGAATTTCACTGCATAGAGTCAGGTTTCTTATAAAAACGGTACACATTTTTTAATTAAGGTATATTGAAGATAGATTTCTTTCACATTAAAGAAATTAAAAATGGAATTTTATTTCTTTGCCTTTCCTTGTCCTTTAACTGTAGTGATGTACATAATATATTTACTGGCTCTTAAAGAAATTGTAACTCCTTCATGTGTGTAAAGTGAATACAGTGAAAACTGTGATACCCTGATTTTAAGTTTTCCCTCATTTTACACCATTTATTTTTTGTTCCCACCCAGTGTCAGACTGGGCCTCTCCACTTCCGGTACAGTGCGAGCGTGCACGCGGATTCGTGCACATGAGGGAGGCGGAAGCACTCGGGTCCGGAGGGGGGCACTGAGGCAGAGGTCCCGGTGTGCCCCAGGCCCCCCAATGTAAAATGCTATATAGACAGAGTAGATTGTAAGCTCTCTGGGGCAGGGTTCAATGGGAATGATGTATAATGTCTGAGCACTGCTGTGAATACACATAGAAGCACGCATCTGAAGTAGTGAGGACCTCCTCAGATACTGTATATATCAGTATATTCTCTAAAACAAATATCCCTGTGGATAACACAGAAAGAGGATTTACCCCTTGAGGAGGCAATTAAGCTTTTTGTTGTAGTTAAAACAGAGCCAATGATCTCTGTACAAAGTCTGACAGGTAACTGGGGAAATGGTCCTGCCAGGTTTCTGTTCAGCAATCCTTACACAGAATTTTTAATAATATCCTTCATTTATTTTTATGCTATCTTCTAAGCAGTTGGGTGGGTGCAACAGTTGGGTGGGTATAACAATTGAGTGACTGTAGCAGTTGGGTGGGTGTAACAGTTGGGTGGGTATAACAATTGAGTCACTGTAGCAGTTGGGTGGGTGTAACAGTTGGGTGGGTATAACAATTGAGTGACTGTAGCAGTTGGGTGGGTGTAACAGTTGCATGGGTACTTTATCTGGATCAGTGGTTCTCAAACTTCCTAATGCTGCAACCCTTTAATACAGTTCCTCATGTTGTGGTGACCCCCAACCATAAAATATTAAAATATTTTTGTTGCCAGCCCAGAGCGGATTGTTAGGAAAGTACAGGAGACAGTGTGGCTGCATAAAGGTTTGTTTTCCGTGCGTATTTCTGTCACACCCATTTTGTGGTCATACCCCAATTACCATGTTAATTTTACAAATTGCAAATGGGCAGGGAGAGCTGTATGGCAGTGCCTACTAAGGGAATAAAGAAAGTTGTAGTGCAACTGGCTTCCCTACACAGGTTACTGAACTACAACTCCCAGCACCAACACCCAGAGAGCTACAACCTTGCCCCAGGGCTAGTGGGGAGAGAGATGAACCTGCTCCTGGAACCCCTTAAGTGAGCCCTGTGAAAGAGTCATTCGACCCCCAAAGGGGTCCCGACCCCCAGGTTGAGAACCACTGATCTGGATCAAGCATAATGAACTTGAAGTTGACTTGAGAATGGTTGGACCTGGTTTACCTTGCCCGTTTGGTTTGCTTTATAATTCCACTTACAGCTGCACATTGGCCTGCAGAAGTTCCCAGGTAGCCATGAATTGTTGTATTTCGGCTTTATAATGCTTTCGGATAGTGACTGGCGAATCGGCGACATTTTGATTCGTCAAATTTTGAAACTCTGAAAAATAAGCACGTCTCGGTTTGGTCGCGGGCATCCGTCTTTGGACGTTGCCATCCATTTTTGGACGTGGGCGTCCATTGCTGGTTTTAGAAAAAATGGACCCCGGCGTCTGTTTTTGGACTAGACGCCGCCGAATTTTCGCCAGGTGAAGTTTTGCCAGCGTTTCACAAATTTATAAGCCTGCGGCGAAACACAGGAATTTGATGCAAATTCGCCGCAATGCAAATAAATTCACCTATCACTACTTTCGGACTAAATAAATATCACTTACTCACAAGTCAACATACCACTGACAATAAGATTAAAAATTCACATCTCGCAATGTAATATTGTTCTTTAAACTGTTATTGCATTGAGAATTTTATTGCACATTGCACATTTTAATTGCGCAATCTTAAGAAGTGCTTGAAGGTGTTGTGATCTTTTGGAGCAAACATAACGACTTTTTCAGTAAGAAGTTTTATTACATTGGCACATTGGCGCATTGGCGCAAGCTGTAAAATTCCACTGTCGGAAGTGGTCGCAAAAAGCTACAGTAAATTCGCACAAAGCAAAAATTGTTCGGACAGAGGCATAACTTTTCGAATTGTGAATAGTTTTTATGTTACCGACTTTTATTACATTCCCTCATATATTTCTCACCCTTGGGGACATAGAAATCCAGTGGTGCAAAGAGACCCAATGGTGAATAGAAACCCAATACTACACAGAAGCCAAATGCTATATTGAAACCTAATGCTACATAGAAACTCAGTGGAAACCCAATGCTGTAAAGAAACCAAATGCTGTATAGAAACCCAATGCTACATAGAAACACAAAGTTACACAGTGGCACACTATTAAAATGAAAAGTCACTTAAATATGGAGTACAAGCTCTTGCAGGTACTTATAGAAGTTGTTAGCGGAGCTGTATTTAGAGTCCTGTGTGGGTCCATTTTTTGGAACCCGTACCTGCAATCTGCAACCCAAACCCACAACCTGCATTCTCACCTGCTTGGACCTGCTACCCGACCCGCAAATACCTTATCACGACCCGCTGACAATTAAGGATCAGGAAGCGTCATCATCGAAAGTAGGCGTGATCAGAATAAAGGAGTAAAAATCGATGTTTAGAAGACCCGCGGCCTGACCTGCAGAACTGCCGACCCGCGTCTATACCTGCACCCGGAACTTCTACCTACAACCCGCAGGGTACTGCAGGCTTTTGCTGGTAACCCGCGGGTACCTGACCCTCTGCAGGACTCTAGCTGATGTTGTTCTTTCATTTCTTTCACTTATTTTTCAACTCTGTTTGTGCTCAGTTGTTAAACAAAACGGTTATCAACTCTTAACAACAGAACAACTCTGCCGCTAAAGTGTAAATAGCAATGAAATAACACAAGAGGTGGTAAGAAGGTGCCATTATTATTATTTGTGGCTTTTAATTATGAGTTTTTATGAAGCGATGTCTAATCATGGCATGCAAGTCAATTAAAGCATTGCTAATTTGCCCTTCTCCTAGGCAACCTTCACACTATCCAGCCATAAATACAAATCAGTGGTTCTCTGTTGGTGAAGTGCAGGAGAAATTCAAGGTAAGTGAGAATTAGTACTGATTTGTTGCTCAGGGACATTTGCATAGCTGATAGGGCGAAATCTAACATTAACCCCCAGTGAAAGGGAAACAAGATTTTTCAAGACATATTGGTTTTAAGGTGCTCTTAAACTTTAACCTCTTCTTACTCAAGGTTAAGGAATTTCTTTTTTTAAATAATGTAGGGATGCACCGAATCCAGGATTCGGTTTGGTATTTGGCCAGGATTCTGCCATTTTCATCAGGATTCGGCCGAATCTTTGTGCCTGGCCGAACCGATTAAAATCACGTGACTTTTGGTAACAAAACAAGGAAGTTCGCGCTTGGCTCTCTTTTACCCTCCCCCTTGCTAATTTGCATACGCAAATTAGGCTTTGGATTCGGTTCAGTATTCGGCCAAATCTTTTGCAATGGATTCGGGGGTTCGGTCGAATCCAAATTAGTGGTTTCGGTGCATCCCTAAAATAATGTCAGTTTCGATAAAAATCCCTTTGGAAACAGTACATTTAACACTTGTCAATAGTAAACCCTATTTATTCGGCAAGCTGCGTCTATGACCACTTTCACTTACAAATGTTGTAATAAGTAGAAACTGAAACAGGAGGCCAGAGGGTTTTGCCTGTAGGAACATTAAATGTATGGACTGGGCCACAAATAATACACAGGGAATAGGTTCAGGGAAATGTTCTCAATAGTCAAGAGTAATAATCAGACACAAGACTGAATTATACTCCAAGGAACTGCCCTGCACCAGCTACAAAGTCCCCTCTTCTGACTAAACTGACTTGGGGTCTAGAGGACACCACAGAGTCAGAAATGCCTCCTACATCTGATGCTTATGTCCTGCGTCAGAAATATACGTTAAATCAAGAGAAAGCACTCACGGCATTATCCATCAGATGTTTATCAATATATATTTATTCTGCTCTGTAATTTGCAATTTCAGCAATCTGGTTGCTAGGGTTCAAATTACCATAGCTACCATGGACTAATTTGAATAAGAGACTGGAATATGAATAGGAGATGATTGGATTTGGTTTTTATTAAAGATTTATTATTAAAGATAACTTAAAGGTGAACAAAAGGTGAACCACCCCTTTAAGGCTGAAACCCAAATTATGGGAAGACTTTCTCCCATTAACTGCATTTTAAGCAAATAATTCCCTTTTTATAAAACGATTCCCTTTTTCCCTGTAATATGAAAACAATAACTTGTTCTGGATCCCAACAAAGATATAATTAATCCTTACTGGAGTTAAACAGTCCTATCGGCTTTAACTACTGTTTAACTGTTTTTTGGTAGATTTAAGGTGTGGAGATGCAAATTAAGGAAAGATCCCTTATCCAGGAAACTCCAGGTTGTGGATAATACACCCCTTACCTGTATACTGTATATAACCCAGGATTCAACACAATTCCCACCTGGGAAAAGAAGTGGCACTAGACCAGAACACTGGACAACAGCCCTACTGCTCAGATCATTTTCTTACTATTTACTTACTATTTTCGTCGCGTCGTTTTTGTCGCGCGTCGCGTCGTGTCGTTTTCGTCGCGTCGTGAAAAAAAACGACGCGTCGCGTCAAAAAACGACGCACGACTCGTTTTTTGGCGAATTTTCGCCAGGCGATTCGCGAATTTATTCGGTCCGGTATCCAGAAAACCCCAGGTCCCAAGCATTCTGGATAACAGGTCCCATATTATCCTTTATTTACAACTCTAATCTATTCTGCATTCTTTTAATGGATCGTGTATAATGAATTTTTGTCCCTGCCCCAGTGGAGCTTACATTCTAAGTTAATAACATTCTGCCCATAGGCTGACTAGTGCTCCCAAGAAGGGAATTAAACAAAGAGATGAATGCTTTCAGTTGTAAACAATAAACTTCACCACATACTGATACTGTAACTGCTTGTATAAGTCCCCATTGATGTTCTAGTGCATGGTAGTACACGGGTCTTGACTTTCCTTTTGGCTTTCACAAGGCTGAATAATAGGGCCAATAAATGAAAACCAATTATATACCAAGATGCTCACTTTCACATGGCTTAGTTATGATCAAGTGCAGTTAATTTCTTGTTATTACAGAGACGGAAATAAGCAAATCGATCAAAAATAAGAAATCGTTTTTCTAAATGATCATTGCTGTATTTCAGTGCTTTCTGGATAACTGATTTCTGCATAATAGAACCCATACCTCATCAGAGTCATAAGGCAGAATAGGTAGGGTTTCCAGCAGTGGCGTAACTAGATATTAATGGGCCCCACAGCAAATTATTTTTCAAGCCCCCAAAATGTCTAGAGTTTTTTTTTACATTGTATGTGAATTAGACCTCCAAACATTTTGGAAATAAAAAGAGGGACAAAAAAGTTGCCGCTCGTAATGCAGTACATTTTTGGGCCACACCTATTTTTGTGGCCCCACCCCTTGATTACCATGTTCATTTTACAACATTTGGCAAGTTTGAACATATTTCTGTGTTTTTTTCCAGTTATTAGTTTTGTTAATGAAGGTGAATTGCCCTTTAAGCTGTGGGTCTAATTTTTCCCAAGGGACCTGTTATCTTATATTGTCACAATAACTTATTTCGAAATTCACGAAATTGTAACAAAAGTATCTTATCTGCTGCTGTGGTTGTTCTGGGCTCTCTGCCCAAAGCCAATTAGGTTAGAAACTCTGTTTCTTTTTCTGGCTGTTCAGTGCAGAGAAAAACGGGACTTTCCTGTACAAACGAGGGACTGCAGGTTGAGCTGTCGAAAGAGGGACTGTCTAAAAATGGGACAGTTGGGAGGTATGCCCAATGCCTCCTGGGCCTCCCTGCAACAGGGTCTGCTTCCTCTGTAGTTATGGCCCTGGTTTTTACAATGCAATAACCCTGACCCAGCAGCTTAACTCAGCTTCTGCTGTCATCATGCCCACCCCAACACCATTGCTCCTCCCCCATGCTATCTGCCCCTCCCACTTTGAGCAGGTTTAGCCACTGAAAAAGGTGGCAACCTTAGCTGTAAGAAAGAAGAAACATAGAACAGTGGAGCCTTATGAACAACTGAAACTGCAGGATGACTCAATAACACCTTCCTAGCAGCTATGGAGGAGCAAAGTTGGAAGTAATAATGATATGTTCACAGCTGGATATGTTCCATTATAAAGATACAAAATAATGAAGGAGCCGTGGTGCAGACAAAATATGAGTGAAATCAAGTAAATCAGATAGACGTGTCAGAGTTAATGGCTCTGGTTCATATTCCAGATCCAGAGATGTACATTATATAATAAACTGTCCGTGCAGGGACGCATTGGGTGCTGATCCGTGCGGTTATTCTGTCATCATGAATATGTAATCGCCCCTCGCTGTCATATGGTCTCAGCTGTGAGACGAAAAGTGATAAAACATATTGTCCCCTGAGAGCCATTTATCAACATTACAGCCAATAAAACGCCTTTGTGTGTCAGAGTCGCATTTATTGAATCGTCAGGCGTCACGGTGACAGGCACCACTAATCATTCGTAAAAATGTCACCCACGTATGTCAGGCTGAGATACACACATCACCCAGAAACCATCCTTATCAGCAGCAATTTCTATGCCAAGTCCAAGCTGTCCAGGCTCTGTCACAGTACTGGTATTAGTTGGGTCAGTACATTTATTGTACAATCTCCTACACTGCAAATATACAGCACCAGACTTACTGTCAGAATTGCTAGAGCAGAGGTCCCCAACCTTTTTTGGTTTGGGGACCGGTGTTGAGGCACACAATTTTTCGGGGGTGGGGGTCAGGAGACAGGTGTCAGGCAGGGGTTTGCGTCCAATCTGGGTGTGCCAGCGTCCAATCCAGGCATGCTGGCATCCAATTTGGCGCTCCTCTTAATTGCAGTTCAGGCCTGTCCGTGGCATGGTTATGGGCCTCGACCCAGGGGTTAGGGACCTCGGTGCTAGAGTACTGTAGAAATGCTTGCCTTCAGTTCTAGTTACATAGGGGCAAACTCACTAAAGTGTGAAAATGCGCTAGCAACATCTTCGCCAGCGTTCGCCATACTTTGCCAAGCGAATTTTCACCAGCACTATGCAAATTCACTAAAATGCGAATTTGCTCTCAGGGCGGCGAACGGTAGCGAAGTTGCGCTACCGTTACTTCGCCAGGCAAAGTACATTTACGCTAGCGATGCCTAATTTACATACGGTGCAAAGTTAAAAG
>CM044439.1:25007279-25058632 GCA_024363595.1 Xenopus borealis | reverse complement strand
GGTGTATAAGCCTAGTGGCAGTGGACTGGACAGTCTCTGGCGGAAAAGGCCAATTAAAAGAGAGTTACAATAGTCTGAGGCAAATTCTGCTGAATCTGAATCCTGCTGATAAAGGCCAAATCCTGGATTCTGTGCATACCTACTTACTTGAGACCCCAGGCCAGGGTACTACTGCAGAGCACTAACTAAACCACCATCTTTTTTTCTGGATCCTCTCTATGGCCCGGGCTTAGTGTGCCTGCGCAATGGACTGAAAAGCCAAAAGCAAAAATCTATTTTTTTCAGCTGGGACCACAGACATGATCCAAGAAGAGGAAGAAGATTACAACATGGCGCTCTAATAATAGTACACAGGTCCATGCATGTTTCAGCAAACAGTAGCACTGGCCCAGGGTAAAAGATAAGCAATTATAATAATGGGGTGCCCAATATTTTAGCTCTCCCTTGTGATCAATAGGATCAACTCAGCTCCCATTGACTTCTGTAGGACCTGGACAACTTTCACCTGGCAAAGTTTTGTGTTAGTGGTGTTCGCGGTTTTTACACTTAATAAATCTGGGATGTTGAGAGCTTTTTAAAAAAAAAAAAATAGGAAACCCACACATTTTTAGATATTTGTGGAAAAGCGAAATTCGATTTAATTAGACCGGGCCCTTAGTCTATGGCAGAATCAAGTACTGTATGCCACCAAACAATTTCCCATATATCTCTGCAGGGAACAATTGCAGGCAGTTAGTTTCCAGAGCAAAGCCCAGTCCAACCAGCCAATGGGGCTATAGCAAAGGGTCATTATTTCTAACTGCATAAAAACAATTTGGCCAGGCCTGGTGCTCCTCCACTGAAGTCTGGGGACGTGAGGTCGGCCAGTAGTTATACAAGGATTATATTATAGATGCCTTGGTTCTGCCCCATTACCAGTCAGTTAGATGCCCCTGATTATATGAATATGCGGGTCTCATTAGGATGGAACATTTAGCTGGGCCGCTGATTGGAACAAACTATGTGTTTACTTAGATGCTCAGAAGCTGAAGGTCGAAGAGATACGGGCCCCTATTCCTTGCCAAGGAAAAGTTTATCATATTAATGAGCATTAGTGGAGGCTGTTAATTAACATTGCAGACTTTGATTAATTGCCTAACAGAATATGTTGCTGGATTTATTTCTTTTGACCTTTTCTGGCTGATAAATAAGGTTGGGGTTAATTTCAGGACCTGGCTGTTAGGGACAGATCTGCAGCTTTATTTCCCTTTTTTCTGGATGTATCCAGTGCTCTATCCCATAGGATGGAGCCAACCTTATTGGGGTCTCTCTTTGGAGTGTGTAATTCCCAGTGTTGTTTCACAAATATACAGAGCATGCGGATCTAATCTCTGCAGTCGCCAAGTTTTTACTACTACAACTGTCCCATAAATAAAACCTAGGTAAATAATATTGAGTTGTCTGCAGGACTTACTGCTCCTGCTGGAATATGTGCCATGACTTATGTTCAAGGGTAAAATACTGTACTTTGGTAAAGCTTGGATTCCACCTGCAGGATAGCACCGAAATGCAACTAAACGTGGCAGCACAATGGCAGCTTCTTTTCTTTGTAGTGGGACCGTAAAGATAAGCATCAGTAGATAAGAGGGGCGGACTGCAGGTATAACAGGGCAACATAAATAGCATCAGAAAGGAAAAGTGATGAGAGAAAAGCATGTTAGTGACAATAGAGCAAGATGGAGTTGGTAGGGGAAGATTGAGATGTCAGAGAAAGAAGGAAATAGTAGTGTAAGATATAGTAGGGCATGATGAAAACATTAGGGAAAAAAGGCAAGAGTAGGGAGAGGATGGAGATGGTAGAACAAGATGGAGAGTCTTAGATAAGATGAAGAGAGCTGGATAAGATGGAGAGAGTTGGATAAGATGGAGACAGTGGGACACGATGAAGACAGTGGGGCAAGATAGAGACAGTAGGGCAAGATAGAGACAGTAGGGGAAAATAGACATAGAAGGTAATGAGAGAGACAGTAGGGCAAGATAAAGACAGTGGGGCAAGATAGAGACAGTAGGGCAAGATGGAGACAGTGGGACAAGATAGTGAAAGTAGGGCAAGATGGAGACAGTGGTACAAGAAGGATATGGTAGGGCAAGATGGAGACAGTGGGAAAAGATAGAGACAGTAAGGCAAGATGGAGACACTAGGGCAAGATGGAGACATTTTTTTTCACTTGGTGCCTAGACCCTTTATATAATAGAAAATTGGCAAGTAAAATTGGTCACAGTCCCAGCCAGTAAAATCTGTTAGATCAACGGTAGAAAGAGAACGGCGATATGAAGACTGGTATTTATGGTGGGCACACTTGGCACAGTAAAAGAAGTAAAAGACTGCTGTATAGCAGGAATCAAGTTGTGAAGCTCTCACACACCTGGAGCCTGGGCTCTCTCAGTCCTGAGTTGAAGAAGTTCATTCATCCAAATCAATGCAAGCAGCGACTCTCTTAATATCCAAACTCTGACGGTTTGTGGGCTGGAAAGTCGTACTCTGAGTGTCACATAAATCTGCTGTTTGTTTGCTCACAGGAACAGCCACCCACTGATTTGAATTTAATGGGATTCTGGGCGACCATTGATCATGCACAGAGGTACAACACGGAAGGTCCCAGTAAATTGCCTACAAGACAAAGCTGCCACTAAGCAGAGGAGGGCAAATAATTTATGGATTAAGCAGAAGAAAGGAACTGCAGTGTCTACAGTTTAGTGCCAAATAGTGGCCCGTATTCCATCAGGGAGCCAAAACCTAAGCACTGTACTGCTCAGTGCTACACAGCAAAGGGAGAAGAGAAGAGACATTACAGTGGGTTTAAAGGCAAAATACGGCACAGTTTTAGGGTGCAGCTTGCTGTGTACCCAGACAAGTTGGAGCACTGCTTGTTGGAGATCCCTGTGAAAGATTAAACTGAGGGAGGAGATGAGGGAAACTGTTAATTATGTTCATGTATTAATTGTACCCGGAAAGAAGGAGATCCATGAGAATGGATAAAGCCCCCCCCTGGAATGACCCAAGGGCATTTGTTAATAAAGACAGGAAAGCTGGACGTTTCAGTCAAACTGTGGAACTTTTCATACTTGAGTTTTTGTAAAGGGGCTGAAACATCCTGGGGTAAGAGGGCAGGGGATGATGTATCTGTTCACTAAAGCGGAGATAGATCCATGAGAGATGTTCTACTATAAGACTATGACCTTGTGTTCTTGGCTTCCCTTCTCTTGTGCCCAAACTCTCAATTGTTCTACTGAGACCCATATGTCTTTAGCATGCCTCAGCTAAGAACATTTTTCCTTCCTAATTCCCCTCTCCAGAGCCCTCTCACTTTTTATGACTGCTCTTTACTATAGCCCGCAAGGTTGACCCTCTGGTTTGGCTGGGCAGGTTCCCACTTGGCTATGAGGGAAGGAGCTCTCTGAAGAACTGGGTTATGTGAATCTGTTCAGCAGTGGATTCTTCTGAAGGCTCAATATAAATATATGTTCATCCTGAGAACAATGAATTGGGTTTATGTTTTAAAGGTGGTTTTTATTACATCAAGACTTTTTTTTTATTGTAAAGGAGAACTAAAACCTGAAATAGAATATACAAACTTATGCTGTATTATACTTTGGATTGTGCATTTGACACAGAATAACTTAACTCAGACATCCCATTTAACTCACTTAACACAGAATATTGTGTCACAGCATCCCATCCAATTAAAGAGTTCCCCATTGAAAACAATGGTGCTTTGGTATGCTAATGAAAAGGTTAAATGCATTAAATGAGTTAAGATTACTTTAGATAACACAGTTTCTTCAATTAACCCTGAGGGTCAGTGGGTCAGTGGCACTGCACATGCTCAGTGGGCTCTGGGCTGTTAGGGAGAAGCTAAGTTTAGGGATCGAGAGAAATCATCAAGCATAAAGTGAGGTTCACGTGTTCTCGAAGCTGATGCTGCAGGGTTTGTTTAAGAATCAATTCTGATCTACTAGGGACACCTTGAGAGGCACAGATTTCACCCGCTGGTACAGAAGCCCAAACATGTGGTGTAGCATTCCTAGCCTAATACTTTGTTAAGCTTTAGTTCTGCTTTATATGAAGCAATGCTAACGACAATGAGTTATTTGCTCTCCGCCTCTCCCCTTTAAATCTGCAATGTCACTGATCTGAGAGAGATGAAAGAATAATTTCGTTTCCACGCTCCCCTTTGGGGCAGGAAATACATTATGCCTCGATGTTTAGTTCGCTGAACAGGAATAACTCATAGTAAGTCAGATATTGATACAAAAGTATAAATTTTAAGGGTCGAATGTATTTTTAACCTATGGTTTTATTCTGCTGAACTCTACGTGTGATATATGGACTTCTACTGTACATTTAAAGGGATACCGACAGTGCTTTAATAAAATGGGATATTATATTGCTCTTATCCTCAATGCATCCTGAAAATCCCTGCCATAAGGCAAGACAGGGCTTTCTGGTTATTGCAAGAAAGGTAGTGGAGACGGTCACAGGATATAGACATATACACAAGAAAGGAAAATGTTTATATACACAAGAAAGAAAGGAAAATGTTTGGAGCGACTCAAGGACACAGCAGTGATGGATCACGGCACGATGGAGCATTATTGCGTTACTTAGAAGTGACAGCCCAATTTATACTGACAGTTTGCACTTTGAGTCAATATCTATAATTGTATATCAAATTGATGACCCCTCCACAGTGTTCCTACGAGAAACCCCTGCTACATATCTTTGAGACCCCTCTGCAGTTTACCTCTGACAGATCCCTGCTACATATCTTTGAGAAACCCCTCCACAGTATACCTATGAGAGACCCCTGATAAGTATCTATTAGGAGAGACTCCTGTTATGCAGTATGAATCTAAAATAAATTTCAGTAAGACTTGCAGTAAGAATATACACACTGTCACCACATATTTACCCTGTTTAAACATAACACCCACTAGTGCAATATATTCAGTCAAGTTCATATTTTACACATACATTTTTAAAATTCTTTGCACCTACTTACAATCTGTATATCTTTAACTCTAACTGTTAAATCAATCTCCTAATTGCAGAGGTTTTAAAATTAAAGGGGAATTCAACCATCCTGGGGTTAGCACCAGGTGGGGGGATTGAATTCCCCTTTAATGACCTTTTCACCTAAATTGTAATTACTTCTGCTCTGACCTGTGAGACATTGTCTCTAATCATGAGAGTGAATCTAGAATTATTGCCATAAAGCAGGGCAGGACTGCTGCTTACAATGATGATCAGACAGGATGTGTGCAGCCACTGGGACAGAATGCTCTATTATACAGATAGAATCTCAGCCATAAAGCAGGACAGGACTGCTGCGTACAATGGGGATCAGATAGGATCTGTGCAGCCACTGGGACAGAATGCTCAGAATGCTAGAATCTCAGCCACCCACCATATAGCAATTGTGATGAATACATTGAAATCACTGTTTATCCTGTGTGGGTGGTGCCACCTTTTATATCAAACTGAGCCAAATTCTACAACAGGTCCATTCAGACCCAGGCACATATTCACATGCTGCTGACTGCAGTGTTTTCTGTGCAGCCATAGAGAATGCTCATGAACTGCCATCTCACCATTCAGAATGCAGAATTTCTATGTGCCTGGGGTGAGGTGGCATCATTACTCAGACAGGAGGAATCACTTACAGACAGTGTCTAATAAGAGTAGTTATATCACTGAACAAAATACAACCCAAAGCAAGTAACATGTCAGCTCTATTGCTCTGATCGGATTTTTGCCCCAGAACTGAGGGGACACCAGTCGTTGCCCTTAATGAGCTCCAGACAGCCAGGGTAGTGTAAAATGCAGGTGTGCAACACTGCCATCTACTGCTGGAAAAGGAGGAGTGCAGCTACAATTAACAAATTGGCAAAGGCTTCCCCCAGAGACACAAAGTAACATTAATGTTCCCTGTAATGTTTATCTCTGTAAAGTAGTGAGTCACAATTATGTCACTTACCGATGTCAGTCTAACTTCCTGGGCTGTCTGCCATTATTAGTAATAACACCGACTGTACTGACAGTAATGAGACATCTACCCGTGTCATCTTGCATTTCTGGTCCCTGTTTGCTCGGCTGTTCCTTATCTTGTCCTACTGTCTGCATCTTGTCCTAAACAGTCCTTCTTCTAGTACTGTCTACATCTTGTCCTACAGAGTATGTCTTCCCCTAATGTCTCCATTTTGTCCTACTGTTTCCATCTTCCCCACTGTCTCCTTCTTGCCCTACAGTGTCTGTATTCTCCTACTATTTCCATCTTCTCCTACTATATCTCTATTTTGTCCTACTGTTTCCATCTTGTCCTACACTAAAGAGTCTGTCTTATCCTACTATCTTAATCTTGTCCTACAGAGTTCATAATCTCCTACTATCTCTGTTTTGTCCTACTGTTTCCATCTTGCCCTACACTAAAGAGTCTGTCTTATCCTACTATCTGCATCTTGTCCTACTGTCTTCATCTTGTCCAACCATTTCCATCTTGTCCTACAGAGTCTGTCTTTTCCTACAATCTGCATCTTGCCCCACTGTCACCATCTTGTCCTTCAATTTCCATCTTGTCCTACAGTATCCATCTTTTGTTACTGTTGCAGCCCTTGTCCTACTAAGTCTGCCTTCTTCTACTATCTTCTTAATCTAGTCCTACATCGTCTCCAAATATTTCCATCATGTCCTATTGTCTCCATCTTGTCCTACTTTCTCCATCTTGTCCTACAGAGTCTGCCTTCTCCTACTGATCCTAATGTTCCATTGTGTAGGGTTCAAAAACAAAATGCCAATTTCCATAGTTTTTACCCAATATGTATCATTTTCCTGGCAGAAGCTTATAATTACCCCTGCACAAACCTGTATCTCTGTACTTCCTATTTCTAAGCTGCTCTCTTTCCCATGGTCAGAGAGAGTAAGTGAATCCAGTGTCCCGCAATACTCTTACCCCTGCCTTCCAATTTTAGCCACAAACTATCCAATGCCATGAATTACCCACAGTCCCTAATAACAATCAATTACACTTGCAGTTTAGCATCAATACCCGCACGCTGGGGCTGCCATTCCAGTGATTGGCCACATGCATTTCCATTCATGTTTAACAAGCGGTTAATTAATTACTGGTCTGTGCAGCAAATACGTGCAATTGTTCTACTGCATGAGGATCAGGAATCAATGTATCCCTGGAATAAATGAGCATTATCCCTACAATTAATTACTATAATGTAACAGTGTGTATATTCATGTTAATTCCCCAGGCAATAAAGGCACCTAACTAACAAGAAAGGTTGTCTCCAACTGACTGCATCTACCTGCCTGTTTATTATGTATGCTTTAAATGTGAACTTTCCCTTTACAGCACTTTGCTTAATAGGTAGAGGAGCAACTCCAACTCCCAGCATCCTCCGAGGTCAGGATTTGAGGCATACTACTTGAATATCCCAATAGTGATTTCTAGCTAAAACTCTTCTAGTACATAGTGGTGGCAGCCTGTGTGTGTGTGACGAGCCAAGTGGAGCCCATGAATCACATACACAAGCCCCCAGGAGCCCCTGAGTGGGATCAGTGCAGCAGAGCAGAGTGGATGCTGAATGAGAAGGAGCAGAGACTTCACTGGTTTCTTTTGATTTGACAGTCCTTGGCTGTACATGGAGGGGGGGGCAGAGCGGCACCAAGTTCAGGAGAGAGAGAAGGGTCCCTTGTAGGATTGGGCAGATACCCCCAGCAGATGGTGCACTGGAGAAAGCAAGGAGAGGGATGCGGAGCAGTAACAAGGTACTGTATGTTTCTGCATGGGGAGTCTGACTGCATTGTGTGGCCCCTTGCCCTGTACACTAGCACCCTGTGCCTCCTGCCACATTTATTCCCTATTAACTCCTTCACTACCAGACTCACAATGCACTGCAACGTTTTCCACACTCCTTAAATAAGCAACAGAGTAAATTAAGTCATACTTGTTTCAGCTCAGATCTGTACAGGGAGGAACATTTATAACATTGTGCAACCTACCAAAAACACTTTGGCAAGAAATGATAAAGAAATTAAAAACAGATTCTCTGATCAATACCAAACCATTTAAAACATTCTACATCCATTGACCGTGAGGTGCTGGCGGCACTTGCACCTTTTTGCCTCTTATTTGCAAAAGAGCCCATTACTACAATTTTTTACTATTCGCTCCTTAAAATTAGCACAATATGAAACACGGAAAGAATCAGTAATAAGTTCCCAAAAATGTCACTATAACATGGAAGACTGAAGAGATCAATAGATAGAAGTCAGGATTGTGGGTTAAATGATGTTGCAAATGAAGAGGAATGATGGGCCTCTTACTTTCTGGGTATTAGATTACTATTGTTTTCTCTGTGCCAGCAATGTACAACCTTCAGCTCTCTGAGGATTCTAGGAGTTGTAGTTTAACAATAGCTGGGACCACAAATTGGCTGTCTCTGGCCTGTATGGTTTATGGCAAAAGTACTTAACCTCTAACCTTTGCTGGTGTTACACTACTCCCAGAAACAGTGGACATCCATGAATTAACCAATGATGAACCAGGAATAAAGCAGACCCTGACATGGGGTTACAAACAAGCAGGGGCTAAAATGAACCCAGCTATATGATTCTGAATCACATTTTGTGGCAAGGTTACACAAGGTCAGTAGGTCACTCATTATTTCACCAATGGAAATGAACATTCACTCTCTCTCTAGCAGAACCACTGAATAGTTCACACTTCACCTCTCCTGAGTATTTCTGTCAAAACCACAGATATTCTCCATCTCATTCATTTATGAAACGCATGAGTCCTCTTTTAACCCCATGCATGCTGCAAACATTCTAACCAAACCAGCGCTGTATAAGGAAAGGTTTCTTACCTGTTTCTTTGCACCTGACTTTACCATCTCCAAAAGTAAGAAGAAAGTGAGGAGAGAGTGGGGAGGGATCATCTGGGATTATTCCACTGGAAGGCAGCAGAGAAGATCCAGAAGTGAAGGGGGCTAGTTAGATTGGACGGAGAGTGGAGAGCTTGGGTTAGAAAGATTGGGTTTGGTTAGACTAGAATAATGGGGTGGGTTTGGGTAAGTAAGATTGGGGTGAGAGAGAAGATCTTGGGCAAGACAGGGATGAGAAGGCATACCCTGGGTAACACTGGGACAAAATGGCAAATGTCAGTTGAGACTGGCGTGAGAGAATAGGATAAGGATGGATATCCCAGGTAAAACGGACACAAGAGGGGATATGTGTGATTGAAAGAAAAAGAATATAAGGTAAGATGGGGGTGAGAGGGGATAACTTGTGTATTAGTAGAAAAATAAGAAAGAGTTCAGTTTGAAAAATTAGAGGTGCTGGGGCAGATGTTTGGTTTGTAAAACAGGAGTTTGAGGTGTGATGATTTAGATGAATAGGTGAGATTTTGGGCAAGAAAAAATGGGTTGAGAAGAGATAAAATTGGGATTAGAGAGACATGGGTCGTTTGCTGTGTTAGTAAGACTGAGATGAGATGGGAGATGTTGATGGATACATTGTTTAATAGAATGTATATCCTACATAAGAGAAGAGATTTGAGGTTAGTAAGATAAGGACACGAGTGGAAATGTTGATTAGGTTTGAGATGAGAGAGATATCTTGCCTAAGACTGGTATGAGATGTTGGGTTACTAATACAGGCATGAGATGTATTGGGATGAGTTGGCTAGGACTGGATTGACATGGATGAGAAGGGACATTTTAGGTTGGAAATTATGGATGAGAGATTTTGGGTAAGTTTGTGATGAGAAGGATGTCTGAGAAACAATCTATCAGACAAGTTTGATATGACAGGATATATGTTGGGTTTGGGATGAGATGAGCTGAGATGTGTTGGGAAAGACTGTAATGACCTGGAAGAGAACGAATATTTTGGGTTAGTAAATAAGCATGAGAGGGTAGATGTTGAGTTTGGGATGAGAGGGATATATTGATGAGAATGGATCACTCAAAAAGGTTTGATAGGGCAGGTTTGGTTAGTAAGGCAGGGATGAGAGGGGTTGAGATGAGTTGGGAATAACCTGGATGAGAAGAGATCTCCTAAATTAGTAAATCTGAAAAATGAACAGAAAAAGAAAATGATAATTAGAAAAAGAGAAAAGATACATAGAGTGAGGGGTGGTCAAAAGCCAGAGGAAGGGGACGCTGGGGCATTTGACAAGCAGGAAAAAGGGGCAGATAGCAGGATAATTACCCAGGAAAGGATAGGTGCCAGTTAATAAGAAGAAGACGAGGAAGAGAGAAATCCCTGGGACTGAGAGGCACGGGGAGAGCGTAGGAATAATACAAGTGATGTCAGTCAGCGAGCAGTGAGCCAAGACACAGGGAAAGGGATGGAAAAGGGAGAGAGGCTGGAAGTTAAGGGGAGAAGCAGGTAGTGCAGGGAGGGAGGAGTGGAGGAGGATAAAGAGAATGGATCAGACAACTGGGGGTGAGCCAGATCCTACAGAAGAATGTAGAAGTGGAGAGACAGGAGGGCAGCAGCTAGAAGGTTGAGGGGTACAGGGGGATTATATTATAGCAGCTGCTCATTCAGTTTGGGAGGGGCTCAATAGTACATTAGAGCTGGGTTGGCATTTTCTGTTGCACCATAATTTACATGAGATATCTGCACCCAATAAGTTCCTTTCCCTCAGTCAGGCAGCAGGGACACAAGTACATAGATAACCTAAGAGATAATTGGATATTCTGTCCTCCTCTCTATAACTATTTACTGGTGAGGTTGGGCCATTTGTACACCTCTTTGTATAATTGTCCCAGCATATACCCCTCTCCCCAAAAGCACCCCTAAGTGTCCACCCCCTAGTGTCAGTAACTGGCAACTGCCCCACCATCACCCTCAAATCTCTGTCTCTTGGGAAATCCAATTCACACAGAAGATATGAATATAATAACCTTATCTAATATGATATTATGCCCAATATAGTCTCACTCTGGAACAGAGAACACTCTGCATGGTTCCGGGGTACAGCCGGGGGCCTGCCCTATTTCAGCATTTTCTGCGAATTAGATTGTAAGCTCCAATGACACAGAACTCATATGAGTGACTATTCTTTGCACAGTGCTATGAAGTATGATGACATTTTGCTCATGATAATTAATGGTTAAGTGGATACAGTACAAAAATAATGCCCAAATTTACATAATATTTTCACAATTCTCTGCTTTTTAAATCTTTTTTATTTTTTAATACATTTAAAATAATTCACCTGTTGTCAGTTACAGTCTATTCTTTTAAACAAGGAACTAATATACAGCAATAGGCTCAGACAGGTATGGGATTTGTTGTCGAGAAACCCGTTATCTAGAAGCTTCCAAATTACGAAAAGACCTATAGACTCCATTTTATCCCCATAATCCATATTATTAAAGTAGTTCTTTGCCTTTGAGTTAACTTTTAGCATTCTGCAGATAGTAATATTCTAAGACAATTTGAAATTGGCTTTCATTTTTTTTGAGTCAGAAATTCAGAATATGACTCTCTGCATCTTAATAAAATGTCAAACTAAAGCTGAACAACCTCTTTAAAGGGACACAGTCATCTGTATCATTTGCCCCTCTTCTTAGTCTTATTACACATTCTTATTACACATGTGGTTCTCTTACTTATTGATCTTATCATGTGTCACATGTTTATATGAGTGTAACCCTTTCTTGGCATGTGCCCTTAGACCTGGACTTTTTACCTGCTGACAATTTGACAGACCTGTAACCCTCTGCAAAACGTTCACTAGGAAATAAAATACACCAAGATTTGCAGCAATAAACTTTAAATAGAAAGAAAAAAATGCATCTGCATCGAATACATTCAATCACTGCAGCGATGGGGACACGTGGGGGTCTGTCTGACTCTGACTAGCAGAAATACACCCTGATATTTACATTCCTTTGAATATAACAGTTTAACTCCGGATGGGAAAACTAAGCGCACAGTTTGGTTCCCTGCAATGTGTCCCCTCCTGCCCCAAGTATCTCTCCTTGGAAAAGGCAGTTGCTCCCAAATAGAGGATACACACACAAGAACTGTCCTCACACAGGGGCCATACACTTGTATCTTTGCCAGTATCATCCTGTTGCTGTGTCACTCAGTAGGAGGCTCACAGGGACATGCATACTGGGGTTCACAGATGCAGATTTAATTCCTGGACAGTCTCTTTCTCTGTCTGTTTGTTTCAGTAGGGGATGTTTTAGCTTCTGTTGGTCCACCCTGTAGCTTGGGTACCAAAATGAGACTATAACTGGGCAGGATGATGATGCCACAAGCAGACAAAACTAGTCAAAGTAGCTAGTTGGCCTGAAAGGAATGCAGGCAGAACTGAAGGAAGATTTCTCTGATCTCCTACAAGTGTATATCTGGAATCAATGCCTCAAATCAGAAAAGTACTGCTGTCTATTGCCAAGGAATTGGAGCAATGAGTACAAGAAAATGTCCACCCCTGCACAAAAAAATGACCTTTTAAGTTGAGAATAAAGAATTTTTTTTCAACCTGGCTGAATGTTATTTAACACATCAGGGATTGGGGTAGAAATTAATTACTCCATTATATAACTGACCCCAGAAAATACATTCAGGCAAGGGTACATCAGCTAAAAGTATGCTAGAAACATCAAACTGGGGGAAATAGGGAACTGAACATTTTTCACCACTATCTGGAAGTGATGTCATTACACATGCTTGCAAGTGATGTCACTGGTCAAATGCTCTCCGGAAGCCACTGAATTCTTAATGTGCATACCTGCACTGAATCATTGAAAAACTTGCAAAAACTTGGGGGAATATATATGGAAATGGGAGACCAGTGGAGGGGGCAAAAATGGATAACTCCCAAAAAAAATGTTATCCTGGGGTGTCCTGCTGCCCTCATGAGCTCCTTCCTACTGTGCATTGGGTTTAACTGATTGTCACTCATTCACTGGGCCACTGACGGACAGAAGAAATTAATATTCCTGGGCTGTACTCTGTTGCAAGGAGAAGGGAATTGCCCAGAATTTCAATTCCAAGGGTCCCTAAAGGAGAGAGGGGTGACAGCTTTTCTCCAAAGTGACTGCAATGGCAATCGATTGTGCTTCGTGCAAATGCAACTGAATGAATATCTTCTCTTTCCTTATATTTCAGTTCTCATCTCTTCACTCAGGTTTATTCAGATATAAGTAGAGAGGGGTTAAGGTTCTGCCGATATTTAAGCAAAGAGGGGAAAAGAGGCAACACTCGTATATATCTGAGACATGAATTCAGTTGGACCCTCTCTATTTCATCATCACAGGGAATAAATGTGTAATTGACTCAGCAGATGAAACAGAGACTTACTTTATATGGTTTGCCATTCTTTGTGGACAATAAATCCAGGTCCTACATAAAGAGGCGAGTAAAATAACTCTGGGAAATTGCATTGTTCAGTGAGCTGGGGACGCAGCTCTCCGATGCTCTGCAACAACCTCATGAAACAGAATATCGACAGGGTTTTCTTATTAACCTCTGTTTACAGGGGGAGTGTAGAAAAACTGACTTTTTGAGGCCTCTTATTAACATCATGGATCTTGTCTACTCTCTCCATCTTGTCCTGCCTGTCCTGCTGTCTACATATTGTCCCACTGTCTCCATCTTGCCATGCTGTCTCCATAATGTGTCCATCTTATCCTACTGTCTTCAGCATCTCCTTCTGTCTCTATATTGTCCTAGTGTATGTGTATCCATCTTGTCCTACTGTCTCCAGCATCTCCTTCTTTCTCTATATTGTCCTACTCTATCCATCTTGCCCCACCCCAGCTTGCCCTACTGCCTCCATCTTGGAAACTACCTCCATCTTGGAAACTATCTCCATTTTGTCATATTGTCTCCATCTTGCCCTACGGTAACTAAAGGATTCTACTGTGGCCACATTACCCTATTATACCTGATATACCTCCCACCCACACTTTTTGTAGGCATATAAACATATGTATATATACTTTCTCTTTGCATTTCTGTCTTTGATCTGTGCATTTCAGTACATTTATATAAATGCAGGAAATAAGTATTAGCAAAAGCAAGTTTTTGTTCACTGATAGCCAGTCCTAATTGGATTCTGTCTCCCTCCTTCCCAAGTAATTATTGTCTCTAGAGAGCAGTGAATCTGCTTGGAATGCATTTCTTCTTTACATTAAACAATCACATAGACTGGATCCTGAATGTAAAACGTGACGAGAGCAAAGTCCTTGGAGCTGCCATTCAAAAGCCTGTTATATACCCAGCAATGCAACCCCCTCCCCACTGCTACATATTGCATGCTATACAGAATATTCTACTGATGGACTTTTCAATGGAATATATAAATGTGCGTTCCAGTATCTGGAACCAGTATATCTTTATTTAAATAAACATGTTCCCTTATACAGTAAAGTATGAGGGCATAGTTTAATGTGTACCCAGAACATTCCTTCCTAAGTCTGAGCACTGAAGAACATAACATCAAAGAAAACCACTGGTCATACCAGCATAATTCTACTACTGACTGGGTTCAACCCATTCCCTCATGAAGTTCAGAGTTTGGATTCTTGCACCAAAGTCTTCTGCCAAGGGAAATACATGAGGTCCAAACAAAATTAGTAGAACCAAGCAAGACTAAGAGTTGACCTCATATCACTATGATGGTTTCCATTCCGGTGAAATTTCAATAACCATTCCTCTCCCCTTGGGTGGTAGCATGTAAAAGTGACAGGGTGTGTCATCATTAAGACATTGTTAAAATAGCCCTTATTAACTACAAACATAGAGGGAAAAAAGGGGGGTTGATCAATTTACATCCCTGGTCCCCATCTAATAAGTAATCCAATATCTATGTAAGAGCATGTATTTACAAAAACAGGGTTTTTTAGTTACAAAGTTCTGACCATAAAATTGTTGATCCGCCACATCAAGGTAAACCCCATATGGCAGTCACTAACTATTAACCTTTAAAGGCTTGCACCTCCCTGCATAGTAGCATTTCTTGGGATGTGTCTCCTGACCTGGGCATTGGTTTCACCCCTTATAACATTTCTAGATACACCTGAAGGTTCAGCTTCAGGTGTCCTTATTATGGGCTATGGTCACCAAAGACTGGACCTCAAGGGGACATCAAACCATGAAAGTCTGCCTTAAAGATAATTCTAAGGCTCTTCTAGCATGGTCCACCCCATTCATCTTTCCTTTCTATATATTCTCTTTCAGCATGTTGGTATTGTCTTTTGAAGAAATTCCATTCCAGCGTCTCAGTTCCTCAAATATCCCTCAATAAAGGTTTCTGCAGTTAGGAGAAACTTGAAGATATATCATCATTATGATGATAAGTGAGATAAAACTCAAAGAAAACTCAAAGAAATTCATCTTGGAACCAAAATTCATGAAATGTTCTTAATAAACAAAAAGTATCAGTTTGTTCATTGAGTGTAGGAGTTCCAGCACAATGTCAGCCTCCGCTCTATTGTTACTGGAGCCCCACCTGTATCTCACATACCTGTGTGGTCTCTATTAGCATGAAATTACAGTTAGGGCTGACAGGCCTCATTGCTTAATATGGGCAGGACAGTTATTCGTGGGGCTAATTCAATTACTCGTATTATTCACTCATCACTCGAGGCATTCAATAACAAATGATTTTATGCACCCGCCATTATAAGAACATTTATGTTTAGAAGTAAATTCACATAATAACCAGTTGCTGAGTCTATAATTTCCTACCCTATGTTTTTGTGCAGATTATAATGGGAAAGATGCATAATGATGATGCAGAAAATGCTTTAAGAAATAGGGATGAATCAGAAATTACTTTGCCTCTGCCATGGAATCAGTCAAGAACAAAAAGCAGTGCAGGCAGTAACCTACCCAACATTTTCCCCTTGTCTCTGTCTCTATATATTAGGTACCCATCTAGTGCTATCAATCCCAATTTCTGTAGGGGATTGATTGCAAAGCAGGCAGGAACCCTTCCAACACTTTCCCCTGGGTTTAAGCACATGAGGGTTCAAGAGGCGATACTTACTCCAGCTACTTTACCTCCCTCTGTAATGCAAAACTAATTGCTCTGCAGTTGGTATAATTAAGTGCAGAGTGTTGGCGAGAGCACTGAGAAAGCAGTGGATATAACAATGAAGGGAAAGGCAAGAAAACAGTGAGTGTAATTTGGCACAATAGGCACATAAAGCCTTAAATAGCCAATGTTCAGTTATATCATGGGGAAATAATATCTGCCTCTTGCCCGGATTTTCCCAATAATTGTAATTCTGAGACAAACAGAATTACAGCAAACTGAAGCTGTCACTGTAATGTGTCAGAGTGTGAGACAATAACGAGATAGGGTGATAGAAACTGGCACCTTCAAGGGCATAACAACTGATGCAAGTCCTGCTGCTCAGCCTATTCAACAAGCTGCCCAGGCTCCTTTCCCTGCAGCATTGCAGGGGGTTATATAGCTATGGGGAGTGCTTGGAAAGTAAGAACGTAACAGCACTTGCCCTATCTACCCTCAGCCCTGACACTCCCTCTTCCTACAAGATTCAGGGCCCCTGATAGGGCCACCAGCACCAAAGGTGTCAGAGCGTCATCTGGACAGTGCCTGGGGTAAGTTAAAGAGGCAGTGAAAATCAGCCCTATCTGGCCAGCAGTTTTGATACACAATATTTGGCCATTGGGCACAAATCAGCTCTTGTGTAAGTGTAACATAGAATAAGGCTAGAAATGCTGTATTTTGTATACTAAACATAAACATGAACTTACTGCACCACAAGCCTAATCAAACAAATGATTTATGCTTTCAAAGTTGGGTACAGGGGGCTGTCATCTTGTAACTTTGTTATACATCTTTGCAAGACCAAGACTGTGCACATGCTCAGTGTGGTCTGAGCTTCTTAGTGATCGTCATAAATTATCAAATGAAAGCTGCTTGAGTTCTGCATGGCTGGGAAGTAAGGCGGGGGCTCCCCCTGCTGTTCATAAGTATGATTGTTTCCCTGCAAGCAATTAAGGGACTGTCTGACAATTCCTATCCACAGCAGTAAATGAAGGGAGAATTTCACTTCATTCAGTCAGGTTTCTTATAAAAACAGTACACATTTTTTAATTAAAGCATATTGGAGATTTCTTTTTCATTAAAGAAAGTAAAAATAGGATTTACTTTTTTAAAGGAGAATTTAACCCATTTCAACTACTAAAAACCCCAACTATCCCCCGCACAGGTGTTAACACCTGTAAATGCCCCGAATCTTGTAATTAACGCAGTAAGCGCAGCGGAAATCACTGGCGCCATCTTCAGCGCTTCTGTAATCCCCGGACTGGCAATCTGTGGGTTCTGGCAAATGACAGAGTGGCTGCTATAAGGTGCCATAGAAAGTCAGTACTTAGGGGGCAGTTTGGTCTTCTGTGTAGGCTGATTGCACCTCTGTTTACCTGAAATGCCTGGGCCTACTTTAAATCTCAGTCCAGACCTGCTCGGAAACAGGGCCGGATTTACCTAGCGAGTACCCCTAGGCCTGCTGTCGTTTGTCGACCCTGTCCACTCCCCTGTATTAGCTCAAAGTTTCATCATCTGGAAGGAGCAATGGAAATTAGCACACAGGAAATGGAAATTTCTGACCCAGTGTGGGTGTGGTTGGGCAGCATGCCGCCCCCTAAAATCCTGCCACCCTAGGCCAGGGCCTAGGTGGCCTCTCCACAGATCCAGGCCTGCTCGGAAAGTAAGCGCTGTATCGGCCCATGTGCAATTGGCACAGTCTTCCACTCAGTGATAACTGTGCATGTGCCGAAAGTGACTAAAGTTGCAGAGGGGAAATAAGAAAATTACCAAACGCCAGAAGATCCACTGCGCTGACTCAGCTACGAGGGGTAATTGAAGGATTAGGGGCATTTACAGGCTTTAACACCTGTGCAGGGGGAGTAGGGAAGGGGGACTATTTAGAGTAGTAGGTTATTGTTTTCAGGCACATGCACAGTACCGGGAATCTGCTAGCGTGGAGCTACTGCGAATGCGCTGAAAGTATTCAGTTAATTTTTTTCTGAAAGTTCGTGACTTACGGGCCATGCAGAGTAGCTCCGTACCAGCAGATTCTTCCAACTGCGCATGTGCCCGAAAGTCACAAACTTTACAAAAAAAATGATTGGAAAGTTTGTGACGTTCGGGCACATGCGGGAAAGCACGTCAGAGGTCCCCATATAGTGGGCGCTTATATCTTCCCATGTATGGGCTTTAACAGCAGAAATCTTATCTGAGCTGAAGCTTAACAGTCAGAAACACTCTGCTTTAAAGGGCAAGTACTGTTTAGGAATGTCAGCAAGAACATCAGCGCAAGCCCTGCTGGTTTATACATTGGGGGTTAAAAATACACTGCTATGTAAGTAATGCAAGAAAATCAGATAATTAAACTCCCCCACCCCCCCTATTTTGTTCTCTGTGTTTCCCAAGGGACCTGACCTTTAATTCCATGAGAATAGAGCCACAAGCTTTAATAAATACACCGTTTCTGGGATTTCATATGTTACGGTCTCTGTTCATCTGGGCCATATCCTTCATGGGAGAAAGCTACTCATATTCAGTTATATTGTTTTTATTCACAGACACCCCCTGCCCCACGCTGTAGTGACCTTTAATGTAATTATATGTGCTGGGGCCCTGGTACTAACTGACTGGATCATGGAACCACCAAGCCCTCCACTGATGAACATTGCAAAAGACTGCAAGAGCTTTGCATAGCTGCAGGTTTATATGGAATAAATGCTAATATTGAAGAGATACATTGTGTGTATGACATTATTGTTCTTTATTGTTCTGCCACTCAGGAATCACAGAAAGGAAGGGTCAGACTGGGGGGCACGGGAACCACCGGGACTGCCGTCCACTGCCCCCTCCAGACCTCCTGACCCCACTACTACGACCACGGAGCCGCGCCAACACGCAAGAGCAGCTGGAGCCTCGCAGTCTGAGTTGATGCACAACCAGAAGTGCGCTGTGCGGCGCCACACAATTGATTTTTTTTATGAAGGCCCAGGAGATCATGAAGGGATGTCAAGGGTCAGTCCAACCCTGCAGAAGGCATATGGTTAGGGGGACAGTCCCTATACTAGGCCCCATCATTACTTACCTGGGCTTAAAAAAGATATAGGGCTGATATGAGTGTAATGCTATGGGTAGGGTTGCCACCGTTGGAAAAAAAAAAAATACTGGCTAGTGCTGGGGGCGAAAAAAAGGGGCGGGAGCGATGTAAAAGGGGTGGGGAGTGTCACAAAGGGGGCCGAGTCATGCAAATGACACGCAAAAGGGGAGGACTGTGATGCTTATGGGGCGGGGCCACCGCAGCATCGGGGAACAAATAAGTTAATAATTTAAAGTGAAGGGCTGTGGGCTTTTTGTAAGGGTATTACAAATTACCGGCAACTACATTGCTGGTAAATTTGTAATCCCGGCCCTTGCAGGTATTTTACCAGCTAGGCCGGTAAAATACCGGCTGGGTGGCAACCCTAGCTATGGGGCCCAATAACAGAAAAACCATTACCCAGAATGCTCTGGAAGGTGGAAGTCACATTTCATTGCTGTATAATTCAGCCCCACCTATTGGCCTGACTCTCTGCTCCTCCCCTATAATAACCTAGTGCCTTGCAATGTTTTTAGAATGGTCAATTCTAAACAAAGTTTCAATTGGTCTTCATTATTTATTTTTTATAGTTTTTGAATGATTTGCCTTCTTCTTCTGACTCTTTCCAGCTTTCAAATGGGGGTCACTGACCCCACCTTAAAAACAAATGCTTTGTAAGGCTACAAATGTATTGTTTTTGCTACTTTTTATTACTCATCTTTATATTTGGGCCACTCCTATTCATATTACAGCCAATGTTTAGTATATTATAATATGGTCAATCCTAAACAACGTTTCAGTTGGTCTTCATTATTTATTTTTAATAGTTTTTTAATTATTTTCCTTTTCTTCTGACTTTTTACAGCTTTCAAATGGGGCTCACCCCATCTAAAAAACAAAAGCTCTGTAAGGGTCAGTCCAATTAGTCGCCTGCCGACTAAATCTCCCCAAATCTGCTCGTCTGCCCCTACTAGGGTTGCCACCTTTTTCTTGAAAAAAATACCGGCCTTCCTATATATTTATCTTTTTTTCCTATTAATAACATTGTGATCAACCATCAAAAATACCAGCCAGGCCAGTAAAATACCGGCCAGGTGGCAACCCTAGCCCCTAACCTAAGGCTACAAATTGGTACTTTTTACTACTCATCTTTCTATTCAGTCCCTCTCTTATTCATATTCCAGTGCATGGTTCTGAGGGTAATTTGGACCATAGAAACCAGATTTCTGAAATTGCAAACTGGAGAGCTACTGAATTAAAAGCTAATAATAATAATTACTAAAAAAAACCCCACAAATAATAAAAAACAAAAACCTATAGGAAATCGTCTTACAATATCCCTCTCTACATCATACTAAGAGTTAATTCAAAGGTGAACAACCCCTTTAACCACCACCAATATACAGGTCAAGGCAAATCATTGAATGTGTGTCAGTAGACTTTCAGCACAATGAGCCAAACTGATATTGAGTTAGCCCTAATGTCTAATTGATAGCGCCCCCTGCAGAGCCAGCAGGGGCCACGCTGCAGAACCACCCATCCCTATAATCTGAAATCAATGAAAGGAAGAGACAAAAAGGAAAAGTTACATTTTAAATTGATTGGAATCCCCTCAGCGACTTCAACAAAAAAGGGAAAGGGGGGAGCAGACCCCCCCCAGACAGAGCTTGATGTTTGCTAACTGCCATTCTTGTTATTTGATCTCCATGCCCTTTGACTTGCTCATTATTTTATCTGATTCAGATTCCTAGCCAATCAGCAGATGAGATCCACTCAGCCCCTGATAGGCTTAAAAATAATCGGACGCAGCAGAGCCTCCAGTAGAAATGCCGGACCCAAGAGTCCCCTCCCCTGAAATTAAATATAAAGGGAATGAGGCCCCTGTCTCACCTTTATTATTTGTTGTCTTAACTATTGGAACGATTGCAACGCAAACCTGTTAGAACATTAAAATCAGCAGAGCAGCAAAACTTTACAAAAAAGTCAATTTAAAAAAAGTAATTAAAATATGATAATTTGGCCCAAACAAGAGCCTCGTCGCTCAGATGGAATTAACAGCAATGCCAGGAGGCTGCTTGAAACATGCCATCTGATTTACAATATATTCTGGATTTATGTTCAGCAATAAATTCTCTTCTTCCTTTCATTTCCAAATGAATGAAAAATTCAGCAACTTCATTTCCATATTTATGTTCCTTTTATCTATTAAAGCCCAATATTTATATCAATATTGTTATTTCAATAATTTCAGAGTTTCTGCAGCAGATTTTGCTTTGTATTGGTGTGGTGAAACCTGCTTAAAGGCCCACAATCCCCTGAAATAACAGAAGGTGAATAGACAGTGATTTATTGTATGTAAATGTTTTACTGACTTTTGTTTTAGTCTTTCCCAAAAATCTGTTCTTCTCTTTTTGGTCACAGGGACCAGTGAAGGCATAACAGATATAACATCAAAATTAAAAGCATAAGTATTCCCCTGTACTAAGCACAATTCAGCAGGAACAGCCCCCTCATTTTGCTGATAGTCTGTACAGAGAGATACCATAAAACTATGGCAGCATAGTAGGTATTCCCCTGTACGAAAAACAATTCAGCAGGAACAGCCCATAGGTTTGCCCATAGCCTATACAGAGAGATACCATAAAACTATGGCAGCATAGGTATTCCCCTGTACTAAGCACAATTCAACAGGAACAGCCCCCTATGTCTGATAATAGTCTATACAAAGCGATACCATAAAACTATGGCAGCATAAGTATTCCCCTGTACTAAGCACAATTCAGCAGGAACAACTCCCTAATTTTGCTCATAGCCTGTACAGAGTGATACCATAAAAATATGGCAGCATAGGTATTCCCCTGTATGAAGCACAGTTTAGCAGGAACAGCCCATAAGTTTGCCCATAGCCTATACAGAGAGATACCATAAAACTATAATGCAGCTTAGGTATTCCCCTGTAATAAGCAAAATTCAGCAGGAACAGTCTCTAAGTTTGCTCATAGTCTGTACAGAGAGATACAATAAAACTATGGCAGCATAGGTATTCCCCTGTACTAATCACAGTTCAGCAGGAACAGCCCCCTATGTCTGATGATAGTCTATACAAAGTGATACCATAAAACTATGGCAGCATAAGTATTCCCTTGTACTAAGCACAATTCAGCAGGACCAGCCGCCTACATTTGATAATAGTCTATACAAAGCGATACCATAAAACTATGGCAGCATAGGTATTCCCCTGTACTAAGCACAATTCAGCAGGAACAGCTCCCTTTTTTTGCTCATAGCCTGTACAGAGAGATACCATAAAACTATGGCAGCATAGGTATTCCCCTGTACTAAGCACAGTTCAGCAGGAACAGCCCCCTATGTCTGATAATAGTCTATACAAAGTGATACCATAAAACTATGGCAGCATAAGTATTCCCCTGTACTAAGCACAATTCAGCAGGAACAGCCGCCTACATTTGATAATAGTCTATACAAAGCGATACCATAAAACTATGGCAGCATAGGTATTCCCCTGTACTAAGCACAATTCAGCAGGAACAGCTCCCTTTTTTTGCTCATAGCCTGTACAGAGAGATACCATAAAACTATGGCAGCATAAGTATTCCCCTGTACTAAGCACAATTCAGCAGGAATGTAATAGACAGCGTACAAGTATTAGTACACACACTGTGCCTGTGAAAGCTGATCATTCATTAGAGGATTGATTTATCACATGTATCACCATCTCTGTGCATCTCTCCTGTATTAAGTCAAATTGTTTGGTTTATGAGCCAATTTATGGTTCAGGAGGAATAATAAACTTTCAGTTAATTACTATTATCTACAAAGGAAAGATGGAGCTATATGAAAGAGATAACTGCCTACCCTATGTACCGAAACAGCCCATTACGGCAGCTATTAAAGATAATATTTACAAAAATTCAATTTCTTCCTACTGAGCCTCTGAGTACTCTGGCAATTTACATGAATTCTTTTTTTAGTGGTTTTTGAGATCAGTGGGTTTTAGACTGCCAATACCAGGTTTTGTATCAGACTCTCTCTCTTTTTTTTTTTTTTACAGCAGTGTCAGCTCACTATGGTTAACTATTTGTTTTCTTTTTGGGACTAGATCCCTTTGAAAGGATTTGATTGATTAGAAATGAAAGAAGTCACACAACATACATCAATGGCTATTATTCCCTATTATTATGGGCTGTTAGATATTATTACTACATTAGAGATGTATCATTAGATGTTATTATGGTCACATCCACACAAACTCACCCCCAGCTTTCATATCTCTCATTTTCCCTTGGCCAATTAGATTGTAAGCTCTGATGTGCATAACTTGTTTTTTTGTTGGGCCCATTTGTGTTCTGCAGAGACCAGTGGCCTAAATAAGCCCCCCAAGAAGATATATAGGCATTGGCATCAGTAAAGCCCAAGTCTGTGGTTCAGGCCCTCAGTTCATTTATCAGAAATGCATTTTTGTGTCATTTTAATGAATGCGTCAATTGTACCTGACCCAAAAGTCACGTGTTCTGTAGCTCAAAGGGTCACACATTGATTTATTTGCCGTGACCTCAAGTCATTGTGCTGCGGATGCTACTATGCATTTTTCATAAGAAATATGACTTGATCCTCGGATCAATATTGATTAGTTAAGGTACAACTGTAACGGTAGCAACAGGAGGCTTAATGACTTGCCCAGGGCTGTTCCCGCTTGAGAATAATGTATTCTGGTACTTATAACCCAAATGTACACAACGGCTGGCGTTTGGAAGCGTTGCCAGGACCCAACTCAGCAATAAAATTCAGGATGAAGTCTGAACTCATTGCGATGGTGTAATGTCAGGAGCCTTGACCCCCCCAGCAAGATATTATTACTACATTAGAGATTTATCATTAGATGTTATTATGATCACATCCACACAAACCCACCCCCCCAGCTTTCATATCTCTCATTTTCCCTTGGCCAATTAGATTGTAAGCTCTGATGAACAATGTTACTCATTGGGGCAACTGTCCATTCCTCCCCCACTACAGACAAAGATAGTTTCTGCCCTCCCACATGTGCCTGTGTGTTACCAGTTACCCACTTGGGCCAAGGACATGGTGTCATGTAAGAGCAGAAGTTTGTCTGGCCTCAGTTAGGGTGAAAAAAAGGCACATGTCCATCAAGTTCAACCTTTTAACTTTTTTTTTTAACCTGCCTAACTGCTAGTTGATCCAGAGGAAGGCAAAAAAAACCCACCTGAAGTCTCTCCAATTTGCCTCAGAGGGGTGACAAATTCCTTCCTGGCTCCAAAATGGTAATTGCACTAGTCCCTGGATCAACTTGTACTAAGAGCTATCTCCCACATTCATGTAAACCCTCACTTGCTAAAACACATTCTTAAAGGGAAACTGTCATGGGAAAACATGTTTTTTTTAAATGCATCAATTAATAGTGCTGCTCCAGCAGACTTCTGCACTGAAATCCATTTCTCAAAAGAGCAAACAGATTTTTTAATATTTCATTTTTGAAATCTGACAAGGGGCTAGCCATTTTGTCAATTTCCCAGCTGCCCCGGTCATGTGACTTGTGCCAGCACTTTAGGAGGGAACTGCTTTCTGGCAGGCTGTTGTTTTTCCTTCTCAATGTAACTGAATAGTACGTAGTGGGAGTGGGACATGGGTTTTACTATTGAGTGCTGTTCTTAGATCTACCAGGCAGCTGTTATCTTGAGTTAGGGAGCTGTTATCTGGTTACCTTCCCATTGTTCTGTTGTTAGGCTGCTGGGTGGGGGAAAGGGAGGGGGTGATATCACTCCAACTTGTAGTACAGCAGTAAAGAGTGATTGAAGTTTATCAGAGCACAAGTCACATGACTTGGGGCAGCTGGGAAATTTACAAAATGTCTAGCACCATGTCAGATTTCAAAATGAAATATAAAAAAAATCTGTTTGTAATTTTGAGAAATGGATTTTAATGCAGAATTCTTCTGGAACAGCACTGTTAACTGATACATTTTGAATTTTTTTTTTTCCCATGACAGTATCCCTTTAAAATTATCGATTTATCAGCCTGTACAACTGATTGCCCTTCTCTGGACCCTCTCTAATTCAATAATGTTGTGTTTGAGTACTGGAGACCAAAACTGTACAGCATATTCTAGATGGGGCCTTACAAGTGCCTTACAAGTGCTCTATAAAGTGGAAGAATTGTCATTCTCCCATGACTCAATGCCCCTTTTAAAACAGCTCAAGACCTTATTTGCCCTTGATGCTGCTGACTGGCATTGCTTGCTACAGCCAAATTTATTATCTACAAGGACTCCAAGGCCCTTTTCCATAATGGATTTGCCTAGTTCAGTCCCATTAAGGGTATAAGTGGCTTGGATATATATCGGAAACGACGCGCGTCGGAAACGACGCGACGCGCGTCAAAAACTACACGCGATTTTTCGGCGAAACGGGTGAGATTCGCCCATCACTACCCCTTACATTAACTGCACACAGGGTTGGACTGGCCCAGCGGGACACCGGGAAAAAACCCGGAGGGCCCCAACCCTCATGGGCCCCCACTGGGCCAGACCCCCATGAGCTATTAAAAAGTGAGCTATTAAAAAACTAAGCTTGCGCGCTGCACCGTCTTTGCATGTGCGTGGGTGCCGTCTGCGCATGTGTGCCGGCACGTGAACTGTTTCGCATGTGCACCAACAAGGGAATGCATGGCGCCACAGCAATGGGGCGGGGGCCTGAGGGGGCCCTGGACAGCCTTCTGACCCTGACTGCACATTTAACCCTAATGAGAGTAAGGTTGTGGACTGAGAGTCCAATGGCCAAGGAGAAAGTGAAATATTTGTGCAGAACATTCCATAAAACCTTTAAAAAAAGTGAATGTAAAATTGATGAGGGTGCTATTTTAAGCACTTTTCATTGTACATTAAGGGGCAGAATAACTCAGTTCACATAAATTCACATGAGTGATTCGAATATTCGATCGAATTTTCAAAAAGATTTGAATTTCGAATATGCAAATTAGGCTAATTCGACCATCGAATAGTCGAATTTGAATAATTTGAAATTCGATGGTTGAATACTTCCCCTTTAAATTTTAATTCGACCACCTACTTCGCCAGATTAAACATACCGAAATGGAATCTAATATAAAAGATTTGGGCTTTTCAGGAAAAAGCTAAAAAAAATCGAGTGATTCAGGAAAAAAGTAAAAAAAAATCGTACAATATTGATTTTTGCTAGTGATGGGCGAATTTATTCGCCAGGGGCGAATTCGCGCGATTCGCCGCTGGCGAATAAATTCGCGAAACAACCAGAAAAATCCACCGCCAAAAATTCGCCGCGCAAAAACGAGTCGCGCGTCGTACTATGTACTATGTGTACTTTAATATCTTGGAATTAAAAACAATTAAATAATGAATTTCCATGGCAAAAGTTTAATTCCTCCCAACTCCCCTGCAAATAGACCTGTAACAACCTTTAACAATTAAGAACAACAATGATATAGTAAATACAGGGGGGAGGGACACAAACTAATCAGGTCTGGTAAGCACCAACATCTGTAGAAATTAGCAACAGTGGGTGGAAGGGGGGGCAGGGTATTCAATTAATAAGGAAGAAAACATTTTTCAATGGTCCATGGTCATAGGTTGCCCCAGGCACCATATAACTGTAAGTGAAATAATAATGAAAGGGGCTGGTCACCTTTGAATTAACTTTTAGTATGATGTAGAAGAGTGGGCCCCAACCAGTAGCTCGTGAGCAACATGTTTCTCTCCAACCCCTTGGATGTTACTCCCAGTGGCCTCAAAGCAGGTGCTTATTTTTGAATTCCAGGGTTGGAGGAAAGTTTTGGTTGTATAAAAACCAGGTGTACTGCTAAACACAGCCTCAGTGTAGGTGGACAATCCACATAGGGGCTATCAAATGGCCAATCACAGCACTAATTTAAGACCCCAAGTAATTTTTTTCCTGCTTCTGTTGCTCCCCAACTCCTTTTACTTCTGAATGGTGATCACAGGTTCAAAAAGCTGGGAATCCCTGCTGTAGAAAGTGATATTCTGAGAGAATTTGAAATTGGCTTTAATTTTAAATTTTTTGTGGTTTTTGAGTTATTTAGCTTTTTATTCAGCAGCTCATCCAGTTTGCAGTTTCAGCAATTTAGTCGCTAACGTCCAAATTACCATAGCAGCCATGCATTCATTTGAGACTGGAATAAGAATAGGAGAGGGCCTGAATAGAAAGATGAGTAAGAAAAAAAAGTAGCAATAACAATAAATGTGTAGCCAAACAGAGCATTCGTTTTTAGATGGGGTCAGCGACCCCCATTTGAAAGCTGGACAGAGTCAGAAGAAGAAGGCAAATTATTAAAAAACTATAAAAATTAAATAATGAAGACCAATTTGCTTAGAATTGGCCATTCTATAACATACTAAAAGTTAACATAAAGGTGAATCGCCCCTTTACATCTGGGAGAATGGTGCAGAGCAGGCAGTGACTTATGTGGAACACTGAGGATGGAGGGTGTCCAAAAATTGTATTTGTTTCTATTGAGTTTGATTGAACCTGGTCCCCTGATCCTGGAAACTAAAGCTGCTACAGGTCTTGGGGCTGTAGATGTATCACTTCCCTGATATGAATATATACACTGCAGAATGAGATTTCTCCCTGAATATCAGAATAGAAAATAGAGAAATCCTTTCAAATGGGTAATGGAAATTCAATGTAGTGCAACAACCCCATCTAGCGTTCCTACCCCTGTATTACACACAAAATATTGGGTAACATTCACAGCACAGCTGCAGCTTTTTGTGACTTTGTGACATATTGTGTGGGGTTTTAGTACTACAAGAGCTGAGACCTGTAGTAATACAAGAGCTGAGAGTTGTAGTACTACAAGAGCCAGGGCCCGCCTCTTGCCCAATAAGCAGTCATAAAATTATGACCAGCAGCATGATTTTGATTTTCACTGGATTTTTAAGAGTAAGTTCTGTTCATTGTAATGGGTTTTTATATGGGAATTGTATCTGAGTAGTGATGGGCGAATTTATTCGCCAGGGGCGAATTCGCGGCGAAACTGCCAAAAAAATGCGCCCAAAAAAATTCGCCGCGCAAAAACGAGTAGTGCGTCGCCGAAAATGACGCAACGCATCGGAAACGACGCGACGCGCGTCAAAAACGACGACAAAATTTCTCTGGAAATTCGCAAATTTTTCGGCGAAGCAAAACGCGCCCGTTTCGCCCATCACTATATCTGAGCCATTGTGGCCTCCTATTATTAGTGTTATCTGTTAATGTACAAGTGATTTATGGGTTTGCTGAGAGGTTTCTATGCAATGTACAGCACCCTGTCCCAAACATCTGATCCGTGCACTTTTCTCTTACAGGAAAGAGATATCAAAGAACATATTGAGACATTGAATGATGTGACTGAAGTATTCAACTCCATCAAGCCCAGTTTGCCAGTTTGCCCAGTGCCTGTTGAAAAGGCCGGTTATGCAGAGGATGTAGAGTGCGGCAATACCCTGTTTGTACAGGAAGAGACCAGACCAGTCCCTCTGCTGATTCCTACAGACATAAGATGTGATGTAAGTCAATACTTGATTTATGTGCTACCAATGCACTATACAGGGACTAGGAAGGGAACATGTTATTATGTGATGTACTGATACTGTATCTATTGTTCTGCTGTGTGAATAACTGATACTCTTCTATTGCAGGGCTTGCGTTGTCCCATTCCTCCTATAGAGGGTCAGCTCATTAGCAGAGAGTCAGAGCTGAGTAGCGCCATCATTCAGGTAAGATGAGAATATCATATACATACTGGGACTGACATAAAATCATTGGAATGGCTCTAATTGTCTGACCAATACCTGATACGTCAGTGGTTGACTAACTAACAGGGCCGGATTTACATAGTGGGCGCCCCTAGGCCCCTCATTTGTCGCCCCTGTCCCCTCCCTCTTATTTGCTCAAATTGCTAATCATTGGGACGGAGCAATGGGAATTGGCACATGGAAATTTTAATTTCAGAACCAATGTCAGTGTGGTTGGGCAGCATGCCGCCCCCTAAAATCCTGCTGCCCTAGGCCCAGGCCTATGTGGCCTCTCCACAAATGCTAACTAATATTCTTCTGTTGTAGGAGTTCCTGCCAATTATGCCTTACATTGAGACTCTCATCAGAGATACTGAGAATGGCACTAGTGTGGAAGGAATCCTTTTGGTAAGTCATTAGAATAATGAGCTCATTAGAAAACAATTCAATATCTAAATCAAATTGGGTACCAGTGAGTTATTCTTTAATCAGACTTTCCTACTCTGTCCCATTAAATGCTAGTGAGTTGTTCTCTTAGAATATATGAATATTATTAAGGGACTAAAGTTATATTTTATAGGAAACCTCCTTGGGAAAAAAATGGAAAATCCCCTTGATTTAAAGAATGTTCTTTGTACTGAGACTCTTTCTTTCCTTTCATGTAGGGCTTGTTGTTACCAGAAGTCTTTGCCTTTTTACTCGAATTCTGTTATAGACGCTGGTCCAGCAGAAAGAAGGCAGAAAAAGAACGCGAAGGGCCACAAAGTCCTGCTCAAACCCATGGGGTAGAAAAAGAATTTAGAAGCGCTATGAAGAAAAAACAGCGCCACTCTGAGGCTCATGAACACCGAGGCCCAGAGAAACCAAAGAGCAGTGAAACAATGAAGGCAGAAGATGAGAAGGAATTAAAGCTGCTTTTCCAGCAGTTCCTCTGCCAGTGCTTGGAAGGAGAGTTTTAAGGAGAAGTGGGTGGGAGGGAGGAAAAAAACTTCTCATACAGAATAGAATTTTGTATTACAGATTTCTACGGGAATGCTCAGTTGCAACAATTTTAGTTCAACTATTATACAATTTAAAGTATTTTTTATAGAAAAATATTTATATTTCCCTTCCCGTGTTTATTGATATTTGTAATAAAATGTTAAAGAACAAGTAAACGTTTTTTTTTTCTATCTGTAAATTTGCTCTAAACAGCCCCTCAAATTAATGTACCTTAGTCCCTGCTGCAAGTCTGCTCTGGTTTCTGTGTTATCAGCAGCTTGTTTCCTCTTCTTCCTGGTGCAGAGTGAAGCCCAGCCCCTTAGCTTTCTGAGCTGACCTTATCTCTCAGACTAGTCTTGGAGATCATTTGCATAATGTGACATAGCAGAGAGCAGTGTGTGTAGCAGCTTTTGCTTGGGGAAACTAGCTTACTAATGAAACACTGGCTCCCTCTTCCTCTCTATTGTGGAACAGCAGCAAATGGACTGCTCAGTAAACTAAGGGGCTGGGCTTCACTCTGCACCAGGAAGAAGAGGAAACAAGCTGCTGATAACACAGAAACCAGAGCAGACTTGCAGCAGGGACTAAGGTACATTAATCTGGGGGGCTGTTTAGAGCAAATTTACAGAAAGAAAAACATTTACTTTTCCTTTAAGAATAAAAGTCCAGACTGAGTTGTATTTATTTATCAAACCAGGAATGAAACTGGTTTGAAAGGCTTTGGTGTTTGTGTGTGTGAATGCTTCCAACAAATCCAATCAGCAACTTCCTCTAAATATAAAATGTGCTTAGAATATAATTAGAAATATATTAAATGTAATTAGAAATATATATTATTTAGGTTAGTCCTTGAAATTTCAACTTGGGGTACCGCCACCCCCCAAAAAAACTTAATATAGCAAAAAAGTTTTTTTTTGAGAGAAATTACTTTTTTCCATTAAAAAAAAAAACCTAACCAATAACAATACAGTAATACATGAAACATGGCTGGGAGTTAATAGGCAAAATTATCACTCTTGGAACAAAAGGGATTGTGGAAAGGTATCCCATAAGGGGCAAAACCTATAATGGTAATTCATAGGAGGTGAACCTCCCAGATACCATCTAAAATGATATAATGTTGATGTGGCTGGAGTGAGCTCTATCCATATTATTGTTACTGATGCTCAGACATTTTAGAGAAATCCACTATTCAGATTTATAGTAAGAAGATTTAATGAGAACAATAAGTATTTTTGGGGTTACTGGGGGTGAAGTATGTTTGGAAGAATTTCTCATGTAGAAGATGTCTTCAATGTATATATATTTTTAGATGAATTGCATATATACATACTTATTACCGTTGTAGTAGAAGGGAAAGTCTCCTGTGAGAAGCTTCTAGGAGTTGCGAAGGTGGGAGGTGCCAGATGATTTCTTTCCAAATATTGCCCAGGGCACAGATTTTAATTGATATGACTGATAGATATTTTTTATTTCATGTTTCCTTTTTGTTTTCTATCTCTATTGTTTGAACACTGATCTATAGGTTTCTTATCTCTGTGTCATCTCGGGGATGTAAAACAAATGTGTTGTAACAACCTGGCATCACGTAGTGCAGATGTCCTAAATACCTGAGCCAATTTGAGTCCTATATATGAATATAAATAAAGTTTAAGGTGGCCATAGACGTATCAATTATGATGTTTCTTAGAAAAATCTTTCCAAGAAAGATCGTTGTTTCAATAGACACATGTAGAGCTGAATCGTCAGATATACTGGTAGAATCAATAGAATTCTACTGGTGTCTGATGATTCAACACTAACAATGGCTGATGTTTGGGTGCCTTCAAAGACACCAGACCAACATTTTCCATCCAGCCCAATCAATGAGCCAACTGATATGCAGGTCTTCTGCCAATATTGGTCGACTCGTTTGCCACCATACACGCACCGAATATTGTACGAGAATTAGTTTTGTATTATATTATCTGTGCATCTATGGCCACCTTTAAGCCACAGCTGCGGAGATGGTTTGGGGTTTTTAGAGAACCGGTTTTCTATATATGTGATATTTATGCGTTTTATTGCAAAAAAGCATATACACTGGGGCAATAAAGACACTTAGGTGCAGATTTAATGAATATCTGTCTGTGGAGTAAAGAGGAATATCTAGCAGTTTAATATTTTCACAAATTATTAAAGGAGAATGGAAGTCAATGTATAGCAGTGTCACACAGCTATAGTTGAGGGGTACCCAGAACACAAATAAGCATTCACACCAAATCTACCCCTAACTGGCCTTCAGGTTGGGCTCCTTTGACTTCCATTAGTATAGGAGGAAGTGGGTTAGGCCACTGAGTTTGTTATAAAGAGAAGCGTGTCATTGGCTCAGACATGTAAGTAAGTATAATTAGTGAAGGAGCCTAGAGAAATGATTGGTTACTTTCCTGTTAGACGCTTCAGAGTGCTCCTTTTAGGGACATGTCTGAGCAATGAAAGCTAGAAACTGTAATCTGCTGCAGTTTTTCCCTTTTTAATACGTTTATAGAGCATATCACTGTAGGACTATCCCATTCCAGCATGATCCACAGTGCTCATGGGTAGCATGTGAGAAGGAGCGGGAAATTCTGGGAATGTGTAGTTCTAAGTGACATCAGGAAAGTGTCAGTATCACTTCAATCAGCTCCACTAAGGGGCAGATTTATCAAGAGTCGAATTCGAGGGTTAAACAACACCAGAATTCGAACATCGAAATTTAAAATTAAATGAAAATCCTTCGAATTCGAAAGATTTTACCGCAATTCGAATAATCGAATAAGTTTGATCGAACGATTAAATCGTCCGAAATTGAATTATTTTAACCATTCGATGGGAAGGTTCAATCTGGCGAACTGGCCTATCAAATTTTTTGAATTCGATGGTCGATGTACTCCAAAAAAGGTATTCGAAATTCAAATCTTTTTGAAACTTCGATCGAATTTCGAATCCTTCGTGCAAATTTAGTAAATCTGCCTCATAGTGTCAGAATAGTTTCTGTGGAACCTTGCCCTTATTCTCCCCCACTTACTGACTTTCTTACTCCTTTTAGCTCCCCATAGATGGCAACTGCTGTGAGTTTTGGGCTTATATCCAGGGTATTTATTGTACTGGCATCTGTCCCACAATGCAACATTATCACATCTCCCTGTCGAGCTGCGCACGGGGGCTACACAAGCTCAATTGCGCCCTGAGTGTGCACATAACAACCAGAGACATGCAGAGACCAGAGATGATAGAGGGGTACTTGAATTACTATCAACTCAGTATCTGTTTGCTACAGCCCCCGGTTTATCTTCCATGCTGCACTGGAGGTATAATGTAGTGCAATGCACTTGGGGGTGGGGATGTCTTGACCAGGAATCAAAATAGGCCCTGACATTTCAGAGGCACCGAGGTCCAAACAGCCCCCACAAACCCAATAAATAGCAAGTGTCTATGGCATCTTACAGCAGCCCCTCTGGCATTTGCCAGAATCTGAAGCTTGTCGGTCCAGGTCTGCTGGGGTAAAAGGACAACAGCAGCGGCTGCAATACTTCACACTTTTGTATATGCCGGTCAGCATGCCCCCTGCCTAGGGTTGCCACCTGGCCAGTATTTTACCGGCCAGGTCAGTATTTTTAATGTTTGATCCCAATGTTATTAATAGGAAAAAAAAAGATAAATATATACAGTAAGAAGGGCAGTATTTTTTTCAGGAAAAGGTGGAAACCCTACCCCTGCCCTATCTAGGGGTATATATTCCCGTTGGAGTCACATGGTGTATATATTCCTGTCAGTGTGGGGGTATCCATGTTTTGACATCCAAGAAGTGACAGAACTATATCACCAAGAATCCCTCCAAACGCTTGAGGGATGCTGGGAGTTGTAGTCCAGCTCATCTCTCTGCTGAAGCTTGCCTTTTCCCAGTACTCACACACAGAAGGGTAACCTGATTCAGATAAGTGTAAGCTACCAGGATGATGTTGCATTTTCCAAGCCTCCCCAAACATACAGCAGCTCTGACACCTCACACTTTCCTGTATCTGCCAACATAGGCCCCACCTCAGGCATCATGTGATAATCTTGGCTCCACCCACAGAAACTTATTTCACTGGACAGTAACTGCGCTTGCCCTGTTTGGTGTGTCAGTCAGGAGAGAGCAATGGCGGCGGAGCAGCAGCAACAGGGGGTTGAGCTGCACGGTCTGAGTGATGAGGCGGCTTACAGTATCTGTAGTGACCCGCACCAACTCACTAAGGTCTGTGTCTCTCCCTGTATCTCCTCTATCTCTGTCAGTGTGTCTGTGTCCTGCCTGGGGTTGTATATCCCTGTCAGCATGTCCCAAGCCCTGCCTGGGGTTTTATACCTCTGTCATTTGCTGTCTGGGGCTATAATGTCCTTGTCAGTGTGACCTGTCTGTAGCTATTAATCCTTATTGGTTTGTCCCATGTCCTGTCTGGAGGTATAGATCCCTGTCCGCTTTCCCTGCATCAGCCTGGGTGTATATATCCCTTTAAGCGTGCTGCGAGCCCTGCCTAGGGTTATATATAATTTCAACATGTCCCATGTGCTGTTTGAGGTTATATATCCCTATCCACTTGCCCCACTACCTTCCTGGATATATATATATATATATATATATATATATATATATATATATATATATCCCTTTCAGCACGCCCTTTGCCCTACCTGAGTGTATATAGCCCTGTTAGCATGCCTTGTGCCCTACCTGTTTGTATATAGCCCTGTTAGCATGCCTTGTGCCTTGCCTGTGATAATTTGAGTAGCTGTTTTCCGATTCGCCAGAAATACCTTATTCATTTGCTTTCCGTTTTTTTATCTTGTTTTTTTCCCAAAACTAAAGTTTAAGGTTCATGTCTCTGGTGTTTGTCTGGCAGCTCGGTGGGCCAGGTGCAGATTGTAAATTTTCTCCAATTATTGATACATTTCTCAACAGCATCTGTGCGAAATATTGGCGACTATTGTATCCATTATAACAGCTGCCCACTCATATATGTATTTGTTTGGGTATATGTATTTCCATGCCCTGTCTGTTAGTGATATGGGGGCCAGCCTGAAGCCCATGGGTTTGGGTTTATTTGGGCCAACTTCTGCACAAAATGTCCGGGTCACAGGCGGATTCGGGTTGAGCTATTATTTCAATTCTCCCTGCCCACGAACTTTAACTGCTGGCTTCTTCCTCTAGAAGTCCACTTTTATGACATCAGAGATGGTTGGGCATGGGTCTATAAATAAAGGGGACCTGGGTTGGGTTTGGGTCTGGTGAGCGTCGACTTTTTATCGACCTACATCACTACTGACGGGTGTATACCCCATGCCCTGTCTGGGGATATATATCCCTGGTAGGGCTGACACATTTTCTGGAAAAACAATACCGGCCTCCCTATATTTTTGCCCTTTTTTACCTATTCATAACATTGGCATTAAGTTTAATTTTCAATTCTGTCCCTGTCAGTGTGCCATGCATAATGGTACTTGTCCATGTTTGGACACCCAAGAAGCGATAGAACTATATCACTACATGTGATTGAGTGGATTGAGTTTATCTGCTGTGCTAAATGTTGGCTTTTTTCCTTAACGCGCATTCACACACCAAAGAGAAACCGGATTCAAGAAAGTGTGGGGTGATATGCAAATATATATCCACCTTATACCTCTAGGGCTTCTGGCTGTCTGCAGTCTGAGGTGCAACAGCACAGAGGCAGCACAACTATAGCTTTTGAATAGGCTGATTTCTGTATGATCGTTTCTAGTGTGGAATCCAAATTAACATTATGGTGATTCAGTATATTCTATAGCTGGGAATATTGGCTGCTGCTTTGGGCCTCTCCTGCCATATGTCCTCCGTGACCAAAGGACTACTTTGGACAGTGGATGTGCTCCTTTTAGGTCTTTATGGGGCTTCTGTGTGACCCAATCATTGAACCAGTAACCAAATGCCTAAACCAGTTTGATTTAGTCACCACTTATACAGCCAAATACAGTAAAAGATATGTACATAAGGTGACTACAGTGTTCATGCTGGATCTTGGTATCTGCTTTTTAGATTAATTATCCTTTAATTCTTCGTTAGTTACCCCCCCCCCCATCCCCCTTGCCTGGGGCTCTAACACCCTGTCATACTCGCTACAACTGGAATGTGCAGAAGGTTTCCCTCTTAAGGCTTCATCCACACGAGCAGATTCGGGGAGATTAGTCGCCCCAGTGACAAATTGCCTCTTCTAAGGGGCGACAATCTCCCTGAACTGCCTTCTCCCTGCCCTCCGCTGGCTAACATGAAAATCCCCTGGGGCAATTCACATGCAGCGTTTCGTTTTCTGAAGTCACCCGAAGTTTCCTCATGAGGCAACTTCAGAAAATGAAGAGCCGTGTGTGAACTGCTGCAGACAATTTTCATGTTAGCCAGCGGAGGGCAGGGAGAAGGCAGTTCAGGGAGATTGTTGCCCCGAAGAAGAGGTGATTTGTCGCTGAATCTGCTGGTGTGGACTAGCCCTCACAGATGGATTAGAATGAACTGGAGGGTAAAATAAAGTAGATTATTGTATTCTATTTGGGTAGGTGGTAAGTTTTAAATGGGATCCCTATGTTGTTGTAGGCCATGTTCGAATCTTATTGTAGGGTGGAGTATTTACTGTTCTTCTCAATGCTAATGAGCCACAGCTGATATGTGTTAAACAGTATTGGTATCATTGCATCAGAAACATGCCCTGACCTGAATAACGTATAGCCTGCAGCCTTGTGCCTTTATATGGTCATAGAACTCCTCTGTAACTTCTAATATCTGTATAATTTAATGATAGAACTACATGGATGCTTCAGGTCTGTTTTTGGCAGATCCGACGCTGGGTGACAAGACGGATACGAGAAGTCGTATGCGACTGGAACAAGGTAAGTAATAGGAAGTTGAATGGCTGATCCAACGCGACACGACTGTCAGATGCAAATGCTGCAAGCTGATCAACCCTGCAACACCATCGGACTTCCTATTACTTACCTTGTTCCTGTTGCATCCGAGTTGCCACATCCGTCCTGTTGTCCAGCGTCGGATCCGCCTAAAACTGACCTGAATTGTCTGTGTAGTTCTGCCCTCAAGCAGGGTTGAAATGATCCCTTATAATATATAAATGATACTCAGAGTTCCCTGTATAACTCAGCCTGCAGCCTTGTGCCTTTATATGGTCGCATGACCCCTCAGTGACTTCTAATATCCTTATCATTTACAGTAGGGGGTACATTATCCCTTATAATAGATGCACGACACACCACCTACAGCCCTGTGGCTTTATATGGTCTCTCCTTGACTAATTTGTGTGTATGTTCAGTGTATACAACCCTTTATTTTTGGAGCCTAATAAATGCATGATGTTGAAGGGACAGTATACTTGCAGTGAATTAAATATTGTCGAGGGGATGGTATTTTTAAGAAATTTCTCTCTCATGGTAGTTTAGATTTACCACTGGCGACAAATCTCCTTGTCTGCCATCACCATATAGAAATGGGGAAGGGGAGCCCGCTCAGATTTTCAAATTGGTGAAAAAACTATTGATTTTTTTTTTAATTCAAACTATAGGCAGAATGGAATTATTGGTTAATTATTAGCAAAGGTGTTCTAGGTGTATACAGCCCTACTTTCATTACCGTCGTAATAAATCATAACCGTTATTAGTCATTTTATATCTGTGACACTGATTTCTTGGTAATTGTTGTTTCTAGGATTTTATGCTACAACAGACGATGCTCCGGATAAAAGATCCCAAAAAGTCCTTGGAATTTTATACGAATGTTCTTGGAATGACGTAAGTGGGAGAGTCACTGCGATGTACTCTGTACAGAATGTATTAAATGTATTGGAGAATTCCGTGTCTGTATCAGAACCCTGCAGTGAGGCTGACTGTCACTAAGAGACATGGTTTACAGTCAATGGGCAGAAAGTGCTCCCCTGCATACCGCTGCAGTTTTTCTGATTATAAATAAGCCATAAGAGTCTTTTTCACTGCAAGACTGGCAGCTTCCTAGTTAGACCTTGTATGGGGCCCTTGACTCCTGCTGCCATGGCACTGCATTGATCTCTGAAGGGACGGAGAGCATCCCCCAAATCAGTATCATGTTCCTATTTGTATTCTGACAAGGACATAGGTATAGTCAGTAGCATGGCACACGTTCATTTATCATTTTGTGAAGTGCTAGAGGTGGTGTAGTGGCTTCTAAATGGGTCATAGCACTGCACTGGACTCTGATTTACTGGGATACCGATCTATCTCTTCAGAGCTCAGCACAGTGTATTGAGGGGCAGAAGGCACCTTATGCTAATGGCGATACCTACTGCATAAGAAAATAACTAGGGATGCACCAAATTTACTATTTGGTTTTTGGCCAAATCCCTGAATCCTTCCCTAAAGATTCATCTGAATCCCAAACTGAATCCGACTACTAATTTGCATATGAAAAAGTGGAAAAAACATTTTTACTTCCTTCTTTTGTGATGAAAAGTCACATGATTTCCCTTCCCGAAGCAAATTAGGATTCTGTTCGACAAGGCACAAAGAAAAAGGCTGAATCCTGAATACGGCGTATCCCTAAAAATAACCCTCCCACTTAAGTTAGCATATATGTCCATTCCCTGTACTAAGCACTTCAGGTGGCCATACACAGGCAGATTTAAGATAGCAATTCAGCCCATGTATGAGACCCTCCAATGGGTCCACCCAACCAATATCTGGGTGAAAATCGGGCAGATTTGATTTTCACATCACCAGAGGTCTGCATGTACACATTGATGCAGTCCTCGATCCAACAGCTGGGATAGCAGCAATTCTGGTCCAATCAAAAAGGGGAAAAATGAAAATGTAATATTAGCTTCATCATACTGAAATAAGAAGGCGTATTTATCAAAGGGTGAAACTTCACTTCACCCATTGATAAATATGCCTTTAAAAATCCCATAGAAATGAATTGAGAGCTGCGGAATTTCACTCTAGTGGCGATACTTCACTCTTTGATAAATTTACCCCATTGACAGTTAGATCCAATATATGTTGTAGGGGCTCCTTTTTCCTAGATGTATTAGAACTCACTCTTTTAAAATCACTGGAAATCCTGTCTCTCTACATGCAGAATTTGTACAAAAGCCAATTATTTTGTTAGACTTTGTTTGTACTGGAATCTGTTATTTGAGTGAGCTCTAATACATCTGGTAGGAAAGGGAGCCCTCCCTATAAGATATATCAGATCATTCATCTGACACCCAACTGCTGCATGAAGAGGCAATAAAGAGAAACGGATGCTGAGAGAGGAATAGTGAATATAAACTTGATTATTTCAGAAACCATGCCAAATATTTAAATGATTGTATCAAGAAAATTTCTTATTTCAGTATGAGGAAGCTTGTATTACATTTTCATGATCGTCCCCCTTTAAATTTGGCAGGGTTATATATGGCCAGCTTTACACAACCTTGGTGTTTTCACCTTTAGTCAATCACAGCCTGGCACTCGTGCAGGGAAAGATATACTGCAGTTCTCTGCGAGGTCCACTGATTTGCTAAAGATTACAGGGGCTGCCCCACAACAAGGTCTTGGCTGGCATCTTTCAGTACGACCTACTATTGCCACCGGTTCAAGATTTTGTAATTCCCAACTTCTACGTCTCTTCATGCACGGTATTCACCTACAGATTAGTGTAACACGGAGCACCAGAAGAGAATAGTCAAAACATAAACGATTTATTAGGGTTAGCTGCTCAACGCGTTTCGTGGCTTCCCGCCACTTCATCAGGAGCTCTCACGGTATTCACCTAGATTCAGTTCATGTCGTCTTATGGAACCGGGCTTCACTTTTAATTCATGTGGTTTATTATGGAATTTGCAGCCTTCTTCAGAAATTTGACTTCCCCTCTATGAAATTCTCGCTCTACTTTATGGCCTATGAGGACAAGAAGGATATCCCGGCAGATGTGAAGGAGAGAACGGCTTGGACATTTTCGCGCAAGGCGACGCTTGAGCTCACACAGTAAGTTTAGTACCATGAGACCAGCTGGATTATAAATGGGGAGGTGTGTGGGTGCTGGCGGGGGAAAAATATACAAATTAGAGAGAGTTCTACCTAGTTAGCATTTTATCATTTATTTACACTTATTATAAGCAAAAAAAACAAGGCTTATGTATTCGTTGGGATAACTGGTACAGCTGTATGTGCCATATATTGAGTATATTGAGTCTAGTGTGACCTATGAGTTAGCAAACTGAACTCTGTTATTGGTGAATAAACAGCCTCTGGGTTAATGCCAGTTACTACTTTGTACCTCATTTCTCATTCAATCCAAAATCAAATTCATAGATTTGCTATAGCAGGACTAGCAGTTTCCCAAGGGCTGCATTGTGCTGGCCATGGGTATCCCATTTCATGTATCAGGGTCTCCATTGTGGCATTCATTCAACCCCAGCCCTCTGGTTCATCCTGCTTATCTGAATGTTTCTGACAGGGAAGTTGATAAAAAAAAAATTCCACAAATTGGAAATGGAATCATTTCTGTCTTATTTAATCATGCTGCACACCTCTAGGGCTTCTTTGTAACCTGAAAAATTACGGAAGAAATGCCGTTGATTGTTTCTTGAATGGGGGTTAATGCTGGAGGGCCTATGGGTAAAGATGAGGCACGATTAGCAGATTGACTCTGGGATTTATAGTTCATTTTATGCTGGGATAATCATTACCTATGATATCTGCCATAAATACTCTTCAGTCTTCATAGTCAAAAAGTATCAGTGTCATTGATTAGCTATGTTCATGTGGACAATATAAGGGGACATAATACTATCCTGTGAATGTACAAAAACCTTATCATACTGACATATATAAAATATATTCCTCCTGTAATATCCTTTTCAGGGTCACACAATATCACAATAGGTACACAATAAAATAAGTCCTTTGTGCTTGTATCATGCCTCTTCCCCAAAAAGTCCCTCCAGCGCTGAGGCAAACCTCCCTTATGTTGTCACCAGCCCTGGCACATGCTGTCATGAATAAAAGAAACTTAGAGGAAGCAACATCTTGTGTATTGTAAATGTGAAATTGGATCTTCTTTATCCTGTCACGTTTCATCCCATCTCATTTTGTATTTTCTGTCTGATAGTAACTGGGGAACAGAAAATGACGAGAAGCCTTATCACAACGGCAACTCTGACCCCCGGGGTTATGGTGAGTAGCAATACTGGACAAATACTTCAGCGGCATAAAAAATGGTGGCAGAGAAGACTGAACAGTTTAGTGTAACAATAAAAACTGGGAAAATAGAGGCTGTGCAAAATGTAAAATGTTTCTAATATAGTTAGCAAAAAATGCAATCTATAAAGGCTGGAATGAACAGTTGTCTAACATAATAGCCAGAAACCAACTTCCTACTTGACATCTCTCTAACTTGGGGGGTCACCAAGCTTTTTAACCTGTGAGCAAGATGTAAAAAGAGTTGTGGAGCAACGCAAGCAAATAAAATGTTCCTTGGTAGTGAAAAATAAGTGCTTATGTGGACAACAGGAGATTGTTTGGAAGTAGACATGGATTTTATACAACAAAAACTTGCCTCCAAGCCTGGAATTCAAATTTAAGCTAGGGATGCACCGAATCCAGGATTCTGTTAGGTATTCGGCCTGTATTCAGCAATTTACAACAAGATTCAGACGAATGCTTGTGCCTGGCCAAACTGAATTAAAAAAAATCACTTTGTGTGCGGCACTCTTTTACCCTCCCCCTCGATAATTAGCATATGCAAATTAGGGGTTGGATTGCGGAATCTTTAGCAATGGATTTGGGGGTTCGGCTGAATCCAAAATAGTGGATTCTGTGCATCCTTAATAGAAGCAACGTGCTGGCATTCGTGACACTGCTCTTTCATGGTTTACATCTTATCTTTGAACGTTCCTTTAAAGTTGCCTTCTCTAACTCTACTTCTACTAAGTTCCCTCTCTTTGTTGGAGTTCCTCAGGGCTCTGTTCTAGGCCCTCTGCTGTTCTCGCTCTATACTACTACACTTGGAAAATGTATTCAGTCGTTTGGACTTCAGTATCACCTCTATGCTGATGACACCCAACTCTGCTTGTCTACTCCTGACCTCTCTTATTCTGTCCTTTCCCAAGTTACAGACTGTCTGTCTGCTGTCTCCTCCTGGATGTCTCTGCACTACCTGAAACTGAACCTTTCAAAAACAGAACTCATTATATTCGCTCCAAGATCTCCCCCATTCCTCAGATATCACTCACAGTAAACAACACTACCTTTCATTCCACCACACGGGTACGCTGCCTGGGATTTATACTAGACTTGCATAGCCTTTTTCACCACACATTCAAACACATGCAAAATCATTGCCCGGATACGGCCATGTCTCACTTCAGAATCCACCAAAACACTTATTCAGTCTCTTATCTCCTGACTTGATTACTGCAACCTACTTCTTGCAGGTATTCCAACAAGTCACCTTTCACCACTCCAATCTGTTCTAAATGCTAGACTCATTCATCTATCTCACTGCTCAACATCCGCTGCTCCCATATTCATGTCCCTTCACTGGCTCCCAATCTTCTCTAGAATCAAATTCAAATTACTCTCAAGGCCCTTAACAAAGAAGCCCCTTCCTATATTTCATCTCTGATCTCCAAATACACTCCTACACGCAACCTTCGCACTGCTTCTGACCTACTCCTCTATTCTCATCTCATCACTTCTGCCCATTCTCGTCATCAAGACGTCTCTCAGGCTTCTGCTTTTCTCTGGAACTCTCTGCCTCGAGCTGTAAGACTTTCTCCTTCTTTCCAAACTTTCAAACGCTCCTTAAAGTCCCACCTGTTTAAAGAAGCTTATTCAATGTACTTAATTAATCAATCACTGCTGTATTCTAAATCACAAAATTGTGTCTAAAATCCTAAAATCTCAATTGTACCCCAACCTTTAGTTTGTAAACTCTAATTTATAGGGTCATCTAATCCTATTGTATTCTGTAAACCCTTGATTGTTATCCACTATTTATTCCCCATTTGTTATAACTAAGGTAAAGCACTGCATATCTTGTCGGTGATATATAAATAAAAGATGATGATAATGATGCTTTGAGGCCACTGGGAGCAACATCCAAGGGGTTGGTCAGCAACATGTTGCTCATGAGCCACTGGTTGGGGATCTCTGTTCAAACACTTGAAGAGGGACACAAGGGTCATACCTGTTCAGAGAGTTTTTTTTTGATCCTTAGCATGCAGGTCAAAAGCGAATGGTTAAGACATATGCCTCCCCACTCAGATCACTGATTCAATTAACATATTTATATGAATTAATAAATGCGTAGCACCCACACACAGAAACCTAGGCCTGTTACTCCAGTTTCCTATTGAGTTAGTGGTAATCATTCATCAGTGGAGCTAATATTATTAACATCATTTATTTATATAGCAGTGCTTTAGAGATTATCCGTCCCTGCCCCTCGGATTTTACAATCTAAGGTCCCTATTCCCATACAATGGTCAATTTATCAGAAGTTATGTATTTGGTGTGTAGGAGGATACCAGAGTAATTGGAGGAAACCATACAGACATGAGAACATGCAAACTCCTTGCAGATAATGTCTGGCTGGAACTGAACTTTGGACCCCAGCCCTGCCAGGCTGCAATACTAACTCGTGTGTTTCTCTTTTATAGGTCATATTGGCCTCGCTGTCCCAGATGTCTATGCTGCTTGTAAGAGATTTGAAGAGCTTGGGGTCACCTTTGTAAAGAAACCAGATGATGGTGAGATTAATGATAAATTATAATGGTTTCATTCATTACGGTTTGTGGGTGCTCCCTTTATTCTCTGCCCAGACCTGTCTGATTTGTACAGGTAATTCTATTCCAGATTACTATTAAAGGGCTCCTATCATTGTAAAATGCTTTCACCCAATGGAGGTGCAGGAGCGATATTATTTTTGGTAGAAAATGCACTAAGTACTAAGTATCCCACATTGGATCAATGTTGGGCCATGTTCAATTTACATAATGAACAGTTTCCCAGCACGCTTATTATGTGCATGCTCTATAAGCGCTCTTACACATGGGCGTTTTTACATGTGCTTCCCTGCGTTTCATTTGTTCTGCCTCAGGGTAGCGCAGGAGTAGACGCACTCAATTCTCTTGAAGGGGGCTATACTCACACAGACGCGTGTAAGCGCCAAACGCAGATAAAATGCAGCATGTTGCGACTCAACCTGCATTTGGTGCCTGCACGTGTCTGTGTGAGCACTGCCACATTGAAAAGAATCCAGTGTGTACTCCTGCGCTCCCCTGCAGCTGAATGGAACGCAGGGGAGCACAGGTAAAAACACGTGTAAGAGCGCTTAGTCTGCACCTCTGGTGGGGGGAAGCATGATAATGATAAATGCCATTTATTATTGAAGGACCCCTGTTGATGGGTATACATCTATAACATAAAATCTACTTACCAGACAAAAATGTTTAACATTTATTGCCTAAGGACAAGGGCATATGTTGTGTATTAAACATTTCTCTCCACCTGCAGGGAGAAGATAAGCTCAGAGGTTTCTTGCAACTACACTGATACACACAGCTTTGGCCTGGATGAGGCTACACTGAGCAAAGATCTACCTGAAAATGCCTGCTTTCACGGTTTTCAGGCCAATCTCAACTCTGCGTAGCCGCATTCAGTCCAAAGCTGTGCCTGTCAATGCAGCTACCGGAAGCCGCCTCTCTCCACCTGATTAATCCGCAAGCGGAGAAAAAAAAGTGTAAAATTTACAGTGAAACCTCATCCCCTAGTTTTAAGTTTTCCCTTATTTTACATTGTTGTTTTATTTAAATATTATTCATAATACCTTTCCCTGATTTTAAATTTTACTGGATTTTATACCATTTTTTCTGGTCCCCTGAAAAATGAAAAATGGGGGTTCTGCTGTAAATGCATTTACACTTGTATAATAGCCTTTCCATGTGTTCTTGATCAAGCCAGGATATTAAGTAAGTCACCTCCACAGGGAGAAGTGATGCAAGAAGGGGGTGGCTTAACAAGCAATCAGTGAGGTGATGTGGTGGAAGGGGGACTTGCATGGGAGTTAGGGATGGCTGCATGTCGGGCTGTGGGCACAGCTAGAACTTGGCTCAGAGCAAAGTGGATGAAAAGCACATTAAGACATATAGGATCCTAAATCTACTTGTTACAGGTACCATCCACTTAAACATTACTGCGTTTATATGGGTCACGTAGTATAACTTTATCGGTGAAGGTAAAACACACAAATTACTTGTAACAGGCCTCACTAAGGCCTTCTGAGGTTCTAGTCCCTTGGACACACATTCACTTTCTGTAATACCTGACGGGCCCAACCATTCATTATATTTGTGTCACGTGGGATAACAATAATGGGAGTCAAATACACCTATAAATGAGGAATATTGCACAAAGAAAACCTTGTTAGAATCGGTTTGTTTTGATAAATGTTCACACACACACACAGCCCCACCCCAAAAGCAATTTTACATGTCAGGTGTAACCAGTTAATGTAGTTAATCGATCTCCACCTGATTTCATTAGCCTGATGCATATCTGGCAGTACCCATAACAATGAGCTGGCATAACTTGATGTCAAAACAATGCTTGGATAAGAGAAATACATTGGTTTCCCCTGACTTGGTTGTGTTCACAATGATTCTAATGGGAAAACTGAGCATTATTGAACATAATCTTCATAAGGATAAACACTACTCGTGTACAGGGCAAGGTAAGTGGTACATACAGAATGAGTAGAGGCTGGATTCAGTGCGCAGGTACAGAATGAGGATCCACAAATCGACCCTCCCAAATCGGAGAAATTCAATCCGCTACATATCCCCAATTTTCCTTCCCATACGCCAAAGCTGGTGGTATAGCCCCAATTGATAGAAGTGGTTCACATTTGATTTAACGTTTAGTATAGTATTGTATTGAATGACCAGTTCTAAACAACTTTCCAATTAGTCTTCATTATTTTTCTTTATAGTTTTTTATTTAATTATTTAACTTGTTCTGCTGACTCTTCTCAGCTTTCAAAGAATTAATTAATAAATTAATAATTTCTGTCTCTATCCTTCTAAAAGTTGACTCAAGGTGAACAACCCCTTTAATTATGGGGAGGACACTAACATTCACTGGTGTCTTAATCTTTTCACTGTGCTTATTTTTTAGGCAAAATGAAAGGATTGGCTTTCATTCAAGACCCTGACGGATACTGGATTGAGATTCTAAGTCCCAACAACATGCTGTCCATAATCTAAAGGTGCTTGAATCATCAAGATTCCATGGCAGCCATTTGGCACGTAGAGAAAGTGTTAATTGCCGTGGAGAAAAATACTATAAATAAATAACGACTATTATGCACTTATTTCCCTTTCCCTAAAATACATCAAGTTTCTTCCTTTCATTTATATTTAATATCTGCAGCAGGTGTGGCAAGACCCCAGGCAGACTCCGACTCTTATTTGGGGTCGGTAACAGTTGTAGTTGATTGGATTTCCAGACCTGCTCCAGAGATTAGAACTAATGCCCTTGTGTTCTTTCTCCTTGGAATAGATATGTATTCACCCTATTTAGGGCAATTTCTTGGCTGCTCATTAAAATAAACACTGGGTTCAGGCCTGAGTTCATAGGCCGCTTATGTTTACAATCAGGATCTCGCTTAAATCGGCCATACACGGACTGATTTGGCTACATCCAACCAATCCCTATGAACAATATATTTGTAGGGCTAAATTATGGAATACACAGCCTGCTACTTAGCAATTCATTTAGATGCACATAAATCTGTTCAGCCTGCAGCATGCATCTAGATGAATTGCTAATTAGCTATGCAGGCTGTGTATTCCACATGTGCTTGGTTTTAAAGGGGTGAGGTGGAAACCCTAGTTACAACGGTAACACGGGTCACCCTGTGGCCCTGCGTGTAACTTGGAAAGAGCAAAATCAGTGCCTGTGTAGCCAGCTATATCACTACAGAGTATATCTCTTTGCACATGTTCTAGAGAACTAAATAATAAATATATAAATAATAATAATAAAATAATAAAATCAGTGAACATTTGCAGTTGACAGAAGTGAAGTGTAACTGCCGGAAGTAACTACATAGAAGCAGTGATTATTGGTTGTATCCACTGCTAAATGTTTGTTCCACAACCATTTCCCAGTATGGGGGGGGTTTGGCTAGACTGCACTGGGATCCCATAGGATTACACTCAGTCTATCCGCAATGAAAATCCCTTTATAATGGTGGTAGTTTTTCCCTCGAGGGACACCGTATAGACTGAATCAACCACAATAAGGAGCATTGGATGAGAGGCTTACCCATAGTACCATTTCATTGATTTCCCAGCATGCAGCGGCTCTTCTTGCATTGGCTGCCAGTGAAAGTTTGGTCCCAGAATGCACCCCACCCTAATCTCTGGTCTTCTCCAGTTAAATCCATTATTTCACCCTTTTGTTCTTCAGTGGTAAGAGGCTCCACTTAAACTCTGCCTTACTGTGTGTTGCCTGAGCCACTGGTAAATAAAGTGTTAATATCCATATGTCCACTCTCCATTTACAGCACTGTGAGAAAATCACCCCTCCCTGGTTTTACGAAACTTGATGTAAATGCCATAAATCCTGATAATACTATTAGTGCCTCTTTAGGAACCATTATTGACTGAGATCATGTGATTAAACTGTTTTGGTTTTTTTATGCCAAATAAAAGGTTTAATACAAGTGTTTCTGCTTTTCTGTTCTAATTTATATACATGGGATTATGTGTTTATGCCAGAGATAGCAGTAGCTTGGCTATGCGAGATCCACAGCAAATGATGGGAAAACATCTACAGGATTTAAACAGTAATTTTATGCTCACATTGGTATAGTTTTTTGGCATTTCTCTGAACAGGCTATGAGCAAACTTAGGGGCTGTTCCTGCTGAATTATGCTTAGTACAGGGGAATACCTATAATCCCATAGTTTTATGGTATCTCTCTGTACAGACTGAGCAAATTTATGGGGCTGTTCCTGCTGAATTGTGCTTAGAAAGTATGATTTCTTAAGAAATGGTTAACCATTTTCAGAGAATATGAATGATAACACAAAAACTTTTCTTTCACTCATGGCTAGTGGTTGGCTGCCCCCTATGACAGCTTGAAGTCTTTTGTGGTAGTTGTGGATGAGGCTCTTTATCTTCTCAGATGGTAAAGCTGCCCATTCTTCCTGGCAAAAAACGTTCAATTCCCGTAAATTCTAGGGCTGTATTACATGAACTGTACGTTTGAGGTCTCCCCAGAGTGAATCAATGATATTGAGGTCAGGAGACTGAGATGGGCACTCCAGAATCTTCACTTTATTTTGCTGTAGCCAATGACAGGTCGACTTGGCCTTGTGTTTTGGATCATTGTCATGTTGGAATGTCCAAGTACGTCCCATGCGCAGCTTCCGGGCTGATGAGTGGAAAGTTTCCTCCAGTATTTTTGATAACTTTCTGCATTCATTTTGCCATCAATTCTGAACAAATTTCTTGTGTCTTTGTAGCTCACACATCCCCAAAACATCTGCAATCCACCACCATGTTTCACAATGGTGTACTTTTCATCATAGGCCTTGACTCCTCCCCAAATGTAGAGTTTATGGTGGCCAAAAAGTAAAATTTTTGTCTCATCACTCCAAATGACTTTGTGCTAGAAGGTTTGAGGCTTGTCTCTGTGCTGTTTGGCATATTGTAAGTGGGTTCTTCAAGTGCCTCCTTATTGTGCATCTTGAAGCGGCCATACCACATTTTTTCAGAGTCCTGTATTTCACCTGAAGTTATTTGGGTTTTTCCTTACATCCTGAACAATTTTTCTGGCAGTTGTGGCTGAAATTTTTGTTTCATTTGGTTTGGTTTCAGCAGAACCCCTAATTTTCCACTTCTTAATTAGAGTTTAAACACAGATAAAGATGGTTACCTTTAATAGCCAGTCTAACCCTTTAGTGTCAAGTTGTGCGCATGTTATCAGGCCAAATCACCAGGGTATGTAAACTTTAGATCAGGGTCATTTGGGTAGTTTGTGTAGTGATTATGATTTAAAAAGAGTAAACACAGTTGTTTGATAATAAATGAATTCAGCCAACCACTAACCATGAGTAAAAGAGAAGTTTTATGGTATCTTTTGTTCAGTGTCAAACTGTTTATACGAGGATCTCTTGGGTATTTATAACATATGCCAATGATTATGCATAGAGATCGCCCATTTAACCAGGAGTTAGTGATTTTGTATCATCTTGGTTCCAAGGCCGCCATTAGAAATCACGGGGCCCTGCACAACAAGCCCCACCCCTAATCCCCGCCCACTCCACATCAAAGTTAAAAGACCACACAGACATCAGCACTAAAAACGTAACCCCCCTAAGGCTCCCTTATAAGTTAAAAAAAAATTTGCTGCCAGGGCCCCTCATACAAGTTGGGGCCCCAAAAAAATATATATTTTTTTAAATTGGTGGTCAGGCCCCCCCGACAAGTTAAAAAAAAAAAATTGGGCCCCCAAAAAAATATTTTTAAAAAAAAATTGGTGCAGGGGCCTATAGAGTATTAAAATAAAATATTCGTGGCCAGAGGATTAAAAAAAAAAAAACACATTGGTGTCAGTAGAATTGAATTTGTGGCTTCAGGACTTCAGTTATAGCTGTTTTCATGACTTCGGTTCTTTTCGCCGCTTCAGGACTTCACTGTCGGCTCCTTTCAGGACTTCGGGTCTTTCCGCCTCTTCAGGACTTCGTAATTGTTAGGCACTTCCGCATTCTGCGCAGGACTTCGCATAGAACGCACGCTCCTGCGCTCGGAAGGGGGGTCCGGCTCTTTTTAATATTGCAGCGCTGCCGGGCCCCCCTTCAGCCCCGGGCCCAGGACACTTGTCCCCCCTGTCCCTCCCTGATGGGGGGCCTTCTTGGTTCTATGTGAAAACTCTGGGGAAAGACAATGAATCGGTTGTTCACATTTAAATGAACTTTTATTATGTAGTAGTATGAGGAGTGTGAAATTCAAATTTTTTTATTTAGCTTTTTATTCAGCAACTTTCCTGTTTGTAATTACGGATGCACCGAATCCACTTTTTTGGATTCGGCCCAACCCCCAAATCCTTTGCAAAAGATTCGGCCGAATACCAAACCAAATCCGAACCCTAATTTGCATATGCAAATTAGTGGTGGGAAGGGGAAAACATTTTTCACTTCCTTGTTTTGTAACAAAAAGTCGTGTGCTTTCCCTCCCCGACCCTAATTTGCATATGCAAATTAGGATTTGGATTTGATTCGGCCAAATCCTGCTGAAAAAGGCCAAATCCTGGATTCGGTGCATCCCTATTTGTAATATTAGCAACATGGTTCATAGGGTCCAGATTACCCTAGCAACCATGCACTGATTTGAAAAAGAGACTGGAATATGAATAGGAAAGAACCTGAGAAGCAAGATGAGTAATAAAAACTTCCAATTACAGAGCATTTGTTTTTTAAGATGGGGTTAGTGACCCCCATTTGAAAACTGTAAAGAGTCAGAAGAGGAGTAAATCAAAAACCACAAGAAAAGAAAAAAATGAAGACCAATTGAAAAGTTGCATAAAATAAGCCATTCTGTAACATACTAAAAGGTAGCTTAAAGGTGAACTATTCCTTTCCCTTTAAGGGAAATTGTATGTATAAAGATCAAAGAGATCAGAAAACAGTGTCAATGAGAAAAATTGGATGGATTTTGATTCCTCTTTGCTCATTCCACTTTATTGTAAATAATGTAATATCATGTAATTCTGATATATTCTTTTTGTTTTGCTTTGTAAATGTTTTTTTATTAAAAAAAATCCCTATGTGCTCCCCATTGTAAGCAGCAGTCCTATGCAAAACATTCCTTGATAGAAGCAGCCTGGGACTTTTTGCCTGTTACTACAGTTTGCACCAAGTGAGCTGGATTAGACCGTTATTTCTCATTCTTTGCATACACCTTAGCTCCATGTTGTTTCTCCCAAAAGCCAGTTATTTCGTTATTTTCTGTATGGAAGCCCTCCCAAAGGCCACATTTATAAACCCACTGAATGCAGATTCATTATCATTTCCAGAAGAGTACCGCTAATTACATGTAGGTACTCTCACTTTGTTTCCAAAGCAGTGTGGTTGTTTCCCTTCAGTAAGTAATAATATAATAAGTAGTGTTGGGCCCAGTAATAACCCCACTTCTGGGAACAGATTAAAGATTTGAGACGGTAACAAGGGAACCACCTAGTGTTACACCATATTGAACCTGAGGACCCTACTATTGCTCCAGCTATTTGTAGCAGCTAAAGGAATAATTCCCCTGTATTGGAGAAACAAACTCCGCCCATAGCCTGGAGATGGTTTAACCCT
>CM044439.1:24951034-24963695 GCA_024363595.1 Xenopus borealis | reverse complement strand
ATAGCAGGGGGTTTGTTGTTTCTAAAGCCTATGGCACATGTTTAACAGCTAAGCTGGCCACATTCGGCACCAGTTCATTATTGGTGTATCATTGTCAACCAACAGATGTCTCACATTCTTCTTTGTTTTGGGGACATCAGAAAGCCGCAAACATATTGAATATAAATAATGCAGTATTTGCTTTAATGAAGAATATTTTCTTCTAATTTCCCCCACCATGAAAGTAGATTGAATGTGCTACCCATGCCTCCTCCACTCCTGCACATCAAAGAGGGTCAATTTGTTTCCTATCTGCCGCTTTTTCTTTAAGTTTTAATTACCTTCCATCTGGCGGGGAGCTCTGAAGGGCTTTAGAGCTGGGGAAGAGTTCCATGTTGGTTGGTAATGCCCTCCTATGAGAGTGGCAGTACCTTCTGTTTGAGATGCCCTTGCTACAAGATTTTAATGAGCATTATCTAAGTTTTCTCAACGACATTGAGGGGGAAACATCTTTACTTTTAATAGAAGAATAGCGTGGGACGCCACAACTGTTGATGAGTTTGAGCTTGCAGATCATTCGATGTGTCCTCTTCATATAATTAGCAATCACAGAGACATGTAGACTTCAGAGATGCCATGTTCCTGGTCATTAGCATCTAGGTTCCTTAATGACCTCCGATAGCAGAGTCTCTCTTTTATGATATTTCCATGACTGGAGAGGAATGTGGGGGATCCTATTTGAGTGTTCGTGAGTTTTTTATGAAGATACCTCTTTCATTTCCACATCATACATGTAAATGTATTAATTGGGCATAGTGGGTAAATACTATCAAACTTAAATGCCACCAATATTCTTGCCCTAAAAATTAGTGGGACGTTCTTCTGTGACCAGCGGTCAGATTCTAAGGGTGGTATGGAATGTATTTATTGGAGACAAATGTTGGACCTTGGATTCAACAAGTTTTGAGGAACATTCATTCTCAATAAATTATAAATTCAGTTAGCCAGGATTACTCTCATACTCTCATTACTTCTCATAATTTTCCATCCATTTTCTTCACTTCTTGACCAAACAGGCATAAGGGGTAGCACATAACACATTTAGTTCAGGCTGCTTACTTTAAGGCTAGTCCACACGGAAAGTTTTGTCGCCTGGTGACTAATCGCCCAGAACCGCTTCCCCCTGCCTTCCAGCTGCTTTAATGATGAATCGCCTGAGCCTATTCACACGCGGTGCCCCGAATCTTCCCATGTGGACTAGCCCTTTGTAGTGTTGCAACATGTTTCAGGCCCAAACTCCAAGGGTCTGAAGGTCCTCTTGAATCTGTCTAGCAGTTGATCAAGGCTCTCTCATCACAGTTATACAGAATACAGAGGGCACAACAAAATTAAGAGGAGAGGTAATTGTGGCATTGAGATTATCCTTGTTATTTTACAGTTTTTGTCCCAACCCCTCCAGTTATCTGCTGGTGCAGACAGTTCAGTCTGGTTGTATACAGTGTACATGGGTGGGTTTTAATGAAAGATTAAGACCAATGAAATTCCTACAACAAACAGGGTGAAGGATTGAAACTGTTTATCCTGCCATGTGTTCTGGGGGTATTATACATAGTATTGGCACTGTATTTATCCTGCCACATGTTCTGGGGTATTCTAAATTAAATTGGCACTGTATTTATCCTCCTATGTGTTCTGGGGTGTTACATAGGATTGGTACTCTATTTATCCATTTGTTCTGGGGTATTGCATATGGAATTTGCACTGTATTTATCCTGCCATTTGTTCTTAGATATTATAAATGGGATTTGCTCTGAACTTCTCCTACTGTGTACTCTGGGGTATATGGGGCAGGGTGTGGAGCTTAAAGGAAAAGTAAATGTTTTTCTTTCTGTAAATTTGCTCTAAACAGCCCCCCAGATTAATGTACCTTAGTCCCTGCTGCAAGTCTGCTCTGGTTTCTGTGTTATCAGCAGCTTGTTTCCCCTTCTTCCTGGTGCAGAGTGAAGCCCAGCCCCTTAGTTTACTGAGCAGTCCATTTGCTGCTGTTCCACAATAGAGAGGAAGAGGGAGCCAGTGTGTGCATTAGTAAGCTAGTTTCCCCAAGCAAAAGCTGCTGCACACACTGGTCTCTGCTATGTCATAGTATGCAAATGATCTCCAGGACTAGTCACAGAGATAAGGTCAGCTCAGTAAGCTATGGGGCGGGGCTTCACTCTGCACCAGGAAGAAGAGGAAACAAGCTGCTGATAACACAGAAACCAGAGCAGACTTGCAGCAGGGACTAAGGTACATTAATCTGGGGGGCTGTTTAGAGCAAATTTACAGATAGAAAAAAAAAAGGTTTACTTGTTCTTTAATGTTCTTGCCCTTGTGGCCATGTACCCATACATAATGTATTTGTTCTTCCCCTTTCTTCACCTTAGTTTCCAAATACTTGTCCTTTAATGTAATATTTCATGTTAATGGAAGAATCTCTATATTGAATGGTTTAGAGAGTATTGCAGAGCAGCACAGTGTCATTCTGAATGTGACAGTTGCTGTGACGTGCCCTGTTGGCTCTCTCCGTTGCAGACACAGGCATTGTGTAGCGGAGTATGACGTAAATTAGCCTTATGTTAATATTCCATAAACAGCCTCTGCTTGTCATTATTGTACAGTTATAGAACAGTATATACAGCTATTCCTCTGATATATGCCATATGTACAGTATTCCTTGGAGGGGGATATTTTTTATTTGAGCGGAAAATCACAGGAACGTGTGTTGGGTCCAATTGCATCTCCTTCTTTTATTATAACACATTCCATTCTAATGTTTATGGCTGAAATCTATTTCTAATCATCACATGGTGTCAGCAAGTTGTGCTTACTGGTACACGGAACTCTCCAGTGTTTATTATGACAAAATACCCCAAAAAACACTAGAACTTCATTGGGTTTAGTGGTCAAGTGCAGGGAGGGGGGTTCCATGTAGTCTCTCTGTAATGTGTATAACTGGACAGAGTTGAATTTCCTTGTTTATTACCCCCCCCCCCCCCCAAGTAAATGTATAATTAACACTTCCTTTATTTATATTTGTTTAAGTTCCAAATTATTATAGAATGTCCGGTTCTTCGCAATTGATATTCATTGTTGTTGTTTTTTTTTTTTATTTGCCTTCCTCTTCTGCCAGGTTCAAATTGGGGTCATAGTTGTTGTTACTTTTAGTTCTTTTTCTTTCTATTCAGGCCTCTCCTAATTATATTCCAGTTTCTCAATCACACCACTGCCTGGTTGCTTGGGTAGTTTAGACCCTAGCAACCAGATAGCTGCTGAAATTCCAAACCAGAGCAACCCATTTAAGCATTTGTCATGCTGGTTTGTAACCAACCTATTGGTAAACACTGTATTTGTTGTCTCGCCCTCAGGTATATCCGAATTGTGGGGACACACAACACCGTCAATAAGGTTTTCCACCTGGTGGCCTTTGAGTGCATGTACACCCACAAAAGCTTCACTTTGGAGAACGGATTGATAGGTAAGAAAGATCCCATTCAAATTTGTCCCTGTGGTCCTGTTGATGGATAGTGGATCCAGTATCCACAAAAAAGGTGTTAATTATGTCACAGTGGTAAGGCCGTTGGGCTGAATTCCTGAGGGAGTGCATGTAGGTCTCTGTCTTTTTTAGTTATTATTATTATTATTATTATTAACATGTATTTGTATAGTTACCGTCATGCTGCCTTCTGGAGCAGTGAGTAGTGCAAATTTGGACCTACCTGTTGCTTATTGTGGGGATATACAGCACCCAGATATGTGTCACTTGTCTTACAAGGCAGTGGTTAGCCTTGCTATGTTGGACTCTCAATTCAGATCCAGACAAGGCACTATCTGCAAGGAGCATGTGTTATTTACAAGTCTGTGTGGGTTCCTCCAGGTACCCTGGTTTCTCCCCCCACCCCAATGACACGCAGGCTGTTTAATTGGCTCCTGATAAAACTGCCTCTAATGTGTGTGTATAATAGTAACCTTAGACTGTAAGCTTACTGGGGCAAGGACGGACTGACGCTGGGGCAAGGACAGACTGACAATGGGGCAAGGACGGACTGACGATGGGGCAAGGACGGACTGACGATGGGGCAAGGACGGACTGACGCTGGGGCAAGGACGGACTGACGCTGGGGCAAGGACGGACTGACGCTGGGGCAAGGACGGACTGACGCTGGGGCAAGGACGGACTGACGCTGGGGCAAGGACTGATACAGCAGAATTTGAAACGATACATATAGCCTGTGCTGTTTGTATTGTGCCGTCTGTGGATCCGTCAGCCAGATCTCGCTGCAATAATTGATTTGCAGATTTTGCACAATGTCCTTTGTTCCTGTGAAATTCCCCTAAATTCTGCTTCTCATTACTCCTGTTTGGCTGCTAACTGACCTCATCACAGCAGTGCGGTAGAGCAGAACAGCAAGGGCAGGAGGCAGAGGAAGAAGGAAGATTGGGATGTTTTTGGCAAACGCTTTTTGTAAACAAAGTGACACAAATGGAGTCTGAGTTCCCAGTGGGAGATGCAGGACGCAGGCTGGTGAGTGAGAGGCGTCCCTTCCAGATGGTGTTTTTATTAAATGTATCGTGCGGCCGTGAGACGGAGGGAAATTCAGATGAAGGAGCTGCACACAGGCCCCCATAGACACACACAGAAATGGAGTGCGTGCTGCAAACACAATGCTTTGTTCACTTGGCAGCTTGAAGGAAGCCGGGGGCAGTTATTTTCCTTCCTGCTCCAGGGCCTCCAATCTGCGCTGATGAACAATATTTGGGTTTGTCTGGGGGCCGGCTCCTACATTCCATTAGCCAGGGATTAAAAATTGCTGCTATTTATGTGCTATAGTCTACTACTGGAGAGCAGTGCAGGAGTTGTATTTATGTGTTTCGTATTGAAGATTGGTCATGTAGGAATGCTGTGGCCCCCATATGAGCAGAAGAATGTTCAGAGGAACTGTATGCTGCAGTTCAACACAAGTCAGCATAGCAAACTCCCAGCTTCAGCCGTAGTCCAGGTTTTCTCCTGTAGCCACTTTCACTGGTGTGTACAGCATTCCATATCCATATGCAACTACACTACTCCATTTCTTTATATTACAAATGCCTTTATCGCATTATTTTCTAGGCATTACAGTTAAGTTTCAGGCACCTCCTTGGCCCTTTAAATCGCTTAATAAAAGGCCAAGGAGTTGTTGGAAACATAGCTTTAATGCTCGGAAAATAATGCAATAAAGGCATTTTTAATTAAAAGAAATTGAGTAGTGCTGTTCCATATCGAATGCTGCAGTTCAACAACAGCTGAAGGCCACAGGTTGGAGATCCCTGATGTTTATATTAAGGGTGGGGTTGGAAATTGCCTAAACATTTGTTCAGTTTAGCCAAATCCAAATATTTTAGGTCATGTGACTCGTGCAACTTAACACAACAGACTTCCGCTCATAGGTTGCGCCATTTTATTAGTTGCAATTAGGGTTGGACTGGGGGGCCTGAGGCCTACCGGGGCTGCAGTCTCGGGGCCCCCAGTCCCTCTGGCCTGCAGTGTCGCACTGAGCATGTGCGCACGCGCTCTTCAGCTCTCAGGCCCTTCTTCGGAAAAGTCATGGCAAGAAGAAGGGTGCAGATGTGGGTTGGCGGGGTCCACCAGGTTTTTTCCCAGTGTCCTGCTGGCCCGGTCTGACACTGGGGTTGCCACCTGGCTGAACATCCGCTCAGGCCGGAGCCAGTCTTACAAATTTACCCGCAATGTAGTTGCTGGTAAATCTGTAATGCACTTTAATGTAGCCATTGGCCCGTCCACATAAGCCCTCAACCAGCCTAGAACTTTCCCTTCCACCTTGTAGATCCCTGCTGCAGCATAGCCACACCCCTTTTGACATCATCCACCCCCTATGACATCATGATCTGCCCCGCCTATGGCCAGGCTGGTAAAACTTTGTGCAAAAGGTGGCAACCTTAGTTGCAGTCCATGTGCAAATGAGCATCCGTTTGGTATTTGGCCATATGTTTGTAGCAGGATAATGATAATTGAATGTAATCCTGATTGAAACAAGTTTTACTTGATATAATGGTGCATTGTGCACATCCAGCTTGCACTTACACTTATCTGTATTGGTGCTTTATGAGGGAAGTACAGGGCTCTCTTGTTGCACCTATAAGTGCTCATTGTTATCACAACCAAGGGACGTGTATATACATGTACCATCCATGTGTTGCCTGTTCCCAAGAATCTGCACGCACTGTACTATCCAGTGCAAATATCTGCACCTTTGGTATCTAGTGCATTTATAGGAAAAGTAAATGTTTTTCTTTTTCTTTCTGTAAATTTGCTCTAAACAGCCCCCCAGATTAATGTACCCTAGTCCCTGCTGCAAGTCTGCTCTGGTTTCTGTGTTATCAGCAGCTTCTTTCCCTTCTTCCTGGTGCAGAGTGAAGCCCAGCCCCTTAGCTTACTGAGCAGTCCATTTGCTGCTGTTCCACAATAGAGAGGAAGAGGGAGCCAGTGTTTCATTAGTAAGCTAGTTTCCCCAAGCAAAAGCTGCTACACACACTGCTCTCTGCTACGTCACATTATGCAAATGATATCCTGGACTAGTCCAAGATATAAGGTCAGCTCAGAAAGCTAAGGGGCGGGGCTTCACTCTGCACCAGGAAGAAGGTGAAACAAGCTGCTGATAACACAGAAACCAGAGCAGACTTGCAGCAGGGACTAAGGTACATTAATTTGAGGGGCTGTTTAGAGCAAATTTAGAGATAGAAAAAAAAGTTTACTTGTTCTTTAAGGGGAAAAGCATGGGAGAGAAACACGGACGATATCCAGCCAGGCAACAGCTTTTTAACTATTCCGTTTCTGCTTGAATTCCCCATCCATTTCCCTCCCGGCTCCTCTCTCCATAGAACTTCCCAATGAAGAAACCGTAAGGAGACATCTGAACTGAATGTCTATTCAAAATGTGTTTGGTTTTATTGTGCCAACATTCTGCCTCTGGTGTTCCTGCAGCTTTATCCTTAGGGGAAGTTTTACCAGCAAGTATTCTCTAAGTAGCTTACTATGTTCTTGCTACAGGAAATCTTTGCAATGGAATGTATTGTTGTTTTTTCTGTGTGAAATCATTTAAAAAAAAAAAAAACATTCTAACTATAAAACATTATTCAATGATGTTTTGTATTGTGTTCTAACAAACTCCTACAACAGAAGTATATCAGTTAGTTGGACAGTTGGACCCTCATTCACTAACATCAGTAATTGGTCGGACAATTAAAGGGAAACTAAAGTCTAAAATAGAATAATGCTAGAAATGCTGTATTTTGTATAATACACATAAACATGAATTTACTGTACCAGAATCCTAATAAAACAAATGATGTATGTTTTCAAAGTTGGCCACATGGGGTCACTATCTTGTAACTTTGTTAAACATCTTTGCAAGACCAAGACCATGCACATGCTCAGTGTGGCCTGGGCTAAGCTTAGGGATCACTATCTATCTATCTATATGTATATAATATAATATATATTTGTAGCTTGTACATGCTGGGGCAATTCGGAAATGGTAGGTAGGCAACATAAGTCAAAGGATCAGGAAGACTGACACAGGCAGGAAAACACAGCAGTTCCCCCCCACTTTTAAACATAAACAGTCTCTTACACAGACACAGGGGTGACCATTGTTCGCAAACCAACATAAATCATAAAATAGAAAACCTTGCCCACTGGGCACTAACTTCAAACATTTTAAGAGATCCCTGACTAAACAGGGCCCCTTGTGGTCAACCAGCACAACAGAACAAAATTGATTGGCTCCCCCCTGTTCTCACAGGACTCTCTCCTGGTAATGTTCAGCCTCCTGGCTTCCTCCCTCTCTTAGGGCAGAGACACACGTGGAGATTTTGGGGTAGATTATTCGCCTGGGGACAAATCGCCTGTTCTTCGGCGTCTTATCTCCTCGGAGTGCTTCATTTTCAGAAGTCGCAAGAAGTTTCCGGATGAGGCAACTTCGGAAAATGAAGTGCTTCTAGCTGGCCGACAGGGAACTACCGGGGAGCAGGGGGGTGCGATAGGGCCAGGGCCCACACCCCCTTAGGCCCCCCTGGCAGCTTGCGCACCACTGATTCCGGACGGAAATTCACATATGGAGGGGGGGTCCCACACCAGAGCCCGCCCCCCCTGTAGTTACGTTACTGCTAGCAGGAAAGCGGTTTGGGAGATGAGTCGCCCAACGAAGAGGCGATTTGTTGCAGGCTGACTCCCCCCAAATCTCCACGTGTGTCTCTGCCCTTATCAATACTCTCTCTGAGTCACAACCTTGTCATAGTCGCAGGCTCCCTCTGCTTCGTGCAGTATCAGGCGGTACCCCCAGCTCCTCTGGCAGTTTCCAACACAGCCAGGTCTTTTACCTGCTGTGCCCTGCTGACAGACACATTCCAATTAACCTTAAATAGCCTTTCCACAGGACAGCTTTCCTGGGAACTTGTTTGTTTTTAGATGGTGTCACTGACCCCCATTTGAAAGCTGCAAAGAAACAGAAGAAAATTGCAAATCATTAAAAAACTATGAAAAATAAATAATGAAGACCAATTGAAAAGTTTCTTAGAATTGGCCCTTCTACTATATACTAAAAGTTAACTTGAAGGTGAACCACCCCTTTAATGTTACATGAGCAGGGGGATACAATGCACAGAGAATAATTGTGAGCAATTTGCCCCCCAGCATCAATCTAGGCACCTGTGTATATGACTTTGAAGTGAGTTTTCTCATCGGCCAATCATTTGCAGTTCCCACAGAGAACGTTGCCACCATCGCAGAGTGTGCTAGTGTGATCGAGGGTGTGAGCCGCAGCCGAAATGCCTTGCTGAATGGAGATACAAGGAATTACGACTGGGATTCTGGCTACACGTGTCACCAGCTAGGCAGTGGCGCCATTGTGGTTCAGCTTGCCCAGCCATTTATGATAGGATCCATCAGGTAAGTGCCCCTACTTCATTATTTTCCCTCATCCCACTGGTGTGGTTACCCCCAGTAACTGAATCTTCAAGGCTGTAAGGTAAATCCTGCTCTGGGTGTGACCAACATTCAGGTGGGTGGAGTTAGGAACAACCTGTAGCGAATCAGAATGTTCATAAAGAACTAACTGCAACCAGACTTATTTGTGCAGATAACAAACAATTTTGTATTTGTTTGTGGTGATGTGCGGTGTCTCTGTGGAATGAGAGAATTTGCGAGACTGTGTCAGATTGTTTCAGACTGCGTGAGGCTACACGAGACTGTGTGATAGATATAAAGATAAACGTAAAGTAGAAGGAACGCTATCAAGGCAGTGTATTGCCAATCGATTAGCCACAACAGCGCAAGCTAGAACACAATTTTTATGGTTTAGAATGCTTTTCCATACCCGAGGAATCCTTTCTAGACACTGTTTCTGTTTAGGATTGCAGCTGCCATATTAGCTTTATGTGACATAACTTCCTGCCTTAGTCTCTTCCTCTTCTCTCATAGCTCTGGGCTCAGATTACAGCAGAGAGGGGAAGGGGGAGAGAGCAGCAAACTGAGCATGCTCAAGCCCTAGCCCTGGAGGTTTATGCTGAAAACAGGCAGTCAGATACAGAAGCCCATGTGTACACAATAGAAGGAAAGAAATGCTGTGTTTCTTGTGACAGAGCCTCAGAGCAGCATTACTTTGAGGCTTTTCTGGTGTATTTATATTGACATTTCTAATAAAGCTTACTTAATTTTAACCTTTACTTCTCCTTTAAGTGGTATTCTCTTTTAGTGGCCTTTGCTGGCATTATACTTTTCATGGGAGCGTTGGAGTTCAGTGCCAGTAATGAGGGGCAGGTTTTGCCCACAGGGGTTTCACTGCTTCAACATGTGAGTTACAGTGAATCAGTGATTGGTTATATGAGAAAAGTGGCCCAGTTGGGTCCAAATAAAACTTAGCAAAGAAAAGTGATTATTTTGGGCACATTTCCCTGTTACAGAGAGAAAATATCATTACGGGATGTAAATGTAATAGGCAAGAAATGGCAGATCCTATGGTGATGGTTGGAAGAGGGCGGTGGGATTTATAGTTTAATAAAGTCAGAGGGTTTACACTCAATTGTGCATGGCTTCCTCAACCCATGTTGGAAGAGTGAAAGTAAGGTTGCCGTATGAGAGGAAACGAGAGTAATGCTGCAGTATGAGAGGAAGGAAGAGTAATGCTGCAGTATGAGAGTGAGCGAGAGCAATGTTGCAGTAAAAGAGTGAGCGAGAGCAATGCTGCAGTATTAGAATGAGTGAGAATAATGGTGCAGTATAAGAACGAGCAAGACTAATGCTACCTTATTAGATTGAGCAAGAGTAATGCTGCAGTATGAGAGTGAGCGAGAGTAATGCTGTAGTATGAGTGAGCAAAAGTAGTCTGCAGTATGAGTGAGCAAGAGAAATGCTGCAGTATGAGTGAGCAAGAGTAATGCTGCAGTATGAGTGTGAGCGAGAGTAATGCTGTAGTATGAGTGAGCAAAAGTAATCTGCAGTATGAGTGAGCAAGAGTAATGCTGCAGTATGAGAGTGAGCAAGAGTAATGCTGCAGTATGAGAGTGAGCAAGAGTAATGCTGCAGTATGAGAGTGAGCAAGAGTAATGCTGCAGTATGAGAGTGAGCAAGAGTAATGCTGCAGTATGAGAGTGAGCAAGAGTAATGCTGCAGTATGAGAGTGAGCAAGAGTAATGCTGCAGTATGAGAGTGAGCAAGAGTAATGCTGCAGTATAAGAGTGAGCAAGAGTAATGCTGCAGTATGAGTGAGCAAAAGTAATCTGCAGTATGAGAGTGAGCAAGAGTAATGCTGTAGCATGTGAGTGTGAGAAAGTAATGCTGTAGTATGCGTGAACGAGAATCATGATGCAGTATGAGTGAGCAAGAGTAATGTAGTATGTGTGTGTGAGAGTAATGCTGCAGTATGTGAGTGAGCAAGAGTAATGCTGCCTTATTAGAGTGAGCTAGAGTAATTCTGCAGTATGAGATTGAGTAATGTTACTGGCTTAACCCCTTGTGTTACAAACAGGAGAACATGTGATTGTCCAACTGAGACAGCAGTGGATTTCTCTTTCCTATCAGCGGTAGAGCAGATGGAGCTTTTCCTGTCCCTTTGTGCCAAATTGGAACTCTTCGTATTTTAATGTCAAGGAACAATGGTAAAGGGTGGAGATGGTAGTTAGTAGGCCGCATGCCCCTTACACAGAGCCCATCCTTATTTATTCTGTACCCAAACACACAATACTCGAGAAACATCACTGGTGCAGTTTGTCTCCAATGTTAATAAATACACCCCTAAATGAAGGAAAAATAAGATAACAGCCACAGTGCATTTTATCCATATTTTAGGGAGACAGTCTCCCCCTTATTTGGCATGAGCAAAAAATAGTAGGCAAGTTGGCCTGTTTCTGGGAAGTTGAACCGTAAGAAACTGGATTATTACATCCTTCCAGTATCAGAGCCAACAAGCAGCGCAGTGAGAGCTCCATTTGTCCGGAATGATTAAAAAAATTTGCTGCTCTTTGGGCTCATATCATGTTTTACAGTTCTTAGTCAGTGCCCCTCCTATTCCTAGTAAGTGCCCTGAATATTATGATCCATCCATGAAGTTCCTAGCTAGTGTACTAACTGCTAAGATCCAACTTTACTGTTCCTTGTAAGTGTCTCAGTTCCTTCCTACTGTTACTAGTGATTGCCCCGACTGCTGTCTCTCTCTTCCCCTGCTGTTCCTAGTTATTGTCCCGACTGCTTTCTAAGCTCCTCCCCTGCTGTTCCTAGTTATTGTCCCGACTGCTTTCTAAGCTCCTCCCCTGCTGTTCCAAGTGATTGTCAGGAGTGCTGTCTGAGCTCCTCCCCTGTTGTTCCTAGTAAGTGTCCCGTATGCTGTCTCAGTTCCTCCCCTGCTGTTCCTAGTAATTGTCCCGACTGCTGTCTCAGCTCCTCCCCTGCTGCTCCTAGTAATTGTCCTGCCTGCTAAGATCCTCTCCTGGAGTCCTAGTTAACTGCTGACAGTTGATCCTCATCTACTTTCATTTTGTTTTCCATCAAAAACAGATGTGCCCATTGGTTAATTTAAGTAAAATACCCACAATGAATTTCTGTATAAAAGGGGGACACTGTGTTGTAGTGTATGGCACATGGATAGGTTATTGCCGTACCTTTAGAAGAGACCTATAACTGACCAAGAAATGTATTTCTCCTATTCTATTCTAATGATTTCTCCTTTTATTGCATCATGTTCTTGTGCAGGAGGGAGAATCAGCTGAAAGTTTGCAGAGCAGCAGTGACAGGCCAGGCAGTGAGCAATAGAGAGACCTGCACAGTCACCAGAGCTCCTACAGGAGGTGTTGTTTAGCAGCTCCCTGTCCATTGTATTAAAGGGACCGTGCTACATAAATATCAGCCTATCCATTCTTATTTGTAGCAATTTTATCCTAGTCTAAGGGTCCTCCATGCTGGAATATATTTTTAAATATTTAAAACTGCATTAATAGGGATATCTACTGTGCACTGGTGTACTGATGTGTTGTCTCTCCCTATAGGCTATGAGAAAACATAGGGGGCTGTTCCTGCTCAGTTGTGCTTAGTACAGGGGAATACCTTTGCATCCGTAGTTTTATGGTATCTCTCTGTACAGACTATTAGTAGGGT
>CM044439.1:24924460-24942250 GCA_024363595.1 Xenopus borealis | reverse complement strand
TATATATATATATATATAACTGTCATCCTCTGAACTGATTTATCTGTTGCTTCAACTGGTCCGGCGTGCAGTTGCTATGGTTACACTGCGAGACAGACACGCTTGGGGAGATGATGCAGTATGCAGTAACCACGAGAGAGCGTGCAAAATAAACTGGTTAACCTAAAGGATATATTAACCCTTCAAATTCGGCACACAGCCTGATCCAAGAATAATGATTCCTATTTGATCAGAAGCCAAAGACTGACCAGTTTCGCACAAGACAAAGACAAGAGGTCCTCTGCACTCAACCCATTATCAATATATAAGACATTGAGACATTTTGTGCATACAGCTACTAAAAAATGCCTTACCCTTTAAACAACAGGGATTGTTTGTCCATATATTGCAATATATTTAAGATGACCAACTACGTCAAAGTCATCCCATATCTGGCCAGTCCTACGCTCAATTTTCATCTGATTCATTAAGAATTCTATTGCTTCATTATATATTTTACAAAGGGACTAAGTTTTACCTCCAACTTACTTGCTGCTTTCAAAGTAAAACTCCCAATCATGGTCTTAAATATATTGAGTGCAGAGGACCTCCTTTCTTTGTCGATGTATTTTGTGGTCACAGCCTCACTGCACCCCCGCCTAATGGTTTTAAAAATTAGTGGTGAGCACAACTTTTTCTTGTTTGATGCAGTTTCGCACAAGGACACCAGATGGACCCGAGGGAACTGACCCAAACACAAGCATTAGGATATAGAGAATGGACTGGTCCACTCCCCCTGTTTCCATCAAATAACCCGATATAAGAATACAAATTAGAATTAAATCCCCTTTTATGAAAGCCAAAGGAAAAATATTTTTAATGTAATTCTTGGAGAATTTGGGATGTTTTTCGGCGGAACTTTCCATTAAGGAAGTTGAAAAGGTTAAACCTCTCTTCTTCTTTTTGTTCGGCGGTGGTTTTTGTGCCGTAGAACAAAATATGTCCATTAGCTCCGGCTGAGCGGTTCTGTAGAAATTCAGCGCTTTTTCACATGAAACATTCAGAAGGAAATAAGTGGCCCCCATAAAAAGCTTTCCATCTTCCTTTTTAGTTTTAAGGCAGAACGGGGATAAAAGTGCTATTGTAATAAATGTAAATAGAGAAATGTATCTCTCTGCTTTGCTTTTATGGGCTGAACTTTCAGCGTATTCCAGCTGCTGTATAATATCTCTGTTAAAGTCCTGGGCATGTCCATTTTTTGGAACCCGACCTGTACCTGCAATCTGTAACCCGGACCCACCTTTTCTTGAAAAAAATACCTGCCTTCCTATATATTTATCTTTTTTTCCTATTAATAACATTGGGATCAACCATCAAAAATACCGGCCAGGTGGCAACCCTACCCTCTGACCATCAAGAATGAGGAAGTGCGGTCATTGTAAACTGTAACTGACATCATCGGAAGTAGTTGTGATCAGAAAAAAGGAGTAAGAATCCGGAAGTGCCATCATTGTAAACTGGAAGTGACATCATCAGAAGTAGGCATGATCAGAAAAAAAGGAATAAAAATCGCTATTGAGAAAACCCATGGCCTGACCCGCAAACCCGCAGAACCACCGACGTGCGTCTATACCTGCACCCAGAACTTCTATCCGCAACCCGCAGAATACCGCAGGTTTTTGTGAGTACCTGACCCACTGCAGGACTCCTGCACCTTTCACTTGGGAGAGACGGTTCAATGCAAGAGCAAGGATTTATTTAGTTCATAAATGTTTCTGTTGCTTGTTCCTACCACTGTCCCTCCTGAGGGTCATCAGAGCCAACTTTGGGTCATCGTGGGGCACTTCTACAGATGCAGCTCTTGTTATCTCAGCAAGATGGGACTGTGGAGATCTGGGGATACCCCTAGCTACACTGGCATGGGTGTTCCTGGTTCCCTTTAATAGAGAGAAACTCCATGTTGGTTGAGAAGACTTGTAATTGTCCCCCTTGATCTGTGAGTTACTCTTTTGAGGAGTTGGGCAGGTAACCTTCTGAGGACTTTCGTTTGTTAAAATTGGATTTGAGTGATTAGCTGCCTTTTGGGAGGAGCCTCAATATAGTAAATATACATAGGTTCTTCCTCCTATTTTCACTTGCTTATAGCCTATAACTAGTGATGTGTGGGTGATCTGACCCTAACCCCAAAACCTTGACCCACACCCAGGGACAGAGGAAGCAGACCCTGCGGCTGCAGGTGGGCCCAGTAGTATTAGGGCCACAGAAATTCAAAGTTAATGAGCAACTTTCACATACCTTGGTACAATAGGTCAACATACCAATGTGTTGGGGCCCCAAATTGAATTTGCTGTGGGGCCCAGTGACATCTACTTACGCTGTGAAGAATCAAAATAGAGCCAGGCACCAGCAGATTGACTGCAAATTCGTTTATTTACACGACATGTTTCGGGCTGTGGCCCTTTACCAAGTGTTCACTTGGTAAAGGGCCACAGCCCGAAACATGTCGTGTAAATAAACGAATTTGCAGTCAATCTGCTGGTGCCTGGCTCTATTTTGATTCTTCACAGTTACAGAGGCCTCATTTTCGGACTGAGGTAGAGCAGGTGGCACACCAAAGGCATTTTTGGAACCAGTGATTGCAACAAAACATCTACTTACGCTATTGCCCACACCCAACCCTAACCTGCAAAACCTTTAAGTGGTTGTTCAACTTTGAGTTAACTTTTAGTATGATGTAGAGAGAGATAGGTTTTCATTTTTTATCATTTAGCTTTTTATTCAGCAGCTATTCCGTTTGCAATTTCCGCAGACTCCGTAATCCAGTTGCTAGGGTCCAAATTACCTTAGCAACCATGCACTGATTTGAAAGAAAGACTGGAACAAGAATAAATAAAAATTAACCATCCCTTTAACTCACACCCAACTCTAACCTACAAAACCTCCACCCTAACCCACAAAAATAGGGATGCACCGAATCCACTATTTTGGTTTCACCAAACCCCTGAATCCTTTGTGAAAGAACCAGCCAAATACAGGACCCTAATTCGCATATGCAAATTAGGGTTTGAAAGACTAAACAAATTTTACTTTCTTGTTTTTGACAAAAAGTCTTGCACTTTCCCTCCCTGACCCAAATTTGCATATACGAATTCGGTTCAGCTGGGCAGAAGGAATCGACCGAATGTTTGCCGAATCCCGAACCGAATCCTGGATTCGTGCATCTCTACCACAAAATGTTGCTTGCCATTGCCACATCCAACCCATACCCACATCTTCTTGCTCTGTATTTTACTACTGAACGCGCCTCTGCTTCCAAGGCCAGGAATTTTCGGGAGCAGTCTTTTTGGTGGTTGGTTTGAGCACCCTGGATGTGGTCATAGTCCTTTTGGCTGGACCCCAGGCCATGACACGCCCTGGGGGAAGCTTGGCAGAACCCAGGGTAGATGGGACTCCCCTAGCTTCAGAAAATGGGAGTCCAAACAACCCCAAACTCCCTCGGGGGGTGGGGATGGTGCGCCCTCCTTAGCTTCGACGAAGGGGGACCCATCCGCTCAAGCTGTCTGCAGGCCGAGCCTGGGACACTTGGGCAACGGAGCCTATGCCTTCGGGTAGGACTCGATGATTGAATCAATGATTCAATATCATCACTACCCAGAACATGTTCCCAGTTCTAGGAGCTTATGATTCAATTCTGTAGCCAATCATACCATCACGATATTCACAGATTTACACCCACCTGCAGCCAATCAGAGAAAAGAACTTGCTTTTGGGTTTACGGCAAGCAGCCAATCAGAAAGCAAACTTCTGGCTCCAGTAGGAACAAAATGGATTTCTACATCCATGTTGTTTTCTTTCCCACACAGTCAGTCCTTTCCCAAGTGTAGGGCTCAGATGTTCGTTAGTGCAAGTGGAAGCCGAGGAGCCATGAGAAGTTGCCGGCTGCTGCCCCTATTTACAACAACAGACACGTTATTTAGTCCAGCAGCCGCTGTCATTCTAATTGACATAAATTGGCAGACTCATTAGGAGCCCGACAATCTTATAACAATGAATAGAAGAGCCTTAAAGCTCCGGTGCCTTTGAAAATGGGTTTTTCTGCGGATAATGAAGCGTCATGGCTCAGTGCGCCTTGCACTCGTTCTGTATGGTGTTGCAGTTCTACCGCTTCCCAGAAGCGATTAATTGTCCGTACTTTGTACACAGGGAAGGGATATTAAGCAAGTGGCCCTTCACAGCCGCCTGACCCTTAGATTTGCGCTTGACAAGCCGAGGAGCACACGGATAAAGAACACAAAGTTATATTACTGAGCTCTGCGCTGCTCATGCTCCATAGTGTTGTCTATTCTACTTCTGGGTTCTCCATGTAGATCATTTAAAGGGGTTGTTCGCCTTCAAACAACTAGTTGTTTTCAGATGGATTACCAGAAATAACGACTTTTTCCAATTACTTTCTATTTTCTATGTTTCACCGTTTTTCTAACATTGAAGTGTAAAGTTGTTTTTCACCTTCTAAAGCAGCTCTGGTAGGGGGGGGGGGTCGCTGACCCTGTCAACTGTTCTAAATTGATACATTTAGTTTATTCATTTCTTATCTTTGTCCCTGCTGAGCAGAAACCCCCTGGGTTTCATTACAGGCAGCTGTTAGAATTGATACAATAGTTGCTAATATTCAAAAGATACTGTTGAAAAATGTATCAACTAAATGTTGCAAAATTGTAACGGTTTAGAATTTTCACCTGAATTACTGAGCTGCCTGACTCAAACACCAGATACCAACATTCAAATTTAAACTTAGATTTTGGAAAAACAGTAAAAAAAAAAAATAATGGAAAGTAATTGAAAAAAGTCTTTATTTCTGGGGAACAATCTGAAAACAACTTAACTGAAAAAAAATGTTTGGAAGGTGAACAACCCCTTTAAGTAAACTTTTAGTATGTTATAAAATAGCCAGTTTAATCAACTTTTCGATTGATTTACATAATTTTTTAAAATATAGTTTTATAGTTATTTGCCTTTTTCCACAGACTATTTCCAGCTTAACCCATCTAAAAAACGAATGCTCTGTAAGGCTATAAATGTATTGTTGTTGCTCACTTTTGTCATCTTTCTAGTAAGGTCATCTCTTATTCATATTCCAGTCTATTCAATTCAATGCATGGTTGCTAGAGCAATTTGACCCTAGTTACCAGATTGTTTATAATGCAAACGGAAGAGCTGCTGAATAAAAAGCTAAATAACTCACGGCCTCATAAGCTTGGGCATCCCTGTCTTAGAATATCACATTACATACTAAAAAGTTAACTCAAAGGTGAACAACCCCTTTCATTAGCAAGGGGGTAGATCTATTTGTCTGTTTTTGTCTAATGTAAAATGATTTTCTTTGTGCAGTCTCAGCCTTACATTAGACTCCATTGTACCCAGCCGCATAGTCACGACGTTCCTGTACCTTCTTAGGAGAAGCTATTATGGGGCAGAGTTTAGTAGTCCATTGGCCATCATTACTATGCCAGGCGGGTGCAGTTCAGCATTTGATGTTGGGCCACAGAGTCTTAAGACCCCTACAAGGAGAATTTGTACTTGACACAAGTAAGTAACCAGCACCAGCTGAGAATATATTGGGGAGGATTAGTCCTCACGCCATGGAAATCACCCCTTCTGCCTAATGTGAACGTGTGAATATTCATGGAGATAACTGACAGATCGCTGCCTGGGAAGGCAACTCATGCAGAATAAATTCCTCTCCGGCTCTCGTTTCACATTCTTACAACTCCCAGCGGATTCTTCAGCTCGTCTCGTTTAGATTGGAACAAAACTTAAGCTATGTCGCTAATTCTTCTGCTGCATTAATTATGTCGGTGGGGGAGGCAGGGGTTTGTTTTGCTGAGCACGAGCCTTGCTTGTCTGATGTAAAGCTTCTCATAACAAACAGCATTGATTTTCTAGAGTTGAAACCGTAGGGTTCAGCAAGTGTCTCATTTTGTCTTTTGTACTATTTAATGCTGGTATTTTGTGGGTGGCTTGTAGTATTTGTTGATGCAGGGATGGGTGTGGTTCTGTGGGTTGCTGTCTTGGCTTATTTTCCACATTTCAGCTCTCCTTGCCCTGGGATGACATCACAATCTACAGTGATGGCACTTCCTATCTATGATGATGCTACTTCCTGTTTGTAGTAGATGGTATTGTAAATAAAGAAGCTTTGGTAGGGTTACTTAGCAGGTCCATACAAAAAAATTTAGTTTGTGGGTCTAGGTGCAGGTTGTGGGCCTGGGTGTAGGCCATGGTTCTCCCCGGTTCTACCCTGACTGATCTCTAATGTACCGCTATAACTTTACATTAAGGTTAATTTGGCACTGCAAAGAGAAGAAGCAGTGCAGGGCACTCAAAACGGTTCCACAGGACCAAAGAATTTATAATAAAAATGCACTTTATTTAAACAAAGTTAAAAATATAAATCTGAATCTCCATCCACTCTACACGTTTTGCACCCCTCTAGGGCGCTAAGTCATGGGCTCTGATTGCATTTACAGGACATGAGCATTTATACAAATTCTATCCGAGCCCATGACTAAGCGCCCTGTAGGGGTGCAAAACGCGTAGGGTGGATGGCGATTCAGATTTATATTTTTAACTTTGTTTAAATAAAGTAAATTTTTATTATGAATTCTTTGGTCCTGTGGATCTTTTTTGAGTGCTGGTCGGCCTTGCTTCTTCTCTTTGCTGTACCGCTCCCTAAAGCTTGGGGTCTGGGGCTGGTGCAACCGGACCACATTCACTACTCAGTGAGTCATTTGCATTTATCCTGGAGCACCTTGTTCCTTTGTAACTACCAAAATGTTAATTTGTCACTGCACAAGCCCTATATAAAGGCTGCCATTACTGATCACAGGGTCCCATGAAAGTTAGTAGGACCCTTCTCCACAGGGGCAACATTTTCATATTGAGCAGATTATAGTTCCTCTTTAACAGACCAAGGGACAATGTGAGATTGATAAAGGGCTAAATGAATTATCCACCCTTTGTCATATTCTATATTTCTCGGTAACTCACTGCCAACACAAACATATCTGGGACCCTAAGGAACAGGACAGGAATGAGACCCTAAGAAACCGGACGGGAATGGGACCCTAAGGAACAGGACAGGAGTGGGACTCTAAGGAACAGGACAGGAGTGGGACTCTAAGGAACAGGACAGGAATGGCACCCTAAGAAACAGGACGGGAATGGGACCCTAAGGAACTGGTAGGGAATGGGACCCTAAGGAACTGGTAGGGAATGGGACCCTAAGGAACAGGACTGGAATGGTCTGGTAGGGAATGGGACCCTAAGAAAAGGGTAAGTAATGAAACCATAAGTAAAGGTTACGAAAAGGGAAATTACCGGAGGGGAACGGGACCCTACTGGTCAGGTTTGGTACCCTAAGGAACTGAATGGGAATGGGATCCTAAGAACAGAAAGGTTTCATTCTTTCACTTTCTCTATAATAATGATAGAGAGAATGTTGTGCTAATTAGACTCGTCATTAAGAATTGTTTGAGGAACAAGAGGGAATGAATGGAGAAGATGTGATGTTAGAAAATGCAGGGCAGAACCGATTGTTACTGATCTCGATAAGAATCAAGTGGTGCATAGATAAGTTACTGGCTGTGAAATTATTGGATTCCATTAGAGAAACTTTAAACGGCAAGTAAAGGCAAAAAAAATCCAATTCTTACTTTCTTTAATAAAAAAGAAACTGATCTCCAATATACTTAATTAAAAAATGTGTAGATATTATTTGACTTGTGCTGTTTTTATAATTTAAGACAATCCCTAAGCAGCCCAGATCACACTGAGCATGTGCACAGTCTTGGTCTTGCAAAGATGTATAATAAAGTTACAAGATGACAGCCCCCTGTGGCCAACTTTGAAAGCATAAATCATTTGTTTGATTAGGCTTGTGGTGCAGTAAGTTTATGTTTAGTATACAAAATACAGCATTTCTAGCCTTATTATATTAGACCAGGGGTCCCCAACCTTTTTTACCCGTGAGCCACATTAAAAAATAAAAAGAGATGGGGGGCAACACAGGCATACAAAAACTTCATGGGCTGCCAAATAAGTGCTGTAATTGGCTGTTTGGTGGCCCCTATGTGGACTGGCAGCCTACAGGAGGCTCTGTTTGTCAGTATACCTGTTTTTTATAGAATCAAACTTCAAGCCAGTAATTCAAAAATAAGCACCTGCTTTGAGGCCACTGGGAGCAACATTGAAGGGGTTGGGGAGCAACATGTTGCTCGCAAGCTACTGGTTGGGGATCACTGTATTAGACTTTACTTGTCCTTTAAGATCTGTTTCTTTGATCTCTTAGCAACATGCCTTATTATGGCTGGCAGCGTAACCTACAGTATCTGTATTTAGTGTCTTACTTGCCCTTTGTTTTTCATTCTTCATTTGGTTAGAGGTTCTACTTTACTGTGCCAATAGGAGCCCAGATTACCCCAGTCCATTCTATTCATGGTTTGGTCACCGCTAGCAAATAACTAACTCTGCCTCTTACAGGAGTAACAATTCAACCAGATGACAAGTAATGTTCATTGCCCTCGTCCTCTTGTGGCGCCTCCTATAGGCCAAAACTAAGTGAGAGACTCCTCACCAGCTCCTTCATCCAACACTTTCTAGCAAAAATCTCTGTCATCTATGTGGCAATAAATCTGAATTGTCCTTGGGAGCAGCTTGGGGGAAGCCAGTGAGGCTGCTTTGGGGTAAAAATTTGTTAGTAACAACTGATTAATATCCTTATTGCTCCCAATCTGGCATTACACGTGGTGTTTGATCACCAAAAAGGGAAACTGTGCCAAAATCGGCAAATAACTTTTCAATTCAGTCAACAATAATTGTGTTTAAGTCACGGGGCTGCGGAATATTTGGGGTGATTGTTGTCCTCTTGTGCCACATGCACCCAGACTTGGCTTGGAAGGTTCTCATTCTAAAATTCTACTAGAAATCATGTATTTTATTTCTTTAAATTGTAATAAAATACTTTCTGATTTGCTACAGGTTGGTTCTGTTCTTCTGGTTTGATTAACTAAAGGCTGGTCTAACCCAACTACAGTTCCCTGGTTATTGGGATTCAATGCCGTTGCCAGTCTAATGATGAAATTGCCTGCTGTTTGGTTGTTGCATTTCTGTACTAAAGCCTCTGATTGTTCTGTTCGCTCCTTGCAGGTTGTTATTATGGGATTGTGACGACCGTAGTTACAGCTACTACATCGAGGTGTCCACTAACCAGCAGCAATGGATAACGGTGGCTGACCGAACAAAGGTCCCGTGCAGGTGAGAGTCTTATTGCGGATGTGCTGCATCTGAGACCTGTGCGCTGCTGCCGCTGTGGGGTTGTATCTGGCACCCAGTGCTGCACATTGTAGCTTGAAAAAACCCCTTTCCGGGCAGATCAGTTTCGTGAGTGATGGGGAGAATAAAAATGAATTCATTTGGCACCTGATATAAAGGGAGTTGGTTTGGCTTTTTTTAAAAAGATTTTGAAACATAGCTGAATATTTGGAAAAAAATATGGCAGCCAAGGGCTTCAAGAGATGCAATAATGTGATTCTCGGATCTCTAAGGGGGTAGGGCTTGAGGGGAGTGAGCAAGGTTTGGGTGGACCCTAAGCTGGTTTAAGCATGATCAGGGTAGAAAGGTATAAGGTCATGCATAAGTGTGATTTATTTAATTGGAGCCCCATTCCACTTATTGGCAGGGCCCTTTACCCAGGGACCCTAAAGTGTGCCATAAGCCTAAGGGGGGCCATAAGCCTAAGGTGTGCCATGAGTCTAGGGTGTGCCATGAGTCTAGGGTGTACCATGAGCCTAAGGGTGCCAGTTGTGTCGTGGAAACACAAGGAACTTGTTATTCAGCTCTATGGACTGATGTACAGGAACCAGGGCTGTTCGTTCCCTTCTACCAGATCCGTCTGTCTCCCTGGAGGAGCTGATAGGGTGAGTGGTTTATTATCTCCGGTGCAGTCACCCCCCCCCCCCCCCCCCCCCCCCCCCCCCCCCCATAGTAGAAGCCAATTAAACCTGAGCTTTGGTGTATTCCCTTTAAGTGCTGGGGAGTAGATAGGCTTGTGTGCGACAGTAATGACAGTCCTTTTATTCCCGTGTAAAGGGCAGGCATGTAAGATAAGTGCCCCTGTCTCTCCACTTCAGCCGTGCTGTTGTACTCTCACAGTAAACAAGCGTTAGATGGGTAAGAGGCCCCTGAATAATTAGATTGCAGTAGTTCAATGAGCTGAGCTTCTCCTTTGTAGCAAATTATAGCTGTGACAATGAGTTTGCCTGTAGGATAAGGAGCCTGTCTCTTGTCTTGGTCCCTGCATGACGGCGACGGCGCCTTCCAACCACCGACAAAATAATATCCGACTTTTCTCTGCACTAATTGACATATTACATGTCCGTGAATTGTAATTGTTTTGCTGCTCGCGTTTAACCCCAAAGGGCAGCACAGGAATGAAATGGGAGCCTTGCCGGTTACTGTTGGATAGGCTCTAGTAAAAGCAATACCTGGGGGTGAGGTTTAATACACTAAAAGGGGGTGAGCTGTGCCATTCACAACTGCTAAATCCCTTACTTGGGGCCCCTCGTATTAAAAGCTCAGTACTGGGTCTCGGTCCTTACAGGGACCACATGGCATATAGTGAACAGAAAGTGCTGAATGAGCTATTTCCCCCCGCCTACACAATGCCTGTAGGCCAGTAGGGAAGGGTTGCCAGGTTGGCGGTTTTCCAGCCAAATTGGGCAAACTACGGCTTTGGGCTAATTTTTGGGCCTTTGGCTGCTTTGTACTTTGGAAACCAGCCAACGTTCTTCCTTGCCCTAATGTGCCAAGCCTGCGCCTCCCAATGCATGTTGGGTAATGTAGTTTTTGTTTAACAATTTGCCAACTGCCAAGTTTAATGTAAGACTACAATAATCGGCATGCAATGGGACTGACTTGTGTTGAAGTCTCCCATCACACTTAAGCATTCTCGCATTTTCCAGTGACTTTCCTCAATATCATACAATTTTGGGGCAAAAATCTGCTGGCCACCAAAATGTCTAGAGGTCGACCTGTTTTACCAATATTTATTGTAATTGTATATGTATTAGGGCCTTATTGGGCCCCTATACCTCCTGGGCCCCCCTCTGTAGTTACGCCCCTGGTAATGCTCAAATCTGTCCCATTTTGCTTCATGGAAAATTTTGAAATATATTCCTTTATTTTTTAGACCTTTTTTTCACTGCACATATTGTGCTATTTCTGGGCTGGTTTTGTAGTTGACTTTGGCTGCTTTTGGAAATTAGACCTGGCAACCCTGGGGTGTTCATACATTTCTAGACTTTTCCTCCGTGGGGCCGAAGGATCGAATTAAATATCTCCTCTTTAAATTTGGCTTCTGTATAAAAGATTCTACCCCCCCCATACACACACAGACATAGAGGGGCTCAGAGTTGATGGGCTGGGAAGGAAAGTTCGTTGGTATGGCAGTTCTTGCTTCCCATAGATATTAGAAAGCTAAGGCAGGTAATGTGAGTGCACTGGTATATAAATCCGTCCTCTGCCAATCAGACTTGCAAGATTGTATATTAGGCTTGGCATGCTCCCTGGCTCCTCCGCGTGGCGCTGTATGTGGGCGTTTGTTTATAAAGTGCAGATTGATTTGTATGGCTGAGCTGCTCAGGAGTCCGAGCTTCTTACATTTCTATTATCTCTGCCACTCTTTTTTTTCTGTTTTATCTCCGTTTCCCTTTGTGCGCGGCAGTCCCATCACCATGAAAATAACGCAAGGGCCTAGGAATGTGACTTTAATTATAATGTACCCCCATCAGAATGCGAGCGGCCCGTTCAGCTTTCTGACAGAGCTTTGATCCAGCTATTGTGCTTCTCTGATACATTACAGAATGATTTGCTTATAGGAGGAGTGGGTGCTGGGAGCCCACGGGCAGGGGAGACTTGTTTGTTCTAGACATTTCCCCACACCTTCCTCATACATCGCTCCTGGCATCTTGTTGCTTCACAGGCTTATTCCTGCAGTTTCTTATTGATTGGATTCTTCTCATATTTCAGTGGACTCCACACCAACCGTCTTATCTTCATCATCTCCTCCACCTTGTGCGTTTGCTCAAGTATCAGAATCCTGCATTGGAGAGGGAGACTTCTCTGCTTGTATTTGTTCCAAAAGTGTTTAGGGAAACCTTGCCACTGCTTCACTTACAGTCTCCAACCCCCCCTTCCAATAAAGTTCCATCAGAGTATTCTAGTCCCACACACTGCTGACTCCCTGCCCCAATAAGATTCCATCAGAGTAGTCTAGTCCCACCCACTGCTTACACCTCCACCTGTAAACTTCCATTAGAGTATTCTAGTCCCACCCACTGCTTGAGTCAGACTCCCTGACCCTTCCTTGTAAACTGTCATCAGAGGCTTCTAGTCCCACCAACTGCTGACATCCTGTCTTGCTCCCTATAAGCTACTATCAGAGTATTCTAGTCACACCCACTGCTTGAGTCAGACTCCCTGACCCTTCTTGTAAACTGTCATCAGAGGCTTCTAGTCCCACCAACTGCTGACGCCCTGCCCCCTGTAAGATACTATGAGAGTATTCCACCCCCTGCTGACTTCCTGCCCCTATATGTTTCCATTAGAGTATTCTAGCACCACCCACTGCTGACTCCCTGCTCCTGGTAAGCTTCCATCAGAGTATTCTAGTCTTGCCCAATGCTTGAGTCACAGACTCCCTGACCCTCCCTTGTCATCAGAGGCTTCTTGTTCAACCCACTGATGGATTGAAGATCCATAGTACATGCTTGCATTTTTTTTTGGTGAAGTTGCAGGAGTCATTAGTGAGGAGAAAAAAAAGGGACAGACAGTGACAGACAAAAGCAATGGCAGTTACACATAACTATAAACCCAGTGAGAATAAGGAATTCATGGCTATTGGGAGGTTGCACAGAATTATATTCTCTTTCATTAGGAAAAAGAACTGTTCGTGGTCGGAGATGTCCTTTAATTATTTGTTATGCGATTGTTTGCTCAGCAGTCTAATGGGAAGGGTGACGTTAAATGTGTAAGAGCTAGGGATGCACTAAATCCGGGATTCTGCCTTTTTCAGACGGATTCGGATTCAGCCGAATCCTTCTGCCCAGCCGAACTGAATCCTAATTTGCATAAGTAAACTAGGGGGCCTAGGAAACTCGTGTGACTTTTTGTCACAAAACAAGAAAGTAAAAAATGTTTCCCCTTCCCACCCCTAATTTGCATATAAATTAAGATTCCGTACTCTTTCGCAAAGGATTCAGTGGTTCGGCCAAATCCAAAATAGTGGATTGTAGGTGTAGATCGGACTGAAAATTAAAATAGGCCCTGGCATTTCTGCTACACAGAGGCCCAAACAGCAGGCAGGCCCAGACTGGCATTCTGTGGGTTCTGGCAAATTGTCAGAGGGGCTGCTATAAGGTGCTATAGAAAATCAGTATTTAGGGGACTGTTTGGGCCTCTGTGTGGGCTGATTGGGCCTCTGTGAACCTGAAATGCCAGGGCCTATTTTGATTCTCAGTCCAGACCTGTCTGCAGGAGTTGAGCAGGTTTGCAAACAGACACATTGATTTTGTGTGAAGCCTTCCCCTGTTTCCTTCTATAAGGATATGGATTGGGGGTCTGGGCCTTTATCTGATGCTGCCAGTGAAACCAGCTCCCTGTCAATGATCCCTCTATTATAACCCTGCATGTGGTTGCTTTCACATGGGGGGTTCATATGAGACCTCAGGGCAAACTGAAGAGCCCAGAACTCCTGTAATGGATATATTCTGAGTCTAACAGGGAATATCTCTGAGTAACAGAATTGTGGGCGATGGTGCAAAGCAGTGAAGGGCTTATAAGGTTCTTTCAGGATGCTCCTCCCAGGCTTATTTCCTTTCAATAATCTCCCCCAAAAGAGAGCCCTGCCCAATAGTGAGCAATTCCCTTTTTTTCTTTTATTCACACAATTAATGGCCGTCGGAATATGTTGTATCCATATGTCTCTTTGTAGGAGGAAGATCCGCGATGATTAAAAGTTTCCTTTCATGTAACACAGATGCGTTTCCCTTTGTAGTGCAGGTAACGGGCGCTGATAGTGCACTTCAACCATCTGCTTCCCCTAAACAGCCAATGACAAGTCAGTGTTTCCATCACACGGGGACTTTACTTTTGTAGGATAAAAGTTTCACCAGCACCTTTCATCTGCCATGTTGGTAGCGCAGGCAATAATAATACATGGCACAGTGCCCGGCTTTATATCCTGCACAGCTCAGCTGGCAGTTGGTCAAACGGGTCATTTTTCCCTTATCAGAATGAAGCACACTGGGGGGTGTTGGCTATACCCTCATACTGTACTGTCTAATAATATGGCACCTCCCACCCATACGTATAAATACAAATATCCAGAGAAGGAATGTTCTGGGCACACAACAAGCTATACCCTCATACTGTACTGTCTAAAGGAAATAATATGGCATCTCCCACCCATATGTATAAATTCAAATATACAGAGAAGGAATGTTCTGGGCACTCAATAAGCTATAACCTTTAACTGTACTGCTAAAGTAAAACAATATGGCACCTCCCTCCCATATGTATAAATACAAATATACAGAGAAAGAATGATCTGGGCACACAAGCTATACCCTCATACTGTACTGTCTAAAGAAAATAATATAGCACCTCCCACCCATATGTATAAATAAAAATATACAGAGAAGAAATGTTCTGGGCACACAATAAGCTATAACCTCATACTGTACTGCCAAAATGAAACAATATGGCACCTCCCTCCAATATGTTTAATACAAATATACAGAGAAGGAATGATCTGGGCACACAATAAGCCATACCCTCATACTGTACTGTCTAAAGGAAATAATATGGCACCTCCCACCCATATGTATAAATACAAATATACAGAGAAGAAATGTTCTGGGCACACAATAAACTATTCCCTCACAATGAAACAATATGGCAGATCCTATTTATATGTATAAATACAAATGTACAGAGAAGGAATGTTCTGGGCACACAATAAGCTATAACATCATACTGTACTGCCGAAGTGAAACAATATGGCACCTCCCACCCATATGTATAAATGCAAATATACAGAGAAGTAATGTTCTGTTTGTCCAGTAAGTCTCTCTGCTGCATATTTATTCATCTGTTAAAGGGAAATTTAAACCTTACTGAAATTAATGGTAGGTTCCCTTTAGTACCCTTTACTTGCAGAAATGCCTGACAGAAGAATGTAAGTAATTCCTATTTTCTCATTGCTTTCAGGGAAGAGTTGCCCTTTGTAGTACATGTCTCAGTGTCTGTCATATAAGTGCAGGGAGTACAACAATTCCGTGTTCTTGCCGCTTTGGCATTCAGGGAGTCTGTGTGATCTTAGCCGAACTCATCACAAACACGACCTCCTGTCCTGTTCCCTATCTGCCCCTGTCTGAGAGTCCTCACCGGAGAGGAAGAGAACATTATGATGAGATGATTCAGAGCACAGACAGGTGATAATGCTCTGTAGCTGCTGCCACACTCTCATTCTGACATTGGGCAGCATGGGACAGATGTTAATAGACAAGGGTTCTCTACCTGCCCAATATTCAGTTTTATAGTTGTGTCGTGGTCACATACTGGTGATTGCATTAATGAGATGTCCGTCTTTACATCTTTACTCTGTCTAAGTATCTCTTTCATTCTGCAGGTCAACTGCTTTTCTGTCTAGGTATCTCCTCCATTCTGCCCATATCCCCTCCATTCTGCATTTCATCCGCTAGGTATCTCCTCCATTCTGCCCATATCCCCTCCATTCTGCATTTCAACCGCTAGGTATCTCCTCCATTCTGCATCTCTAATATTCATTCCTCTGTCAAAGTATATTCTCCATTCTGTAGGCCAACTGCACTTCTGTCAAACTTTCCTCTGTCTAAATACCTTCTCTATTCTGCAGGTCAAATGCTTTTCTGTCTAGGTATCTCCTCCATTCTGCATCTCAAATATTCATTCCTCTTTCAAAGTATATTCTCCATTCTGTAGGCCAACTGCACTTCTGTCAAACTTTCCTCTGTTTAAATACCTTCTCTATTCTGCAGGTCAAATGCTTTTCTGTCTAGGTATCTCCTCCATTCTGCATGCCAAATGTTCCTCTGTCTAGGTATTTCTAATATTCTGCGGGTCAACTGTTCTTCTGTCTGAAGATCTCCTCCATTCTGCATGTCAAATGTTCCTTTGCCTAAGTATCTTCTTCATTCTGAAGGTCAACTGCTTTTCTGTCTAGATATCACCTCCGTCCTGCTTGTCAAATGTTCAGAATGGGTTTAAGTATCTCCTCTTTCTGTATGTCAACTACTCTTCTGTCTAGGTATCTCCTCCATTCTGTCCATATACTGTACCTTCCATTCTGCATTTCAAGGTTTCCTCTGACTAGGTATTTTCTGTCAATTTTCTCTGCATTTTGCATGTCAACTGCACTATTGTCTAGGTATCTCCTCCATTCTGCATGTCAAATGTTCGTCTGTCTAAGTATCTCCTCCATTCTTTAGGTCAACTGCATTTCTGTCAAAAGTTCCTCTGCCAAAGTATATTCTGCAGGTCAATTGCTCCTTTGTCTATGTATCTTCTCCATTCTGTACATATCCCCTCCATTCTGCATATCAACGTCTCTTCTGTCTCTTCCATGCTGTAGGTCAACTGCTCTGCTATCTTGGTATCTATGTTCCATTCTGCATCTCAGTTGGCTTTCTCTCTTGGTAGTTCCTCTTAGGTCAACTTCTGCTTCTTTTAGTTAAAAGCTTCTACCTCAGGCCAGTGTTTCCCCTTGTAGACTAATAATGCAAGTAACCTGGAATGGGAAGGAATGAAACAGTGGAATTATGAGAAAATAAAAGGTTAGGTTTGTTTTTCTGGAGGTGTTTGTGATAGACAGGTAGTTGGGGGGTCTTTATTCACTAAGAAAAGAAGACGAGCCCCCTACTCTCCGTAGACTTATGGAACTGAAATTCATCTGAAGCTGCACAAATGGTTCTTCACAAGTGAGGCTGTATGATGCATTGCTGGGAGATGTGACTGTAGATTTTCCTTAATGCCTTGGTACTTCATCAAACTTATTTGCTGTAATATTTTCCTGTATCTGTAACTTTGCAACAGTCACATAGACATTGGTTCCCCAAGACTTAATAAGCATCATCACTAATTCCCAGCAGGACTGATCATTCAAGGAAACAGGATTGAAGTCTCTGCCTGCTATCTCTGATACATTATTGATTGGACCTCATTCTGAGAACAAAAACGCTGCAAATGTGTTTATTTCCGAGCTTTGTTACAAGGAGAGTGGCAAGTACTATCGGCTTGTTTAGTCTTCTGTTTTTAGTAAATGAATCCCCAGGCAACTGGTACTGCCAACTGGGCCAGAAGCAGCACCATAAACAAGAGGTAAATACACAGCAGTAGCTGGGAGGTTATTTACATCAAATTCCTTTGATAAGGCTTTAGTTCTCCTTAAAAAATGTCAGATTATTAGCAGGGCACATGTGCAGGAAGGGGACCATTCCTACAAAATGATCCCAGAAAGCCTTGTGCTTGTGCAAGATTAATGCAGTACTCGTCTGTTATCTGCAGTGATCCTACTGGAATTTCTGGGGTGCCTAGTATCTATTGCCACAGTGTAATTACTACCATATCTGAGGTTGATGCAGTGCTCATTCATTTTCTGGAATGATTTTACTGGAATATCCTTGGTCAGCGTAATGCTCAATACCCATTTTCTGCAGT
>CM044439.1:24900567-24912062 GCA_024363595.1 Xenopus borealis | reverse complement strand
ACAAGGATCAGCCATAGACAAATAGGTCAGAACACGGACTACTATAATTAAGTTTGTCAGTCATTGAGGAAACCCAGTTCCAAGGAAACTGAGAAGGAATCTCATGTTCTCATGGTTATACAGATTGACTTCCTGCAATGATACTGAAAAGCATCTCCAGTAGACCGTATCTAGAGAAGAAGATTTCGAGGCCCTAGAATCGCATTTCCTGCCCAGACCAGACGGCTCCGTGCAGAACCAACTGCCGTTGAGACATCATAATGTGGCCCAGAGGAACAGCAGTAATAATGTCTGAAACCAAGCACAGTATAAGATACTTGGGTAAGGTGGCAAGAGAAGTAGAAAGTAGTACAGTAGGCCATGAGGATAAGGAATTAAATGTAAACCTTGGTAAGGGTGGGGTTATGTAGGGCTCATCAGGTCTTTGTCGTGAATTTTAGTGATATATTTTAGATTCTCTTATAGGAATATTACCTCCATAACGTTCATTTCCTTATCTAAACATTAGCCAGATGATTGGCTGCATGGTGGGGTCCAAGAGATACATTAGAGGAAACGTGATGATATTATTCCTGTTTCATACAGCATGAGACTTTACCGAGCAAGTCTGTCTGTGGTATAAATCCTCAGCTTCTTCCACAAACTGAGATGGCTGCCAATTTATATGCACCTATGGGCCCTGCTAAGGAATTAATACCTTATGGTAAGCAATTACACAGACTAGCGCTGCTATAGGCCCAGAGGCAATGAAGAGCAAACCAGCCACGGAAAGATCTCTCCATATTCCCACGCCAGCTTTTTGTCTGAGCAGAAGATATTAAAGGCTCTCTCATGGTTTCCCTGCGATGGCTGATATAGTGGGTCACTGACAGGGGTTCTGCCTTGCATATTAACGAAGGAGAATAGCCTGGAATCTTAAAGAGATGTATTCCTCTCGGAAGAAAAAGAGGCGGATTAAAAACCACCACTCAACAAGGGACGCCGGCTCCGCATGAAAGCCAAAGGTAACCTTTTTAATTAAGATATTTTGAAAAATGAACACACTTCTTTTAAAAATCATTTAATTTCAAGGACATCTGCGCCAACGCCGCGGGAAATAAAGTTATTAGGGTCAGATAGGATTAGCAGAAACTTCTGAAGAGTTTTTTCACCAGTCGACTCTTCCCATTCTTCCAATGGCTTTTCGTTTGTTCCCAGTACAAATAATAATTAATGATTGGTCCCCTGACAGATATTTTTATACCACTCCAATGTATTGCCTCCAGTTTTCCCTAATATTTAGTGGGTGTCTAAGAATATGATCTTAGGTCCAATTTACCTGCTACAGAGACACTTGGGAGGTTTATGGAGTTCTGATCATGCACCCTGCTTCCACTCCAGTTGTCCAAGATACATTGTAAACAGTCTTTTGTTACTAGGGTTTTTGGTTCTTTATAAAGGGGATATCTGTCCTCACCTTTTTTACCACACTGTGTCTTCTTGAGTCCCTATGATAGTAGGTGAATTCTAGGGTAATAATCCTTTCTGCTTTCCTCAGTGTAGTCTCAGCTGGTATACTAACTACCCTAATCCTATCCCTCACACTTAGGGGCCCATTTACTAAATTTGCATGAAGGATTAAAAATTTTCGAATATGCAAATTAGGCAACTTCGACCATCGAATTTTCCATATTTGACCAATTCGAATAAATCGAATAATTCCAATTTAATTGTATTCGATGGCCGAAGTACTTCCCCTTTAAAAAAAAATCAATAGGCCAGTTCGCCAGATTGAACTTACCGAATTGCTTTAGGTGTTTTAAAGTTTCTTGTGATCGAATACGAAAAATTTGAGCAAAGGGTTAAAATAGTTTGAATCGTTATTTAATCGAACAATCGAATTTTTCCTATTCGGTTGTTCGAATATTCGAATAGCAGTAAAATCCTTCTAATTTTCGAATATCAAAGGATTTTACTACCCTAACTATTCACATGGTCGAATTTCAAATTCTTTTGAATTCAAAATTCGACCAATAGTAAATCTGCCCCTTAGAATTAGCTATGGCAGAAGCGAGCCTTTAGTCCTACCTACCTTTAGTCCTCTTTCTTATGGAGCCCTCTTTCCTCAGACTCTCCTTCCCCTGTATAGTATCTGTAGACTTAATTCATGGTTGGAGTTCATTCCTTCTAGAAAGGGAAGGATTAAATCCCTATTCCCCTACACATATAACAGAATAGTTTGCCAGAATCTGTTCTTAGCAGGGCCGGAACTAGGGTTAGGCAGAAGAGGCATGTACCTAGGGCACAACATTGGAGTTGCGGCAGGCACGGTACCGCTTCTGCTGCCTTCCCCTAGTTCGGATCCTTGTGGCCCCACTTGCGGCAGCAATTCCGTTATTCTGGAAAACGTGCTTCTCTGTGCATATGCACATACGCATCTTCAGCTTGTGCACTGGTCCACACATGCCCATGCGCTTGTTCATGAGTGTGCATGAGTTGGGGGTGACATAGACTTGGCCCTGCACTGGTTTTCAGAATGGACCTCTTGTGGCCAAAGTCTGCAGGCTTTGGAACTGTACTTCTAATAAACAAGCTTAAATAATTATAGGGTTAATGCAATGTGTCTCTTTCCATTTTCCTGGTATGGTCTAATTCCAGTGAAGCATTAGAATCCAAAGACTTTCATGGGACTTTTTGGTCCTTTGTCCATCTAGCACTGTCTTCTCCAGACCTTTCTCTCATGTTGCCCATGAGTCTTTCTCTTCTCTCCTTCCGTTTTTATTTTGTTCTTCTTTTCTTTTAAATTCTCTTCTGCTGTCTTCTATGTATGTCTTCTCCTGCAAGTTGGTCATATCTTCTAGGAATCATTGTGCCCAAACTGGCAATAGAATGGGGCTATAAGTAGCCAAACGTTGTGTATTTGAGTATCCTGCTCCACTCGCACTTAAAGAAAGGTCCAGTATCAGCTGGGGGCAACAGAGAGGAGCAGAGGAACAAAGTGCAGTACGTGTGCAGTGAGACCAGGTGGTAAAGACATCTGAGGCCTCCTTAATAAGAATTTGACTCAAGGTGCATCTGGTCTCAGCTGTGATGTGAATGCTCTCAAGGTTCCTGCACCAACTTGACTTTGCTCTTTCCAGCTGGGTTAAATTCAAATGTATGAGCAAAACTTGATTCTAGCACCAGTAGTTACAACCATGGAACTAATAATAAAAAAATGCCACTTCCTGATTGGTCTTACTCTGCTTCAAGAAACAATGTAACGGGTTAATGCAGTCGGGCACGAGCTACTGTATGTTATGTATGGGAGTAATAGGCATTCTATGGCTCAAAGCCATTTTACATCTTGCAGTCCCTCCACTCTCCCCCACTCATTTGGTGCCACAGCAGGTTTAATCATGTGCCGGCATTTTCATACAGTCACAGCCGTTTCCAAACGTATAATTACTGCAGAATGTGGAGGCACTAATGAAAGTGTTATTAAACATCTTGTTATTTTAGCAATTTAACTAAAATCCACCCCTTTGCCATCATCAGGGATCACGTTCAACCCTCCTCCGCCTCCCGCAGGCCCGACCCAAACCATTTCGCAGGCTGAGTGGCTCCAGGACTGGGGAATTGCCGCACAGTAAAGTGAAAGTCGGGCCATTTCCAAGGAATATTTGTCATTTGCTGATCCAGTAAGATCCGATTCCTAACTAAAACCAACATGACTAATGGCACTTTGCAGTTCCATACAGTATTGATTTTATCTATATAATGTGCTAATATCCCCCCTAACTGCCCAGTGATGTGCTGATCTCAACTCAACTGAGAAAGTGAAATATTATCAAGTACTGAGAACTTTATCTAGAATGTTCTTTGCAGTTATAGAATTAATTCCATGTGTGTGAATCACGTTTAGCCATAAGCAAGAAGGGGCCCTGTATGATCCAGTGTGTCTCTGGCCATTATACCTCCTCTATACTCCTGGGCCCCCAAACCTTGAGGATAATGATCTGTTCCTCACTTATATATTGATATTGTACAGTCAGGAACCCAAATAGCCCCTCTGTACTCCTGGCCCAAACCCTGGGGATAATTTTCTACAGTGTCCGAATGGCGGGTCTGGGGTCCAGGGGTGTAACTATAGAGGTAGCAGACCCTGCAGCTGCAGGGGAGCCCAGGAGGTATTAGGGGCCCAAGGAGATATTAGGGGCCCCATGAGGCCCTTATTAATGAGCAATGTCAATATATATTGGCAAAACAAGACAACCTCTATATATTTTGGGACCCTAAAATTAATTTGCCGTGGGGGCCAATAACATGTAGTTACCAACAGGGGCACTCCGCCAATGAGGACAGTTGAGGCACTCGCCTCAACTTAAGAGCCGAACTTCCAGTTTTCAAGTGTAATTGCACACTCTGCACTAGCGCCGTGGACCCCCCTTAGACCTGTACGGCTCTGAAAAATTAAGCACCATGGGGAAGGGGGGGTGCCATCTTGAAGGCCGCCTCAGGCGGTGATATCTTCAAGATCGCCCCTGGTTACCAACTGCTGGGATCCACAGGGGCCCCTACCCCATTTGCTGAGTCTGTTCATCCTTGTGTTGACCGCCCACCCCCCTGCTTTACGTTGCATTGCGTTCAAATTTACTTGCAGCCAGGATGGGGCACCCAAAGTCCAGGCAGGGAGCAGGCCTGGGTCATTGAGGGCCCACTGGGTTTTTTCCCAGTGTCCTGCTGGCCCAGTGCTGCACTGATGATCTGTATCTCACATATATATTGATATTCTATACTAGTCAGGAACCCCACTGGCCCCTCTGTACTCCTGGGCCCCAAAATCTTCTTTTATACAGGGGGGTTGGCAGTGAATGTGAATGGGGAGGGATTATATGTCAATGTGGAACAGATGCTGTCTCTCGGGCTGCATTGGGATAATGTCACTCTCTTTATTATAAAATGAAATCTTTAATGAAATCACCAATTACCCACCTGCTGCAGATATTACATGTAATGCCACATTTATGAGTTCTGTATAATTGGAACAAAGAGAAGATAAATCAGTTACTAATCTTTCATGGTCACATGACTGGAAAAGCAGCCGAATTGCGCAATAAGAAAATATTGCAGGTTTTATGTGTCAGGAGAAGCAGTGAAGGGAACGGAAAGGGACAGACAGACACTGATTTCAATAGCAATGCCATCTGCACTTAACCATAACCATAGTGAGAATGAGCTATGCATGGATATTGGAAAGCTGCCATAAATAACACTTTCTTTCATTGTGCATTCTTGGGGTTAGTTGCCCTTTAAAATCCAATTCTAAACTTGTGGCTGCTGAACATATTTTCAGGCTGCTGAGCCATGGTATTCCCCACTTGTCCCAGTAGAGGGCAGTGGCGCCCAACAAGCATGTTAACTAGACAGTAGTTGCCTATGGATTTTTGGGCATTGGAGATAAAAGGAAAGACCATTAATCAGAGTATTCATGACAAAAAGTTTGGGGTCCAGTTGTTGCTTTTAGAGGAAAGTGCCATTTCCTTGGGGTTTTTCTGCCTGAATTAAATTTATGAGAGTTTAATCAAACCTGTACAGTTGGGCTGCTCCTTCTTAACTGGGATATTTTAATTTCTTCTCACTCTGCATTGTGAGATATAGGAATGTGTTAATTTAGTTGCCAGTGACTTACAGAGCCCAACATATGTTATGATCAAACATAACACAAAGCAGTGGTTAGAGCAAAGCCAGTGTCATCTTGCCCTACTGTCTCCATCTTGTCCTACTGTCTCTATCTTGTCCTACTGTCTCCATCATCTAATACTGTCTCCATCTTGTTCTACTGTCTCTGTCTTTCCATACTGTCTCTATCTTTCCCTACTGTCTCCATCTTGCCCTACTGTCTCCATCTTGCCCTACTGTCTCTGTCTTTCCATACTGTCTCCATCTTGCCCTACTGTCTGCATCTTGCCCTACTTTCTCCATGTCTTACTGTCTCCATCTTTCCCTACTGTCTCCATCTTATCCTACTGTCACCATCTTATCCTACTGTCTCCATCTTATCTTACTCATTCCATCTTCCCCTGCTGTCTCCATCATCTCAATCTTGTCCTACTGTGTCAATCATCTAATACTGTCTCCATCTTTCACTTTTGTCTCCATCTTGTCCTACTGTCTACATTTTGTTCTGCTGTCTCCATCATCTCCATCTTGTCTCCATGTCTTACTGTCTCCATCTTTCCCTACTGTCTCCATCTTATCCTACTGTCTCCATCTTGTCTTACTCACTCCATCTTCCCCTGCTGTCTCCATCGTGTCCTACTGTGTCAATCATCTAATACTGTCTCCATCTTTCACTTTTGTCTCCATCTTGTCCTACTGTCTTCATTTTATTCTGCTGTCTCCATCATCTCCATCTTGTCCTACTGTCTCCATCATCTAATACTGTCTTCATCTTGCTCTACTGTATCTCCATCTACCAGTAGACCTTTAGCTGGTGAGAACATCATTAAAAGTAGACTTTGCATTAGTAAAGTATGGGCACCCCTGCTTCAAGGAATATGGGGCATCTCCCTTTAAGGTGAGAACTTCCTTAGGGGCGTCAAAAGCCAAATTTGATATATTTTTGACTCTGTTAGAGTGCAGGAGAGCTTAGACTGAGTGCTCCTCCAGCCCAATTCCCTAATGGCTCTGGGCAGGGCCGGAACAAGGGGTAGGCAGAGAAGGCATGTGCCTAGGGTGCAAAGCGGGGGGGTGCCAGGCATGCACCTTCTCTGCCTCTCCTACCCCTTGTTCCCGCCCAACGATCTGGCGGGGGCTGCGTCTGCACACGTCCGCATCTTTTGTCGCACGTGTGCATTGTTGGGCACTAAGACCGACTGGGCTGCCTAGAGCGCCTGGCTGGGTTGACTCAGTGCTGACTCTGGCGTAGAAGTAGAGGAGACGCAGAGAAGGGAGCAACAGACTGTTATTAATTACCCCTGATAGTGATTAATCTGTACCCTTGAGCCCCCAGATTAATCTGCACTCCAATAGCTTTAAACTGTTACTTTTTTCCAAAAAAAAAGAGTGGGGTTTCCCAGAAAAGTTACTATTACCTATGTGGATGGGGCTTGATGGCATAATCCTGGAAGATTAAGGGTGTTTCCACAAATGTGCCAAATATTTATGTAGGATTGTTGGGCAATAGGAAATCCAACACTTATGGAACAGAAAACATAACGAGAAAAGGAAATGAGATAAAATGGAATTAACGCTCCCAAGTGCTGATGTCAGGACGACTGCGTTTTGGCGACAGTTTCTCTATTACGAGTTCGATCAGAAAGTCAAACAGCGGAATAGCGGCATTGTAATGGGCTCATGGTTAATGGTGCCAGCCAATCACCCAGTCACCTTGTCACTTTATAAGTTGTATTTAAACTTCCAATTGGCAACGAGTCGTTATTTCAGCTGCGGCTTTGAGATAAGGGAAATTGTAAATAGACCCATTGGCTTGCGTCTTCATTTACATACGTTTGTCCTTTCTCATCTCTAGCCCTGTATAGAAAAGCTCAATTATTCTCACAATTTTCCGCCTTTAGTGTGAAATTGTCCCATTTCTCTGTTATTTCCATTGTGTCTGGATAATCAAGTAAAAGCGGGATAAAACTGTTTAGGTCGCCTGACCTGTCCAGCCCTCAGCCCACTAACATGCTATTTCTGTGTTGCACTGCTGAAAGGCTCTTGATTGACATGGCCGGGGCTCTGAGGCCTAAGCAGAGACTTTATAGCGCATGTAAAAATGAAAATATGAGAGCGCGGTCATGGAATTAGCTTTACGGCCGCCATTTATTAGTCGGAGAGAGAAAGTCTCCAGATCCTGGAGGGTTTAATGGAGCCAATTTATCAGTTGCAGAATCTCAGGCACTCGGACAAATCAGTTTAATGGGGCTGAATTGTATATCGTTATTACACATTTGTACTACAATGGCAGTAGAAGTTCAACACCGCGTTTCCATTCTCCCACGTCCACTTCACGGGTATCAAAAGGACAATAACTGTGCCGTTTCCTCGCATATGAAAATGGATGAGTCTCAGACACATTTGTAAATATTTCCGCCCAATGAAAAACTTGGATATCACGCCTGACTTGATGCACATGAAAACCCAATAGACATAGGACTGTAGGACCTGCTGAACTCTGCAGTGCTGCCCCCACGCCTCACAGGCAACAGTTTTCATTTCTACAGGAGCATTATATAGGGTGTTATGATGGGGTCAGAAAGGGCAAATAAACCTTCCAAATGTTGAAGCCACAGGTTCTTTTGTGCTGATCTACTGGCAAACAGAAGAGTTAACACTTGTAATCACACCATCTCCCAGGCTGCGATGTTCCTGCTGGAGCGCAAGCTTTATTATCATATGATTTGTCATGTTTCTCTTAATAGTTTTGTTTTGGGCCTAGGGAAATTACATCTGTAGCAATTATGTTAATGAGGCGTCTTCAGGGATCCGAATCCTGACCTGCAATCCGAGAGGCACTTTGTGCAGGGCTGACACTCTCCGTCACATGGAGAAGAGCCAAGGATATGTCAGTGAGGCTATTAGCACCTTGATTCAGGGCAAACAGCCTGATAGCACGGAGTCTTTAGCAAGAAATACTGCTTGGGAGGGGGGAAATAAGGATACAGCTAATGGGTGACAGCCATCAGTCCTGCGAGGCAGCACCTATAAGTAGGAAGGGGCAGGGTCACTAGATGGTGATAATGGGGCAAGATGCTCTCAGTAGGACAAGATAGTAATAGCAGTAAAAGATGGAGACAGTATAACAAGATGGAGAAAGCAGGAAAAGATGGAGAAAGTAGGACAAGATGGAGACAGTAGTACAAGATAGAGACAGTAGGACAAAATAGATACATTAGGGCAAGATGCAGACTGTAGGACAAGATGAAGACAGTAGGAAAAGATAGAGACAGTAGGGCAAGATGAAGATGGTAGGACAAGAGGGAGACAGTAGGACAAGATGAAGACATTAGGATAAGATGGAGACAGTAGGACAAGATGGAGACAGTAGGACAAGATGGAGACATTAGGGCAAGATGAAGACAGTAGGACAAGAGGGAGACAATAGAACAAGATGGAGACAGTAGGACAGGATGAAGACATTAGGGCAAGATGGAGACAGTAGGACAAGATGAAGACAGTAGGACAAGAGCAGTGATCCCCAACCAGTAGCTCATGAGCAACATGTTGCTCTCCAACCCCTTGGATGTTGCTCTCAGGGTCTTCAATGCAGGAGCTCATTTTTGAATTCCAAGCTTGAAAGCAAGTTTTAATTGCATAAAAACAAATTATAGTGTCAAGTAGAGTCTCTTGTAGGCTGTCTGTCCACATAGGGGCCACCAAATGACCAATCACAGCCCTTATTTGGCAATCCAATGGACTTTTTCATGCTTGTGTTGCTCCCCAACTATTTTTACAATTGAATGTGGCTCACGGTTAAAAAAAGGTTGGGAACCCCTGGACAAGAGGGAGACAGTAGGACAAGATGAAGACAGTAGGACAAGAGGGAGACAGTAGGACAAGATGAAGACAGTAGGACAAGAGGGAGACAGTAGGACAAGATAGCAGGTCAAGGTGAACACATAGGGGTAAAGTGTTACAATAGGATAAAATGGCATCCGTAAGTAAAGAGGTAAAATAAAGAATATATATGCAGAGCTTATATAAGGCAGTTCCCTCATGAGGCACTTCCTCTTTTGGCCTAGAAACATCACAAGGCAGCATTCAGACTGAAGTAGCCAGACCTAAGGGTAGGTAAGTACAGTCAGGGCCACCTGGGGGATAGCAGTGGCAAGTAACTTCACTCTAGGAGTGAAAGTTAAAGAGGGCTGAAGAGTGACTAGGTGGGGGATAGAGTCACTTAAGTTGATAATGTGCCAGTGTCAGGGATATGAGAGTATAGATGTAGGTTTATTTGGAGGAGACCTACAGCAGAAGATGGGGCACTTTACATATGGTGAAGGGGGAAATTGGACCTCCCTGGAACAGATAATGACACTCTGTGGTTCATTCTGGTGGGACAGGAGTCCTGGAGGCTTTGGTGAAATAAACTCCAGATGTTCAGGAGAGAGAAGAAATTGGGAACTATTGTACAAGTATTGGCCTCTGTTGGCAACCAAAGCCCGATCATAAGTCTGTTTCCCTGCAGCAGGTTGTTCATCAATAAAGTGTGTTTTAGTTCATCGCACTCATGTGAAGATTTCTACTTCTGTCAGCAAAGGCCCTACAGGTGTATCTTACAGTAATGGGTGCCCATCAGCCAAAGGTGCTCAGTTACCCGTAGGGGAAAATGGAGACAGTAGAATATGACTAGATTGATAAATAAGGCAAAATCAAAACTCCATACATAAACATTATACATATATCAGCTTCTGGAACCAGTGCAGCTTTGCACCTTGTACTAAAGTGACTAAGTACACAGAAATACCCTGTACCTAACAGGTAAGTACCAGGATCCCTTTATACTCAGTGTTCACATGCCGGTAAATTCTGAATCCAGACCTGATGATTCTGACTACCGTGTCCAGCCTGCTGTTACCCTGGGTAACAAATCCCAGCATGCTTTAACGTATGTTTGGGTAACTTACCCAAACATACGTTAAAGCATGCTGGGATTTGTAGTCCAGCAGCAACTGATTAAAGTGTTTCGATCCCCAAGCCAAAGTGTTTAGATCCCCCAGAACACAGCACACTAATTGCCCCCAAGTACAAATCTCAGGTGCGGGATACAAATGGAGCTTACTGTCTGTGGGTGGGAGTTTAAATCTGCGCCTTTATGAAATGTATTAATTTTGTCTTCCTTCCTGTGCCGCTTAACCTTGTGAAATCTTCCCAGGGCCGAAATGAGTTTGTGATTTATGTGTCGCACCTTTATGTGTTTATTTGGTGTCGCCGGCAGCCGCCCCCTACACACGGCGTGCAGGATATTGAGCTCTTTATCAGGCTCCCAGACTGGACATTAGTAACATCCAAACCGGTGATTTTCTCCCTTCCTGGTGAAATATTATTATGGGAAGGTTGCGTCTGGCGTGGGCCTGAGTAACATACAGATAAAATCAAGATAAAGGGGTATTTAATGACACAAGTAAATTTCTGTGCATCCCAGTTTATTGAACTGCGGCAGGAAGAGGCGCCGGATTGTTGGGCTCAGGAACACAAAGTAAAGTGAATGCAGCTGTCTTTTTGTTCTAGAATCTCCGCCGCAGCAATTTGTTAGAAGAATGGGGCCCTGTCACATCACCTGATACAAAGATACAGTGGAAAGTCTCCAAAGACGGGGCAAAAGTTATTATGGATGGTGTAAAACAGATGGGAGCTACGGGGAGATGGATGGAACAAAGTAGAGCTGCCCTGGGGGGGGCGGTGGAATTTGCCTCAGGTGGCATTTTACAGTAGAAATCCTGTCCTCCTCTACCTGCTCTGAGTTTACTTTCCCTTTAAATGCATTTGGGCTCTCTGTACCATTGTTTCTCTACAGGGCCGGATTTACATAGTGG
>CM044439.1:24781780-24809408 GCA_024363595.1 Xenopus borealis | reverse complement strand
CAGGTTCGTTCTACAGTGAATTCTCATGTTCCGTTGAGTGGGACCTTCCTACGTGTGGATTTGAGAGGAGAGAACCAGTAATAGCACGTCAGGCTTAATTCGACGGGAGATGAAATATGCCTTAATATACCTGCATCGGAAATTAATGCTGCACCATCCATCAAGAAGCCATAAAGCTCTTGACAAATTCATTTGGGTCGGTATGTATGTTCCAGGTAACGGGGCAGGACAAGGGGGAGGAAATGATAATAGCAGTAATGCTGGCAAACGATACATGCCACCCGGCCATAAAACTAAAGAGCAAAAAAAGGCTGGCGTGTGACCAACTGTAATAAGAGAACCAAGGCCAGTCTGCTCCTTCCCACTTCATACAGACGGGTGCAGCAATAAGGGCCAAACACATCCAGCCCAGCTCTCATCAATACAAAATAATGCAACGCTCCCTTCCTACAACCAACTCCAGGGCAAAACAAAAAACACTTGTGATTAACTCTTATTATCATTAATTATCATCATTAATACACCATCCCTGCTGCCTGTAGGGTTGTCCCCTGTCCGGTTTTGACCTGGATAGCCCAAACTGCCTGGCCGGTTTTCCATATTAGGAAACCAGGCAGGATTTCCTATGACTGACCAGGGTATTGTCATCAAAGCTCCGCCCTTGATGTTGTGACCTACCCCTGCTGCATCATGGACCCACCCCTGTCCAGAGTTCCACAGGACAGAAGGTGGCAACATTGGGTGGATGAGCAGTACTACAGGCCACTAAGCACCAATTCCCATTTTTCAGAAAAAGGTGGCCAAATATCTATTGGGTAGGTTTCAATGTACCATTGGGCAAGGATCCCCAGGGCAGGAATTATATAGCGGCCACTCCTAGGCCCACTGAGGTTCCATCACACCCGTCCCCGCCCTTTTTTCTGGGCTGGAGCAATGGGGGATTGTTGCACTGGAAATTTAAAAAACAATTGTATCTCTTGTGCATCCCCAGTGTTTTTGAACCAATGAGGGTGTGATTGGGCAGCATGCCGCCCCCTAAAATCCTGCCGACCTAGACCTGGGCCTTGGTGGCCTTTACACAATTCCGGGCATGAGGATCACATCAACATGTGGATGATGTCCTCTCTGTACATTCCTAGGCCCCACTAGATGGTATAATTATTGTCCTCATTTGGCCCACCTTGTATAGAGTGATATTCAGATATAATTTGCAATTGGTTTTTCATTTTTTTCACAAGGCTTAAAAACACACAGCCCACTTAATATGCAACGTTGTGCATCAAAATTCTTCACTATGATTAACGGTGTTTCCTGGCAAGCGTCTGGATTCAGCTAATGGGCAAGATTACACATTTTAATGCTGCAATTGGTCTTCGGACAGAAATATACGGCTCTTGTCTCACCAGGCAAAACTTCGTGTAGAAATAAAAATGGCTCCTGCGCGGAAAGCTGTTTGGGTTTTTCACATTTGCTGCAATTCTTGATTTCCATAGAGCTAGAACCGCTTCAAGCTCTGCTCATCCCCCTGAACTGGGCAATATTGTGGTTTCTGCTTGAATGGATTTAATTCAATTGTGTGTCGCCTCCATTCTCCTGCTTAATAAGGTGAGAGTCAGCGTACCATTTCTATAGCCACATGGGATACGCATGGATACATACAGGGAATGTGAGTGGCTCTACCTCGTGGGGGGGGGGGGGGGTAGCGTGGCATGTAAAAGAACTGGAACAGGGAGTCCAGGCTCCAACCCCCCTGTCTTCTTGTGTCTGTTTCAACTCCACATCTAAACACTTGACTAGGCCTAAACCTGTAGACCCACACCTGACCCAGAACTACATTTTAACCAACGTGTGACCTGCCACCTGTCCTGTAACAGCTTTATCTACAACCGGACCTGCTAGTGACCAATTGCCGTGAATCACAGAAGTGACATCATCAGACACTAGAAGTGATGTCATTCAAAGCCACATGAGAGGTGGGAATGAAGGTGTAAAAGTTGAGCAAGATGTTCTAAACACCAAAAAAACCCACAATCTTCTATGGCCTTTACTTGCGCTCTCCCAATAACCACATTTTTTCCCAACTACCTGACCTGATACCTGATACACTTATCGACCTTCAAGCTATGGTTTCAAACACTTTTCTATACCTTCCCTTAAACCTAATGTTTTGAAGGTCGACTGTTTGGCTGAAAGTTATAACTACAGAGTATGGATGCACCACATCCACTATTTAAGGATTTGACAGAATCCTGAATCCCATGTGAAAGATTCAGCCGAATAATGAACCAACCCCTAATTTGCATATGTAAATCAGGGAAACGAGGTGTGCATAGCATGCTTTAAAAAAATTTTCCTTCCTTGTTTGTGTGATAAAAAGTCACATGATGTTTTTGGATTTTGTTTGGCCAGGCACTTGGATCTGGCCAAATCTGAAAGCTGCTGAAAAAGGCAGAATCTTGGCTGAAACAAATCCTGGATTTGGTGCATCCCTACCACAGAGGAACAGAGAAGCCCTGGCAGACCAGAGGGGGTAAAAGTTTAATAAAGATGTTCCCTTACAAAGCAGGAGACAGCAATGGAAATGAGTATAAAATCAGTACAATAAATACGCGTTGAGAGAAAGGACAGGCCGGCCTTGAGAAGTGCAGCGAGATTGCTTCTGGTCCAAGGTCAACAGAACGACTAGTAAGAAGATATTCCCGCAGCTTGTTTATGAGGTGCATCACCGCCATTAAAAAGGCATTAAAAATGGAAATCCATGTAAGTCTCTTGCACGTGGCACCTGCCAGTAACAGACGTTCCAGCGACACGATGCAAAAAATTAATTCTATCTTTATGAACAAGGAATATGATATAAAGTGGCTGATTCACTAAAGGTCGATAAAGTTATTTATAGCATGCCTTAAAAATTTTATCACTTCTTATATTTTTAAAATTAACGCTCGATTCACTAAAAGTTCACTTGTCTAACTTAAGAAGTGATATTTCAACGTTCATTTTAGCTGAATTGCATGTGGTATTTTATAGCATGCGTTATTTTGTGCGATATTTTAAGGCATTTGATATTCGCACATTATTAGTCCGATCTATAGCATCTAAGACATTGTGGGATGCCACTGGCAGAGTAATAGTCTCTTTTTACATTATTCTAGTCATTCCTTTCCCCTGGAAACTTAATATAATTCATGACGCAGAACGTAGTGCATTCTGGATCTGCCCAAGGTATCATGAAAATGTGTTAGTGGCTGTAGGAAATTCTCCAGTTCCTCATAAAGGTCTTAAATTGTTGCCCTATTGGGAGGTGTTAAATTTCACAGTAATTATCGCACTATTTTCTGCTTTTATCGCGAAGAGTGAATAATGCGTTAGGATCAATTCTATTCTATAAATATTGTAATGCAATAGGAATCCCACCGTGCAGAATTGTATAATTAACGCTTGCGATATGTCTATTAACGCATGCGAAAATACTTTGATGAATTGTTCCTTAAATAACACGTCTTAAATAACACACAAAACTCAAACTGTGCGCTAAGGAATATCGCCCTTTAGTGAAACGGCCCCAAAGACGGATACTCCCTGTAAGGTACAGCCCCCAGAGAAAGGGGTGCTAATGTTCAAGGGCCCCATATTGCAAAACAGCAGTTGGAGGAAGGATGTATTATGGGCACAGAACAGCAGGTGAAAAGAAGTTGTCTGCCTTCCTTCCTACACTGACTCTACAGAGAGCAGAAGGCAACATGTTGCTCAACAACTCATTGGATGCTGCTCCCAGTGGCCTCAAAGCAACTGGTTATTTTTGAATTCCAGGCAAGTTTTGGTTGCATAAAAACCCAGGTTTACTGCCAGAGTCTCCTTTAGGCTGCCAGTTCACATAGGGGCTACAATGGCCAATCACAGCCCCTATTTTGCAGTAACATTTTTCATGCTTGTGTTGCTCTCCAGCTTTTTACATCTGAATGTGACTCAGGTAAAAAAAAAAAAAAAGGTAGGAGACACCTGACAGAGTGTAAGATATTCTATGTTACCCCCTTCCTCAAACCAAATGCAGAAATAACACAGATCTGAAAACAAACCCAAGCTCGGAGCCGCTCTGGAGTCCTTTTGCCATCATCAGTCACAGTGACAGGAATGGAGATACTAATCTCTTCCATAGTCCTGATATCAATCTTGTCTGCTGGAAACAACGTGTTTGCGCATCCGGGGGCCCAGTCCCAGCCAAGTCATATACAAACACAGTCAGTCCACAGAGGCTGAGAAGAGAAAATACAGTGGAGAAATTTGGCTGCTGTTTGCACACTGAGGACAAAGGTACACGGGGCAACTACAGGCAGCAAAATCCCCAAGACTGCCCCCACCACAGCCTTGACCATGCTACTACACTCATGGGTTAGGAGAATATAAATTGTATATACCCATGTCTCAAAGCAATAGCTGCCTGACCCGTGAGTTCACCAATAGGCCCAGGTGGTTACCATTCCAAGCTGACTGCCCAGTGAGCTGGATATCTGGCTAAATACTTGCAGTTGACCCGAGAGCACTTCTGTCATCATTTTTTATGATGTAGTTTTTATTTCTAAATTATACCGCAAATAATTCGCTCTGCAATATAATATTTAATTCCTGAACTAGCAAGTGTATTTTTTTTAGTTGTAATGTTGGTGTGAAGGAGTCACCTCAGGTCATTTTACCTGGTCATGTGCTTTCAGAAAGAGCCAGCACTTTAGGATGGAACTTCTTTCTGGCAGGCTGTTGTTTCTCCTACTCAATGTAATTGAATGTGTCCCAGTGGGACCTGGATTTTACTATTGGGCGCTGTTCTTAGATCTACCAGGCAACTGTTATCTGGTTACCTTCCCACTTTTCTGTTATTAGGCTGCTGGGGGTGAAAGCGAGGGGGGTGAGATCACTCCAACTTGCAGTACAGCGGTAAAGAGTGACTGAAGTTTATCAGAGCAAAAGTCACATGATTGGGGGCAGCTGGGAAACTGATAATATGTCTAACCCCATTTAATTTTAAAATTAAATATAAAAAAAAATCTGTTTGCTCTTTTGAAAACAGATTTCAGTGCAGAATTCTACTGGCGCAACACAATAACTGATGCATTTTGAAAAAAAATAAATTTTTTTCCCCTATATCAGTATTCCTTTAAGGAGCACTTCGGTGCAAATCGGAGCCGCTCAAATAGTTCTGGATTACAAATGAGGATGAAAGAGGAAGCAGACAAATCGGTTTGGCTGAATCAGAGTCCAGCCAAGATGTGGGGTTAAATGCCCTTCACTTAACATGCAGGAAAACAAACTGCCAATCACAGGAGCACCTCAGCAGACTGGCAAATGAAGCAGCGAGTATAAATTGGGTTGGAGCGGCGCCACTGAGCAAGTCCTGTTCCCCGGAGACCAAACATCTAAGTGCTACGCCAGACGTGCTGTTTAGTTATTCATGTGATATTCAGATTTCAATCCGTATTATCCCAGAGAACAATGGAGGTTTTAAATGAGGCTTCTGCCGCTGCAATATCCTCCATTGAGTGGTCCCGGAGGTGCAGGAGATTCTGTACTCCCTACCGTGAGGTATGGGGAACGTTGCACTGAATTCTGAGTGTGTAGATCACCCTTATGCATTTTATCAGCGGCTTGCTCGAAGCAGGTGAACAATGTAATTTGGCCCAAAAAACCTAAAGCAACCGAGCCCTGCAGTCGGCAACTGATTAAGCCAACTGGCTGGATGCCTGCTGCGCTGTAATAAAGCAATGAATTAAATTAAAACCTGGAAATCTTCTTACTTTTATTGGTAAGGATCTTGGTACAAATATTCTGCAGTTGCAATTGGTCAGAATAAGGTCTCTAAACATTTTCTCTAAAAATAACACCCCCCCCCCTCTACCCAGCCCAAACATGCAGAATCTGTGCCCCACTGAGACAATCCTGACGCTAATCAGAAAACTAATTTTCAGGGAATATTAGCCGCTTGCTGGGAGCCTCATCAGGCTGGCAGCGCCTACAGCATATTAATATACCTGTATTAGACTGGGGTTATTAATGCAAAAAGTATAATCGGCCTCACAGCAAACAGAGGAAACCCTTTCATACTGGCAGAGCCTCTCACAGGCCCGGACTGGCAATCTGTGGTTTCTGGCAAATGCCAGAGGGGCTGCTATAAGGTGTCATAGAAAGTCAGTATTTAGTGGGCTGTTTTGGCCTCTGTGTACCTGAAATGCCAGGGCCTATTAATTCTCAGTCCGGACCTGACTCTCACACACTATGTGCCACCAGGTTGGGCTGGAATCCTTGCTGAGAACAGGGCAGTGCCACTTACAGTACAGTCTCAACAAACAATCAACAGGCAGCAGGGTTGCTCAGTAGTTGGCACTGCTGCTCCATAGTGCAAGGAGTATGTTCCCCTAATGGGCATTCTTTAGGGTACCCCCTGTTCCTCCCACACCCCAAATCATACAGGCAGGTTAACTGGCTCCAGATTGTGCCCTACTGGGCAATTGATTGTAAGATCAATTGTAAGATCAAGGGACTGAAGGATAGGTTGGCACTAAAATGCTAAAATGTATGAAGCAATAGAATTCTTAATGAATCAGATGCAAGTTGAGTGTAGGACTGGCCAGATGTGGGATGACTGACGTAGTTGGCCAGCTTAAATATATTGCAATATATGGACAAACAATCCCTGTTTTAAAAAAGCCCATACTTTGTCAAATGGGTTCTCTCACTGAGGGAGTCTATACTGTGACTACAACATGCAAATGAGTTCACGAGCATGCTCAGATTGTAGCACTGCCCTGAGTATTCTACCCAGAATGCCTAGCTTTAGTAAACTCTAGAAGTAGCACGAGATTTCCCTATCTTATCCCCTGCTTGCCTATACAGCAAGACGGATTAATAATCAGAATATACAGACTGCACTGGGTATGTGGATACGAATCTACACAGCCACTGGCAGCTCTACAGGGAAACAAAAAAAAAAAAAAAAAAAAAAAGATGCTTGAGTTCTGGGCAGTAAGGTGTGGGGGGCGGGAGGCTCCCCCCTGCCGTTTGAAAGTATGATGGTTTCCCTGCAGAGAAGTTTTGGTCCGTCTGAAGTTTCCTATTTGCAGCAGTCAGAGCAAGTAAAACAAAGTGGGAATTTCACTGCATACAATCAAGTGTCTCATATAAATAGTAGCCATTTTTTACTTAAAATATATTGGAGATAGATTGCTTTTTCATTAAATAAAGTGAAAAGGGTTTTTTTTTTTTTGCCTTTACACCACCTTTAATGGTTTTCAAAATTAGTGGTGGGGACAACTTTGTTTTGTATATATACATTACTTTAACCTCAAAATGTCCTATTGAGGATGGCCCAGAGAGGGTGAGGCTACTGCCTGAAGGTGCTAATATGGAGGCACGGGGGTTAAAGAGAAAGCACCTGTGGGGTCTCTTGGGCCCACAGCCCCTCTCAGTGATGCCATGTTTTATTTAAAACCCACTCTCTCTCAGTAACCACTTGTTCTAATTGGCGAGGCACCGGCAGGTCCCCGAAGCGCACAGCTCATTACGCTAGCAGCGGATTACAGGAACACAATGAGACAAACTGCGCTGAAATGTACAAATGAAGGGCTCAGGCGCACTCAACACGAACGTGCAATTACATTGTAATACAGAGCACAATCTGTAGGGACAGGGGGTGGAGTCCCTGCACAACTAGCAGATGCACCGGGCAGGGGGCACGGTCACAAATATACAGGGCAATGCGGCACATGCAAGAAGGGGACCAATATCTGTGCAGGGCTGGAGTCCTAGGTTCGATTCTGCCCATGGAGCTGGGGGCTTGCCCATTGTCTCCCTACTAGCCAGAGCAATCCTTGTGCCAACTGCTTGTCTTTGACTAGAATGATACCTTGTGAGGCTGCATGTAAGAGAATGCTTTTTGTCCCTATAACAGAATATTAAGGGTGAGAGACTCATTCACAGGCGTTTAATCACAAACACAGTGCTGGTGCCTTTGCACCGGTGAGCAATTAACTTGCAGCTTTCCGGAGAATTAAGTGGGATTTTAGCTATTTAGCACTAATTTGACAGTGAATTAATATTTCCGCAATTAGCGCAGAGAGGACGCTAATGCCAGACTGATGATTAACCCTTGTGCTGCTGAAGCCTGGCCTAACCCTTTGCTCTACTAGTACCCAGCCCCCATGTCTCCCCCTACAAGTGCGAGTCTATGGGAGCACATCCATGTAGAAACACACTGATCCTGCCCTAAGATATGAATCATGAGCCTGAATGTGGGTAGAGAAGACCAATCTTAAAGGGAAAGTTCATCTTTAATTAAAAAAAAAAAATGGAAACAGCTTATCGTTAAGCTGTGTGAGAACCCTGTGAAGAGCAAAACCTGCGCTGTACCAAACCCACGCAGTGTCTTGTAATCCCAGAAAAAATAAACTAAGATTTTCTCTAGCCAGTAGGGGGAGCTCACCCTTCATCCTGCTGCCACCCTACCAATGAGACTGAAATACACAAGCAGTTCCGCGACTTCAACAGCAGATTTTAAGCAATTTTCATGGAAATAATGGCTGCTCAACATAAGACTTTTACTCTTCCCTTAACTGGGCGCCTCGGATAAATACACCCCAAACTCCTCGCCAGAAAGCAGTGCATTACATGAGACCTTCACATTAAGGGCAGATAGATTAGCGTGTAAAGAAAAAAAAGCAAGGCAGGCTGCAAATATACCCTTTAAAGGCTAACTTACACAAGACAATGAAAGTAAATATAATACCGTGCAACTACCCATTACCAAGTAATGCCTCATTCTCATTTATAGTTCTGTGTAACTGTCTTTGTCTGTCTGTCTGTCCCCGTCTGCTATTTGGGTTGGACACTTGATACAATGTTTTATCGGCCATACACAGGCCGATAAAAGCTGCCAACAGACTGAGTCGGCAGCTTATCGGCTGGTGTGTGGGGCCATCCGACGGGCTTCCCCAATCGATATCTGGCCGGTTAAAAAAACCCTGTCGGATCGCAGCCACATCTGCAAGTGTATGCGGTGCTGCGATCCGACCGCCCGTTTTGGATGCACTTCAATCTGGACATATCGGGGAAAGATCTCTGCCTCTATGGGCACCTTTAGTTCTCCTTCAGATCGGTCAGCCAGTAGGTTTGTGCTACCCTGTTTCAGGACCAGCAGAGTAGAGAGTACTGCGTGGAACCAATTTCCCGGACCCGCATATTTACCCACTTTGTACCGCTACCTGACCCGGACCCGCAACTGCCATATCCACAACACGACCTGCAACCCGCCGACTACCATCAAACCGGAAGTAATGTTCCTGCAAACTTGAAGTGACCATCAAAAGTGGCCGATAGCCGAGAGGGACAGTAGCGCACTGTGAGATGCAAGAGAGCTGCAGGGGAAGCTGCAGGAAGAGAGCAGCAGCAAAAAGAGACCCGCAACCTGACCCCGCAGACCTGCATCTATACCCGCACCTGAAAAGCCTACTCATTCTGCAAGGTACCCCCCTTTTTTGTGGGTAACCCGTGGGTACCCAACCCTCTGCAGGACTCTAGTGCAAAGACTTTACACAACAGCAATTACATTTACAAATAACGTTGAAACTAGGGATGCACCAAATACAGGATTCAGCCTTTTTCAGCAGGATTTAGATACGGTCAAATCCTTGTGTTTGTCCGAACAAAAATCCGAATCCTAAATTGCATATGTAAATTAGGGGTGGGGAGGGAAATCACAAAACAAGGCAGTGAAAAACATTCACAGTTTTTCCTTTGCCGACCCTAATTTGCATATGCAAACTAGGATTCGGTTCGGTATTTGCCGAATCTTTCACAATGGATTTGGTCATATCTCAGATAGTGGATTGAGTTAGAGTCCTGCAGCGGGTCGGGTACCCGCGGGTTACCCGCAAATTCCGGCGGTACCCTGCGGGTTGCTCATAGACTTTCAGGGTGCGGGTATAGAAGCGGGCCGGTGGTTCTGCAGGTTGGCGGGTTGAGGGTCGGGTCGCGGATCCTCGCTATATCGATTTTTACTCCTTTTTCTCAGCATTTCTACTTCTGATGATGTCACATCCGGTTTAAATTGAAAGCACTTCCTGCTTTACTCCTTTTTTTCCTGATCACGGCTACTTCCGATGATGTCACTTCCGGTTTACAAAGACAGCACTTCCTGATTCTTGATGGTCAGCGGGTCGCGGGTCCGGGCTGCAGATATCGGGTTGCGGGTACGGGTCGGTATGGGTCCCAAAAAATGGACCCGCGCAGGACTCTAGATTGAGTCAAAGATCAGATAGGGCATTCGGAGCATGCCTAGTTGAAACCATTAGGAAATTGCTTAGCAATACATTAAATGGCATGGGTCAATAGGCACAAGTAACTGTGCAGGGGGTAGAATGACAGACGTTGATAGTAAGATGATTAGGTGCAGGGCCTGAAGTGCAATATAATTTTAAAAAAAAGTGCCTCACAATGGATGCCAATAGCGATCACCAATGTCAGTGACCCTAGCAACCAGCTAAATGCTCAAATTCCACACTTCAGGCAGCAGAAGAGAATATTCTGGGCTGGTCTCCCATGGCAACCAAGCAGCAGTTTATAATAGGGCTGGTGTAGTTAGAATAAGGATGGCAGGAAAATGAAATCATGAGATCGCTTATCAAATGACAAGATAAATGCCAGGATCGGATTCCCCAAGCTGCAGCCTTATGCAGTGCAGCCGGCAACGGGAATGTATATCCCAGGAGGTTTCTATAACACAAGGTACTGTGCTCATGTCCAAAGAAATACGGGACCCCTCTTTTTCTGTGATGTCTCGCTGTATCAGCAACCATCAGTTCTATCCCATTACAATTACAGGCAAGGTCACAAAGGCAGCAAGATCACCCGACAAACAAACCCAACAAATAGAGGTAGTTTTCAAAATGTGTTATTTTTATGCTAAATAAACAATGTACAATTTATTTGCTTTATTATCTTGTGCAGGAAGCAATTGCATTCTACACTTAAAGGGGATAGAAACTAGGCATATCCAGGATTCTGTTCAGTATTCGGCCATTTTCAGCAGGATTCGGATTTGGCCGAATCCATGTGCGTGGCCGAACCTAACCCTTAAAATCATGCGATGTTTCGTCACAAAACAAGAAAGTAAGAAAATCTTTAGCCGCGCACTTCCAGCGTGGCTGGCTTTTACCCTTCCTCAAATGAAGAAGGGTTCGGTATTCGGCTGAATCTTTCGCAATGGATTCGGCTGAATCCAAAATAGTGGATTTCGTGCATCCCTAATAGATACCCAAACAACATTTTGCATAAGGAAATTCTTTTCTAGGTGACAGGCGGGGAATATGGGCTCTCCAGAAACCAAGCCCTTGAGGGCAAGACAAGCAGCAGAACATTTGCCATGATGTACAAACATGAGCCCAACACGCACACCACGGAGCTTTATTTGAGTTTAATTGAACATTTACTGGGAGTCAGTGGGGGGGTTGGAAGGTGTGTGCCGGGGGACGAGGCAGGTTTTTAGCGAGTAGAAGGTGACCTTTCTTCCGTGCATTCTTGTAAATAAAAGAAAAATGTCATGATAATGTCACGGTGAGGAGTAATATTGTGCAGCGCAGGGCCAGCTGGGCAGATGCACCATTAAGCTGTTCTACAGGCCCTACGTCTCTATGATTTACCGCCAATAAAGCGGAAGCTATAGACACACGCTATATAATTTGCCTTTCTCTCGCCAGAGAGAGAGTGATAATAGCGCAGGGAAACAACGGCGCGGTGAGAGTTCTGCCAGCTGAGGAAAAGCAAACTTAATCCCTGTACTTTGTGCCTATCAGAGGAATAAACAATGGCTCCCTCGGGGGCGGGGGGTGCTAACCCTTTCATCCCCAGTTTGTAACTTATAAAGGGAAGCAATACAGCAGCAAGAACAAAGCGATAGCAAAAAATGTGTGTCCTATATAAACTTTTTTTACTTGTTGGTTAATTTTTTTTGGAGGAACTCACATTTTGGCTATCGCTTCGGTTCTTGTGTACGTGCACCCTTGGGACTGGGGTGAACTGTGAGTATGCCCTCCTGCTCACATATATTTCTTTTTTCATTTTTTGCAAGTGTAGTGCTTTTCTTGCTTTTTGTGCACATTCCTTGTTGTAGTTTAAACAAACAATACAGCTGCCCCAATCACTGCAACAAACAGGTAAATTCTGGGTTAGTGACACCAGGTTATAATTTGTACAGAGAAAACTCTTGCACTTGGCAGGTCACATAATAGATCAAGCCATTGTGTCTGATGGGAGGCAGGAATTTATCTACCAGTGCCAGCTTTTTCCACCTGCAGATTTACAGCACTGTCTATTGCACCTGCTTAAAGGGCAAGGAAAGGCAAAGAAATAAAATCCCATTTTAACTTTCTTTCATGAAAAAGAAATCTATCTCCAATATACTTTAATTAAAAAATGTGTACTGTTTTTATAAGAAACCCGACTGTATGCAGTGAAATTCTCCCTTCATTTAGTGCTGTTGATAGGAATTGTCAGACAGTCCCTAACTTCTGGCAGGGAAACAGTCATACTTATTAACAGCAGGGGTAGCCCCTGCCTTACTTACCAGCCATGCGGAACTCAATCAGCTTTGTTTTGTGATAATTTATGACGATCCCTAAGAAGCCCAGACCACACTGAGCATGTGTATGTAGTCTAGTCTTGCAAAGATGTATAACAAAGTTACAAGATGACAGCCCCCTGTGGCCAAAGCATAAATCATTTGTTTGATTAGGCTTGTGGTGCAGTGAGTTCATGTTTATGTTTAGTATACAAAATACAGCATTTCTAGCCTTATTCTATTTTACACTTTCATTGCCCTTTAATTGTGATCCCTGCAAGGAACATCTACACACTGATCCGACATCTCTCTTTACTATACAATGGCTGTTTCAAAGGCAAAACAGAGTTTGAACTGAAAACAAACCAAACTGATAAACCAACTGAATCAAATAAGCAAAAACATAATATGGATATAGATATACACTATACACATGTATATTTACCCAAATACAGTTTACACATAATTTATAACCATGCCATACAATTCAAGGCATTTTCATTATCCTTATAATTTTAGAGTAGACAGTACATTATCCCATTTAATACAAGAGTAATACTTGTGTCTTTATTTGGTCACAGAACTCTTCAGTGACTTCAAATATCCTTATCATTTACAGTAGGGGATACATTATCCTTATAATACAAGTGATACTCCAAGTTCCCTGCTTAATTCAGCCTGCAACCTTGTTGCACTCAGTGACTTCGAATATCCTTATAATTCACAGTAGGGGGTACATTATTGCTTATAATACATGAGTGATACTCAGAGTTCCCTGTATAATTCAGCCTTGTGCCTTTATATGGTCACACAACACTTCAGTGACCAATCCAGTATTTTGGATTCAGCCGAACCCCCGAATCCTTCCCAAAAGATTTGGCCGAATACTGAACCCTAATTTGCATATACAAATTATGTTTGGGAAGGGGAAACATTTTTTACTTCCTTGTTTTGTGCCAAAAAGTCAAGTGATTTCCCTCCCTGGCCCTAATTTGCATATGCAAATTAGAATTCTGTTCGTGCAGGCAGAAGGATTCGGCCTAATCCGAATTCTGCTGAAAAAGACCGAATCCTGGATTCGGTGCATCCCTAACTTCTAATATCTTTATATTTTACAGTATATATCCTTATAATATATAATAATCCTTATAATACACAAGTGATACTCCAAGTTCCCGTTTTAATTCAGCCTGCAACCATGTGCCTTTATATGGTTACAAAACCCCTCAGTGAATTCTAATATCCTCATCATTTCCAGTACGGTGTAGATAATTGTCTATATTATTGAGATTACACAATAAAGGACACAGGGCCTGTAGATAAAACTCGTCACACAAGACTAAGGACAGAAGTACACGGACGATTGCTGTCCGTTTTCGATGTGTCCGATGCTGGGAGTCAAAAAACATGCGTTAAGTCAAATGCAACAAAATCAAAGCAACTTATAGAAAGTGAGATGGTGTCGCAGGGTTGATCCAACCCAACAACTGTGGGATGAAAATGCTGCAACCTGCATCATCCCTGCGACATCATCTGACTTTCTATTAGTTGCGTTAATTTTGTCACATTCGTTTTAACTTCCAGAGCCGGATGCGTCAAAAACAGACCACTATCATCCGTGTAGTTCTGCCCTAAGGTTCCAACCAGTTTCTAAAGTGAATGATATCTGGAGGGGAATCTGCGCTGCATTTCTGGACTCGGACGCACAGCCAACATGGTAGAAGCAAGAGTGGCTTATTATCCCTTTTTCTAAGTGACATTAAGAGGAGAATTGCACTGAGATTTAAATTTAATCGGCGTTGCTATGGTTACATAAAGAAACTTAATTGGGCAAAACAAAAATTAATTGGCGAGCTTGGTTTTTCAGATAGGATATGGTGACTGATCCCTGTGTGTTTGTGCAATAAATCAGCAGCTCCCACCTCTTACAAATAACATTAGAATTAGGTTCCCCCGGCTCAGAACGTGCATCTGTTTGGCTTAAATCTGGATATTAAACGGAATATCAGAGCACTTGTCGCACAATACAGCCCTGGCAGCTCCCAAGGGTTGTTTACCTCTGACAGGGGTGATACTGTCCATATTGGCAGCCAAGGTGGCTTTCATTCTGTCAGAGGAGGGGCTGGGAGCGAGAGATGGGGCTGGGAGTGAGAGGAGGGGCTGGGAGCGAGAGGAGGGGCTGGGAGCGAGAGGAGGGGCTGGGAGCGAGAGGAGGGGCTGGGAGCGAGAGAAGGGGCTGGGAGTGAGAGAAGGGGCTGGGAGTGAGAGGAGGGGCACTGGAGGGGAGAGGCGGACATTGGGCCAAGAGCGAGAGGCAGGCACTGGGCCTTGAGTGAGAGCCGGGGCACTGGGTCGAGAGTGGGAGGCGGGGCAGAGGTATTGAAACAACAAGCACTTACCTGCAAAACATTTGGAACACAAATTCATAGTCTTACTGGACCTAAAACAGAAATGAGAAGAGAGGAAGCATTAAAGGGACACCCATCATGAACAGGTTCTCAAGCAGCACATTACACCTGTCCTGTGAGAAGACCCCCATCCCTTTCCATAACTAAAAAAATGAAACCTGCCCTAAATACAAGTGATTTCAGAGACATTACAGAGGAAGGATTCAAATGAGCTATGCAAAACTATGGCTTCTACATGCTTTTCTGAGATTTCCACAGAAAAGGCAAGCAGTATGGCAGACTCATGGGAGTGATGAATGAATGAAAAGAAAAGCACCTTACACAAAGGCCCTTACACATAAGAGGTATGTGTTCCCCCATACAGTAAGGAATATCAGCATTTGTCGTACGAGCCCCTTTGTTACATTACACAAAGAATATCCGTAGCAAAATCACAACAGTAAAGATAAATATAAAAGAAGTCCTAAATACATTAAGTGAGTAGCTAGTAGGTAATATTACATGTATGTACTACTACATGTAAATTATGCAGGAGTCGCATACTACACTGCAGAGAAGGCATGTCTACTGTCCAATGTCATTTCTACTTTTACTCTTGTCTGATGGCCCCCATAGACAGGCCGATAAAAGCTACAGACAGTCCGAGTCGGCAGCTTATTGGCCCGTGTATGTGGCCCTGCGACGGGCCAGATCTCGAACGGGCAGGACTAAAAAAAGATCGTTGATACAGTCCCACGATCTGACCGCCTGTATACCTGTCATTATGATCTGATCATTGGGCTTAGGGTCCATGATCGGATCAGCCTGAAATCGCGGTCTCCCCGTGTACGGTCACCTTCAGGCCAAAGCATCCACTGAGCCTTTACTGGAGCTAGCAAGTGCTGTATAGGCTTAAAGGAGAACTAAACCCTTCATTAAAAAAATTCTACCCCTGTAGACCCTGCTGCCCCCCAGCGTAACTCTTATCTTGCGCAAATGTCCCTAACTTTTTACTCACCCCTCATGGCAAATTCAGGCATCGGCATTCAAGGCAGCCATCTTTTTCTTCGGTGATCTTCATCTCTTCTTCTCGGTCTTTGTCAACTCCTGTTAGTTTCGGCGCATGCGCAGTTGTCCGGAACCGGAAAATTGTTTCAACTGTGCATGCGTGAAAACACCATTCAATAGACGAAGATTACCAAAGAACATAGCTGGCTTGAACTCTGATGCCTGAAACGGTCACAATGGATAAGTAAAAGTAATAAAGGGTTTAGTTCTCCTTTAAAGAGGAAGTTCTGTTATGAGAACATCTTTCTCCACAGCTTATGCACACATTTTACCTTTCTATCTTTCATCTAACTTTTCAGCTGGACGCTGTCAGTACAATAAATAATGGAATTTTTGGTGCACTTCTGATGGGTGGATGAACATGACCAATTGGGTTGTACCAAGGATATCATCTGGTTCATGAGTTAGACACAAAAGGTTATCTGACTGTGTAATAGAGATGCACCAAATCCAGGATTCGTTTTGGCCAGGATTCTGCCTTTTTCAGCAGGATTCAGATTCGCTGAATCCTTGTACCTGAATCCTTGAACTGAATTTGCTTATGTAAATCAGTAAGTAAGTCAGAAAGGGAAATCGGGTGACTTTTTGTCACAAAACAAGATAAAAGTAAAAGTTTTATGCAAATCTGGATTCAGCTTCATTATTAGGCTGAATCTTTCACAAACAATTTGGGGATTCTGCCAAATCCCAAATAGTGGATTCTGAGCATCTCTACTATGTACCGTGTTGGCCAGTGTATGGTTTGCTGGTAGATAAGCCCAAAACCATGTACGGTCACTTCTACAGTATCCGTCCATTCAGTCCGCTGGTCAATCAGTCTGATATTTAAGGGTACGGTGTGGTGTTAAGGGTACGGTGTGGTGCCTGCCCCCAATGCTTGCCCCTTCAATTCATATGAAATTGCTTGAATGAGGGAGGATGCAGAAACCTCTGGATAATGGCACCAAACTAAGACTCTCTCTTCCTGCCAATAAGAATGGAGCCGTACAATTAGGAGGAACTGCTGCTTCTAAAAAGCCTGAGTGTTTTGTGCACTGTAATTACCTTCCAACATCAGGGTAAAAGCTAGGATTTAAGTCCCCAAATAAACCAGCTAAATACAGCTAAGCCGGGGCTCATTTTCCGTCTGCTGCCCACCGGTGGGGAACAAGCTCCGGCTCTCAGCATAAGATGTTTTTAATCACGGCACTTAAATAAACAGCCAAAAAAACCAACTTCATTTGTCACATCCCTGAGAAGCAGCGTCACACTGAGCCCAATAATCCCTTTATGCACAGCCCATTGCAGGGAGACAGAATGTGTTGGGATGAGCAGATTCGCCCCAGCAGACGCCATGATTAAGCAATTTCATCGTTATTCCAGCCAGCGATGCATAGGACCGAGGCCGCCAGCCGCACATTATTATGGGGCTGATTTTACACACTCATTTAATCTACAGAAATAAGGAAATTGTCCAGTTTGTGCATTATTGTCACTATTTTCTATATTATACTGATCCACAGAGGGCAAAGGAGAAAATTCGTATCTGGCTCTGGTAACAGAGAACTAAACCCCAAAAATGAATGTGGCTAAAAAAAGCCATATTTTCTATACTGAACTTATTGCACCAGCCTAAAGTTTCAGTTTAATATCAGCAATGATCCAGGACTTCAAACTTGTCACAGGGGGTCACCATCTTGGAAAGTGTCTGTGACACTCACATGCTCAGTGGGCTCTGAGCAGCTGTTGAGAAGCTAAGCTTAGGGGTCGTCACTAATTATCCAGCAGAAAATGGGACTGCCCTATAATATAAACTGATGCTTCAGGGCTGATTATTAAATTCTGATACTAGTTGCACTGGTTTCGGTTCTGCAATATAGCAATTATCTGTATCAGCCTTACATTGTGACATTTCTCTTCTATGTGTACTGTATATTGTGAGTGGGTCCCTAAGCTCAGTAAGTGACAGCAGCACAGAGCACATGAAGCAGCAGAAAAGAAGATGGGGAGCTACTGGGGCATCTTTGGAGAAACAGATCTTCCATGCTAAAGGGCTGTGGTTGCCTTGAACTTGTACAGATGCTGAAAACATAATATACAACATTTCTATCCTACTTCTTTAGTTAAGCTTTAGTTCTCCTTTAAATCTGAGAAGTCAGGAAGAAAGGTTGGCCATTAAATTATACAATAGAAGGAATGTGACTTTGAAAGTAGGGATGCACCGAATCCACTATTTTGGATTTGGCCGAACCCCCGAATCCTTCCCGAAAGATTTGGCCGAATACCGAACCGAATCCGAACCCTAATTTGCATATGCAAATTATGGGTGGGAAGGGGAAAACATTTTTTACTTCCTTGTTTTGTGCCAAAAAGTCACGTGATTTAGCTCCCTAGCCCTAATTTGCATATGCAAATTCGGATTCGGATTCGGTTCGGCCAGGCAGAAGGATTCGGCCGAATCCGAATCCTGCTGATAAAGGCCGAATCCTGGATTCGGTGCATCCCTATTTGAAAGTTGCTTTTTCTTTGCGAAAAACCTTTTGGAGCAGGCACTCAATGAAGGCAAACATCCACCAGGCAATAAGTAGAATGTGAAAAGAGTTTATTGTGTCCACAGCCTGATTAACTGTTTAAGACACGAAACGCGTAAGGCTGTGCACACAAACTCTTTTCAGTTTCTGCTTATTGCCTGGTGGAAGTTTGCCTTCATTGAGTGCCTGCTGCCCGTGCTGAAGGCTCAGGGCGTTGCACCTGCACCTCTTCCCTTTTGTGGTGAGTAATTACTTTATTACTGGAGACCCTGAAATTTCAGATTTATCATTTTCTACTTCTACTTTAATTGAAAGTTCCCCCAAATATCTCCTAGGATCACCAAACCAATCTCCCTCCTGCTTTCCTTTCTTTCTCTCTTTTCGGCCCAGTTGGTTCCCTGCATGATCCAGCCAGAGCTGGGGGCTACGTTGTGTCTGGCCCCTCACTGAACTAAGGAGCAGCCCAATGAGTCACTAAATGTGGCATTTACAAGTGTTGAGTGCGAGGGCCACCTTGCCTAGTTACCCATCACTCCAGAGCTCCAGGGCCACTTCCACAAGGTCCCGTTTTGCAGTCGCACTAATCAGGTCAGACAAAAGACAACCAAAAAGAGCAGCGCTAATTAGAGCGGAGAAATGAAGTCTTTGGCTAATTAGAAGTGCAGTAATATTAACAATGACAGTGAAGTGCGGGAGATTTTCCGCTAATTGTGAGGAGTGGGCTCAGGAGCAGAACAATCGCGGCGTATTTGCCGGAGTCTATGAAAAGCTTTTACACCAAGGCCACAGTGAGCAGCAAATTAATTTTCATCGCCGGCGGATACAAATACAGGGGGACACGTAACAAGATGATTCTGTGTTTGGGACTGTCTCGAATGTAAAATTTCACAACTGCTAATTAGCGCTGAGTAAATGGGGGTCTTGACCCTCAATGAACATGCATAATGAGCACGGTCTTGTCTGAGATGCACAAATACATATAACATATACTTGTATGCCAAATCTTTGTGTGGGTCAGAACAAACATCTACTAGCTGCCCCTTTAATGGATTAATACAGGGGGTCCAACCTGGGGCCTGATGGCCGCATTTGGCCCAGGATTGATATGAATGTGGCCCAGCTTGAAACGATTGGTTCCAGAGGAAACATGTTGAGAAGGATATAGGAGTAGGCAGGAGGGGGGACTCTGCCCATTGCCCAGTTAGTATTAATAATAATATTTTAATAAGTTATTAAATTTCTATTTAATATCCAGGTGTCCCATATTCCAGTGTGGCCCCAGACATTTTTTCTTTTTCCAATGTGACCCAGGGAAGCCAAAAGTTTGGACACCCCTGAATTAATATATGTTCCCTCCCTCGCAAGCCTTTGATAAAAGTTTATCACAGTTTCTCTGTACCCCCAATCAACTGGTCAGCAAATCATTTTCCCCCCTATCACCTACATGTATTGGATTAGCACTTCTAACCACTTGCATCATCAAAATCAATCAAAACAATCGTTTGCAAGACCTTAAAGGAGAAGTAAACCCTAAAAATGAATAGGGATAAAAATGCCATATTTTATATACTGACCTTACTGCAACAGCCTAAAGTTTCATCTAGTCAATAGCAGCAATGATCCAGGACTTCAAACTTGTCACAAGGGGTCACCATCTTTGAAAGTGTCTGTGACACTCACATGCTCAGTGGGCTCTGAGCAGCTGTTGAGAAGCTAAGCTTAGGGGTCGTCACTAATTATCCAGCAGCAGAAAATGAGGTTGGTCTGTAATAAAAGTTGATGCTTCAAGGCTGATTATTAAGTTCTGATGTGAATTACACTGGTTTCTGTGCTGCCATGTAGTAATTATCTGTATTAAAGGGCACCTGTTAGGGCAAAATTGTACCCCCAACCGAAGGTGCGGGCTGATAGAGCCCGCATTCCGGTTGGGGGTTTCACTATTTATTTTTTTTTTAAATGCCCCTCGTCAGCGCTAGCAGTCTCGCTCCGGGAGCTCCCTCTATCTCTATCAGCCCGCACCTTTGGTTGGGGGTACAATTTTGCCCCAGCAGGTGCCCTTTAATTACTAATCAGCCTTATATTGTACTGTATATTGTGAGTGGGTCCCTAAGCTCAGTAAGTGACAGCAGCACAGAGCATGTGAATCAGTGAATCAGCAGAAAAGAAGATGGGGAGCTACTGGGGCATCTACTGGGGAGACACAGATCTTTACTGCTAAAGGGCTGTGGTTACCTTGGGCTGGTACACAAACACAAAACATTATGTACAACATTTCTAGCCTACTTATTCAGTTAGGCTTTAGTTCTCCTTTAAGATACTCTATCCAGGAGGACCAACTCTGCCAGTGGCCTGGCTCATTATAACGGCAACGTCAACATGGCTGGAAAGCATAGAATTGGGCTACACCTATGCCTGGACTACTGATCAGTGGGTATGGAAGGGTCACCTTATCCTGAGAACAAATTATGGATAATAACATTACTAAAGCCAATAAAAAAACCATAAAGGTATTCAAACATCTAAAAAAAAAAATAAGATTATCTTGGCCTAATAAAGTCTTCACTCCCATACTGAATAATTAGTTCAAGAAGTTGAAACCATTGTATTCTCTCTCTTATTATTCCAGTCTGTGGTCAATAATAAAACGAGTGGATGTGACATATATATGGAACGATAATGACATTTAGACTGAAAGCCCCACTGGGTGGGGTCCTCCATCCTTTTGTCTCCTTGACATGGTGGAATTATATTTTATATTTATGTGAATTGTATTTCTAATAAAGCACTTGTTACTTATTAATTTAGTGAACCCTTGTTTGTTGCAGTACCCCCCTAGTTGATAAATTGCATAAATAAAGATTATACAAAAAAATAAAGAGCCAGGGCAGAGGTTAAGCCGACTACCCTGTCCTGGTTTTCAGTGGCCTCTTTGCCGATTGCAAATCCCCTGGCTGTGGCACAAATACTTGCTGAAGAATTCTACTTTTCCTCCCAGAGAAAGAGAGAGAGGGATGAGGGCCGGATATAAAAGTAAGGACAAATCAGGGAGAGACATAACGTTGCCGTATTGTGTGACTTTGTACAAGTAGTTGGGTTACTGATCCTATTAACTAGGGGCCAGTGATGCATAGGAAGAGATGCAAGAGAAGACAGGATCATGAATAAATTACAAGTTATATCACAGCGAGTCAGTCATTGGAATAAGCAACAATAAGCTGGGTCTGTTCTTGTGCATATTTCATCTGCTGCTTTGGAACCAGCTGGAAGGGAAAGAAATAGCCCCGTGACATAAACAAGAAGCTCCTTTCTGTTAAACAAGTGCAGATGCTGATTTCTATCTAGAAAGGACACTCACAGGAGGCTCCGGCGAGGAACAGAGGGAAAGCAGATTGTCTGCAATACACGAGAAGCTTTTGACGCAACAGAGCTGGAGTCTCAGGCTAAGAACATTCCGAAAGAGCAAAGCGCCTCCAAATACTTCCCACAAGCTTGAGTCAGTACATGGGTCACACTGGGATATCATTTTGGTGGCCTACAAATGATGGAAATCTACCCAAATTGCCTGGTGGCCTGCTGAACAGAGAAAGGTTATTGTGCCAGGCAACATACATTACCCAGGTACCCACGAGACTTACTATGCCATTGGCATCATTAGTCCATGTCTACAGAAAACCAATATCAGATGTTTTTAACAATATCACTTGAACCAATAAAAACGGATATCCTCTCAAATAGTGACAAAAAATGCAAAAAAAGGGTGTCACTGTTCCATGCATATGCTCCTGCATTTGACAGTAGCGATGTGTGTGTTGACCTGTACCAAGCCTAACCAACCCTCACCCAACCCACAACAACCCATTGTGCGCCATGTCTTCTATATTAAAGGACTGGTCTGATACACCAACACTGACCCTGCCCATCTCTAATATCACTGAGCCAGGGTATGTAAGCTGAGGGGTGCTCGGTGGACCCACAAGCAGCTCAAGGAGTAAATTGTTGGTGCGAATCAGGAGATTTCATGCTGGCCCACACACCGATATTGGGCAGTGCCTCATTCAGGTGAAATGTGGAACACGAATCCACTAGCCAAGATCACTAGCAGATTCAAGACGTTAAGGTGGCCATACACGGGCAGATTTAAGCTGCCGATTCAGGCAGTTTATCTGCATGTGTATAGGGACCTCTGACAGGCCTCATCAAACATTATCTCACCAAAAATCGAGCAGACCTTGATCAGGAAGACTTGATTTTTCTGTCGGATCGAGGACCACATTGATGCGGTCCTCGCTCTGACTTCTTGTATCTCCCTTCACTGTAATGCAATCGTTTGCTCCAAGTGGGCCTGTCGGAAGGAAAATTTGCTCATATTGCGGCCTAGCCAAATGAGCAAATATTACAGTGCATGGCCATTAATCTGGACGGGGAGATGCGCTCGTTTTGCAATGTCGCCAAATGATCGGATCTTTCCCCGATATGTCCACCTTGAGGTGGCCGATATCAGGATGAATCGATTGTGGGCCCTGGGACCCAATGATCGGATCATACTAGAGCCAATACGGGCGGACAGATCGCAAGACCGCATCAACAAACAGATGCGGCGCAACAGATGACTGAATTATTAATCTTGCCCAAGCAACATCTGCCCGACTTTTGGCCAGATATCGATCAGGGAAGCCCGTCGGAGGGCCCCACACACGGGCCATTAAGCTGTCAACTCGGTCTGTTGACAGCTTTTATCAGCCCGTGTATGGGGGCCTTTACTGAAGTAAAATATCCTTACAGCTGCAGTTAGAGATGGGGCACGGCACATATTGCAGCACTAGAAGGGCCAGACAAGTTATTTGTGCCTCTCAGAGCTGATCCGAGCCAAGAATTCCAACAAGTATAGACAATTTCTAAGCCAGGAGTGCCCACACTTTACTTATGAGAGGTCTATTTTTAGTGATGTTGTCCCATTATGATCTACATCCATAAAAGCATTGTTAGCATTCTGTTCCATGGAAACTATTACTGAACTATTGATTCATTGAAAAATGTATTTTGCTATACTTAAACAACAATTTCTTATGTAACCTCAACATAATAAATATCTGAATGAAAAGCATGAAACAGGAGGCTGATACAGACAAGCTGTTTGATTGCATGGTCTTGAGATCTACTGATCACCAGCTAAAGGTCTACTGGTAGATCCCGATCTAGCTTTTAGGCACCCCTGTTCGAGACTCCTTACTCCACAGACCGCATCATACAGGACATTCCGGACTGCTGCGACTTCATGAAACTATGAAGCAGTGTCACACAGACTCCAAAAAGTGACAGAACAGTATCAAGAATGTGGTCACTAGTGTTCCGAGTGCAACACCCCACATCCCTACACTCACATCCAGAATGGTTACCCACCCAAACTCTCAGCACTTAACTCCACTGATCTACAGAGATGACGTGGTACTTGGCCAATAAATGTCCAAAGCGCTAACCGCAACCTGGTTCTGACACAGAGCAACCAGCTGATCTCCAATGGGCTCTTTCCTTATCTCCGTGTAATGAACACTCATAAAGGTAAAGAGCCGGCATGCGAGTGCACAGCAATAAAGCATTCATTTTCCAAAAGCAACTCGTTCCTCTTATTAGAAGCGCTGATTTATATGACTCTATAAACAGGCATAATTATAATCCAGAGCAGGCTGCGTGGGCCCCTGCAGGCTAATAGATTACAGGCCCCAATCCACAAAATAGGTAAACAATGAGAAGAAAGACACATTACCTGGACCGCTCCATAGACAATATTTAGGGCTTTTGTTTGCAAGTCGGCGAATCAGGTATTCACGTTGCGTGGAGCAAGTGATTGAGTATCTGCCTATGAGCCAGCTGAACGCTCAAATAACCCAACAATGCAGAAAAAAGCCACCCAGGGAAGCATGAAATATGCGGTTTGCTCTCTTGCAGCTGACAGATGCATGGCAACTTCCGGCAATGCATCAACGGCGCTAATGTGAATGCAAACTCAGTGCAGATATGCACGACCCACTGACTAGGAGGCAGGGGACCCATAAGCCCTGACTTCAGAAAAGATCTCAAGGATCTCCTTGACTGAAGGAAATGGTTCTGTATGACATAGTCTTCTGCCAGTGGGAAGGTCTTGCTTGGCAATGATTGTCTTATGGGGCCATACATGTCCAGATATTGGCATCTGGTTTGGCACCATAGTCTACGCAAGTCTACACTGATATTAACCCACTAGGTTCAATTCATTCTTTTAGCTGTAAGATTACCACAAAGCAACATGAGTCAATATATAAATATCTATATATCTTGAGCCTGACCCCAATGTGCTTAAGAATAAATTTAAACAATAAAAAATAATATACTCTATTTCCAGTTCAGTAATTCGTCGGAAGGAGTTTCTGTGTGCAGAGTATTTATTATAGAGTTCACCGATGCTGAACAGCAAAGAGCATTCTAAGAAATTTGTGCAGAGGAAACAATGGGAAAGACTAGTACCTCTCTTCCCAGTAGTAGAGGGTCCCCCCTTTATAAAGACTTGCATTGTTAGAAAATACGGCGCAGGAAAATGTGAGATGAAACCAGGCGAAGAGTTAACCTTTAGAAAACAAAAGGAAGGAGCTCAGGGGATGGACAGATCCCCAGCAATGCTCTGAGCAAGGGAGTCGGAGGATGCAGGGATTCCGGCTTTTATATACAGCTTTTAACAAAAGACACTACTGATGGGTCAGTGTGAATAGCCTGCTGCTCCCCACAATGTACCGTGCCCTATTCTGCCACTCTCTATAGAGAAAGGCTTCTTCTGTAAGATAAAACTTCTCCCACCGAGTGTGCAGGTGTTAGTTGGAGAAGGTTACCTGGATGCCTGCTTTAAAATGACTGCAAATAGTAGTTGTAGTACGTTACACTATATCCATAGGCAGATGCTGCTGAATTGTGCTCAGTACAGGGAATACCTGCTATAGTTTTATGGGATCTCTCTGTATTGCCATGAGCAAACTTAGGGGCTGTTCCTGCTGCATTGTGCTTAGTACAGGGGAATACCTATGCTGCCATAGCTTTATGGTATCTCTCTGTACAGGCTATGAGCAAACTTAGGGGGCTGTTCCTGCTGAATTGTGCTTAGTACAGGGGAATACCTATGCTGCCATAGCTTTATGGTATCTCTCTGTACAGGCTATGAGCAAACCTAGGGACTGTTCCTGCTGAATTGTGCTTAGTACAGGGGAATACCTATGCTGCCATAGCTTTATGGTATCTCTCTGTACAGGCTATGAGCAAACTTAGCTGTTCCTGCTGAATTGTGCTTAGTACAGGGGAATACCTATGCAGCCATAGCTTTATGGTATCTCTCTGTACAGACTATGAGCAAACTTAGGGGCTGTTCCTGCTGAATTGGGCTTAGTACAGGGGAATACCTATGCTGCCATAGCTTTATGGTATCTCTCTGTACAGGCTATGAGCAAAATTAGGGGGCTGTTCCTGCTGAATTGTGCTTAGTACAGGGGAATACCTATGCTGCCATAGCTTTATGGTATCTCTCTGTACAGGCTATGAGCAAACATGTAGGGGGCTGGTCCTGTTGAATTGTGCTTAGTACATGAGAATATCTAAGCCAGTACAAGTTTCTGAAAATGTACTTTACAGTTTGCAGGTGTATTTGACACCAGTCTATTGATATTAATGTGCTGCTGAACAGAAAAGAACCTAAGGGCCTATTAGCGAGCAGTGTAAAACTGACAATATGAAAACTACAAGAAGAAAATCCTGTCGGCAGAAAGAGTGCTCAACAGAGCAAGTTGTTTGTTTGGGTAGATTTCCCCTTTAGGCTTAGTCCAGACGGGGAGATTCGGGGGCGAGCAGTCGCCTGGCAATTTGGAGCGATTTTAAAAATCGCGCCGCTCCGTCTGAATAAGCGCAGGCGTTTTTAAGCCTCGCCGGTGCCTAGCTATACTGGGAGATTCAGGGGGCGATCCGTCGCGGCGAGAAGTCGCCAGGCGACGGATCGCCCCCGAATCTCCCCGTCTGGACTAAGCCTTAATGGGGACATTAATAACTGTTCCAGAACCACCAGCTTAAAACCCCAAGAGAAACAGCGACATGGTCACAGTGGGGAGTACTATATTAGAAGGGTAGTAAGTTTACTTGCTCGTACAGTAATATATTCCTGTACCATGTGACTGTAACCATTATAATAAGCAAATTTTAAACAATTCTGGGCCAGTTCTCCTGAAAGTAGCAGCTTCTTTGTTCTGCAGTGAAGTGGCTGGTACTGAGAGCAGAGCTGTCATTAACGTGACATTATCCAAGCGTCGTTAGGGAACAAAACACTCAGCGATAAAGAACCCTATCTGAAAAACCAAAAAGCCTTAATTCAGCCGCTCCACGGAGACCATTGAACGGGCCCAGAGGTTCCCCCGGAATAAATCTTTAACAAAACTCTGTATAATGAGAGTGGCAGAAATGGAAGCTTTTATAGACTGGCCAATCAGCATATTAAGTGCTTCCCCGCAGAGCCAGTGGGACTGTAATTGCAAACGGGTCGACGCAAGTAGCAATCCACTATAAGCAAAACAATATCAGGAATGGAGTGCGGATTCTCCGAGCTGAGCAGCACCGCTACGGAATATGCTGGTAAGTTTGATAAAGACATGCTACTGTTTCACCCTACCTTCATACTGTATGGAGTCTAAGGAAAACAATATGGCACCTCCCTGCCTTATGTTTAAATACAAGTATACAGAGAAGGCATGTTCTGGGCACACAATAAGCTATATCCTCATACTGTATGGAAACTAAGGGAAACAATATGGCACCTCCCTGCCTTATGTTTAAATACAAGTACGGTATACAGAGAAGGCATGTTCTGGGCACACAATAAGCTATATCCTCATACTGTATGGAAACTAAGGGAAACAATATGGCACCTCCCTGCCTTATGTTTAAATACAAATATACAGAGAAGGCATGTCCTGGGCACAAACTAAGCTATATCTTCATACTGTACTGTGTAAGGGAAACTATATGGCACTATATATATATATATATATATATATATATAT
>CM044439.1:24766238-24777554 GCA_024363595.1 Xenopus borealis | reverse complement strand
CGCCTACTGCCAATGATGTCACTTCCAGTTTACAACGACAGCACTTCCTGATTCTTGATGGTCAGCTGGCCATAGATTGGGTTGCAGATAACGTACTTACGATCGAGTCCTGCGCGGGTCCATTTTTTGCAACCTGCAATCCACATTCTGACCCGCTACCCGACCCGCAAGTACCTTATACGCAGCTCGGACCCGCTGACCATCAAGAATCAGGAAGTGCCGTCATTGTAACTGGAAGCAACATCATCGGAAGCGTGATCAGAATAAATTAGTAAAGGTCGCTATTGAGAAGACCTGCGGCCCAAAACAGCCGACCCGCGTCTATACCCATATGCGGAACTTCTACCTGCAACCAGCAGGATACAGCAGGTTTCTGCGGGTAACCAGCAGGTACCCAACCCACTTGTGGGTTCGTGAAGTGGGTCCAAGCGGGTAAGAATGTGGGTTGTGTGTACTCTGGTACGGGTTCCAAAAAACGGACCAGCGCAGGACTCCAGGGATTCTGCTCAGCAGGGACAAAGATAAGAAATGTATCCATTAAATTAAATCCAATTTAGAACAGTTTGGGGGGCTGGCGACCTCCCCTTCCAGAGCTGCTTTAGAAGGTGAAAAATTACACTTTACATTTCAATATTAGAAAAATATTAAATAAATAAATAAATAAAAAAAAGTAGAAAAATATTCCTCCCAGAGCTACTTTAGAAGGTGAAAAAATACACTTTACACTTCAAAATCTTAAAAAAAGGTCACAAATAGAAAGTAATTCCTGGTGATCTATCTGTAAACAACTAGTAGTTTGAAGGTGAACAACCCCTTTCATTTAACATTTAGTATGTTATAGAAGAGCTAAGCAATTTTTCAATTAGTCTTCATTTTCTATTATATTTTTATTATTATTTCTTCTTCTTTTGACTATATCCAGCTTTCAAATGTGTGTCACTGATCCCATCTAAAAAAAAAAATCTCTCTGTACTGTTAAAAATGTATTCTTATTGCTACTTACTCATCTCTCTATTCAGGCCCTCTCTAATTCAAATTCCAGTCTATTATTCAAATCAATGCATGGTTGCTAGGCTAATTTGGACCCTATCTAAAAGGTTGCTGGAATTGCAAACTGGAAAGCTGTTGAATGAAAAGCTGAATAACTCAAAAATCACAAATAATAAAAATATAAAACCAACTACAAATTGTTTCAGCATATCACTCTCTATATAATAGTAAATGTTAATTTAAAGTTGATCAACCCCCTTTACAAAATAAGTGCTACGTTGAGAATGCCCCTTTTTATTGAAATTGATATCACCCCTTTATTACCCAAAAAAATCAACTGTCACCTAAGTGTTTAACCTGATATCCTATTATTATTATATTATTAACATGTGCCAACATATTTCATAGCTCTGACCCAATGGCAATCAGTCCGGGCCTTGGTAATACCAGGGCCCCTGGAGTCTGCAGGTGGCAACACCAATGCATGCGCTGCAGATTTAGCCCGTTGCTGCCTACAAACAGAGTGACATCAAGTTGCATCGGCATTCGCACCCCAGACGGCTGCCCTGAAGGACATCGTTATATTGGGACGAAGATCACCAACAAGGATAAACAAAGCCGTATACGCGCGTCCTATATCTGAAGAGGAGCCGTAGGATTTTTACAGCCCATTTAAATGAGTGGCAATAAAATGTGCGCCGAGAATAAAGGCACCAATAAAATGCTTTAGTATCCTGCGACTGAGGGATAAAGCTAGAGCACGGGAGGGGCGGCCGTTCCTGCGCTACCGTTACATGGCACATTGCATTACTGGTAATGAGCCCATCGCTGAACGTGGCAAGAGGGCTGAAAATAAAGCTGAGATTTTGGAAAGAGTCCTAGGACATGTTATGAGGCACACGGACACCTGCCATTCCCAATATACTTTTATTATAATATAAGGATGATATACTGCAATTCACTTGCACAGTTCAATCAGTTGTCACACGGATAATCATGCATTACAAATAAGGGAAGCACATGCCACCAAAAGGTTCTTGGGTTTATTCTAGACCCAAGTGCACAGAAAGTTACTAGTGTTCAGAAACCCAAGAAGTTAAAGGGGTTGTTCACCTTTGAGATAACTTTTAATATGATGTAGAGAGTGACATTCTGAGATAATTTGCCATTGGTTTTAATTTTTTATTATTTACGGTTTTTGAGTTATTTTGCTTTTTATTCAGCAGCTCTTCAATTTGCTTTTTAAGCAGTCTTGTAACTAGGGCCCAGATTAACCTAGCAACCATGCATTGATTTGAATAAGTGACTGGAATGTGAATAGGAGAGAGTCTGAATAGAAGGATCAGCAATAAAAAGTAGCAATAACAAAACATTTGTACCTTACAGAGCATTTGTTTTTTTCGAAGGGGATGGCGACGCCCATTTGAAAGTTGCAAAGAATCAGACGAAAAGACAAATAACTATAAAACTATAACAAATAAATAATAAAAACTAATTGAAAAGTTACTTAGAATTGGCCATTCTATAACATAATAAAAGTTACCGTAAAGGTGAACCACCCCTTTAAGCTAATGCCTGTGCAAAGAACCTTGACTGGGGTTCTATAAATTCCAAAAATCTGTGTCTCCCCAGTAGATGCCCCAGTAGCTCCCCATCTTCTTTTCTGCTGATTCACTGATTCACATGCTCTGTGCTGCTGTCACTTACTGAGCTTAGGGACCCACTCACAATATACAATACACATAGAATAGAAATATAGTCACAATATAAGGCTGATTAGTCATTAATACAGATAATTACTACATGGCAGCACAGAAACCAGTGTAATTAGCATCAGAATTTAATAATCAGTCCTGTAGCATCAGCTTATATTACAGACAAACCTCATTTTCTGCTGGATAATTAGTGACACCCCCTAAGCTTAGCTTCTCAACAGCTGCTCAGAGCCCTCTGAGCATGTGAGTGTCACAGACACTTTCCAAGATGGTGACCCCCTGTGACAAGTTTGAAGTCCTGGATCATTGCTGCTATTGACAAGCTGAAACTTTAGGCTGATGCAACAAGTTCATTACATAAAATATGGCATTTTTAGCCATATTCATTTTTTAGGGTTTAGTTCTCCCAGTGTATGTCCATGACTACTGTTCATAAACCCAAAACGTTGAGATGTCCCCAGTGCATTACCAATGAATAGTATCCATAGTGAAGGGGACTAGTGATTAGCAAAAAAAATTTGAAAAATTGTGAACAATTCAATGGGCATCACAATTTTTTTATGAGAATTTTTTAATTAACAAGTGCATTAAAGGTAATGGACGTTTTTTTCTTATGGTGACTTTTTGTTTCAGCAAATTTTTTTGCCACAGTGCATTTTTCCATGGCAAGTTTTTGCTGCAGTTTCGAGAAAAAATTTCCAGATAGTGAAATGTGGAATTTCACCATAAATCCATTGCTGGCAAAAAAAAACTTGCTTATTACTAAAGACTCAAATGAAGCAGTCAAGTGAAGGCCCCTATGACTGTATCTAACTTAAAGGAGAACTAAACCCACACTTTAAACCCCCCCCCCCAGCCTACCTGCTACCACGGGCAAATGCCCCTAATTTTTTTCTCACCCTTTGCAGCAGATTCAGGCTTCGGAGTTCACGGCAGCCATCTTCTTCTTCAGTAACCTTTGTGTCTTCTTTCAGCTCTCCTGCGAGTTTTGGCGCATGCGCAGTTGTCTGGAACCAGGAATTTGCGCCAACTGTGCATGTGCTTAAACGCTGTTAAATACATGAAGATTACTGAAGAAGATGGCTGAATCTGCCGCGAGTGGTGAATAAAAAGTTTGGGGCATTTGCCCAGGGCAGCAAGTAGGCTGGTGGGAGAGGGGTAGGGTTTTTTTTTTTATTAAGGAAGGGCTGTGAAATGACCCCCAGTTGAGATGCCTCAAAAATGTATCCTCACTAACTAGTGTTCTTTAAGCCAGGAGGTTGGTAAGATCTCTGTACATTGAACAGAAACATATTAATAATCCCAAATTGAAACAATTCCAGTTGATCCTGGATAACTAGAGGTCAAAAACCCAAAAAAGTTGAAGTGACCACAATGCATCCCAGTGACTAGTGTTCATAAACCCCAGAGTTTAAAAAGACGGATCATAAACCCAAGATGCCTCTGTTACCAGAACAATAACCCAGCATGCACAGCAGCATAAATCTCACTAGCAATCTTCCTCTCCTGAAACAGGTACAGCACACGACTTTCCAAAATACTTTTTAAAATATTGACTGTCACCTCTGCCACTGGCTGCCGCCTGGGAAGGACAGAGAGTACAGTTTCCAAGCACGGAATGAGCGACGCACAGAATCTGCGAATACTAAATAATGCAAGGGGATATCTATGCAAGGGAAGCAGCACCATAACTTAATAGTTATTTAGTGGCGGTTCTCATGAAGGGCATTAGAAGAGGGTACAAAATAAATACACTTATTATTTTGCATCTGAAACAAGTTATCCAGATGCAATATCCCCACAACCTACGGTTTCTGTTTGGTTTATAGGAACCGCCAGATATTAATTTGAGCTTTACCAGAAGCAGGACCACACTCTCTAACCTTATTCCTTATGAAGAAACCACAGCACAAATCAGATCGGCGGCACCGGGATCAGTTAACTGGCCTCATTCTGTCCAGGTGCAGAGAGAGAAAATAATTCCACTTTATCCCCTTCATCTGAACATAAACCAGTAACCAAAACAGGGTCACAGGGAACAAGCGTGGCTATAGATTAAGGCTAAGGCCAGACGGGGAGATTCGGGGGCATTTTGTCGCCTGGCGACTTCTCGCCGCGACTTGTAGCCCCCGAACCTCCCCGAATAGCCACTTACTCGCGAGGCAATTTGGAGCAATTTCAAAAAGTGCGCCGCTCCGTGTGGATACGCGCCGGCGTTTTCAAGCAACGCCGGTGCGCTTGGGTAAGTGGCTATTTGGGGAGGTTCGGGGGCTACAAGTCGCGGCGAGAAGTCGCCAGGCGACAAAATGCCCCCGAATCTCCCCGTCTGGCCTAGCCCTAAAACCGACAAATGATCTGAACAATTCCCAGGTCAGGGAGCAGGCTGTGTATAGGAGAAGACATTAAAGGAAAGGTTAAAACTCTAACAAATGTAAATATGTAAAGGTGTCCAGGACGCCAGAATAGCGCCAAAGTATAGGTTTGACATGCCGAGAACCTGGGTGTGCGTTATTCTGTTCCCTGTATCCTGTCATTGACTTTTTGCCTGGCCTTGACCCTGATCCTGTACTGCCAGCCTTTTTGATTATTGCCTGGACTTTGACTACTCTTTTGAATTATCCCTGAACTGTACTTTGCCTTGGATTCACTGGAAGGCTTCCTCCTTAAATCCCGACTACCTCCCTGAGGGAGCCGCAGCCCCCTGACAGTAGTCCCCTGGGAAGAGAATACAGTGCCATTATTGTAGGGCCTTGCTAGTATTTGGAGCTCTACATATTGCTATGTGCTAAATTCACACCATCTCCCCTTATCAAAGGTCGAATTTAGAAGTTATGTGAATTTTTTTTTTTTTAACTCTAATAAATTCATATTTACTCAAAATTTGAATCAGAGGTTATTTATGAAAAAACTCAAACGTCTAATATTTGATTGAATGCAAACATCCCAAAAATTCTAAACGTATTTGAATCGATTTTTGCTACTGAAAAAAAACAACTACAATGTTAGGAAGGCATTCATTTGTAGACACAACTCAGAACTTGCACAGAACTTCAGGTCCATGACACCAAGCAAGCCCATATGTGTGAAACCATCATAAACCCTGAAATTGTAGGGATTTTACTTAAAGGGATATTGTTATGTTTTGTTTTTTCAAAACACATCAGTTAATAGTGATGCTCCAGCAGACTCTTGCACTGAAATCAGTTTCTCAAAAGAGCAAGCTGATTTTTTTTTAATTTAATTTTGAAATCTGACATGGGGCTGGATGTAGTTAGTTTCCCAGCTGCCCCCCATTCATGGGACTTGTGAAAGAGAGAAACAACAGCCTGCCAGAAAGCAGTTCCATCCTAAAGTGCTGTTTCTGAAAGCACATGACCAGGCAAAATCACCTGAGATGCACCTACACAGCAATATTACAACTAAAAAAATACACACTTGCTGGTTCAGGAATTACATTTTATATTGTAGAGTGAATTATTTGCAGTGTAAACAATGTAATTTAGAAATAAAAACTACATCATAAAAATCATGGCAGAATCTCTTTAAATTGTATCTTGAACACTAAAAGCAGCATTGCTCCTCTACACCAAACATCTACCTACCGGTCGACCTTGACAGACTCAGGTCCCTTCCTAATGTATTAATTTATGGGCGGCATATAATTAGCCCAAGACACTACAAAAGAACAGTCGCTCGTTAAAATCCATCTTCCCCGACAACAATTAATCCGAGCGCCGTTTGATTTACATAGCAATTTCCCGCCAGTGTGGAAGTGGTAAAGCGAAGCAGCTAATTTGCAGGAAAGTTTTATGGTGGTCAACTCCGCGCACAGCTCCAATCCCATAGAGACGTATTTATCTAGCGCGCCCGGAGACTGTAACGCCGCACGCTAATTACAGCAGGTGGAACAAGGACGGTTCTGCAGAGCTCGCCATATGCTGTGAATAGGGATGCTATTAGGGCAAGGTGGAGAGGGCAAAATAAAATGGGGCTCCCAGAGCCACAAACGGACCCCTGGAGCCAGAAAAATTTCTTGCAAAAGCTCCATTTACATAATGGATACTATATATTTAGATTACCAAATTCCATCCGCTCCCAGTCAACTCCATCTCAGGTAACCTTGAAAAATATATATAACCCCCAAACAATCTGATCTTTACACAGGGTACTAATGCCTTGGGCCAAATTGGGATGATCTAGCCCAGTGATCCCCAAACAGTAGCTCGTGAGCAACATGTTGCTCTCCAACCCCTTGGATGTTGCTCCCAGTGGCCTCAAAGCAGGTGCTTATTTTTGAATTCCAGGCTTGGAGGCAAGTTTTAGTTGTATAAAAACCAGATGCACTGCCTAATGTAGTTTCAATGTAGGTTGAAAATGTACAAGGGGCTACTAAATGGCCAAATACCAGCACTTATTTGGCAACCCAAGAACATTTCTCATGCTTATGTTGCTCCCCAACTACTTTTTCTTCTGAATGTTGCTCAGGGGTTCAAAAGTTTGGGGATACCTGATCTAGCCAATGAGAGCCTGGAGAGATCTGTTGGGTGAGTGGTGATGGGACAGGTTGGCAGCTGATATTGGTGCATTAATGGCAACCTTATTGGGTCATTACTTGGCCCAGTCAGCCCACTTAGGAAATATAAAGAAGTGAGTACACACGTGCATTTGTACAAAGGGGCATGTTTACCAACATCGGAGATAAAACATCTGGAAAGATTTCTGGCAATGTTATTTTCTAATTTATAGGTGGCTGTTTAAATTGAATTGCTGATTCGTTGCCATGAGCAACATCTCCAGAAATCTCTCCAATGTTAATAAACATGCCCCATAGAGCCAAATTAGGGTGCAATTCTGCAATTTGCATAAAGGTGACAGCTGTCTTTTACATATAAGATCAGTGATTGTGCCTGATCTTTTGCTACAAGTCAGCTACGTCATGTGACCTTGGGGCTTCAGTAATTTGGATCTCCATGCCTTAAAGGAGGATTCAACCCCTTTTATTAAATATCCCTACCCCCCTACCCTAAATAGACCCCCTCTCTCCCAGCCTACCTGGTACCCCGGGCAAATGCCCCTAATTTTTTACTTTCACTTACGTGCAGATTCTGTCCTTGGGAGTTCACGAACGCAATCTTCTTTTCTTTGGTCTTCTTCAGATTCAGAGCGGCGTTTCGGCGCATGTACAGTTGGAGCAATCTTCTGATCCCGAAAAACTGCGCATGTGCCAAAAGTCACCGAAAAGAATTCTCGGAAAGGTTTGTGACTTTCGGCGCATGCGCAGTTGAAACTCCATTCACTACACGAAGAAAAGAAGATGGTGCCCGAGAACTCCAGAGAACAGAATCTGCGCGGAGGGGTAAGTAAAAAAAATTATGGGCATTTTCCTGGGGTAACAGGTAGGCTGGGGGGGGGTCTATTTAGGATAGTGGTATTTAGTAAAAGGCATTTTCCTTTAAGTCTACTATAAAAAAATAATTTAAACAAACTAAATTGGATTGTTTTACCTCCAATATGGAGTAATTATCTTAGTTGGGATCAAGTAAAAAGTATTTTATAATTACAGAGAAAAAGGAAATCACTAGTAAATATTTCAATTACTAGATTAAAATGGATGCTTAATTCTAATCTTTCTGGTTAATGGGTTTCCAGATAACTGATCCCATACCTGTACTTGCTGCGAATCGAACTGCATAAATCCATATTAATGTCAAAATATTCCTTTTTTTAGTAAAATCAACATAATTCTGCACCAATTGGGTTTCAGTACTAGGCCAACGACCCCACAGCACTGCTGCGAAGATCTGTTCCAGGTAAGATGCGGATTTCCAGCACATGCTCTATTATAATACACATTATAATAGTCACAATACAGTTGATTAGTAATAAATGCATATTCCCATATCACGGCAGCATAGAATCCAGTGCAGTCTGCATTTAAATTGATACAATCAGCTTACAGCATTGGCTTCTACAACAGATGAATCTCACATTCTGCTTGATGATTTTCCCAACCCTTCGGGGCAGATTTACGAAATTCACTTGAATAGATCGAAGTTCGATTGAATTCCAATTATACGATGTAATCGGATGTTCGAATATGCAGATTTGGCCACTTCGATGATCGAATACCGAAAATTAGATAGATCGACTAGATTGAATATTCGATAATTCGACCATTCGATGATCGAAGGACTTGAACCTACCTAATTGCAATAGAAGCCTATGGGAATCCCCCCATAGGCTTTTTTTTTTTTTTTCAAACACCTGCTCGAAAACCATTCGTATTCGAATTGTATGATTTTTTTCGTGAAATCGAATGATCGGTATTCGATCGTACGATTTTATCGAGGGATCGAGTATCGAGGTAAAAATTATCTAAAACTATTCGATAAGCATTCGATAGTCAAATGCTTATCGAATTTCGAAGGAATTAGAGGATTTCTAGGGGAATAATAGTAAATCTGCCCCTAAATCTTAGCTTCTCAGCAGCAACCCAGAGTTCAATGAGCATGTGCGGTGTCACTGACACACAAGGAATGCCTTACAAGATCCTTGATGGGGAGCTGCTGGTGCCAACAGTGAAGGCCTGGATCATTACGGATATATTGCTGTTGAACATCTGGGCTGGTACTGTAAGTACAGTATACAAAATACAGCATCTCTAGTTATATTCATGCTTGGAGTTATGTTCCCCCTTAAAGGAAAACTATACCCCCCGAACAATGTAGGTCTCTATAAAAAGATATTGCATAAAACAACTCTTCTGTTGCTCAAGTATTCATTTTCGGGGTATAGTTTTCCTCTAAAGGGATATGATCATGGGAAAAAAAAATTTTTTCCAAAATGCATCAGTTAATAGTGCTTCTCCAGCAGAATTCTGCACTGAAATCCATTTAAAAAAAGAGCAAACAATTTTTTTTATATTTCATTTTGAAATCTGACATGGGGCTAGAAATTTTGTCAAATTCCCAGTTGCCCCTAGTCATGTGGCTTGTACTCTAAAACTTCAGTCACTCTTTACTGCTGTACTGCAAGTTGGAGCGATACCCCCCCAGCAGCTTAACAACAGAACAATGTGAAGGTAACCAGTAACAGCTCCCTAACACAAGATAAGAGCTGCCTGGTAGATCTAAGAACAGCACTCGATAGTAAAAATCCATGTCCCACTGCGTTCCGTTGAGAAGGAAAAAAAACAACCTGCCAGAAAGCAGTTCCCTCCTAAAGTAATGGCACAAGTCACATGACCAGGGGCAGCTGGGAAATTGACAAAATGTCTAGCCCCATGTCAGATTTCAAAATTGAATATTAAAAAAAAATCTGTTTGCTCTTTTGAGAAATGGATTTCAGTGCAGAAGTCTACGGGATCAGCAATATTGTTTTCCCACGAGAGTATCTGTTTAAGGCATAGCTCTCTAGCAGCGCTGGAGTTATTTTGATAAGAACGGTTCCAATAACTAGGCGGGACATTGCCCAAGCAGCTGATTAGATTAAGAACCTTGCCAGATTTGGACTTCTGAATACCAATTTCACAGATAAATAATTGGAGTTGAAGTTCGATGCCCCAAAACCCTCCAGTCACTCAACTTTGTAAACCCCCTTCCTTTGGGTTGGACGTTTCATCCTAATTGTGCATAAGCGGAGCAACAGAAGCTCTCTGCACTCCTCCTTGTTTGTTACACTATAAATAAATGGAGGTGATATTCTGCAGCCTTTTATTCTGTTTTAATTGGCCGCCTTGCACGTTGTTAGGATTGCGACTCTGTGTTTATGCTGCACAGTCAGACTCCTGGAATCATTACCATGTTTATACAGAGTGGCAGATTGCAGAGAAGCACAGACCTGCCCACGCACTGCCAACTTTGCTATTTATATTCTACCCTCTGTGCCTTAAAGGGGATGTTAACTCTGAAATAAAGCTTTGCCTAATGATAGAAAACGAAGGCACAATATTTTGGCTTCAGGGAGGACGCATATATTCACTGTATAATGGAGGTGCCAAGTCAACTGGATAAACATTTTCCTTTCGTGCCAGTTGAATATGAGCCACATTCCCACGTTTATCCTCATGCTTTTAATTGCACATCTAAAAGTGGAGGGACATGTGGCAGTATTGCATGTAGAGTACAAATGGTACTAGGGCTCCATGTGATGCAATAGTGCCAACATTAAAGGAGAAGGAAAGGTTAAAACTAAGTAAGCTTTATCAGAAAGGTCTATATAAATACACCAGTAAACCCTCAAAGTGATTGATGTTGCTCTGAGTCCTCTGTCAAAAGAACACATTTCTTTCCTTCTATTGTGTACACATGGGCTTCTCTATCAGACTTCCCATTTTCAGCAAAAACCTCCAGGGCTTGGGCATGCTCAGTTTGCTCCTCACTCCCTCTCCCCTTCTGTAATCTGAGTCCTCAGTTAGGAGAGACTCAGGCAGGAAGTGATGTCACACCAAGCTAATATGGCAGCTGCTAAACAAACAGAGAGCTTCTAGAGTGGTTTATTCAGGTATGGTAAAGCATTCTGCAGAATAAATAAAGTGTTATAGCTTGCCCCATTGTGGCTAATCTATTGGTACAGCTTTGGTAGTGTAAGAAAATCTTACCCTGGTGGCCTA
>CM044439.1:24724273-24756635 GCA_024363595.1 Xenopus borealis | reverse complement strand
GGTTGATCCCAATGTTATTAATAGGAAAAAAAGATAAATATATAAGAAGGCCGGTATTTTCTTCAAGAAAAGGTGGCAACCCTAACGCAATCTCAGTTCATTTTGCCTTGTCCCGCGCTTTCAGAAAGAGTCAACACTTTAGGATGGAACTGCTCTCTGGCAGGCTGTGGTTTCTCCTAATCAATGTAACTGAATGTAACGCAGTGGGATTTGGCTTTTACTATTGGGTGCTGTTCTTAAGGCCCCCATAAACAGGCCGATAAAAGCTGCCGACAGACCGAGTCAGCAACTTATTGGCCCATGTGTGGGGCCATCCGACGGGCTTCCCCGATCGATATCTCAATTGGGCAGGTTGAAAAATCCAGTTGGCTGGATAGCCCGTTTCGGATGCTTTAGGATCCAATCGTGGGCCCTTCAATGTGGGCATATCAGGGAGAGATCCGCTTGGTTGGCGGCATCACCAAACGAGCAGATCTCTGCATCTATATTCAGCCTTAGATCTACCAGGCAGCTGTTATCTTGTGATAAGTTGGCCATACATGGGCCGATAAAAGCTGCCGACAGACCGATGTATAGGCCCTCCAACAGGCTTGAATGGTCAAAAGACCAGATGTCGACCGGACAGGACTAAAAATCCTGTCGGATAGCGGCCGCATCTGTTCGTTGATGCTGTCCCGCCATCCAACCACCAGTGTCTCCTCCATTGTAATCTGATCGTTGGGCCCTGGGTATGTCTCCCACCTCAAGGTGGGCATATCGGGGAGAGATCCGCTCGACTGTTTAAACAATGCAGGGGCCAGTTAATCTCTGTAGTGATACCATTTGAAGTTTACACATGGTAAGCAAACAGCAGGTTGGTGGAGGGCCACACAAGGGGGGTGCGGGCTGCCAGTTGGGCAGCCCTGTTCTAGGTACATCATAACTAGGAAGAAGTTTTCCAATAGTTGGTACAGATACCATAAAACTATGGCAGCATAGGTATTCCCTGCACCAAGTACAATTCAGCAGGAAAAGCCCCCTACGTTTGCAGATCGCCTGTACTGAGAGACCCAGATAGAGATCTCACTGTACACAACTTTGTGGGAAAATAAGGCAAGTTGACAGTTTGCCCTTTCTCCCAGACAAAGCTACGGGTGGATTGTTTTATTACAGAGAGATAAGCAGATTGTACCTGGGGGTTTCACATTACAAGTTAAAATAAATATTTTACTTAATTGATGCTAAGTAACAAGGAGTTGTCATTGGGGAACAGAAAAACCTTGAATGGAGCAGAGCACTGAAAAAACAAGGACAGTTATTTATAAAAGGGCTACAAAATGCAGTAAAAAGTACAATGCAGAAAGACCTATATCAGCAATATTGTCTGGGACAGAAGATTTGGCAATTATTCTATGATAATACAGGCCACACGGCTCTATAATTATTTATTTGCCCCAGCAGACTTAAGGTGGCCATAGATGTAAAGATCCCCTTGTTTGGTGGATCATAATGGAAGCTATATTGGCAGTTGGATCAAGGGACCTCATCAATGCCAAAATGAGATTGGGCCGACTTTCGGCCAGATATCGATCGGGGAAGCCAGTCGGATAGCCAATAAGCCGACGACTTGGCCTGTCAGCAGCTTTTATCGACCGTGTATGGTCTCCTTTAGTTCTACAGCTCTTGCTACTGGGCTGTGGGGCCCTTGGGCCATAAGATAAGGTGCAGCATTTCTAGTCTCATTCTTTGTTTAAGCTTAGGTCTCCTTTAACCTGCTCATTGTTTACTAAAATATCTGCTAACATACATAACAGCAAGAAAAAAAAAGGAGAGATATGATTGGTTGCTCTGAGCAACATCACTGGTAATGTGAAAAGCATTTAAAAAGTCTGTTGGGACAGAAGCTACATTGAATGAATATACATTGAATGAATATACATAATATAATAAATGTTGCAAATCAGCAATCTGGAAGACAAAAAGGAAATGAAGAATTAATTTCGGCGAAGGCGAAAACTAACCCTAAAAAGTTTTTTAAATATATTAATAGTAAAAAGCAGGTTGTGAGTGTTTCTCCATTAACAAATGGTACCAATATGGTTGCAACAGATACAGAACAGATACAGAAAAGGCAATGTGCTAAATCAGTTCTTTTCTTCAGTGTATACAACAGAGGACTCTGAGTTCCCAGACTTACTTCATAGCTGCACTGATGGCTCAGCTCAATCTAGTCAGTGGCTGACTCAGGATATGATTCATAAAGGTTTAATAATAATTAATGTAAACAAGGCTGCAGGGCCTGATGGCATACACCCCAAGTTCTAAGAGAGCTTAGCTCAGTTTTAGACCAGCCCCTTTTCTGATTTTCTCAGATTTTCTTACATCTGGTATGGTCCCTATGGACTGGAGAAAAGACAATGTCATTCCAATACTTAAAAAGGGATTACTCAGCATGGCAATACTAGGCCAGTAAGTTTAACATCTGTGGTGGGCAAATTATTGAAAGGCTTGTTAAGGGATCACAGTCAAAACTTTGTCTTAGTGAATTGCATTATGAGCAGCAATAAGCATGGCTTTATGAAGGATACGTCATGTAAGACAAATTTCATGACACAAAACTATCCAGCCCAATTAATTCCATCCAGGATGTGGCATTCTTGCAACAGGAATACACGGAGTTCCAAAAGGAACGTAGCTGACCGTCACCTCAAACGAGAGGGGAGACAAAAAAACAAAAATAGAATATAGTGTAGTATTTAAACAAATTTTAGGCACCCAAAATACTACACTATATTCTATTTTTGTTTTTTTGTCTCCCCTCTCGTTTGAGGTGACGGTCAGCTACGTTCCTTTTGGAACTCCGTGTATTGCTGTTTGAAGGGAAGGAGAGAACCCTGTTTGCGACTGTCTTGGAGAACAAAAATTAGTACACTGTGTGATCTGAACCTTACTTTTTACTTTGAATTCTTGCAACAGGACCTTGACAAACTGGCAATCTGGGCAGCTAAGTAGCAAATGAGATTCAATGTTGAAGTCATGCACCTGAGATGTAAAAATATCCAAGCCACTTATACCCTTAATGCGTCTGCACTAGGCAAATCCATTATGGAAAAGGACCTTGGAGTCCTTGTAGATTATAAACTTGGCTGTAGCAAGCAATGCCAGTCAGCAGCATCAAGGGCAAAGGTCTTGAGCTGTTTTAAAAGGGGCATAGAGTCATGGGAGGAGGGGTTGTCCTTCCACTTTATAGAGCCCTTGTAAGGCCTCATCTAGAATATGCCATATGTATGTCTCCATCACTCAAACAGAACATTATTGTATTAGACAGGGTCCAGAGAAGGCTAATTAAGCTGGTCAAAGGTATGGAAAATCTTAGCTATGAGGAAAGACTGGCCAAATTGGGGAAGAGGCGCTTAAGGGGTGATATGATAACGATGTATAACTATATTAATGCTTTATTTACCAGTAGGTCTTTCCAGTCGATTAGAAGAAAAGAGGTTCCGTATAAACATTCAGAAGGGGTTTTTGTTTTTTACAGTGAGAGCTGTGAAGATGTTGAATTCTCTATATGAATCAATTGTACAGGCTGATACATTAGATAGCTTTAAGAAGGGGTTGGATGGCTTTTTAGCAAGTGAGGGATTACAGGGTTATGGGAGATAGCTCATAGTACAAGTTGATCCAGGGATAAGTCCGATTGCTATTTTGGAGTCAGAAAGGAATTTTTCCCCCTCTGAGGCAAATTGGAAAGGTTTCAGATGGGGTTTTTTTGCCTTCATTTGGATCAACTAGCAGTTACGCAGGTTAAAAAAAAGGTTAAAAGGTTGAACTTGACGGACGTGTCTTTTTTCAACCTAACTTACTATGTTCCCCCCCCCCTTTACACATCATAGACCCCATAGTCCAGAGCTTGCCTGTGAGGTCAAAGTGCCAGCCATTCAAGACTGCAGGCTTACTGCTCCAAGTGCAGACTGTTAGACACAGATATGGGTTTGCACTGAAAATCCCTGGGAGCACATATTACCCCAATATAGGTATCAGATTCAGGACCTGGAGTTTTCTCTAAGTTGGATCTCCATATGTCTACTACAAAATCACGTAAATATTAAATAATACGATTGTTTTGCAACCAATAGGGATTAATTATATCTTCGTTAGAATCAAATCTAGGGTACTGTTTTATTATTACAGAGAAAAAAAGGAAATTATTTAAAAAGTCAAATATTTGATCAAAATGGAGTCTATGGGTGATGGGCCTTCCCGTAATTCTGAACTTTCTGGATTGCAAATCCCATACCTGTATCCTACTTTTAGGTTAAAAAGCTTTATCCATGCAAATCTGGATTGAGAATAAAGTTTAAAGGGGTGGTTCACCTTCAAGTTAACCTTTAGTATGTTATGAAATGGCCAATTCTAAGACATTTTTCAATGGGTCTTCATTATTTACTTTTTATAGTTTTTGTAGTTAATTGCTTACTTCTGATTCTTTCCAGCTTTCAAATGGGGGTCACTGACCCCATCTAAAACAAATGCTCTGTAAAGGCTACAAATGTATTGTTATTGCTACTTAATTTCTCATTTTTCTATTGAGGCCTCGCCTATTAATATTCCAGTCTCTTAGTGCCATTGCCCTTAGGGTACATGAGAGCACTTGTCTTTGTCCCCCAACCTAAGCAGGGCCACCTCATCCATTGCCAGTTAGTCAGAAATTTCCACTACATTGTGAGCAATCAGAAATTGGTTTAAATGCCAAAAAGGGTCTAATTTGACAGATGAACAATAAAATCCAACATACAAAACTAGACTGCAGACCACCTTTATTGAATATATGTATTAAAATAGGTTCACCCCCAAGTTACACACAAGGAGTGACTATGTCCTTACAGTCTAATAAGGGACCCCAGGACTATCACAACTCAAAGGTTCATGCCAGACCAGCCATTCATTCTGCTGAAAACATTCACCCTGTTATCAACTTGTTTCCTTAATGTTGAAAGGTGCCAGGCATGAATGGCAAACATTACACAATATGACAAAAATGAGCCATGGACTTGGCACAGGATCTGTAAGGTCACAGGTCCTTGGATTATAATGTGAGGTCATTGGCATTCGGTGAACAACCCTTTAAGATCTAAAGAAAGGGAGACACTGGCCTTTAAAAGTCTCATCAGACAGCAGGCCAGAACTGAATTCAGTTGGTCACTCTACCCATAGTGGGTTACTAGGCAAAGTCCAATATTTAACACAGCAGGTTATTAGATCTGGCACAGGGGTAGTTATACAGTGCTTTCACGAATGATAATAGTGAGGAAATCCCTGGGCAGAGAGCCGATACTTCCACTAAACACTCCTCTGTGCCACCGGTGCTGGCAAACCCAAAGGCAAACTTATGGCATGAGAGAAACAGTTGCAATAAATCCTCCCACAAACAGGTTTGTTCACTGGAGTCACTGGAAAGTGGTCGCCCATTTTTCTATACTCCAACCAGGAATGGAGTCCCGCCCCTGCGCCCCACTCGCTCAACTGTCCCGCCCCTGCGTCCCACTGTCCAGCCCCTGCGTCCCACTGTCCAGCCCCTGCGTCCCACTGTCCAGCCCCTGCGTCCCACTGTCCAGCCCCTGGGTCAAGGCCTGGAATGCCCAACCTCCTGCCCTCAACCTACTGATGAGCTACAAGTCCTAGTATCCCCAACAGCTGATGAGGGGCTGCAAGAGGAACACCCCAGCTCATAATATGATCACAGACAGAATAAAGGATTGTCACTAAGCACCCAGCTAAACTGTGTGGCCCCCAAATCATGTTCTGACACTTGCATTGTTTGTACAGGCCAGTGAATAGATGAAAATGTTTGACAAAATGCACCCCATTGAGAACAGCACCCACAGTGGTCACAGACTGAGGCCTCCTGGCATTACAGGGAAGAGACTGGCACACAGAAGAACTACAGATTCTGGAACAGGCAGCATAACTGGGAAAGGGTCTATGGACCTCTGATCCACTGCACACAGCCCAAGGCCTCCAGGCAATACTACCAAATAAAGGCACCTCCTACGGTCTTCTGGCATTACTGGGACTGGACTTGGGATCTCTGGTACCACGGGGCACAGAATAAGGCCTGATGACATTGCTGGGGATTTCTAGTAGCACTGGAAACAGACTGAGGCCTTCTAGCATTACTAAGAAGGGTCTAGGGATCACAGGTATCACCAGGCAAAACTATGGCCTTCTGACATTACTGGGAAGGGACTGTGGATGTTTTGTACCACTGGGAACAGACTATGGCCTTCTGACAATACTGGGAAGGGACTGGGGATTTTAGGTACCACTAGGCACATAATATGGCCTTCTGACATTACTGGGAAGGGACTGGGGATTTTAGGTACCACTAGGCACATACTATGGCCTTCTGACATTACTGGGAAGGGACTGGGGATTTTTGGTACCACTGGGCACAGACTATGGCCTTCTGACATTACTGGGATGGAAATGGGAATTTCTTGTACAGACAGGGGTGTACTGGGTGTCATTGCATTATAGAGATTGTCACTGAGCTGCATCAGATGACAGGAGCAGGATACAAGAATAAGGGGCCCCAGTAAGGGCCAACACTAAAGGCACCACAAGGCCCTTCCAGTTCAAATAGCACATGACAGATTGGGGAGGTTTGTGAACCCTATTAGAAAGGCAGCTTTTACTTTGGGCCCACCTAAAACATTTAGTGACCCCCCTGAAGCTGAATTCCTGGAGCCAAATGCAATGGTTTGTGGGCACTGGCAAGTTCAGCAGGGGGGGGACTAATAAAAAGGCACCGGCATTACAACCACACAGTGGAAAGGGGATTTCATTCTGTGTCTCAGATATAATGACTAAGGCTCCAGGGACCCCTCTGTAGAAAAACAAGCTTTAGGGATCCCCAGTGAGGAGAAATTAGGCCCCTGTATGGAGAATAAGGTCCTAGACAAACCCCCAGATGAGAGTATTAGTATCTAGGGGTCCCTATTTGGAGACAGTGAGGCTTCAGGTTCCCCAGTGAAGGGGTTCTGCTTCTGGACTAGTCCCCTCCCCCATAGGGAGACTCAGGCTCTTAAGCCCCCAGTAAGGAATTACAGGCCTTATGGCCCTTAGTGCGGATGTTCAGACTCTAGGATTTCTAATACTGAGATAGAAGTGTAAGGGTCCCCCAGAGTAGTACGGAGGGCCCTGTCCCAGGTTCTTACCCCCAGAATCCGCAGGAGCAGCGCGGGGGGAGGCTGGGTGCGTTGCTGCGCTCGCTGCCGGTGTCTCCCATTTCCGAGGCTCTGTCGCTGAGGGGAGTCGCTCACTGACACGGGGGTTTCCTCTCTCACTCTGTCCCGGGGGCTCCAGAGGCTCCAGGGCGCCCAGTCCTAGGATCCAAACCGTGATTCCAGGCCGGTCAGCTGGAGGCGGGATGTACCAACAGGGAAATAGGGGGGCAGCCACGCCAAACGGCCCTCGCTGGCCCAAGGATTTGCACTGGGAGTGCCTCTGCCCTCACAAAATAAACGGATAATTACTTATATTATCCAGGGGACTGTGACTTGTTCTCTGCGTACTCCAGCTCTGTGAGAATAACGAATCGCCCTGTACTATGACTCCCCCCTTCGTGGAATGGTTCGTCCCTCGCTCGAGTCTTGGTTCAGGCGAAGAGGCACGGATCTGAAATCAGCTGGAAGAGGGAGAAACCACTGATAGTCGGCGTGGGGGATCGAGAAACGGGGCTATCTCGTTTTTCGAGCATTTTTCCCGCGAATCTTACAAAGACGACAACGCGAATTTATTTTAAGAATCACGTAGCTGCAACATTGATGGCGTGGGTGATTCTATAATGAACTATCATACGTGTTTTTATTGGTTATATGCAGAACCCCCCCCCCCCCGTGCTTGGAATGGTGCGTGCGGGAGAGGTTGATGTTTTGGCTCAGGTTGGAGATGAGCCCAGAGGAGAAGGGGGATTGACTGGATCACGAGGGGGGAGTGGGGACGGGATTGTATGGGGTGGATGGGTCTATGGGGGGGATCGGTGTATAGGGGATCAGCCTATGTGGGGGTTGTCGGTCTATGTGGATTATTCTATAGGGGAACTGGGGATCGGTATATCGGGGACTGATTTGGGGGGTCGAGGGGAGTGGAATCGTGGTTGCCAGTCAAAAAACATGGGACTTATGATGTATTAAATATAATGGCAATGGAAAAGTCATGGGAAGTGGGAGTTTAGATGTTATTGGGGAATAGATGTGACACCTGATGTGTTTGTGCTGGGGATGGGATACTGCGTTTGGGAATATAAAGGAAAACAAACTGGGTAAGTGGAACTCTAGATAATTGGGATGACGACTGGATTGTCTGTAGAGTTGCCACCCGGCTGGTATTTTACTGGCCTAGCCTAGTACTGCCAATGTAGCTGCTGGTAAACTTGTAATACCCTTAAAAAGACCCCTCAGCCAGCCCCCAATCCCCTAGAAACTTAACTTAAAGGTGGCCATACATGGTGAGATCCACAATGTCGCCAAAGGAGTGGATCTCTCCCAGATCTGGCCAACTGGGTAAGCCCGTTGGAGGGCCCCACGCATGGGCCGATAAGATGCTGACTCAGTCTGTCAGCAACTTTTATCAGCCCATGTATGGCCACCTTTAATCTCCATCTTGAAAGATCCATGTAGCGGCCCTGCCCCTTTTGATGTCACACCCCTTTTTGTTCCCGCCCCCCACTGGCCGTTAAAAAGATTAGGAAAATGTGTCAACCCTAATTTAGGACGATTGGATTGCCTTTGGGAATATAAAGGAAAGGGGGTGCTCTGTGTATAGTGCACATGTGCTGGGGATGCTGCCTGTATATTGGAGGATGATAGATGTATGTTGGGGATGGTGCACCTAATCCAAGATTAGCTTTTTTCAGCATGAGTCTGATTCGGCCCAATCCTTGTGCCTGACCAATCCGAATCCTTATATGCATATGTAAATTAGGGACAAGGAGGGAAATCGTGACATTTTAGTCACAAAACCAGGAAGTAAAAAAAAGTTTTACACTTTTTCCTTTCCTGTCCCTAATTTGCGAAATACCGTTCGGTATTTGTCCGAATCTTTCACAAAGGTTTTGGGTATTCGACCCGAATCCCAAATAGTGGATTCGGTGCATCTCTAGATAGTGCATGAATGGTGTTAAATGCAATAAAGAATCTTTCGGGGTGGGTGCCAGTGGTTGTTTATACTCCGGCAAACTAAGTAAGTCCTACTCTTTGGAAGAACTATCCTCTGAACGTTCCTCACCTCTGGCTCCTTTGGCCTCAGGGGCTATGATTATTCTTTACCTGGACCTCCAACCCAAGAAAATTGGCTAGACTTTGTCCAAATGATTAAATTTCACATTCACATATTTTTTTAGATTTTAGAAGAAGTAAAAAAAAATCCATTGTACACTCTGGAGTAGCTCTGACAAGTTCCTCAAGGCAGTATACCACTTTATAACATAGTCAGTGGCATGATTACCCTGATGGCACATTATTGAGGTACCCTGAAAGCCAAAGAAGCTCAAAGAAAACTGAAGAGATGTAGAATGTATTTATAATAGTACGGTTCCACAAATGCAAGTTTAGAATTTGATATTTTATCTGGCTCTTGGGGACCCACTGTTTTGCAACCAGTCAGATTGTTTGAAAATACAATGTAAGATGAATAGGAGAAGTAGAGGAATTTTTTTTGACAGTTTCAGATTCTCAGAATAGCCAATATCTACAGTCTGCCATACTAATAGTTAATTGTAATATACTCTTCTGCTCTGAAGGTGTCCGGTGACACCAATTTTAGTGTAAAGGTACATGTGCCTCTAGGCTAGGCAAGTGGTTTCTAAAGCCTTGTTCATATAGTGCTAGTAAAGCTGAGGCTGTTCATGCTGGACCACAAATTTGAAGTATACACTTCAAATAGTTAATATATTGATTGAATGATCATTTAACTTTTTGCTGAATGGGTGGGATTGTCCACATGACATAGGTAGAGAAGCCAATAAGTGCAGTATACTGGGGGATATAGACAAGAACTTCTCACACCTCTAAAGAAGAAATGTATGACTCTCAGAAAATAACATTATATAATTCTGTGCTTACCTATTCACAACATTGTTCCTTTCTTAAGCCAATCATACTATTCCAAGGAGGTGAATAGCCTCTCTGGGGATTCCATATTAAACATAGTTGGCAGCCCAGTTTGCCAATACCAGTGGGGCGCAAGTTTTATCAGGAAACCAGGCCAAGGAGACGTTTCTATTCCAGAGCATCACAAAGCCAAGCACTCATTAAAGCACAAGAATAAATCACACATCTGGGAAAGAATTTATAGTGGGTCTATATATATGAAAAAATACTTTTCTTTAAATAACCACCTATCCAAACCCAAGTTGCCCACAGGTTTGCAGTCAGCTTCTGTGAAGCCTTAGACTATTTACTACTGCCTATTTAGTTAGGAATTTTTAATTAAACCAGTGGGGCATAGGCACCTTTAGGAGAAGCAAATAGGAGCTAATTCTGTGATCCCCACATTTACTGGGGCCTCACAAAGCTGTAGTTGTAGGTCGGATGGTGACAAAAGGACAAGATAGAGACAGTAATGCAAGTAGAAAAAGTGGAAGAAAGCAGAAAGATGGAGACAATAGCGCAAAAGATTGAGACAGTAGAACAATATGAAAACAGGAAAAGATGCAGAAAGTAGTACAAGATGGAAGAATTAGAGCAATATGGAGACAGTAGGACAAGATTGAGACAGATGAGCAGGCCCGGACTGGCAATCTGTGGGTTCTGGCAAATGCAAGAGGGACTGCTCTAAGTTGCCATAGACAATCACTGTTTTGTGGACTGGTGGGGGACTCTTTGGCCTCTGTGGACTTGGAATGGCAGGATCTTGTAAGGGACAACTTACCCTGGTGGTCTAGTGGGGGGACGGCAGGGACGCCTGCTTGGTCAGTTTTTAGGCGCCGCTTCCTAGGGTACGCGGCGTGTTTCTGGTTATTTATCACGTCAGCGTGCATTGCATCGAAATTCTAATTATTTAAAGGGACATTCTGCATTTTCTTTTTGCCCGTTATAGGACTATGTTCCTGGTGCTTTGTGCGTCTGTGCAGTATTGTCTGTTTGTATCCTTATACCTGTTGTGACCCCTGCCTGATTCTGACTACTCCTGACTTCTGTGATCCTGACCTTGGCTTGTGACCCGACTATTCTACCTTCTGTAATCCAAACCTGCCTGCCTGACCATTCTGATCTCATCTCCTGGTTTGACCCTTGCCTGTTATCCGACTGCGATCCTGCCTGATCCCTCTGCTAGTCTTCCTGGTTTGACCTTGGCCTGTCTGACTCCGTCTGTGTTCCGCCTGTCCCGACCCAGCCTAATTTGACTACGTTATCTGCCTCCATCCTGTCCTGTGACCTTCTGCCCAAAGACTTTGCTTAACCATCGTGCCCCTTGCTAGCCACAAATTTTTGCCTTGCACCTCTCTTAATTCTAGGTGGCCAAAGGCTGTCATACTACTGGTGAAGAACGAGCCAAGACCAGGGTGCTTGGCATCTGTTCTGGTTTGGATGCCGACCGTGACAGACCTATTTTGAATGCCAGTCCAGACCTGCAGCAGAGCAAAATGGAGACATCATTGCAAGATAAGGCCAGTAGTACAAGAGCAAGATGGAGACAGCAGGACATGATAGAGGCAGAAGGGCAAAATGTAGACAGAACAACAAGATTGAGGCAGCAGTACAAGATGGTGACAGTAGAACAAAATTGAGAAAGTAGGACATGATGGAGAGAGAAGGCAACTTGGAGCCAGCAGGACATGATGTAAAAAGTAGTACAGGGTGGTAGCAGTAGAAGAAAATGGAAACAACATTGCAAGATAAAGACAGTAGTAAAAGATAACAGATAAGACTGTAGTGACTATGTAGACAGTAGGACAAGATGAAGACAGTAGATCAAAATACATTTAATAGGTCAAGATGGAGACAGCAGGGTAAAAAATGACAGCAAGGCAGGATGAAAACTACAGTAAAAGATGATGACAGTAGAACAAGTTGGTGACTGAGCAGAATAAACAAAGTAGAATACAATAGGCACAGGACAAGATAGAAGACCAAGATGGCAAAATTAGGAGAAGGAGACAGCAGGACAAGAAGGAGATAGTAGGACAAGACAGAGACCGTAGCACAAGAGAGATGCACGATGGAGACAGCAAACTGTATAAAGTAGGACACACTGGAGACAGTAGAACTAGAAAGCCATAGAGTAATATAGATACAGTACAACAAAATGAGACAGTACATGTGGATACAGTATTACATATGGAGACAGTTGAATAAGATGAAGATAGCAGAGGGAAGATGGAGAATAGCAGAGGGAAGATGGAGAAGGTAGGCAACAGTAGGACAGTATGGCAAGGTGGAGAAGGAGGGCAACATGAATACAGTATAATAAAATGGTGATGGAAGAGCAATATGGAGACATCAGGACAAAACAGGGACAGTATTATTAGAGCAAGATGGAAACAAAATGACAAAATCGAAACAGTAGAACAAAATGATAAGATGGAGACAGTAGAACATTGTGATTATAGTAGTAAAAGATGGAGACAGTAGAGGAATATGTAGGATACGATGGAGACAGTAGAGGAATAATGGAGAGAGTTGGACAAGTTGTGACTGTAAGACATTTGGGCGATGTGGAGAAGTTGGACAATATGCATAAAGTAAAATGGTGACATAAATGCTATATGGAGACAACAGGACACAGTGGGGCTATTAGGGCAAGATGGGAGACAGCAGGACAAAAGGGAGAAAACGTGACAAGATGGAGACAGCAAGGTGTGATGTAAATAATAGTACAAGATGGAGACGGTAGGGTAATATGGACACTGCAGGATAAGATGGAGACTGTAGGACAAATCAGATAAAGTAGGGCAAGAGGAGACATGTGTAAAGTAAAATGACAGAACAAAATGTATAAAGATGTAGACAGCAGGAAATGATGGAAAGTAAAATGGAGAGAGTAGGATAAGATGAAAAGTGCAGAACATGGTGATTTGGGGACAGTAAGACAAGATGAAGACAGTAGGACAAGAAGGAGACAGTAGAACAATCTGGAAACAACAGGACAAGATAGAGAATGTAGGTTAAAGTGGAGACAGCAGGACATGATGAAGACAGTAAAGCAAAATGGATATAGTAGGACAAGATGGAGACCATACTACAAAATGAAGAAAGTAAAGCAAATGGACGAAGTAGGATAATATTGAAACATAGTGCAATATGGTGACAACAGGACATGATAGAGAAAGTTGCAGACACCAGGACAAGATAATTTACCAGTACAAGAAGGAGACAGAAGTCCAAGTTGGAGACAGTAGAGTAAAATGGGTAAAATAGAACAAGATGGAGATACAGGACAGCATGGATAAAGTAGTACACAGTGTAGACAGTAGGACAAGACAGATACAGTAGAGCTATATGAAGACAGAGTACAATGGAGACAGTAGGACAAGATAGAGGAAGTAGTACAAGATGATGAAAGTAGCGAAATATGGATACAGTATAGTAATATGGAGACAGCAGGGCAAGATAGAAGGTAGATCAAAATGGATAAAGCAGGACATAATGGATAAAGTAGTATAAGATGGAGACAGTAGTACAACATGGAGACAGTAGTAGTGGAGAAATTGAGAAAATAGGACAAGTGGTGAAGGTACAAAATTTGGAGAAGATTGAAACAATATAGCAAACTGAAGAAAGTCGGGCAATATGGAGACGGTTGGACATGATGAAGAAATTAATACAACATTATGTAGGACAAGGTGGAGACATAGTGGGGAAAATGGTGACAGTGGGACAAATTTTTTTTACTTGAGGTACCCTTATTTTGTTATTTATAGGTGCATGATAACAGCAAATGCAAATGGCCAAAAATAATGAAAACTGGTACTTGTATTCAATACGATCTGTGTTCTCTATCATATTTCATTAGGTTGAATCTATTATTGTAGAATGTTGGCATATGATGTTTCTGATGTTAGGCTACGTCCATACCACAAATACCAAAAAAAGTACAGGCCGCTACATGATGCCTCTTAGGAAGCATTTGCCCCTTACTTTCTTATCTGACACTTTGTGGCACCACTGTACAGGCTATTTGTCTAGAAATCTTTTGAGGAGAATTTTGATATAGTTAGAAACTTAAGTAAATGTCTTCAAGTGCCTAAATCTACTGACAAACACAAAATAGATTTTGAGAGAAATAAATTTCCCCTTACATTCACTGCCATGAATCTAAAATGTTTCCTTTATTCCGTTTTCAAAAAAACTTATTGACGTGTCGACCGAGTTGCTTATGAAAAATGACTTTTCCATTTATTCTATTATATTGAAAAATGAAATGATTGATTCAAGGTAAGTGTTGCAGACTGACTGCTAGCTTTGGGGGGTGACCAAGAAGTCTATTATTTTTGGCATTATTTTTGTATTTCAGCTTGTCTTTAAATTCGAAACATGTTATTCTCTGTTGACTTGATGAATAGATTTGAAGGCAAAGCAATGTGTCAGCAAGGTCAGGCTGGATCATGGAGCGCTTAATCAAAAGAACTCATTAAATTGCATGCTAACATATTTCCTTCTCTACACCTAAACACAATTACAATAGTTCAGATGGCCACTAAGAAGCACTGAGTGTATATAAGTCAGTATTGGATGGATGTTGTCCTACTTAAGGATCTGCTCAGCCCATAGCCACAACTAAACTTCACCAGAACTTTTGAGGAACATTCTGTATTTACCATTGGGGGGAGGTGCATTGGAGTTTTGTACAACATCTAAATATATTCCCCAGAATGAAGCTCACCATAGTGTGCCCCCAAATAAATAGAATAATCTCTGAATGGATGAAAGTTATATAACAAGAAAACAATAGAAAGGTATCAAAACTGTGTATAGGCTCTCATGTGTTGATGGTTGGATATTGATTAGGCTTGGCCACCTTTATGCCCATGCATTTAGCATTTGTTTCTGGGGCAATGATCTGTGCACATGCATGCCTTGTATTTAACATTTTAAGAATAGGACTGTCCTGCACCTTGGGACCTTCATCAACCCTCAGGAGATGCCCTCATGCTGCCCATTCTTCATACAGATCATAGTGCCACTTATGGAGTGCAAAGAGCTGGACTTCAAGCTTTGCTTTGTGTTTTGTCTCAATAAATGAGCTTTGATATTGGTTAATGCAATGTTAACTTTAAAAATTGTTTTAAAATATACATCTAGGGGTAAATTTACTAAGGGTCGAATCTCGAGGGCTTTTTGCCCTCGAATTAGACCCTTCTACGATTTTCGAAGTAAAATCCGACAAAATCGAACATCGAATTTGAAGGATTTTACTGGAATTAGATTTTTCGATAAAATCGTACGATCGTACGATTGTACGGAAAAAAACGTTCAACTGTTCGAAAAAATCATATGAATCGAACACTTCGAACGGTTTGAATCGTAGGATTTCTATTCGAATATAAAACTTAGAAAAAAAGCCTATGGGTGCTTCCCATAGGGTTCTATTGCAATTCGGTAAGTTCAATCTGGTGAAGTAGGCCATCAAATTAAATTTTAAAGGGGAAGTACTTCGACCATCGAATGGTCAAATGATCGAATAGATTTTTATGGTCGAAGTGGCCTAATTTGCATATTCGAAAAATCGTACATTTACAATTCGATTGAATTTCGAATCCTTCACATGAATTTAGTAAATCTGCCCCTTAATATGAAACATTCCACCTATTAAAGGCTACCATTCACATCCATATTGCTTCAGGTGGGGTAAACAGTTTTAATGGGATAGTTGCCCTTTTATGTTATAAAATAAGAAAGAAAAAACAGTGTGGAGATGGTGGAATCTCTGTGACATCCATTGTATGTCTATTGGCAAAGCATTGGTACTGACAGCCGTCCCGATTCCTCATGCATTGAAGTGAACACTGGAATGTGTCAGGATGCATGATTTCCCTTGTAAAAGTACCTTCTTTCTGCCAACCAGCGCCTAACCAAATCAAGTCAAATAACATTGCACTAAATATCTATTTCTTCCCCGTAACAATTCATTTTGATGCAACCTTCAGATCCTTGTAAAAGCAAATATTACAGGGAAGCGCAGCAGCGGCTGCATTTGGAGAAACTATTGCCTTTTTACTTTCTTTGATTTATTATTTACGAGCAGACAGTGGAGCCATCGTTTAGCGCAAATCACTTGAAAGAGAGAGACATGAGAGCAGTTTACCTGGTTATACATCACTTTAAAGGCAGTTTTATCACAACAGAGACTTAGGTTGCTTTGTGTATAAACATGGGATCTCTTTGTACTTGGCCTTCACTTCTGTGAGCTTTATTTGAATACGATTTCCATTTATTCTCTGTATTATCCAGTTATATGTATTAGTAGGAGCTGCCATTTTGTTACTCTGTAACTATTCTGTAGTAAGCAACTAGTAGCAATTTGAACTCTTTCATAGAGAAGGACAAGCCTTGCCAGCAACCATGTTCACCAACACCCTTTTGAAACCCCAAAACTTTGTGCTGTGGAACGCACAGGGTACCTACATCAAGATGTCAACCCATGCTTGGTCTGGAAAAGGCAAAGGCTGGAGAAAGTCAAGAGATGTTTCCTGTTAAGAACAAACCCAACAGGAGGACACAAACTAAGAAACATTGAGGACACCATCAATATCTAGAAACAAATACAATAGTATTCTGGATACCAGAATGACTAGCAGAAAAAAAATCATCTCAGGAGGGAATTCTGGATAAAATTTCTAGAGTTTAAAAAAAGATGCAACCAAGGGAGCACCAATTCAAGGGAATAATGGGGCTGTGAGGGACCACCATATTTTCTTCAGGAGCAATACCTTGACTCCTTTTAGAAGATCATAAAGATCCTGGAAAAGAGGAAGTAGATATCTATTTTTTATGGTAATTTTGTTCAAAACACAATTATTAACACATAGGACTTTCTTTTGGACAATTAAAGGGGTGGTTCACCTTCAAGTTAACTTTTGGTATATTGTAGAAGGGTCAATTCTAAGAAACTTTTCAATTGGTCTTCATTATTTATTTTTCACAGTTTTTGAATGATTTGCAATTTTCTTATATTTCTTTGCAGCTTTCAAATGGGGGTCACAGACACCATCTAAAAACAAATGCTCTGTAAAGCTACAAATGTATTGTTATTGCCACTTTTTATTACTTATCATTGTATTCAGTCCATCCCCTATTCATATTCCAGTCTCTTATTCAAATCAATGCAGGGTTGCTAGGGTAATTTGTACCCTAGAAACAAAATTTCTGACATTGCAAAATAGAGAGCTGCTGAATAAAAAGCTAAATAACTATAAAACCACAAACAATAAAAAATGAAAACCAATTGCAAATTGTCTCAGAATATCCCTCTCTACATTATACTAAAAGTTAACTCAAAGGTGAACAACCCCCTTGATAATCCAGCTCTGGCAGGGCAGTTGGACTTCATGATAAACCCCTTTGACCAGATTTTCTTAAATATAGTAATTTATAGCTAGAGCTTCAGGAACATAAAGAAGATGTTTCTGCTCTGTGCAGAACAGGGCAGTTGGACTTTATGATAAACCCCTTTGACCAGATTTTCTTAAATATAGTCATTTATAGCTAGAGCTTCAGGAACATAAAGAAGAAGTTTTTGCTCTGTACCAGAAACAAGATCAATGAGGCAATGGTAGTGTCTGTGAGGAGGGTGTTCCTCTTTTCATTTCTGCTCAAGGACATTGCAGAATCTTTGCAGCACATGGCAAAAGTCTCTGACTGGAGTGGCAGAGGTAGCTGAAAAGCAATTAGTGATTTAATTAGTGAATATGCACACCTTTAGGTTTTTCAGCCAGCAGAGAAGCACCTGAATCTGTCTGTGCTGTCGGCCATTGGCAATAATGGACACCTCCTCTCAGCGCTGGTAGATGTGCATTTTTCTGCAAAAAATCTGATGTTTATACTTGTTTTGTTGTCTAATAAGTTTGCTACTCTTCCATGAAGCCCATAGTCTGCCAATCATCTTTGCAATGCAGTGATCAGACTAGGGGTGGGGTTATAAAAGCATAGTCTTTGGGTTATTAGAGCACAATATGAAACTAAAGACCCCGGTCTAACCAAGGGAAAGAGAGAAGCCCAGTAGCAGGATAATATAATATCAATGAAATTTTGCCTTTAAAGAAAAAAATATTTGTATATATCTATATATATAAATATATATGCCTGCTGCGAGCCGTTCTAAAGCCCAGGACCAATCCTGTAGCCAAGAAGCTTGCCTGTTCTTCATCTGTACATTTGGAGCAATTAGCCTTAATCTCACATCAAGATTTTTTTTTCCATTGGTAATCTCAGTAATGAGAATTTCTTTATAATTAAGATAAAAAAATCAATTGCGCTGAAAGTGTCGACACGGCATAGTCAGAATCTCCATTTGCTCAATATTTAATGATGCGCGAGGCTGGCTGCCTAATCATTATCCACTCGCAGATACCCAGATCTATCTGGGAACTATGCAATTAGAATTCTATTTTTACCCCTGCAGAGGGCTAATGACAATTATCATAATTATTCCACTTCATAAATATTGGTATCAAGCTAAAATATATATGTGAGATTCTTAGAAGAGATCTTATGCAATTATGTATTTATAATATTTATTGGCACATAGAGAGCACTGCACAAAGCCCCCACCTTGGCAGCTGGGGAAAGAAAGATACCAATTAAAGGACAAGGAAGTCTAAAATAGAGTAAGGCTAGAAATGCTGTATTTTCTATACTAAACATAAACATGAACTTACTGCACCACAAGCCTAATCAAACAAATGATTTATGCTTTCGAAATTGGCCACAGGGGGCTGTTATCTTGTAACTTTATTAAACATTTTTGCAAGACCAAGACTGTGCTCATGCTCAGTGTGATCTGGGCTGCTTAGGGATCATCATAAATTATAAAAACAGCACAAGTCAAATAATATCTGCCAAATCTGCCGATACAGCAAGACTGATAATCAGAATATACAGACTGCGCTGGGTCCTGTGTTGTCATGTAATCTAATGTGGATTTTATAGTTTTTGTATTGTTTAATACAAACTTTCTCCAATTTTGCACAACCAGTGGCTGCAGCAAAATAATCCTCCAAACAGAATCCCAGTTTATCTGTTTAAATATGGCTCCATTATCTTTGTCCCTGCAGCTGGAGTTGGAAACATTAAAGGGGATGTAAAGGCAAAAATAAAATCCAATACAAATCTCTACACAGTCGCCGACAGGGAAACAAAGCTGCTGGAGTTCTGAAAGACTGGGAAGTAAGGCGGGGGCTCCCCCTGCTGTTCATAAGTATGATTGTTTCCCTGCCCAGTGGTTAGGGAATTTCTGACAATTCCTATCCACAGCAGTAAATGAAGGAAGAACATCACTGCATACAGTCAGGTTTCCATAGCTCCCAACATTTTGGAAGGTAAAAGAGGGACAAAAAATTGTAGCGGGGCTAAATTTTTTGACCACACCCATTTTGTGGTCACACTCCCTAATTAATATGTTAATTTTACAAAATTTGGCAGATTATTAAAGTTTGAAAATATTTCTCCTGTTACAATTACTTATTTTCTTATCTAAAAAGTGTTACAAAGTATCTTATTTGCACCTGTTAGCTTTTCTGGGCTTTCTGCCAAAAGCCAATTAAGTTAAAAACCTTGTTTCTTTTTATGGCTGTTCAGTGCAGAGGAAAGAGGGACTTTCCAGTACAAATAAGGCACTACAGGCTGAGCTGTCAAAAGAGGGACTGTCCCTCCAAAAAGGGACAGTTGGGAGGTATGGGTTTCTCATAAAAACTGTACCAATTTTTTAATTAAAGTATATTGGAGATAGATTTCTTAGGGATCCTGTCATGGGATCAAAATGCATCAGTTAATAGTGCTATTCCAGAAGAATTCTGCATTGAAATCCATTTCTCAAAAGAGCAAACAGATTTTTTTATATTTCATTTTGAAATCAGACATGGGGCTAGACAGATTGTCAATTTCCAAGCTGCCCCAAGTCATGTAGCACATGATAACAGCTGCCTGGTAGATCTAAGAACAGCACTCAATAGTAAAACCCATGTCCCACTGCGTACTATTCAGTTACATTGAGAGGGAAAAACAACAGCCTGCCAGAAAGCAGTTCCCTCCTAAAGTGCTGGCACAAGTCACATGACCGGGGCAGCTGGGAAATTGACAAAATGGCTAGCCCCATATCAGATTTCAAAACCGAATATAAAAAAATCTGTTTGCTCTTTTGAGAAGTGTAGTTCAGTGCAGAAGTCTGCTGGAGCAGCACTATTAACTGATGTGTTTATAAAAAAATAAAAAAAAACATGTTTTCCCATGACAGTTTCCCTTTAAAGTAAGTTAAAATGAGATTTAATTTTTTTGCCTTTCCCTGTCCTTTAACTACAAGGGGCAGGCTTTGTATTCTGCCTTTACCAATAGCAGAGATACTCCTTGTCCCCAGGAAATAAATAGGGGGACAATTGCAGCCTTTTTTCTGCACTTTGCATGGTGCATTGTAAATGACCCCTATATTCTTCATGTTATAAGAGCCCTAAGTGAATCTTGATTGAATCAGGGGAGTAACTACAGAGGAAGCAGACCCAGTGGTTCTAGGGGGCCCAGTGAGGTGCTAATAAATGAGCAATTTTAAAGGAATTGTTCAGTATAAAAATAAAAACTGGGTAAATAGATAGGCTGTGCAAAATAAAAAATGTTTTCAATATAGTTAGTTAGCCAAAAATGTAATGTATAAAGGCTGGAGTCACTGTAAGTCTAACCTAAAAGAACAGGACACTACTTCTTGCTTTTCAGCTCTCTTTTGTTTACACTGACTGGTTACCCTGGTGACCAGGCAGTAACCAATCAGTGACTTGAGGGAGGGCCACACGGGTCATAACTGTTGCTTTTGAATCTGAGCTGAATGCTGAGGCTCAATTGCAAAGTCACTGAACAGTTATGTCCCATGTGGCCCCCCTTCAAGTCGCTGACTTACTCAGATTTAGAGAGCTGAAAAGCAGGATGTTGGATTCTGGCTATTATATTTGACATCCAGTCACTCCAACTTTTATAGTTAGCATTTTTCCCTGACTAACTATATTAGAAATATTTTTTATTTTGAACAGCCTTTCTATTTAACCAGTTTTGAATTTTACCCTGAACTGTTCCTTTAATATATCTTGGTAGAATACATCCAGCCCCCCTACTGTGTTGGCACCACGACAGTGCACTTGCACAAAGCGCAGCATCAGTGCACTTGCGCGGGCGTTGCATTTATTCGAATGCATGCGCACTCTGTAATAAAGGGGGTTGCGGCCTCAAGAAGAAGATGTGTGTGCGGACCTGGGCCCACAAGAGTCAGGAGCCCACCAGGTTTTTTACCGGTGCTCTGCTGGCCCAGTGTGAGCATGCAGATACACAGCCCCAGACCTTCAGCTTTTGGTATGCAACAGGATGCAATAGGATATTTATATATAACTGGCACAACCCGGACTTCACTCCAACACTCGATGCGATAAAACTATATATTTATTTAGCAAAAAGAAATCTCAGATGATGTAGCCTTGCATGTTTTGTGCCATGTGGGCACTTAATCATGGGCTGGACATCTTCTGAACACCACAGATATTTCAATGACATTGAACCAATCAAATGCAAGTTAAGGACAGCCAATCACAAAGGTCAATGCAAATGAAGTTAGACTGATCAAAGTTATACATAGAGGTACAGATTCTAAGAATTTTTTAAAGGAAGTTTTCACATTTCAGAGATATTTTTGTGAAAATAAATCATAGTCAGAGTAATAAAATGTATAGGTAACAACTTACGCCACTGGAGACAACTTGATGTGCTCTCAGGCGGACACAGCTTTGCCCGTCATTTGCATGATGCACCTCACTTCCTCCATGATAATGAGCCCCTTGGTATTATTTTAGCTTCTGCTTTATTTTGCTGCAGCTTTTTAATTACAGTAAACCCATTTCTATGCAATCTTTGCCCTCAGTGCAGCTTTGTCATGCGGTTGCCATGCCATGATTGTAGCAGCGACAAACTATACTGGCATCGAGGCTAGATTGGTAATGACTTTATATAGGTCTACCAGGGATGGCAGAACAGATGTGTCCAATATATTCCCAATTTTAATATATTAAACAGCACAGTGCATTCTACCAGTATATGGGATGGTGAGACATTAAAACGAGGCTCTTCTAATGTTGATAAACTGCAACTCCCAGTGTCCCTCCCACAGCCAAAGGCTAGTTAGTTAAGGCTCTGCACTGGATGCAAATGCACCATTTCTCCATGTGCCAATGCTCCGCTAGGCCTCACACATCAGGATGGCACAGAGTGTCCCACAGCGAGCGCCACCGCAGACTTAAGGTCACTCTGGCAATAAAATAAAAGAAAGGTTGGCAGAATATTAACAGCGAGGCACGATGTAATTCTCTCATCCTTCAAATGAAATGCACGCTTGAGCTGCCACCAATCAGATGCCCTTGTGAAACATTGCTTCAAGGCTGCGCCAAGAGTAGGACTTTGCTCGTCTCATAATTAAGTGTAAATACGAGAAAGAAAGATGAATATGGCAATGTATTTCCTTAATTATCCTAATGCTTTCTTAATACTCAGCTTGGGTGACGTTAATGGGCGCAGTGATGGACTATAAAAGAGCCCTGAGACTGGGGGCACCTTCACGTATACCCTATGGGCCTAGAGTAACGACTGGCCTTCCATACAGAAGAGGGCCCAGTCTGAGAGGGTTTGCCAGGATACCTTTGCTTCATTGCAGAGATCCAGGCCTGTGGCTCATGGCCCCCTATTAACATACACAGGGCTCTATATGAAAACCTTAGTCCTTCACTAGCCTGGCTCTCATAACAAAGTACAGGAAATATTCATTACAGCAGAAATATTTTTGCAATACTGACCATCAGCACCAGCACTGTGGCAGGAGAAGTACCCTGTGCCTCTTCAATACTGGCACACAATCAACCATGGAAACAAACTCTGTGAGCACTGACCCTTCATTAAGTGCCAATTCTGCATTTGAGGTGGGGGTGCCAATGCCTCCCAGCACTGAGCACCAGATTATCACCAGGAGCCAGGATGAGCAAAAGGGGGCCCTAGAGATCAAGATCAGGTTCTTCAGGGGGCCCAGGCCTTCCATAAATCTCTTCCATTGTATTAATCACCCCTTCTATGTACAGTAAGAGGCCCTATTGCTGGGGTGTCCAAACTTTTTGCAACGAGGGCCGGATTTGGTGAGGTGAAAATATGTGGGGGCCGACCAATCACGGAGTGGAGTTCAGTCTGACATTCTTTGAACCATCATTACCTACTTGGGATCTGCTGTGTGGGGCTATGGAAGGTACAATATATTTGCCCTTATCACCTTGTGTGTTGCCCTCATTCGTAATTAATGAGGGAAAACAATACTGAAGGCAAATTAATATATCTGTAGCTCTGGAATCTAGGTTGAGACAAATACAGTTTTAATCTGGCATTTTATCTAAAACTAAAGAAAAAATCAGGCAAAATGTTATGCAAAATGTCCCCTTTTAATAGACTTATTAATATATTATTATTACTAACTGGGCAATGGGCAGAGTCCCCCCATCTCCTATATTCTTTGTGACATGACGTTTCCTAGCATTTCAAGCTGGGCCGCATTCATATCCATCCTGGCCAGCATGTGGCCCTCGGGTCGCATTTTGAACATACCTGCCCTATGTAACAATAAGTGTGAAAGGAGTATCCAATTAGAATCCAGCCTACCAGTGTTATATCCACAATGGCACAATTGTACTTTCATGTCTATTTGGACTGTAAATATTGTAAATGCTAAGGGCTGAATGTATACAGTAAAACCCAGTTTAATTGTACATCCCCTGATTTTACATTTTCCCTCATTCTGCAATTATTTTTTGGCCCCATAAATATATTGCATAATGCATTTCCCTGATTTGAAATTTCCCTGATTTAACACCATTTTTTTCTGGTCCCCTGAAAACGTAGGGTCTTACTATAATTATTTCTGCCTTGCTTTGTTTCCCCACAAGCTTCTGTGAAGGTGTCACTGTTGCCGATTGCAGTTTCAGGCTTACCTGAATCTCCATTGAAATCATGCTGTAGTAATGCTGTAGTAATTGTAGTAATGCCCACAGCCTATGGTTTTATCTAGTGGGTCAGACAACATGGCTTTCTGCAAGTTGGGAGTTAGACAAGTGCAATTGGTCTGCGAGGAATATTCCAAGTACAGAAATAGCAGAGCCCATAAACTACTGTAACAAGGTAAATATACTGTCATCTCTGAAGTAAGCTCCTCTAATTAATTGAACTAAAAAAGAGTGAGTGTTACTACCTTGATATTAGCTTAGAAGGGCCCAAACAAATGGTTGACCACAAAAGGGCATTTGAACTTGAAAGTCTGACCTAGGGGGTGCCTCAGAGTTTTTCAATTGGTGGGGGGAGACTGATGTTTCAAATATTATTTTGGCTGCCAAAACAGTTGAACCATGGTGTCAGCGTCTGCCATATTTGTAACTTTGCAACATTAACAGTTTAAATGCAATTAATTCACTGCAAGGTTTCTGCCTGAACTGTGATTCATATGTGTTCCAAAAGCTTGCAATCTAGTCTTATGCCATTGCCATACAAATCCTGGGCAGTATGATACATTGTCTGGCCAACATCAAGCTAAATATATACGCCAGTATTAATTCTACTGTATAACGTTTACAGGAATAAATCTATCTTTCTCACTTCATCTTCCCCAATACCCAATATTGTTCCCTGCCCTTTATCTATGTCACCCTCCCCCACCAAAGTACATAATTTAAATATAGCATTAATTTCCCATGCAACAATGGGGTTATAACAAATAAAGCACCAAGGGGGGTCTTCTATAGAAAGAAAAGGCAGCAGTGGCCCCAGGGATCCTATAAATCATAGAAATGGCAGCAATGTTATGTGTGAGTAGGGAACAGAATGTTATTTTACATATAATTACTCAGATAGTCAATAGTCTTGGTGGCAAAAATACAGACTTATTTAGAATATGAACCGCACGTGGGGGGTGCCCCAGATACTGGAGGTTGCTTAATTCCTTATAAGCAGGGTGGGGCTGAATTTGGCATAAAAAGCTGTTTCCAACCCTATTTGTGTATTGTAATTTTGTTCAGTTTTTGTGTATAATAGGTGAGAACAATATAAACGTGATATCACCATCAATACAGGAATTGTTTCTTTACTGTAAGGTCAGTCAGGTTATGGGATTCCCTACCAAGAGAGGGGGAATTAATACTATATTGATGGGAAGGAAAGGAGATTTCACCATCAGCATAGGATGGTTTTCTTTACTGTAAAGACAGTCAGGTTATGGGATTCCCTATCAAGAGGGGGAATGAGTAATTCAGTGGCAGGCCCTCTTCTGGATTTCAGTTTTTATTCATCTGACATTTCTATTTAGAGTGACTCACCCTCTAATTACCATGTACATTTTAAAACATTTTGCAGGTTATGAAAGTTTGAACACAATTCTGTGGTTTTTATGAGTTATTACAGTTTTGCTAATGAAGGCGAATTTCTCCAAGAGACTTGCTTATCTTAAATTGTTACATTTACTTATTTGCTTATCCTAAATTGTTACAAATGCACTGAAGTGCTCCTGATGGCTCTCTGCCAAAGGCCAATTAAAAGACCAGTAACATAAAAACATTTTTAAGAAAAATTTGTTTGTACTGAGCAAAAAAAAAAAAAATACTGAGCTTCCGCTCCTCTTCAGAAAGGGAGATCTGTTGACGATCCATTGTGCGCTGCTTGATTTCTCCTCCCTGGCTATCTCTTATAGAAGGCAGGGAGGAGGGAGGGAGGGAGAAATTGCCGGATCGCCTTTTCTGAAGAGGAGCGGAAGACTGTAACCCTTAAATGGGTAGTTCATCTTGAAAGTAATTTTTAGTATGTTACAGAATGGCCAAGTCTTCATTATTTATTTGTTATAGTTTTAGAATGATTTGCCTTTTTCTTTTCACTCTTTCCGACTTTTAAATGAGGGTCACTGACCCCATCTAAACAAAAACTCCTTTGTCAGGCTACAAAATTATTGTCATTGGCACTTTTTATTACTTTTATTACTTTCCCATAGCAACCAGATGACTGAAACTGCAAACTGAAGAGCTGCTGAATAAAAAGCTAAATAACTCAAAAACCACAAATAATAAAAAATGAAAATCAATTGCAAATTGTCTCAGACTGTTAGTCTCTACATCATGCTAAGGGGCTGATTTACTAAGGGTCTAAGTGAAAATTCGAATAAAATTCGAATTTCGAAGTAATTTTGGGCTACTATAGAATAGCCCAAAATTCGATTTAAATTGAGATAATTTTAATTTTCAAATTTCTAAGTACTAACCCTTTAAAAATCCTTGGACTTTGACTATTCGCCAGCTTAAAGCTGCCGAATTGCCATTTTAGTCTACGGGGACCTCATAGAATGTGTCCTGTAAAAAATTCTAGGTTCCAAGAATTCCAAGGATTTTGCGGAGAATCATCTAAATCATTTGATCTTTTATTCGATTGGAAATGTACCTATTAGATCGAAATAGGTCCATTTTCGATCAAAAAAAACTTTGAGGGTCGAATTCTGAAGTTTTTTCACTTCGAAAATTCGGCAGTTAGTAAATCTGCTCCTAAAAGTTAAAGGGGTTGTTCACCTTCCAAACACTTTTTTCTGTTCAGTTGTTTTCAGATTGTTCCCCAGAAATAAAGACTTTTTTCAATTACTTTCCATTATTTATCTTTTACTGTTTTTCTAAAATCTAAGTATAAAGTTGAATGTTGGTGTCTCAGGTGTTTGAGTCTGCAAGCTCAGTAATTCAGGTGCAGACTCTAAACTGATACAATTTTGCAACATTTAGTTGATACATTTTTTAGCAGCATCTCTGGCGTATTAGCAACTATTGTATCAATTCTAACAGCTGCCTGTAATGAAACCCAGAGATTCTGCTCAGAAGGGACAAAGATAAGAAATGTATCCATTAAATGTATCAGTTAAGAACAGTTGGGGGGATTGGCGACCCCCCTCCCAGAGCTGCTTTAGAAGGTGAAAAATGACACTTTACACTTCAATATTAGAAAAACGTTTAAAAATAGAAAATTGACAGTAATTGGAAAAAGTTGTTATTTCTGGTGATCTATCTGAAAACAACTAGTTGTTTGAAGGTGGACAACCCCTTTAACCCAAAGGTGAACAACCCCTTTAATGTGTCTTAAGTTTATGTTAGAAACTTTGTATCTTTTTCTGGCTGTTCAGTGCAGGGGGATCAAATAGAAAGTTGGGACATTTCAATAACAATCTGGGAATGTCAAAATCGGGACTGTCCTGTGAAAAACAGGACAGTTGGGAGGTATGCACAAGAGCCATGAATATCCTATAAATTATATCCTTATAAATTGTGCTCAGTGATGTCATTGGTAATAATTGGAGCTTAATGATGTAATTTATGTCACATGACTCACTGAAACTTGTGTATTAAAATAAGTAAAGCAACCCCTGTTGCAAATTATGAGTATAATAGAAGTCGCCTTAGAGACTTATTATAAGAACTCATTGGTAACTTATAATAGCCTTATAATAATTTAGAAGAAGAGGTACTTTATTCACTATATATTGGTACAGTACATATATATATATATATATATATATATATATATATATATATATATATATATATATGATTATCATGGTTGCCGTTGGAACAGGGGAAAGAAAGTTGGGCCATTCTCTAATTTATTTGCTAAACGTGATTCACCTTTGGGAGCGCTGCTCTTATGAGCTGTTATTATTAGTTGCCTTTTCTTGCAAAGTTAACATCAAATATGAGTCATTTTACAATGAAAATTATAGCCCGAGTCCAGAGAACAATCCTGTTGCACCAGAAATATGAGCTGTCATCCAGGGGAAGAACATTTGCATCAATTTTGAAATAGCACCCCCGGCTGAGTCTTGGGGTCTGTATTTATAATTAAAACTATGAGGATGGCTGTGCGGAGCTGAGTGGGAGTTGGGAACACATGACAAATGTTTCAGATATAAAGGGAAAAGTGCAGCATAACATTACTAATCAATTAAAGGGGAACTAAACACTGTGATTAACCAACTCTTTCCTCAATTGTTGATCCCAGCATGCATTAAAGGAGAGTGAGACACTTTGCAATTGATTTTAATTTTTTATTATTTGTGGTTTTTTGAGTTGTTTAGCTTTTTATTCAACATATTTCAAATGATTCAAAAACTATATATAAAAAAGACAAAATAAAGGCCAATTGAAAAGTTGCTTAGAACTGTCCATTCTATAACATGCTAAACGTTGACTTAAAGGTGAACCACCCCTTTAAAGGAGAAGGAAAGCCTAGAGGCACTTGGGGGTGCCAAACGTTAGGCACCCCTTTGCATCTTACTACCTGTATAAAAGTGAGAACCACAGAGAGATCTACTTCCATCTTCTTTTGTCTTTGTGCAGCTGCACATGCGCAGTCAAAGGAAAAGTGAAACTTTAACTGAGAAGTCGGCTTTTTCGGTAAACTGAGCATGCGTTTGTCCAGGGAAATTGAAGACAGAAGAAAATGGAAGTAGATTGCTCTGTGGTGCTCACTCGTATAACCCTGGGTCGCTGCAGATTTCTGCTGAAAGGAGCACCTGCCTAGAGTTTCAGGTAGGTAGATACACTCACTTGGGGTGCCTAACATTTGGCACCCCCCAAGTGCCTCCAGCCTTTCCTTCTCCTTTAATCAGGAGTTATACCATGCTAGAAGCGTAGTCTAGCAACATAAGGGCTGGAGTCTTACTCTTAAGCAATACTATATGATAGTGCTGCCCAACTGGCTGACCCCCCCACTTGAAATCTGCCTGATGTGCCTGCTTGCCTTGTGTAAGAGTTAACAGGTATTAGTACTGATATTAAATGGCCCCTGCATTGTTTACACTTCAAATTCAGACTGGAATCGCCTGCATTGTTTGGTGTGTGTAACACCTCTATTGTTCAGACCCCTAAAGCCCTGTATTGTTCACACCACAGACCTAGACTGAAAGTGCCCATATAGTTGACCTGTTCACACCTCAGAGGGGCACCTGAATTGTGTCACTGTATGTAGCACAGTATGAACTGTTCATCTCACAGTGGTACTGTTTTCCTGTCTCCTGCTCTATTCTGCCTGTGCCATACTCTGCCTGACCTATGGTCCCTGTGTGTGCCATACTCTGCCTGTCCTATGCTCTCTGTGTATGTCATACTCTGCCTGCCCTATGCTCCCTGTGCAGGGTAGGACTGGGCCAGCGGGACACCCGGTAAAAAACCCGGTGGGCCCCCAGCTCAGATCTGCACCCTATACCTACATCTGTAATCTTTTTCTCTACCTGCTGTGACACAAACGCACGGCAAAAACCCTGTGGGCATATACACATGCGCGGCAGGGGGGATGGAGGGGGGAAGCAGCCTGATGGGCCCCAGCCCCCCCAGTCCAAACTTGTCCCTGTGTGTACCATTCTCTGTCAGTCCTATGCTCTCTGTGTGCCATACTCTGCCTTCCCTATGCTCCCTGTGTGTGCAATACTCTACCTGCGCTATGCTCCCCTTGTGTGCCCTACTCTGCAAGCCCCATTCTACCTGTGTATGCCATACTCTGCCTGCCCAATTCTTCCTGTGTGCCATACTATACCTTCCCTATGCTCCCTGTGGGATGAGAGCCTGGTAGAGGTTTGTTCTGGGCTTTGTTAGCATTTGGAGATTATTGTTAGGGGGGCGATAAGGTATTCGGGGGGGGGCGCTGTTTTATCCACAGCAGAGGAGGGATATGGATTTAAAATATTAAGGTGGACATGGTCTTAAAAGTTCTTGTAGTAACATGGGTGTGGTTTAAAGTAGGCGTGGTTTGAAAACAGGGAGTGGTCAACACTAGCTTCCATTATCGTGGCTCCACCAAGTAGGCCAGAACCACAGAAGTTGGACAGCACTGCTGTATGATAAAGCATTTCCACAGGGCAAGTGGCCTTATTAATATACAAAAGAATCATCCAATGAGAATCAAGGCTGATTTTTTGCTAGTCTTGCTTCATGTTCTTTGTTTCTTCAACTGGAGCTAGAAGGGTTAAACCCAGTTTCTCTATTACACACAAACTAAAAAGCTCTCTGCCCCCCTCCTGTTGTTTTATTCCAGTGTCGTGTTATTGTGCAAGATGCAGGATGGTTGTCATTGTGAGCAGTATTTTCATTGGTCAGTTCTTTTGCATCTGCAATAATGTTTTGGGCATATATTTAAAGAATAGGGGTGCAGTTTGACCCTTTTATGAGGGCAAGATGAAGACAGTAGGATAAGATGTCACAGTAGGACAAAATGGAAACAGTAGAGCAAGATAAAGACATTATTGCAAGGTGGAAACAGTACAACAATATGGAGACTGTAGGGCAAGATGGAAAATATAGGACAAGATGTCACAGTAGGGCAAGATGGAAACAGTAGGACACAATGGAGCAGATTGTACTAATTAACAGGAGAAACAAAACTTAATATCAGTGTTGCCCAACCTATAATTCTTCAGTTGTTAAGACATAAAAAAAACAATGATGATTATGATCACAATATAATATGGAAAAAATCATTGGAATTAATAAACACCTCAATGGCCCAGAAACCTGCAAATTCATCTGAAAGACAGCGACTAACAGTTCTACTCTCTTTCAATGTATAAAATGATAGCAAAATAGCAGAAACATTCTTTCATTCTACTCTATGTACCAAAGTCAACATGGAGTGTATAATGAGTCCCATCAACCCAATCCTTTCTTGGGTTGATATGGGCCCTGCTCAAAATCCTTCATGTCCTTGGGGTGAGAGGATTTGCCAACTGTACAAACCACATGACTGGAAATTGGCTTGAATTTGTGTAAGACTTTATAGGGCTCATTTGGAGATACCAACACCTTCATAGGTGGCAATACTCTCAGAGTTTTCCTATATCAGGCAACACAATTGTTCTAAATTAGTAACTGAACACAGTATGGCTGAGTGCAATTATACATAAGGTCAAGGTGGCTATTAATGTGAGTACCTTTATGGAGTCATTAACCAGTGCAGTTGTTTCACAGAAAAATCCCGTAAAAACAATCCCTTTGCATTTCCGCATAGTTGCATTTTGCAAAAAAGGTGGAGCTAACTAAAGGGTTTCCACAGTGGACCACATCAATCATCGCAGTGCACTTTATTGTGCACAATTTTCGGCACAACTGCAAAACAATTGCTATTGGGTGGTTTTTTACACATTGACCCCCCTTGAAACCAGAATTTCACTGGAATTATGGGGGGAAATGCTGCATGGTGGATACAAAACAAGAGCTTGTACCCCACACTTTCACTGACACCACTGTCAATAATGATACATGTATGGGACCAATTATCCAGGATACTTTGGACCTGAGGTTTTCCAGATAAGGAGTATTTCCATAATTTGGATCTCCATACCATAAGTCTACTTAAAATCATTTAAACATTTATATTAAACCCCATAGGACTATTTTGCCTTCAATAAGGATTAATTATATCTCAGTTAGGATCAAGTACAAGCTACTGTTTTATTATTATTATTATTATTATTATTATATTTACAGAGAAAAAGGAAATCATTTTTAAAAACCATAAATATTAGATTAAAATGGAATTCATGGGAGATGGCCTTTCCATAATTCAGAGCCTTATGGATGAAGGATTGCACACCTCTACTTGTGTTAAAATGTATTCCTTGCACTTCCATGTAGACTTTGAAAATATTCAATGCAACTGCCCCCATCCTGCATTCATTTTGGCAAAGTGCAATTGCAGTAGGCAAAGCTCTGTCAAGAGCATACCCCCCCCCCCTTTGCAACCACAAGGATGCCAGAATTCTGGGGAACAAAATCTGCATTCTGAAGAAAAAAAAGGATATTGCCTTTAATGAACAGGATTTTTTGTGCAATAATTGCAGTCAACTAAGCGCTACCACAAATGCATTTGCAGTCAAAACTGCAGTAAAACTTTATCTAGGCTTTCTAGTTCAATATCAGTTCAATTTGGAATAGATTTGGAATAGATTGTTGTTCTTACTGACCGGACATTGCCTTCCTCCATATCTGGCCCTGGTTGGCTGTGCTCTAACTGCACTCCAGCTCGTATATTCCATATACCGTATATATATATATATAGACAAATGCAAGAGGTCCTCTGCACTCAACCCATTATCAATA
>CM044439.1:24695220-24705318 GCA_024363595.1 Xenopus borealis | reverse complement strand
GGGGGGGGGCGTTAGCGCCTGGGGGATGGATTGCCCTTTAATTCCAGCACTACTATTATCATAACAAGGTTTGAAACATATAACAGTTGCATGAGCACATCAGCCACAGTTCAAGAATATCTAGGACATGAAATAAATTTTCACCCCAAACCTGTCTGACTAACCAGGATGTTCTTCCAGGCATTGTACCTATATGTGTCCCTTTCTGACCTTCATGCTGGGACCCGACAGCCAAGGCTCTGTGAGAACCACAAATACTAGATCATGCAACAATGTTAGTTGATATGCAATAAAGCACCATGTTATATACCAGTGTGGCATCAGATGGGTTAAAGTACCTTCTAATGATAACATTTGCTTCCACCTTGGCCTCATGTGTGACAGCTTCACATAAGCTTATTGACCAGTAAAGGGAAATAACCAGACACACTAATGATTGAGCTGCGCCCACTCACTCCTTCCTATTGATTCATATCTACATAATAACGAGCGGCTGTCTGCACCCATTCTACAATTTAATGGATCGGCTTCATCATCCTGCTGTTCCTCCTGAATCATGTGAGCTCTAGAGCAGGGGCTAGATAACCTGACAGGGACATTTGCTTTGTCTTTATGTGTGACTTATTCTGCCTTTATCCAATTCTGTTTCAACTTGGCAGCTTCATATCTCTCTGAATATTTGTAGTTATACATATGGGAAGGAGCTGCCATATTGTTTCCCTTACACAGTACAGTATGAGAGTATATTGTGTGTCCAGAACATTCCTTCTCTGTATATTTGTATTTATACATATAGTTATTCTTCATTTTCTGTATATTTGTATGTATATGGGTGAAAGGTGTCATGCTGTTTCCCATTAGTCATGTTTCTGATTTAATACTGCAGCCTATCTGAGGCTTCTCAATAGCTCAGCTTCTTTATTAAACCCATATTAAGTCCCCTGTTTATTTTACCTATAGTCATTTTGTCATACGACTTGAATTTTTCTGACTTTTATCCTTCTACATTAAAATGGGCAATACCTTTAACAATAGTCAGGCAACCTGTGTTTGATTCTGTTCACAAAATGTAAATAAAAACCTTTTGCAGAAACACTGTAACTGAACTACACTTCACTGGACTACAAATCCCAGCATACAGTAACCAGTATCGGACTGGGCCAGCGGGACACCGGGAAAAAACCCAGTGGGCCCACGGCCCTTGTGGGTCCTGCTGGCCCAGATCTGCATTTGCAGTCCCACAGGGTTCCTAGTCAGGGCCCCCATTCCGACCCTCGGACCCCACAGCTAAGACGGCGTGCCACTGAGTGTGTGCGCAATGCCCCCCCCTTCTGCTGCTCTGCTGAGAAGTAACATATGCACAAGCGCACTCTCTTGGAGGAGCGACCGCATGGCAGAGGGGGGCAATGCATATGTGCTCATTGGCGCCCCCCAGTCCGACCCTGACTGTAACATATTATAATGGGTTAAAAGAGACATATAGAATGAATGAAATAACTAATTTTGTAGGCAATTATAAGTAATAAATGGTGTTGCTTTTACATGGTGCTATAAATTAAAGGGGTGGTTCACCTTTGAGTTAACTTTTAGTATAATGTAGAGAGTGATATTCTGAGACAATTTGCAATTGGTTTTCATTTTTTATTATTTGTGGTTTTTGAGTTATTTAGCTTTTTATTCAGCAGCTCTCTAGTTTGCAGTGTCAGCAATTTGGTTTCTAGGGTACAAATTACCCTAGCAACCCTGCATTGATTTGAATAAGAGACTGGGATATGAAAAGGAGAGGGACTGAATAGAATGATAAGTAATAAAAAGTGGCAATAACAATACATTTGTAGCCTTACAGAGCATTTGTTTTAAGATGGTGTCAGTGACCCCCATTTGAAAGCTGCAAAGAAACAGAAGAAAATTGCAAATCATTAAAAAACTATGAAAAATAAATAATGAAGACCAATTGAAAAGTTTCTTAGAATTGGCCCTTCTACAACATACTAAAAGTTAATTTGAAGGTGAACCACCCCTTTAATAATATCCTTAAAATTAGCCCCTTTATTGGAGCTCCCCCTAAGGCTGGGGACAGACAGGGAGATTCGGGGAGATTCTGTCGCCTGGCGTTTAATAGCAGGCGACAATCTCCCCGAACTTCCTTTTCTCTGTCCGTCGCTAGTTTAAATGACAAAGCGCCAGCGCTGTGCACACGCGGTGCGGCGATTTCCGGAATCGCCCGAAGTTTCCTCACGAACTAACTTCGGGCGATTCCGAAAATCGCCACGCCGCGTGTGCACAGCGCTGGCGCTTTGTCATTTAAACAAGCGGCGGACAGGGAGAAGGACGTTCGGGGAGATTGTCGCCTGCTATTAAACGCCAGGCGACAGAATCTCCCCGAATCTCCCTGTCTGTCCCTAGTCTAATGTTCCCTGCCAGAAGCACAGTAGGAGGGGGACAGCCAATCACAGCCCTGCAGTCACAAAAGCACAGACAGGCTTCAGTTCCCTATCAGGTCCTGCTAGCTGCAGTGAGCTGAGAGCCACCAGCTCACCTGCACAGTCTGATAATTCAGGGAGCAGGAGGTGGAAGGGAAGGGAGGGATTATTAGTTTTTTTTTGCAGACATATTCAATAAATCAGCCTTAAACACTACTTTTTTAAGCACAATTTTTCTATATCGAAATTAGTATAATGCACTGGTACATTCTTATTTTTTACACAATATTTCTGCTTTAAGGCATTCTGGGAGCTGTAGTCCAGCAATATTAGGTTTGAATTCTTAAAGAAGAATATAATTAATTATGTGAGCAGTATTTTCATTTCTTGCATCTGTTTTTGGGCATCTATGTGCAGGTTGTGCAGAGGGTGGTTTTACATTGCTTATCGCCTTACAATCAGTGCTTAATAAGAGGGGATACCAGAAACCTGAGATTTCTTTGGTTCAGATCCCCAGAGCCACTGCCCTGAGTTTAATTGTTTACATGATACCTTTCAGCATCTTATTTTCAGCTCATTATTAGAAAATTCCGTTCATATGAAAGCTCCCACTCTGCTTAATAAAGGTATTAGCTTCAGACAAGAGCAGTTAATCAAGCTATGATTGATTCCACTGTGCATCACTAGCGCTTTGATGCACTTTAATTAGGTTGTAATAATGGATTAATAAACTCATTTAACTGCTATGGACATGGGACACGTGTTCCTGGCTGCTTTCAGGTACTGGATCTTCTGTCTTCAATAAATGACATGAAAGAGTGTTGTAAAATCTCCATTAAAGTGTCCCACTGTGCCCGCAGCTCCTGTTAATAGTTGGGGAACATTAATGAGAATCATGCTCATTGGCACTGTCAGCCATCAAACTGGTATCTTACATAGGGAGATTACTGATGCCATTTGTCTTCCCTATAATATTCTGAGACATCAGTCAGTCAAAACGGTACACATGTTTTAATTAAAGTATATTGGAGATTTCTTTTTCATTAAAGACAATAAAGATGGGATTTTATTTTTTTGTCTTTCCTTGGCACAACTATTTTTTATGTAACCTTAACAATAAATATCTGAATGAAAAGCATGAAATAGGTGGGTGATATAGACAAGCTGTTTAGACATTGTCTTGAGATCTAAAGAGCGCTAAAGGTCTACTGGTAGATCTTGATCTACCTTTTGTGCACCCCTGCTGTAGTGAAACAACACTTTACTTACCCTTTATTATTTCTGATTCCTGATTTCTGCAAGGGAATACATGTAGCTGTTCTGGGAAAATTTATGATCAGGTGCAGGGAGTTGCAAGGGAATAAATGCAGCTGATTTCCTTTTAATTGTATAACATATAATAGATTCAGGGAGTTACAAAGGAAAACCAAAAAGGTGTTGATTGCTTTTTATATACAACATAATAATATATAGACAAGGACTGTGGCATTTATATTAACTGCTGATACAGATGGCCCCAGAAAAAAAAAAAAGTAGCAGTTTATTTTTTATTTATACAGAAGGTTGCTTTTCTTCCCAAATCATAGCAGGGCAAGGGAAAGGAACAAGCATTGAAGAGAGGTGGTATAAGGGAGGACAACAAGCAGGGAAGTGAGGAGTTAAATGAACAGGACAGAGAGGGAGAGAAACAAACGCTGCAGGGATGGGTTAAATGAACAGGACAAAGAGGGAGAGAAACAAATGCTGCAGGGAGGGGTTAAACGAACAGGACAAAGAGGGAGAGAAACAAATGCTGCAGGGAGGGGTTAAATGAACAGGTCAGAGAAGGAGAGAAAGGAACAGGGCAGAGAGGGGGTTAAATGAACAGGGCAGAGAGGGAGAGAAATGAAAAGTGCAGGAAAGGGAGCGGGGAGAAAGGAACAGGACAGAGACAGAGAGGGAGAGAAAGGAGCAGTTCAGTGAAAGGAAAACCAGCAGTTAAGGTCAGAGCCGGAACTAGGGGTAGGCAGAAAGGCACCTGCCTAGGGCACAACCAAAGGGCGGCGCTGGGCAGGTACCTATCTTTTGCCTACCCCATGGTTGCTGCTCTCCCATCCCGGTGCTCTGTCCCCTTGACCCCCCTGCCGGCGCTCTCTCCCCTCCCCTCTGTCACTCACCCTCCCTCTGGCAATCTCTCGAGGGGGGGGAGCTCCAGGGACGTGCCCACTCCTCCCTCAGTGGCTGCTACCTCTGTAACTTAAGGTGGCCATACACGTAGAGATCCGCTCGTTTTGGCGATATCGCCAAACGAGCGGATCTCTCCCCGATATGCCCACCTTGAGGTGGGCGATATCGGGCTGATCTGATCGTGGGCCCTAGGGCCCAACGATCGGATCAGTACGGACGGTCGGATCGCGGGACCGCATCAACGAACAGATGCGGCCTTGATCCGACGGGATTTTTAATCGGGGAAGCCCGTCGGAGGGCCTCCCACACGGGCCGATAAGCTGCCGACACAGTCTGTCGGCAGCTTTTATCTGCCCGTGAATGGCCACCTTTAGATAGAAGGAGCCATTGGCTATAGAGTCCGATACTGGAGAGTCCTGGACAGGAAGTTTTAAGGGGGAGGGCTGAGCACAATTTTCAAGCTAATACAGACGCTTTTGACCTAAAAGGCATTAGTATAAAAACTATTTCTTTACATGGTTTGATGCACTGTGAAAATATATGCTGTATGACTCCTAAAAAGAGATACTGACAGCAGAAAATAACATTTTTTAATATCAATCATCAATTCCAAATAATGGATCCGCACACACTTGCTTCTGCAGTGGGGGAAATCCCTTTTCATTTTAATTAACCACCAATTTCAACGTTTCGGGGTCTGCAACCTCCCTTCATCAGGATATCCTGATGAAGGGAGGTTGCACCCCCCGAAACGTTGAAATTGGTGGTTAAATAAAATGAAAAGGGATTTCCCCCACTGCAGAAACAAGTGTGTGCGGATCCATTATTTGGAATTACTGTTGCTAAGGGACCTTGGGTCAACGGACTACCAGCACCACTGGAGCAGTTAAAGTGAGTAAAAATCCGGGTGTGCAGTGTAAAAATACCATATCACTGATTAATATCAATCATAACATTGTCTTTGAATGCTAATTAGAATGATGCCATAAAAGTATTTGCCTGATGCTTTCACATGACCTTTATTACCTTCATGTTCCTGTATGAGGGGGCTTCCATAGTTGTGCAGCAGGAGTCCATTAGCATTAGAAACCCTAACTGACAGGCTGGGAAGGGACAGTCAGGTTGGCGAAACAGGTTTGAACTTCAAGTTCAATGATTATTTACAAAAGCAGAACACTCAGCAAAAAAGGGTCAACATGACCTATAGGTAACTTTTAATGTAGATTGATATTTTGAAAAGAAGAATTTTGTGTCAGTATTAGTGATGGGCGAAATTCGCGAAACGCCAGCGAAAATTCCCCTGGCGACAAAAAAAAACGAGACGTCTATGGCGTTTTATAGCAGCCCCTTTGGTATTTGCCAGAATCTACAGATTCTAGCCTGCCCCTGGACTATGGTTGAAACTGTCCAAACTTAGCGACCAACTGCAGGCACGTATGGCCAGCTGATGTCACACTGTAATATTTGAAGATGCCCATTCAAGCCAGGCATTTGTGGCCTTATAAGATTCTTTTTATATGGCGATTCTCACCTTGTTGGTAGATATATAGATGTGTGTGTGTGAGCAGAGGTTTAAATGATGTGAAACCTGTGAGACCTGTACTGCTGTCTCCACAGGACACGCGCCATCCAATATATGTGAAAAGAAGCTGTGAATGCAGGAGATGGGCTGTCTGTCGCTTAGTAGCCCACGTAGGATAAGATCATTTGTTTGCTCCTTGGCACAGAGGAAGAAGCTTCTCTTTGATCAGTTTGACTTGAACATAATGGCGAGAGATCTCTCTCTTTACTAGCACTAAAAACTCTCCTCAAATAAATCAGAGATTAAAGGGTTAAACCAGTAACCAGTATTGTTGCCCATTCACCGTCCCTTCCAATCGATTCCCCAAAAAGTCTACCTGTCTACGTGGGGAACGTAAGTGATGCGCAAGGAAAACGCGCATGTGCTTATGAACTGGGACAGCATTAGATACCTATTTAAAGATGGAGGAGACGTGCCCGACACATGCTGAGAGATCAGCGAAACGCGTAGGTCAGGCTGCATAGATGACCAGCTCCCACTTGTTCCCCACTTAGACAGGTAGAATTTTGGGGGAATCGATTGGAGGGGAGGGTGAAAGGGTCTGACTCTCAGCTGCAATACTTAGCAGTCACCAATCTTTACTTTAAACCAGGAGTGCCCATACTTTACTAATGCAAGGTCTACTTTTTCTCATGATTTCCCATTATGATTTACAAGCATAAAAGCAGTTACCTTTCCGTTCAACAGAAAATATTACTTAAAGGGCACCTATGCCCCAAAAAATTTGCCCCAAAAAATTTGCCCCAAACCGAAGGTGCGGGCTGATAAGAGTCTGCATTCCGGTTTGTGCTTCTAGTACTTTACTTAAAGGGGTTGTTCACCTTTGAGTTAACATTTAGTATAATGTAGAGAGTGATATTCTGAGACAATTTGCAATTGGTTTTCATTTTTTATTGTTTGTGGTTTTATAGTTATTTAGCTTTTTATTCAGCAGCTCTCTAGTTTGCAGTGTCAGCAATTTGGTTTCTAGGGTACAAATTACCCTAGCAACCCTGCATTGATTTTACTAAGAGACTAGGATATGAATAGGAGATGAACTGAATAGAAAGATAAGTAATAAAAAGTAGCAATAACAATACATGTGTAGCCTTACAGAGCATTTGTTTTTAGATGGTGTCAGCGACCCCCATTTGAAAGCTCCAAAGAAAAAGAAAATTGCAAATCATTAAAAAACTATGAAAAATAAATAATGAAGACCAATTGAAAAGTTTCTTAGAATTGTCCCTTCTACAATATACTAAAAGTTAACTTGAAGGTGAACCACCCCTTTAACATAATAAATATCTGAATTAAAAGCATGAAATGTTTATTGACAGTGCCTTGAGATCTACTGATCATCAGCTACTGGTAGATCCCGATCTACCTTTTGGGTATATGCAAGTGGTTTTAGATATGTGTGTACTTTACGGACACAGTGCCACACTGTTTTCTGATGTACGGGGGAGTGAGTTGTTCGTGGTTGTAGTTGGCAGAGTGTATATATATTTTTTATGGTAATTAAAAATTAAGTCTTAATTTACTAATATACTTTCCTGATCTGAACTGGTTAGCTAAGTTGAAGCGCACGGACACTACATGGCTTATGTGTAATGAATCCTGTGTAACTTCAGTTTTGGTGCGAATAATTTGATATACTAACCTGCAGATCACAGCACAGGTAGGGTTGCCACCTTTTCTTACATTTTTTACCGGCTGGTAGGGGGCGGGAACAAAAGGGGGTGGATTGTGCTGTCAAAGGGTGCGTGACCATGATTGTGCTGTCAAAGGGTGGCACACCACGGACATTTCAAGAAGGAGAATAAAAGTTAAAGTGATACTGTCATGAGAAAAATGTTTTTTTCAAAATGCATCAGTTAATAGTGCTGCTCCAGCAGAATTCTGCTTCTGAGGAAGTGGCTGGAAGCCACGAAACGCGTAAAGCCTGGGGTAACGATACACACTTTCATATGGATGTTTTTAACTGAGATGAAATAAAAAAAGATTTTACTGTCACCGTGTGCTCCGTACATTTTTTGCAAAAGTACCAGCAGAATTCTGCATTGAAATCTATTTCTCAAAAGAGCAAACAGATTTTTTTACATTTCATTTTGATATCTGACATGGGGCTAGACATATTGTCAATTTCCCCGCTGCCCCAAGTCATGTGAATTGTGCGCTGATAAACTTCAATCACTCTTTACTGCTGTACTGCAAGTTGGAGTGATATCACCCCCTCCCTTCCCCCCCCAGCAGCCTAACAACAGAACAGTGGGAAGGTAACCAGATAACAGGTCCCTAACACAAGATAACAGCTGCCTGGTAGATCTAAGAACAACACTCAATAGTAAAAACCCATGTCCCACTGTGTTCCATTCAGTTACATTGAGAAGGAAAAACAACAGCCTACCAGAGAGCAGTTCCCTCCTAAAGTGCTGGCACAAGTCACATGAACGAGGGCAGCTGGGAAATTGACAAAATGTCTAGCCCCATGTCAGATTTCAAAACTGAATATTAAAAACATCTGTTTGCTCTTTTGAGAGCTGGATTTCTATCCAGAAGTCTACTGGAGCAACAATATTAACTGATGCATTTTGAAAAAACATATTTTCCCATGACAGGATCCCTTTAAGTTCCAGGGGATTGGGGGTGGGCCGAGGGGGTCTTTTTAAGTGTATTACAAATTTGTAATAGCGACCCTTGGCCAGGGCCGGATTTATATAGTGGGTGCCTCTGGGCCCACTGGTGTCCACCGCCCCCATCCCCTCCCCTATATTTAGGCAAATTTCCGTCATTGGGACTGGAGCAATGGACATTGGTGCATGGTGCATGGCAAATTTATAAAACGATCATATCTCCTGGCGCATCCCCAATGTTTCAGAACAAATGTGGGTGTGGTTGGGCATCATACTGCCCCCTAAAATCCTGCCGCCATAGGCCCGGGCCTAGGTGGCCTTTCCACACAAATCTGGGCCTGGTCTTGGCAGGTTAAAATACCAGCTGGGTAGCAACCCTAGCACCAGGCCCCACACAAAAAATCTTCAGAGGGGCCCAGCCATGCAGCAACTACTCGCCCCCATGTGTATGGTCATGCTGACGTTAGTGCGCTTATCCAGACCCGCCGCACATTTTCGATGTCAAGTGTGAACATCTACTTGTTGCAGGGCCCCCGCAATTTTCCAGACAAGAGAGCTGCAATAGAGGAAGCAGACCTAGCGGTCTGGGCCCTCCTTTTCCCAGGGCCCCCCTCGCTAGGGTTGTGCATGGCTGCACATAAATCAGTTCAGTCTGCAGCATGCATCTAAATGTATTGCTAATTAGCCATGCAGGCTGGTGTCTGCTTCTTCTGTTGTTATGCCACTGCAAAGAACAATCTATGGGGCAAATTCACTAAAGAGTGCAACTTCACACATCGCAACACTTTGCCTGGCATAGATTTGCCAGGACAACGCTAATTGACTAAAATGCAAAGTTGCATCCATTGCACCAACCGGTGACGAAGTTGTGCTAGCGTTACTTTGGCAAACAAAACAAAGTTGTGCTAGCGTTGCCTAATTTGCATACGGTGGAAAGTTAAAGTTGAATGGACTTGTATGTTGCAGCAAATAAATGTAGGGACCCATAGGTTTTCTACTGGCACCTATGGAGTTAAGTCCCTGCATCTCTGTCACTAGGCGGAAGTTTATGTTGCCAGTGTATACTTCTAACCAATGGTTACAGCCCAGAGTATAATGACCATTTCCTGCCACACAGTTTTATAGTGCTGGAAAGGAGTGGCCACTTCCTCTTTGGCTGCTGGTTCTTCATCTAGCTGGTTGTTCCCATTGAGCCTGGGATCAACAAGGCCCCAGTAAGCCACGTGCCCTAACAGGACTTCCAACTGTTAGTGATCTAAGTCGGGGACCAGGCCACCCCGTGAACGAGGACTAGCAAGATACAGGTTAGCATTTG
>CM044439.1:24667460-24678283 GCA_024363595.1 Xenopus borealis | reverse complement strand
TGTGTATCCTGTGCTTGAATGGCTGCCCCCATGGTTACACAGCAGCTTGTTTATATAAAAGAACAAAACAAGAAAAAAAAACCTACATTGGTTTTCAGTAGAATTGAACTCATGGCTTTAGGATTTAAAACTCCTTTGGTGACTTGGGGGACTTCGGCGCTTCAGGACATCAGTTTTGGCTCCTTTGCGTGACTTTGGGTCTTTTCGCCAATTCTTGGCTTCGACTTTTTTCGTGGCTTCGGGTCTTTTTGCTGCTTCGGGACTTCTCGGCACTTGCGCATTTCATGTTTGGGACTTCGGAAGTGCGGCATGGTTTGGGCGCTTTCATTGGAGGCTTAACTTAAGTACAGTAGTAGTAGTTGAGGCTGCAAATTAATACTCAGCACTACTCAGCTGAAATAGAATCCGGTTATATGAGAAAACAGGACAGTTTTACTGGTTTAGCCTCGTTTTATGTATAAAACAAACAGGCCAATAGATTGTATTGTCATTTTTATTGCTTTAGTTATGGCTTTTTGCACCTTAGATCGGTGCTCAGTGTACAGCTCGGTGTCTAAAACCAGGAATGATGAATTCCAAGCAACTGGCAAAGTGAAGCCGGTCTCCGAGTTTGATTTACTGCAGGATCATCCAGCATTGTTATAGGGACCTACATGAACATAACTAGTGTCAACATAATAAATGTGCTGAATAATTACGGCTGTAAGCAGGCCTGAAATAGTTGTAAGAGCAAAACATAAATCTGCAAATCTGATATGGGTCACTTGGAGAGGAGAGAACGCTTTTATCTCACACTTTTCCGTATAACTTCTTCACACTTTTATCCAGATCATCTAAATGGAGCAGCTTCCCAGATTGCTGTATCTGGGGCCCAGTAAATACCAGGGTCTGGGAAAGATCAATGGAATGAGTATCGGTACAAACACTGTCATTAAAGGAACAGTAACAGCAAATATAATGTTCTGTTGATCTGCACTGGTACAACTGGTGTGTTTGCTTCAGAAATACTACTATAGTTTATATAAACAAGCTGCTGTGTAGCCATGGGGGCAGCCATTCAAGCACAGGATACACAGTAGATAACAGATAAGTACTACTATAGTTTATATAAACAAGCTGCTGTGTAGCCATGGGGGCAGCCATTTAAAGATGAAAAAGGAGAAAAGGCACAGGTTACACAGCAGATAAGCTCTGTAGTATACAATGGGATTCTTCAGAATGTATCTGTTATAGTGAAGGGCAAATTTATTTGCCTGCAGCAAATTCACAGTGAACTCCTTAGTAACTCCGCAGGCGAATAAATCTGAGTCTTGTTTTGGACACGGGCATCTGTTTTTGGACACCGGCAATGGGCGCCAGCATCCAAAAATGGATGCTGGCATCCAAAAAAAGACACCCATGGCGTAGAAAAAACAGACGCCCGCGCCCATTTTTTGAACGCCGGCAATGGGTGTCGGGATCCAAGAACGGACGCCCGTATCCAAAACAAGATGCCGTGGCGTTTCGTCAATTTTTTACCGTTTAGAAATTCGCAAAAAATTCGGCAAAGCGAAACGCCGCCAATTCGCCCATCACTAATTTGTTATCTACTTTATCCTATGTTATCTATTATGTATCCTGTATGTATAATATGTTATCTACTATGTATCCTGTGCTTGAATGGCTGCCCCCATGGCTACACAGCAGCTTATGTATGTAAACTATAGTAGTGTTTCTGAGGTTCTGAAGCAAACACACCAGTTTTACCAGTGCAGAACAATAGTATATTATACTGTCATTCCTTGTTACTGGTCCTTAAAGCTTGAAAAAAAGACGCATGTCCATGGAGTTCAACCTTATCAACTAAATTAAATCTGCTACTCATCTAAAGGAATGGGGTAAAAAATCCATTTGGAAAGAAAAAAGATCCTTCCTGATTTCAAGAGGCAATTGGGCTAATCCCTTGGTCAAAATTCTACTAAGATTTAGGGGCAGATTTACTAAACTCAGTTGAAGGATTTGAATGCAAAAAATTAAATTTTTGAAACTTTTTTTGAGCTAATTTGACCATTGAATTTGCAAAATTCGATCAAATCGAATGATTTGAATGAATCATTCGATAGAATCAAATGATTTGAATAAATCATACGATTTGAAAATCGTTCGACCATTTGATGGTCGAAGTACTTGCCCTTTAAAAAATTTTTTGATTGCCTACTTCGCCACATTAAACTCTCCGAGTTTCTATATTTGCCTATGGGAAGCTCCCATAGGCTTTTTCTAAGTGTTTTTTCATCGAATAGAAATCATCTGATTTTTCAAAAAAATCGTACAAATCTTGTATGTTTTTATTTCCTCAAATCGGATTTTAGTATGACTTTTTCGTGAAATCAGATGATTGCTATTCGGTCGTTCAATAGATCGAATAGCGGTAAAATCCTACAAATTCGATTTAGTCGGATTTTTTACTTTGGGAAAATTTTTCAAGGTGGAATCCGAGATTTTTTAATCCTTGAAATTCGACCCCTGATAAAACTGCCCCTTAATATCTGTAACCCAGTATTTGAGAAAAACACTTGGTCCTCTTATTCAGCTTTTAACCCAGTTTCTTGAAATCATTCTGTAGGACTCCCCACTCATAACTTTGTTATTGGTGCCAAACAAGGTTTTTCTGTCCACTTGTTCCTCTACGTGCTGAATGCTAGCACCAGTCAAGCAGCAGACAGCTGCTTGGGACATGTAAGGCCCTTGCAACATTTTACCCATTACCCTTTCCACCATCCTAATAATTGAATCCCCTATAATTTAAACCTTCCTTGAACCCCACCCCCCACCTGTACTACAAAACTGCCCCCTGGGGGCTACTAGAGTCAGTTTGCTCTATACATGCCAGTTCAGAGCTGTTCCCCCAACATACTCAACATGGCAAATCTGTTGTGGTGTGGAGCAGCCCCCCTGTCCTTCTGCCCCCTACTTTCCCCTTTAATTGTGACAATCATGTCTCCCTTATTTACCCCAACTATCCCTTCTCCACCCCTCACTTCATAAACACCTCCAAGGGGCCCTATAACAGACCTCCTATTAAAATGCCAAATAAAATTTAAATTAAATTATTTTATAAACTGTTCCTTTAGCAGGAAAGATATGTGTCTCTGAAGATGCCCCATTAGCTCCATCTTCTTATTATCTTATTTCCAGCACATGCTTTGGGCTGCTGTCACTTACCTGAACCTAGGGACTCGCTCACAATATACATTATGTACACAATATAAGTCACATTATGCAGTATATACACAATATAAGTCACAATACGCAGTATATACACAATATAAGTCACAGTATGCAGTATCTACACAATATAAGTCACAATATGCAGTATATACACAATATAAGTCACGATATGCAGTATATACACAATATAAGTCACAATATGCAGTATATACACAATATAAGTCACTATATGCAGTATATACACAATATAAGTCACTATATGCAGTATATACACAATATAAGTCACAATATGCAGTATATACACAATATAAGTCACAATATGCAGTATATACACAATATAAGTCACAGTATGCAGTATATACACAATATAAGTAAGTCACAATATACAGTATATACACAATATAAGTCACAATATGCAGTATATACACAATATAAGTCACAATATGCAGTATCTACACAATATAAATCACAATATACAGTATATACACAATATAAGTTACGATATGCAGTATATACAAAATATAAGTCACAATATGCAGTATATACACAATATAAGTCACGATATACCGTATATACACAATATAAGTCACGATATACAGTATATACACAATATAAGTCACAATATGCAGTATATACACAATATAAGTCACAATATGCAGTATATACACAATATAAGTCACAATATGATGTATCTACACAATATAAGTCACAATATGCAGTATATACACAATATAAGTCACAATATGATGTATCTACACAATATAAGTCACATTATGCAGTATATACACAATATAAGTCACAATATGCAGTATCTACACAATATAAGTCACAATATGCAGTATATACACAATATAAGTCACAATATGCAGTATATACACAATATAAGTCACGATATACCGTATATACACAATATAAGTCACAATATGCAGTATATACACAATATAAGTCACAATATGCAGTATATATACAATATAAGTCACGATATGCAGTATATACACAATATAACGCAAGTCACAATATGCAGTATATACACAATATAAGTCACAATATGCAGTATATACACAATATAAGTCACAATATACAGTATATACACAATATAAGTCACAATATGCTGTATATACACAATATAAGTCACAATATGCAGTATATACACAATATAAGTCACAATATACAGTATATACACAATATAAGTCACGATATGCAGTATATACACAAGATAACGTAAGTCACAATATACAGTATATACAATATAATAATCATAATACAAGGCTGATTAGTAATACATTTGTAGCATTACATGGCAGCATATAAATCGGGGTCTGCCGCAGAATTATTCAGCTTCTATCTACATACCTCTCAACATTTTGGAAAAAAAAAGAGGGACAAAAAAGTTGCCATGCTTAGCTCTCCACCAGCGCCCACTGAGCATGTGCAGTGCCACTGACACACAAAAGATGCCTAACAAGATCCAAGATGGGGAGCTGCTGGGGTCAAATTTAAAGACGTGGATCATTATTGTTATAGGGCTGCTGAAGCTCTGGGCTGGTAAAGTAAATACAGTGTATATGATGCAGCATTTCTAGCCAGATTTTTAGGCTTTATCTTACACAGGAGGAAAACATCACTATATTCCATTTGTCGTTATTTCACAAACAATCTGTTACATTGGGTTATGTATTTGAGCTCAGTCTGGGACCGTTGTCCACAGAAATGACGCATGTAGATGCATCTTGATCTGTTTTTGTGTGTTTTCTGTTGTTTTGCTAAATCTCCCCTGAGTGCCGCATTGTTCAATCACGAATCAACCCACGTGCCCTTCCTGCCTATTTAACTAAAACACATTTGCATAAACTCCAGCCGTACCTGTAATAGGGTTTATTCACCCTTTAACCAGCGCTGCATTATTTAAGGCCTTATTTGCAGGAGAATTCCCACGTTTCTTTGATCTTGGAGCCATACACAATGCTGCACATATATACAGAGAAAACCTCCATTATTAAATATGTATGGGTCTAAATATTTAATGTCATATTCATTTGTTATACAAGATCATAACAAAGACATCAAATTAAGGGAAACAAAGGAGGTAGAGAGAGTAAAGGGGAGATATGTGCAAATATATCAGATAATGATCATTCACATAAACAGACCCCAACAATTGAGATACAAGTAGAATCTATGGCGACCCAATGCCGGCGCGGCGGGAACGCTAGAAATGATTAAAGCCCTGACAAAAAGAGAGTGGTGGAAATGAAAGGGGAGCGCTTTTTTGCTAATTAACAGGGAAGCTGATTACAACAAGATGAAAAATATGCAAATTAACCTTTTCCTAATTTTTTCTGGTTAAATGACATTGATGACTATAAGTTCAGACCATTCGGGTATGTATTGGTAAGAGAACAGAGCAGAATTTGCTAATTAAATCCAAATGGGAAGGTGCCTCTGGCCTTAAAGAACAAGTAAACCTTTTTTTTCTATCTGTAAATTTGCTCTAAACAGCCCCCCAGATTAATGTACCTTAGTCCCTGCTGCAAGTCTGCTCTGGTTTCCGTGTTATCAGCAGCTTGTTTCCCCTTCTTCCTGGTGCAGAGTGAAGCCCCGCCCCATAGCTTACTGAGCTGACCTTATCTCTGTGACTAGTCCTGGAGATCATTTGCATACTATGACATAGCAGAGACCAGTGTGCACACACTGGCTCCCTCTTCCTCTCTATTGTGGAACAGCAGCAAATGGACAGCTCAGTAAACTAAGGGGCGGGGCTTCACTCTGCATAATTTGCAAATTTGGCTTATTCGATCATCGAATAGATTCGAATGATCGAATATTCGATCGTTCATCATTCGATCAGCGAAGGATTTAAAATTTTACATTTATTCGACTGCCTACTTCGCCAGATTGAACCAACCCAATTGTAATAGAAGCCTATGGGAGCCCTCCCATAGGCTTCTGAGGCTAAGTCCTGATCGAATAGGATTCGTACGATCGAAGTCTTCGATTGTTCGAATTGTACAAATCATTCTAATGATCGAATAGTTCATTCAAATGATCGTTATTCGATCATCGAATGATCGAAGATCGAATAAAAGGGTAGCCTAAAACTATTCAATTAGCATTCGAAAATCGAATGCTAATCTAATATCGAGGAAAAACTAATATTTTTTGGGGAATACTAGTAAATTTGCCCCATAATGTAAGACATCGGAAACACACAAATGAGGAATCGGCACACAGGAGTAGATGCTAAAGGGGATTAACCCCAAAGTGTTTATTTGTGAAATGATTCACAGCTCATGTCATCTGGATACAATCCTGTCTGCTATATACTTAGTGTGTACGATCTGTCGACTAATACGCTCAGCCCTGGGGAAGGCTCATTGTGCAGAAATGAAGCTGGGCAGGTGGGGGTTAAACATCTTGACATAAGGGACACTAAGGCTGATTGTGGAGAACTTAATCTGACATACAAATAATAAAAGTCACTTTATTCTCAGCAATAATAGATTTGGCTAAACAAAACCGGGACTGTGCTGGGAAACATAATGTATCTATTTTTGCTTAAATGCTGTAATGCAAATGTGAGGAACAAAGATGCTTCTTATGTGCACGATTATTGTAGAGGGAAGAAGGAATGAGATAGGGAAGCGAATGAGAAAAAGCTTTTCTATGTGAGATTTCTGTCGAGCCATCACTATGGTAATGAATATCTTGACCTATGCACACAATAGATACTTGCACCTTTTCATATACCATCTGGATCTTCCCAACGAATGGCTCTCGCAGGAACAGCACAGGAGCATTAGCTGAATGTATAGTTGTTTAGCTAAGCAAAGCACACAATGCATAATATTCTATTAGAAATGTAAGCAACACAACACAAATGTGTATCATCAAAACTGCCAACATTCTACAGAATGACGCACCAAGACCCCCCCATCCCATAACCATCCCAACCCAACACAAACCAAAACCCAAGGGGCTCACGTCTGAAGATGCGGGGTTAGCGGCTGTTATGGGATTCAGACATTGGGTCAGGTTCAATTCAAGGATAAAAAAGTATCGCTTAATTCTATTTCTGATTTTATCAAACGGTTCAGTGGAATTTCCATGTCATAAACCGTAAGAAAACTTTCTCTGAACTTCATCTGGCCCAATAGAATAAGTGAGACAGAGTATGGAGACAACACTATGGTGATTATTCACTAACATTTGGGTTTCTTTTTTTTACAAAAAGTAATTTTTCTCTAAAAATTTGTTAAATTTTTTTATAAAATATCTAAAAATGTGTGATTTATAAAGTGCAAAAATGATAAAAAAAAACTCTAATACAGTTATGGGACCTGTTATCCAGAATGCTTGGGATCCTTGGGTTTTCCCGGATAAGAGATCTTTCATTAATTTGGATCTACATAAGTTAAGGGCAAATTTACTAAATTCACGTGAATAGATCGTAGTTCGATCGAATATGATCGAATTACGATCGTACGGTTTAATCGGATATTCGAATATTGAAATTTGGCCTCTTCGATCATCGAATACCGAATAATCGAATAGATCGAATGATCGGACATTCGATAATTCGATCATTCGATGATCGAAGGAATCAAAATTTTAAAATCCTTCTAATGACTACTTCACCAGATTGAACCTAACGAATTGCAAAAGAAGCCTATGGGAACCTCCCCATAGGCTTCTTTGGCTAAGTCCTGCTCAAATACCATTCGATCAAAGCGTTCGATCGTTCGAATCGTACAAATTTTTCGGAGGCTCAAAGGAAATTTGAGGATTTTTTTGTGAAATCAAACGATCGGTATCCAATCGTACAAATTCATCGAGAAATCGAATATCAAGCAAAATGATAGCCTAAAACTATTCGATAAGCATTCGATATTCGAATGCTTATCGAATTTCGTAGGATTTAAGTGAATAATAGTAAATTTGCCCGTAAGTCTAGCAGAAACATTTAATAAAACCAATAGACTGGTTTTGCTTCCAATAAGGATCTTTCTGGATAATGTGTTTACGGATAACAGATCCCATACCTGTTCAAAACTGCAGCAAGTAAAAGCAGTCGAGGTCCCATAGAAGTCATTGGGAGCTGCACTGATCCTACTGGATTTTTTTTTTAGCCAATCAGAGTTTTCAGGTTTTGTTTTTGCTTCTAATTGTCCAAAAACTAAAATTTTTAGGGGTTTTCCTAATTTTTAGTGCATGGTGTGGTGTTTATACAAATGGCCTGCAGAGGTCACTGTGCACATGAGTGATGCTGTGTATACATGGTACTGTCTATACTGATTAATAAAGTAACGAGTTGATGTTACTGTTATACTCTGCTCATCCTCGGCTTCCAAAACACAACACATCGTTCAACATTTTTTTCAATTGTACTTTTTATATTTGACATAAATAAATAAATGACATGGTATTTGTAGTTTTAGAGCAAATTAGTTTATTTGTGGTTTCAAAAACCTCCAAAAAAAAACCCACTAAAATGAGAATGCTGATAAATGGGCCTTTAATAGGGAAGATGAAATCAAATGTTATAAATGGGAGCAAATAGTGAGGAGGTACTAGAATATTTAGATGGAAAGAATTTGTGGGCAAGAAAAAACAATAGTAGAAATGACAAATGGCAGAGAAAAGTAAATAGGAAATTGAGGATTTAAATAAGAGACGCAAGGGAAGGAGTGAGTCAAATAAGAATTTAGAACCTTTACAAGGCAGTCAGAAGGAGATATAGTATTTGGAGCTTTTAGGAAATAAAATACAAGTTTATCCAAAGCATACTGATAACAAGGAAGAAAGAGATGATGGAGGAACAAGGGAATACAATATATCAGGGGTAATATAGTGTATGTGGGAAAGAAGCAACAATTAAACAGGCTTGAGTACTCAACAATTAACTGTACAGAGAAATGTCAAACGATGCCTAAGCAGATTTTCCCCCGTACTAAGCACAATTCAGCAGAAACAACCCCCAAAGTTTGTTTATAGCCTGTACAGAGAGATACCATAAAAATTCTGCAGCTTAGGTATTCCCTGTACTAAGCACAATTCAGCAGGAACAGCCCTCTTAGTTTGCTCATAGCCTGTACAGAGAGATCCCATAAAACTACAGCAGCATATGTATTCCCCTGTACTAAGTACAATTCAGCAGGAACAGCCCCCTAAGTTTGCTCATAGTCTGTACAGAGAGATCCCATAAAACTACAACAGCATATGTATTCCCCTGTACTAAGTACAATTCCGCAGGAACAGCCCCTAAGTTTGCTCATAGCCTGTACAGAGAGATCCCATAAAACTATGACAGCATATGTATTCCCCTGTACTAAGTACAATTCAGCAGGAACAGCCCCTAAGTTTGCTCATAGCCTGTACAGAGAGATCCCATAAAACTACAACAGCATATGTATTCCCCTGTACTAAGTACAATTCAGCAGGAACAGCCCCTAAGTTTTCTCATAGTCTGTACAGAGAGATACCATAAAACTATGGCAGCATACTTATTACCCTGTACTAAGCACAATTCAGCAGGAACAGCTCCCTAGGTTTTGATCATAGCCTGTACAGAGAGACAACATGAAATAATAGAAGTGTAGGAACCCCCCTGTACTATTAATTATGAAACTGTTGGATACTTTTAAAATTGAACCCTGGCTTGCTCTAGGGCTGGAGCCCAGAAGGCTATAGAACAGAGTTGCAGTTTCCAATGATATTCCAAGTTGTGGGTGAGGCTGAGCATGACAGCAGTTGCTGAAGGGCCGTAGTCCTAACAACTCTGCTCATGATCCATCTGTAGTTTGAGAAACCCATTAGTACATGTGGTTATTACATTTGGCCACACAGTTCCTGGCAGCTGGGAGAGTCAATGCCAATCACAAGACTCTTCTTGGAAAAGGCACCCTCCCTCCATCAGATTGTTTCCTACCAAAAGAATAAATAAGACATTATGGCAGCACCTGTCCTGAGCCACCTAATAAATTGTTTCCGGAGAAAATTGTGGTTTGAACAATGGGCCCCACTGAGCCCAAGATAAACTTATCAAGCAGTGCAAGGCATTCTGGGACAGGGCCCATCACTGGAGTGAAAGCTGATGGCAGAAGCCTGAACTGTTATTGTTTCCCCTCTAAATGCTTCAAGAAGGACAGAAACTTTCTAAATGTCATTGGCAGCCGACATATGGCTCATTAGCACCCGTCTCTGCGCCGGCATGGCATGGGAACAAAGGAACCTGAAGATCAACAGACATTTAATTCAAACTCATTAATCCAGGGAACCGGAACCCAACGCAGACGGGACATTTAATAACAATGAAAGGGTTGGGTTGGAGGTCTCTTCTCCATATTTACTGACAGTTTGTTTGGTGACCATGTAACCTCCCCATAGGATAAGAGAGTTCCAACTCAATAAAGATGGGTGCTGTCTTGGCTTCATGTCCTTCTTCTGACTGATAGTAAATAATTACAGAAGTGGCTTTTCCCTTCATAGTTATGCATGGAGCACAACAATGCCTCCAGCCCCCAGGAAAGGGAAAACTAGAGTATCGAGTAACCCCTTGTTTCTGTCCCCTTGTATTATACCTTTCTCGTGCTACCAATCTATATTTCTGTAGGTAA
>CM044439.1:24641454-24660182 GCA_024363595.1 Xenopus borealis | reverse complement strand
GGCTTTTGATGCAAACTCAGAAATATTGGTTGTAAGGTTTCCAACTACTAATGAGATTTAGTTCATGCAGTTGGGAAATCGTGAAGGAGGAACAACCGGTTCGTATTTATACTGTAGATATGTATTGGCCTGGTGTCAGGGCACAGAAGGTATTTGTCTTGTCCTCTAATCTCAGAAAACCCATTCTTGGCCATAATATGTTTAGTACTGGTACCAGTGACTTATTATGGGATGAGAAACCCAAATAAACTTTTTTTCTCACTTCTTGCTAAATACCTCTGCCCTATATAGGGCCAGAATCGGTTTCATTAACAGAACTCATCTCTTTATCTATTGACTCTGACCTATTGTCTTCTCCAATACTGTAGTAGCTGACACAGCACCTTTTTAAATGATACCATGGATGTTGCTTCTACTACAGTATTGGGAGCTGGTTGACAAGTGGCGTGGGCAACAAGTTATGTGCACCTACCGCTTGAATTAAAGTGATACTGACACTAAAAAAAACATTATTCAAAATGTTAATGTTCATGAAAAGTTACCTTTAGCTCATGTCACTGATAAAGCTGTAAGTAATTGTTACTTGAAATTCCTAAATCTAGCTATTTTGCCAACCTGACTGTCCCTTCTTAACATGTCCGTTTTAACAGACTGCTGAAGCTCAAATATGACAGCCCCCTCAAAGAGGAACATAGGGGATCAGACGGGTAATGTAAAAGAATCTGTAAATACTTTTATGGCAAAATTATAGATATCATGTAAAGACAATATTATGATAGATGTATAAAAGGTTTAATTTTTGGTGACTGTATCTTTTTAAAGAACACTAGTGAGTACTGAATAGCTGCATTGCTATTGTCTTCTCCAACCCATATCTTTGTGTTCTTTCTTGTGCCTTACATCATCCTATAACTTTTCCTTCCTCTCTCCTGCCATCTTTTTGGGCTGTTTTCCTCCTCTCCATTTTCACCTTCTATCCTTACATCTTTACACCCCCTATCATCTTATCTTAGACTGCATTCTGTTTTCTTCTCTTGCTTGTTTATGTATGTTCTGTCTCTTTGTGACCTCAGTATTCTAATTCCCTTCTTCTCTTTCATGTTCTCTCCCTCCTGCTGTTTCCTTAAGGTGGCCATACAGGTAGAGATGTGCTCTTTGGCGATGTTGCCACCTTGAAGTGGGCGATATCGGGCTGATCCAATCGTGGGCCCTAGGTCCCAACGATCGGATCACAATGCAGGGGATACGGGCAGTCCGATCGCAGGACCGCATCAACGAACAGATGCGGCCGCGATCTGACGGGATTTTTAATCCTGCCTGATCGACATCTGGCTGACTTTCGGCCAGATATCGATCGGGGAAGCCCATTGGAGGGCCCCACTCACGGGCTGATAAGCTGCCAACTCAGTCTGTCGGGAGCTTTTATCGGCTCGTGTATGGCCACCTTTAGTCTACTAGTTCCCAATCTATGGGGCCTGGAACAGTTGTGGGGGTAGAATACCTATCTGCTCACCTAGATTTCCATTAAAGCCAAGCTTCATGATCAGTTAGGCTTAGATTTGGGTGGTGCTTATTTGCATATTACTATTTCTTGGAACTATGACACCAATGTTTTCCTTTGTTTTGCTGCCCTGGGTACCCCTGGAAGTAGTAGGGTGACATTTGCTCTAATGTCTTTATTTATTTCTAACCTTGTTATGAGCTAAGGGGGCCCAGTCTGAAGGTCAGTTAGGGTGAGATTTGGGGTGAGTGCTTATTTGTGCCCTGGGTACCCCTGGAACTATAGCAGTGTAACTGTTACCCCAATGTTTCTATATATCTGTAATCTTGAGATAATGGAAAATGTTAGATCTAAAATGAAAACTTAACCAATATAGTGGCTGGTCTACCATGTAAATATTCTAAAGTCAATATAAAAACCTTGGCAACTGAAGGGACTCACGAAGTTAAGTTTTAAACAAACCACTACTCTAAATTAAAATGAACTGGTCAGTCAGACAATTTATTAAGAGCTTAAAAACAATTCATAATAAATAAGATCACTAAGATCACAACTGTTCCTTTTTCCCCATACAAATTGTATTTTTTAAGCACTCAAAATAATGGATTATTCTGATTACTCTAAACAAAAAAAAAGTATCATTTATTAAGCCTTAAAACCACAAAAAACATTACTATCTAAAAGCTGTTGAGGTCACGTGGTCATGAAGTCATGAGATATTTCCTTTTCCAGGTGTCTCATGCCACTCCATCTCTTTAAGTCTCCCCTTACGCCTCTAAATGCCATTTAAAATGGAACCAAGTAACTAGGTTGCATGAGTTTGTGGAATGCAACTCAAAGTTTAGCGATACATAGGGGTTGTTTACCAAAGGTCAAAGTTTTTTGTACTGTAGGGACCCATAAGCAGCATGGCCCTTATGGCTTCATTCCCTTACTAGTACCTTCCTTTTTCCTGTTGCTGGGTTAAATCCCATGTAACATATTTGTAACAATTTATTGGCTATAGGTTGTGACCAGTCCCTGCAGTGCTGTAACAAAAGTGCTTGCAGTGAGGGGCACTTCCTCTTTGGCCTGCAGCAGTTGATCTGGGCAGATGTTCCACTGAGCCTGGAGTCAACAAGGCCCAAGAAGTGTTTGGCCCTAATGGGACAACCACCTTTAGAGAAGTCGGGGATACAGGGACCCCGTGAACGAGGTAAAGCCAGTGTCTAGGTTATATCTCTTTATAGCACTTTCTAGTGGAAGTGAGTCAGAGAGGAAAGCTAGCAAGAGCAGCTCAAGCTCCACCAAGGAGGATAGAAGGGAGTAGCTCTCCCCCAGGTTCTACTTTGCCTGTAGTGAAGGGACCACAGTACTGACAAGGGACTTCAGGCAGTGTTCTTAACCCTGATCCACGTCTGCTGTAGGGATCCGGTCCACATGAGGTACTGATATCCTGGAAGGTGATCCTATCAACTCCTACTTGCTATTTCTACCATGGTGTCTTTCCTTGCTGTATCTGCTACACCTCTGAATGTACCAATGTACCAAACATATGATCTACCTCAGTTGTGAGTATGATTAACCCTGTGGCGCTTTGTATGTAAATAAAGCCTGTTCTACCTGTTTGCAAAGAACCCCTGGCGTCCAACAACCGTTATTTCACATTTCTGGCAGTATTGCGTTATAGTTCCACTACCTCAGCACGTGTATTTTCCCCTTAGCGAAAGCCCTACCTGATGAAAGAGGGTCGCATGTAGCCCATGCTCTATCATCGCTAGTTGGTTTGGTCTAAATCAGCCAAAAAGGGGTTACAGTACCTTGAATGAACTCCTGCAAAAAACGTTTTCGGAGGGCTCGGTGCTCTTGAAGCTCCAACTGTCCTCCAACTCCTAGCAAGCTTCCCACTCCACACTGCTTGTGCAACCACACCTAACCCCACACTGGAGTCTCCTGGCCACCTGCATCCTCCTTCCCCAGGCCAAAGGTAAGAAAGCAATTGTGGGGGGTTCCACATAGCTTTTGAGATCCCATTGAGGTCTTTCTCTATAGCTACTCCACTGATTGCAGTTATGTTCACATAGGACACGTGTACATTATATATATATTCCACTTACTTTATATACATTTATCGTTTTTTGAAAAGTACAACTCATTTTATTAACCCCCTTATTCTCATACACTGACACTGAGTTATTTTTCAGGAGTTCCTCAATCTGATATTCTCTCCAAGCAATTCACTCATTGGTGCCGCTTTGGGGTAAATGAATGAATTATTCCTTAATCTTCTCTCGACTGGACAAGCCGATTGTGCAAATACATTACAGAATATCCAGATATCATTTTAGGCAGAAAAGAGCCGCAATGCAAACATCATTATTAGAGCGGACAGCGCAGATGACAGGGTAATGGCAGATAAGTGTTGGTACAATTTATCATATAATAGCCATTCAGCCATTATAGCAACTTAATAGCAAGAATTGAGTTTGTAATGATTCAGCCAAGACAGATATGAAATAAAAAGACACGGGCGAGCCGAAATCAATATGCTCTCAACTGGCCATTTCCAGCATTATAAGGCCAAACCCCCAGAGACAGGACTTATTAGCCTGGCGTGCTCCCAAGGGCTGCTGAAAAAAAATGCTTCTTACCTAATGGAAAAATCTTTAATTATAAGGTCGGTCTCCAATGAGACTGGGAGGGAAGTGAGTTAAAAACCAAAGTAAATGAAAGTAAGAGTTGAGATGAAACTCGAGGAATTTGGTGCTTTGTCACCATTAAGAGAACTCAAACATTTGCACAAAAAAATGGGGGATTTTGTAGTTTTAGTAGACCCCTAAGCTTAGCTTCTCAACAGCTGCTCAGAGCCCACTGAGCATGTGAGTGTCACAGACACTTTCCAAGATGGTGACCCCCTGTGACAAGTTTGAAGTCCTGGATCATTGCTGCTATTGACAAGCTGAAACTTTAGGCTGGTGCAATAAGTTCACTATATAAAATATGGCATTTTTACCCATATTCATTTTTAGGGTTTAGTTCTCCTTTGAGTAAAATGAGTGTTGAAAATTAGCTTTGTGACATTACTTACAAAAGATAAATCGAAACGAATTGAGTTGGATTTGAGGAAAAGCAAGAATGTATCCCACCCTGTGATTTCATCAAATCTAGATTATTTCGACCTTTCCCGTGTTTATTTTCAAATACAGTAAAATGTGTCTCCAGCCCAGACCATACTGGAAATCTGCTGGAATATTTCTAAATGACGAGCAGAAAATTTTGTTTTTTTTGACATAATTAGCAAAACAAAAAAGAGGCTTAAATTGACGTATGCACTGATTTGATATTCACAATAACAATGCTTGGCAATCCTTGGTGCCACTTTATCTGCAGTACAATCCACGGTCTGAAGCCGGACCTGCTGCTATTTACCCGCAGAGCACCCTGGGAAGGAGTTTTGCGTCTCCTGTTAGCCCATTAGTGCTCTGCCCTTTACTTTACATCTCATTTGTAGAATTTTAATTCCTGGAATTCATTTAGTGCTCATTTAATATTAAAATGCAATATCAGAAAAAAAAAAAGCGTTTTACGAGGATTTAATTAAATTGCATGAAAATGGAAAGGGCACTGCACACACTCCGTGTCCTGGTGGGGGCGATATTCATATCTCACATTGGCATTATGCAGAAACGGGGGGGACATCTCATGCCTGTGATTAAGAGAGTACTTTCCCTTGAAACTATATTTTAAGCCTTTATTTCGTATCATTGCCAGTTTTTGAAATATTTAATTTTTTGCGCTTCTGTCCTGAAAAACCTTTGTCTGGTTGTATGGGCCCACTTACACTAATCACCAGGAGTGTTATTCTTAAGCTGACTTACATGGTGTGGTGCTGTCTTTTCTTGAAATGGATGTTGCAGAGTTAAGATGAAATATGCAGAATTCCATGAATTCCATCCTGGACTTCTTTTCTCTTAGGCACCTGCAACTTTCATTTATTTCCTCTCAGTTGTATTCCTCCCTGTTGGGGCTTCTTGGATACTAACTGGTTCCTGGGTGTCTCTTGGTGCAGTTTGAGGAGAGAATTCTATTTTTCTTGGGCGAGGGATGAAATGTTCCTAATGGCAGTTAGGTAAATTCTCTACCAATATCTTGGCTCTCGCCCTTACCCATAGTCTCTGCAATAGTTATAATGGGGGGTCTCCTGACCAATCAGTTTGTGATGTGCTGCACAAGGACTCAGATCTTTGAGCACTCAGAGAACTTCTATGAGATGGACATCGGGGTCACCCAGTGACATAATGGATGGTTCTTAGGGCAGCCAGGAATAAAGGGCCTTGTATAGTAATACCACTTATAACCCATCTATGGATGGTATGATTTCCCCCACAGGGAGATATGCAGGTTGGGTAGAGAACACAGCTGGGAAAAGCAGGTGAACAAGAATGGAAAGGAGAGAGTGAGAGACAGAAGGAGAGAGGAGACAGGAAAAGGTGTTAGAGAGCAGAAAGACACATGGAGAAGAGAGGAGAAATACAGAAGCGGAAAGAAGAGGGAGGATGGGGGAAAGTACATCCAAACAGTTGGGAAGAATAGACGAGGAGAGGGGATGACTGTCAGGAGGAGGGAAGAAGAATGGAAAGGTGGTTAGGGTGCAGAGAGAGAAATGGAAAGGAGAGGGCAGAAATCTAGAAAGGGATAGAAGATGGGGAGAGTAATGAGAAGCAGGAGGGTAAACAAGAGAAAAGTAGAAAAGAAATACAAAAAATTAGATACTTTAAAGGACAATAAAGGAAAAGAAGAGAACAAAAAGAGAAGCTCAAGATGAAAAAGAGGAAGGTAAGATAAAAAAAGGTTATTAAAAGAGAACAGTTAGCTGAGTCTGTGCCTCCATTTTGCCTTGTTTTCACTACTACTGTCCCCATCTTCTCCTACTCTCTTCATTTTGAAGTCTCTGTCTTGAATCTTGAAGTGTCATGTAAGTATTCTGGGAGTTACAAATGCTGGAGGCAGATGATTAAACATACATAGACTAAAATCCAACACATCCAAATCAATTACATTTTGCCCTCTTCATTGCTGGGAGTCTATGCCCAACGGTTACTTCATCCCAGCATTAGACAGGCCCTGAATATCTGAATACAAAGTCAATGCAAAAGCAGCTCCATCAGTCACATCATCAGCTGCCGCCAAGTCTGCCAGGAACCGGCACCTTCCTGAGAAATGAACTGCTGAAACAATTCACAATCACGTTTGGGATGATAATTCTTTATTAATCCTGTCATTAGTGCTCTAATGATCATTCTTATTATCATCACTGCAAATACATTCTACTAACTACTAATGTTATCACCAGCTCCATTATCTTAGAGAAGCACGAGTGAGTGATCCTTTTCAGGTCTCCCAGGTAAATAGAAAGAGGGACAAAAAGATTTGCCACGTAGGGCATGACCACACCCATTTTATGGCCACACCCCCTAAATACCACATCCATTTAATAAAATTTGGCAGGTTATAGAAAGTCCATATTTCTGGTGGTTTCAGGGTCAGCGTTTATGTGTTATTACAGTTTTGATAATGAAGGTGAGTTGCCCTTTAGGGTGGTGGCACACAGGGAGATTTAGTGGCCTACAATAAATCTGTGCTACTGCGGACGACTAATCTCCCATAATTACTTCCTACCAGCAAGAATGTTAAAGCGCCAGTTTTATGCCAATTTATGCCATCCCACTGGCAATTCACATTCTTGCCGGTAGGAAGTAGGAAGGCATTTTGGGAGATTAGTGGCCCACAGTCTCAGGCGACGAAATCTCCCTGTATACCAACCACTTTTAAGCTGCAAGTCACAATTTACCCAAGAGACCTGTTTATTTGAAATATTTACAATTCTTTCCTAAATTGTTACATATGTATCTAAGTGCAGCTGCCACATATCCATGGCTCTCTGCCAAAAGCTTCTGATTTGATTGAGTTTTAGAAATGGTGTCTCTTCTTATGACCTTCAATGCAGAAGATCAAGGAGAAAGTTGGGACAAAATCAGGACTGTGCCACTAATAACGGGACAGTTAGGAGGTATACCTGTACACTGTCCCTCATTGTAATTCAGTGGGAAAGCAGCCCCAAGCTGTAAGCCATAAAGCAAGACTGTACTGCTACTTACAACAGACATCAGACAGGATCTGTGCAGCCACTGTGATAGAATGTGATGGTATATGCAGTAGATGCTGTAACTGGAATCTCAGCCATAAAGCAGGGCAGGACTGCTGCTTACAATGGGGGATCAGACAGGATCTGTGCAGCCACTGGGACAGAATACTCTGTTATACATGTTGCACACCCTTGAGTACACTTTAGCTGTGGATTTGTGGAATGTGTGTGACCTGACTAAAGCTGGCCATAGACGTAACAATTCCGATCTTTCTCGGAAAAGATCTTTCCAAGAAAGATCGTTCGTTTCAACACACACGTGTAGAGCTGAATCGTCAAATATACAGGTAGAAACAATAGAATTCTACTTGTATCTGACGATTCAGCACTAACAATGGCCGATGTTCAGGGAGCTTTCAAAGGCATCCGATCAAAATTTTCCGTCCAGTCCGATCAACCAGCCGACCGATATCTTAATCCTCTGACGATGTCAGTCGGCTCATTTACCACCATACACGCACCGAATATCGTACGAAAATTCGTTTCGTACGATATTATCTGTGCGTCTATGGCCACCTTAAGGGGGAAATTCATTAAAGCGTGAAGCGTCTAACGCTAGCGCTTATTCCTCAGAGTGACGTCAATTTGTAACTTCACAAATTCACTAACACCAACTCTGGAGAATTTTTGCAAGCGGAGTAGATAGACTAGCGCAACTTCGCACCCTTACGCCAGGCGAAGTTGCGCACTGATGAAGGATCGTAATTACGCAAATTCACTAAGATCAGCATTTTCCTGAACGTTAGTTCTTACTGGCGAAGTTCAATAAAATAGATAGGAGTTTGCAAAAAAAGTCCCCAAAAAATGCTGGCGTGTTTTACCATTGTAGGGTGATAGAAAAAGATCGATTTTTTGGGGGGGTTCCCCTCCATCCCCCCTATATTTCCTAACATATGGCAACACAACTATACAGGGGGCACATGTTTAGGGCAATAGGACAACTTTATTTTATTTATTAAAGGTTTCCTGGGCTTGTGTAGTGGAATGTAGTGGCAGTAACATACACTTCTATTATGTGCTTAAATTCGCGCTATATGCAAATTAGGCTTCGCTAGTCTAAATGCACTTTGCCTGGCGAACTAACGGTAGCACTACTTCACTTGCATTCGCCGACCTTAGCATAACTTCGCACTTTAGTGAATTTGCGTAGTGCTGGCGAAAATTCGTCTGGCGAAGTGCGGCGAACGTTAGCAAAGGCAGCACTAGCAAATTTTCGCCGCTTAGTGAATTTCCCCCTAACTGCTTGACTTGTACACAGGACCCCCAGTGCCACCTGAGGCAGCAACCCCGATGCCATCTCCCTCTCCCGCTATGCGTTTAAAAGTTTAGCGTTGTGCTTAGTGCTTACTGCGCTTTCTGCACTAGCAGAGCCGAATTTCCAGTATAAAAAACGGAAATTCGGCTCTTAAAGTTACAGGAGGCGGCTTTTTGCTACCCCTTGTAACTGGCCATTCACTGCCGCCTGAGGCAAGGTGCTCACCGTGCCTCATGGCAGGAACGGCTCTGACTCCCTGTAACTCTCAGTACCTGATGTTGTTCAGTACAGTAGGAGACTCAATCAGTCACAGTTCGCAGCAAACTTGAACTGATTTATAGTGATGGGCGAATTTATTTGCCTAGGTCGAATTTGCGGCGAATTCCCGCGATTCGCCGCTGGCAAATAAATTCGCGAATCACCAGCGAAATTTCGCGACTTGTTTCGTGAATTTTTCGCCGATTCGCAAATTTCTCTAGAAATTCGCGAATCTCTAGGTGAAGCGAATCGCGGGAGATTCGCCCATCACTACTGATTTATTGAACTGAGCAGAGTAGTAGGATACTTGAATAACCCCTCCAGTGGGATGACATATATTCTGAGATAGACAATATGCAATACAAATAGCCCACAGCAATGATTCAAGCTTCACAGGATAGTTACCCTCTCACTAGGTAATATCCCTTTTTTTTGATAGATAGCACTCGATCTTGGATTTACCAGTCTGGATCTTGTTTCTTGGCACCCGATTCAGTCCTCACCTCACCCACTAAACTCAGCCTGGGGTCTTGGCACCCTATATGGTCCTCAACTCACCCACAGTAGTCCCTGATCTAGTGGTGTACATAGGTATTTGTATTTAAAATATGTACTATTTCTCCTTGGTGGAGCCACAGCTGCTCCATAGCTACCCTGAGCTGTCTTTCACTCCTAGAGTGACTATCACAGTAACTACTACCACTGGCTAAACCTAACTTTCAAGGAACCAGAGCCCTGGTCCTGTAACACCTCTCTGGGAGGCACGGTCCCAGGAGTAAGACCCTGAGCACATGGGGCTGACCCCTTTTATACTTTTAAACTATGCCAAATCCCTTGAACTGATCTGGACCCAAGAAACGGAATATAGCTGCCTGAGTTACTAGAGGACACTTACTTGTCTAAATTTAGAGGGGAACTGCCTATATAAACTAACACAAATCCCAGGGTCCCTACATACAGATAACTAGAATCTCAACTGTAGCGCAGGACAGAGCTGGTTACAATGGATATGAGTTTTTCAATGTATTTTTCATATTTTAACATATTTAGTTCCTTATTAATCACTAGGAAGTATAAATCACACCAGAACATAAATCAATGGCCTAAAGGATAATTATGTACCAGTAGTAAGAGATCCTACTCCATATTGAAGCAATCTGTTATATCTGCCATTACGAGCTCATCGACATCCCTATAGTGTTTCTCCTTTTTCCCCATCTCAAGGGACATTGCTGTGTCCTCTGGAATAAGTTGTATATTCTCCTTCTAAAGGGTATTTAAACCCAGGGATCATATCTCCTGTATGGAACACTTGTCCAGTAAAAACAATTCCATTTCATTCCATATTTATTCATTCTTGAGATCTACACTTCCCTTTATCAGCTTTGTTTACCTTTGTCATATTTTCTAATCTTTATTTTATGTACTGGAGCCCAAACTGCATTGCACCATTGCTTTATAACAGGGGTCCCCAACCGATGGGCCAGGGCCCTCCGACGGGCTTTCCCGATTGTTGTCTGGCCGAAAGCCGGCCAGATGTCGATCGGGCAGGATTAAAAATCCCATCGGATCGCGGCCGCATCTGTTCGTTGATGCGGTCCCGCGATCCGACCGCCCGTACTGATCCGAACGTTGGGCCCTAGGGCCCATGATCGGATCAGCCCGATATCGCCCACCTCAAGGTGGGCATATCGGGGAGAGATCCGCTCGTTTGGCAAAATCGCCAAACGAGCGGTTCTCTACGTGTATGCCACCTTAAGGAGGTGTTCATTATACAAAGGTTTACTCTGGGAAGGGTAAATAAACCAACAACCTACTCCTCCCATAATTGCTCAGAATAATCAGGAAGGAGATACTGTATTTCACATTTAAACTAAAACAAGAGATAAGAAGCAAACACAAACCCTCAGGGTGAGCAAGCAGGGTGATCCATTTAAAAGTGTGGTTCATATTTATGTTAACTTTCCAATTGGCCTTACTTGTTTCCTTTTTATAGGTTGTGAATTATTTGCCTTCTTTAAAATAAATGAGAATTCAACCTGTGGGGAAAAAACCCCCACCCCAGGTAGACCCCCTCCCTCCTCCCCCAGGCTAACTAACCCCCTGCCGGGGGGGGGGGGGGGGGGGAGGGTTTAGTTAGCCTGGGGAAGGAGGGAGGGGGTCTACCTGGGGTGGGGGTATACATTTTTTTCCCCCACAGGGTGAATTTTCCTACAAATTTATTGTTATTGTTATTTTTTATTATAGGTATGGGACCTGTTATCCATAATGCTCGGGAACAGGGTTTTTTTGGATAATAGTTTTTTTCTCTAATTTGGATCTTCATACCTTAAGTCTACTAGAAAATCATGTAAACATTAAATAAACCCAATAGGCTGGTTTTGCTTCCAATAAGGATTCATTGTATTTTATTTTGGACCAAGTACAAGCTACTGTCTTATTACTACACAGAAAAAGATTCAGATTATTTTGATAAAATAGAGTCTATGGGAGAGTTTTCAAAATTAATTCGGAATCAAATGCTAATTAACTAAAAAAAAAACAAAAATAATAATACATTGCAAATTGTCTTAGAATATCACATATATTTATTGTTAGAGAGAGAATGTAGGGTTCAACTGTTTCCAATATTTCTATATAATTCGCAGGGGAGGTGTTTCTGACTATTTACTCTCCCCCAATGGAACTGTATGGGGCACAGACTGGAATTAACGCCATTGAGAGAAACCCATAGTCAAGGCCCTAAAATCAGACTTGCAATCCTTGCCGTTTTTATGGCAGCAGAATACAATCTCTCAGAGCTCCTCACAATAAAAACACACAATGGATTGTGCACATAAAACCCACTAAAGCCAATCTTTTTCTATCGTTTTCTATTTTAGTAAATATAAAAGAAAAAGCTTAGTCCATATATATATAGTTGGTTTTTACGATGATAAAAACTTGGCCATAGACTCACATGTCCTGAATAATCTTCTACCCCATTTATCCTCTGTTTTATAGCTACACGGCCTTCCCATTATATATATACATATATATTTATATATCAACATAGGCTTTCTTAATAAGCTCTGGATCTCTGGTTGCACATCAGGCACAGATATCCATAGTGAGACACGCTGATACATAGTGGGGCAAATTCACTAAGATCTGAAAATTCGCTAGCGTTGGCATCACTACCATTCGCCCGCACTTCGCCAGGCGAATTTTCACCAGTGCTACACAAATTCACTAAGATGCGAATTTGCGCTCAGGGCGGCGAACGTTAGCGAAGTAGCGCTACCGTTCGTTCGCCAGGCAAAGCGCAGTTACGCATACGGCGGTTGGAATTATAATAGAAGTGTATGTTACAGCCACTACACAAGCCCAGGAAACCTTTAATAAATAAAATAAAGTTGTCCTATTGCCCTACATGTGCCCCCTGTATAGTTGTGTTGCCATATGTTAGGAAATGTAGGGGGGAAGGAGGGTAACCCCCCCAAAAAAAAATTATCTTTTCCAGACTATCACCCTACAATGGTAAAACACACCAGCGTTTTTTTGGGACTTAGAAACATTTTACCATTGTTTTTTTCTAACTCCTATCTATTGTATTGAACTTCGCCTGGTCTGACCTGGCGAAGTAAAGTCTAACGTAAGTGGTAACGTTCAGTAAAATTTTGATCTTAGTGAATTTGCATAATTACGATCCTTCGTCAGTGCGCAACTTCGCCTGGCGTAAGGGTGTGAAGTTGCGCAAGTCTGTCTACATCGCTAACGAAAATTCGCCAGAGTCGGTTAGTGAATTCGCAAAGTTATGAATTGACGTCACGCTGGCGAATTAGCGCTAGCATTAGATGCTTCGCGCTTTAGTGAATTTGGGCCATAGAGACATAGAAATGACACACAGTGATACAGTACATGTATGGAATCCATTATCTGGAAACCCATTAACCAAAAAGCTCAGAATTACGGACTGCCCGTCTCCCATGGACTCCCATTTTATCCGATTAAATTATTTGAAGGCTTGTTAAGGGATCACATTCAAAATTTTGTTCTAGTGAATGGCATTATGAGCAGCAATCAGCATGGCTTTATGAAGGATAGGTCGTGCCAGACAAATTTGATTGCTTTTTATGAAGAGGTAAGTAAGATGCTGGACAGTGGGGGGGGGGGCAGTAGATGTGATCTATTTGGATTTTGCCAAAGCGTTTGATACCTTGCCCCACAAACGACTGCTTTCTAAACTAAGGTCTGTTGGGCTTAATGAAGTCGTTTGCACATGGATAGGGAACTGGCTACAGGATCGGGTACAGAGGGTGGTTGTTAATGGTACATTCTCTACTTGGAGTAAGGTTCTTATTGGGGTCCCTCAGGGCTCAGTATTGGGTCCACTTTTATTTAACTTGTTCATTAATGACTTAGGGGAGGGTGTTGTAAGTAATTTATCAGTGTTTGCAGATGACACAAAACTATCCAGTCCAATTAATTCCATCCAGGATGTGGCATCCTTGCAACAGGATCTTGACAAACTGGCAATCTGGGCAGCTAAGTGGCAAATGAGATTCAATATTGATAAATGTAAAGTCATGCACCTGGGATGTAAAAATATTCACTTATACCCTTAATGGGACTGCACTAGGTAAATCCATTATGGAAAAGGACCTTGGAGTCCTTGTAGATGATAAACTTGGCTGTAGCAAGCAATGCCAGTCAGCAGCATCAAGGGCCAATAAGGTCTTGAGCTGTATTAAAAGGGGCATAGAGTCACGGGAGGAGGGGGTCATTCTTCCACTTTATAGAGCACTTGTAAGGCCACATCTAGAATATGCTGTACAATTTTGGTGTCCATCACTCAAACAGGACATTATTGTATTTGAGAGGGTACAGAGAAGGGCAACTAAGCTGGTAAAAGGTATGGAAAATCTTAGCTATGAGGAAAGACTGGTTAAATTGGGGGGATGTTCACGCTGGAGAAGAGGTGTTTCAGGGGAGATGATAACTATGTATAAATACATTAGATAGCTTTAAGAAGGGGCTGGATGGTGTTTAGCAAGTGAGGGAAAACAGGGTTTCTATACAATTAGTATAGTTATTGGTATATATTGTATAGATACAGTATGTGAGTGTATAGATTAGTAGTAGGAGTGTGTGTATATAGATACACTAGGGGTCATTTGGAGGGGTTGAACTTGATGGACTTATGTCTTTTCAACTGAAATTATTTATATAAGTAAGAAAGAATATTAATGCCTTTGTTGCTTGGGGAAAAATAATGGATGTTTGACCACACTAAGACCTTCACAAATGACAGAAGACCTGTTTCATAGGAAGACAATTATGTCTGGAATTGTTAAAGGAAAAAGAAAAGGACAAACATTAACAACGTGGATCTAATGATTGGGGATCCTAAAGACCCAAAAACAAAAAAGAATAGAAAAGAAACACTATATACAGTTCATGGTGCACCCTCTACTTTACAGCCAGGAAGGTCATCAAAATTAAAGCTCATAATTACCATGTAGATAAAATATAAAAATTGAATGGAAGCATGCGATACCCTCAGTTCCTTATCTCATGGCAGTGACATACAATTGCTGCTTTAATGGAAAAAAAAAACAAAATAGAAGGAAATAAGGGAAAAGCAAAAGGTCGAGGAGGCCAATGTTATAAACAAGCCAGTGTCTGACCTGATAGGGAACTAGTGCTGTAAATCTCATGGTAAACAAAGCTCGGCCTGTGATTGGCAGCTCCAGGAATTTAAATTGCCTTGGAATTTGAAATTAAGGAAGGTTCACAACTGCGCTTATTTCATGGGGAAATGGAGTGATGCAATCATATAGGATGACATTTCATTTGTGGTATTAATAGACTAATACAATGCTATCAGGCACTGCTGCTGCTTTCACAGCTCATAATATTTCATGTCCTTGTGTAAAATCAAACATCAGCGGAATGAACAATGGGAGAGAACAGATAAGCCGATACTTTCCCCCCCAGAAGGCAAACAGTTTCCTAGGCCCTGTGTTCCTGGGTACATTGCTATTCTGTCCCTTGTTTGTTACTAAATAATTGAATGACATGGAAGATGGAAATAAATATGTACATATTGCCAAGTGACATCTCTGTGCCAGTGTCCTGAATGCCCGCTGCCAACACTCATTGCCTGGATTCCACGGCTTCAGTGGGGTTTACTTACACCCCTTATTCTCCAGCGAGTTTGGGTGCAATGAGTGATCTGGGGGAATCTACTGAAGTCAACAATAACCTGTAGAGCTATGGCACAGGAACACAGAGGAAATGCATTAGTGGAGACCTGATAGTCCTGCTTCCCTAATCTCAGTACAGTATAGTGTATTGCCTATTGTATTTTAATACAGTAAAGAACAGCATATTGTGACTACTGCTGTGTTGTATCCCAGCAACATGTTGCTCTCCAACCCCTTGGATGTTGCTCCCAGTGGCCTCAAAGAAGCTGCTTATTTTTAGATTCTTAGCTTGGAGGCAAAGTTTGGTTGTATAAAAAACAGGTGTATGGCGAAACAGAGCCTACCCTAGGATGCCAGTCCTCATAGGGGCTACCAAATAGCCAATCACTATTTTTATGCTTGCGTTGCTCCCCAACTTTTCTCACAGTTAAATGTGGCTCAGGGGACCCCTGTTCTATTATATCTCAGTAGAGTATATTGAATAGCGACTACTGCTCTATTGTATGTCAGTTAGGGGTGCACTGAATCCAGGATTTAGTTCAAGATTTACCCAAAATTTGGCCTTTGTTAGCAGGGTTCGAATTTGGACAAATCCAAGTGAAAAACAAAACAGAATCCGGATCCAAAAAATCAGGTGACAAGGAATTATAAAATTACAGTATAATGTGACTACTCTATGTCTGTGAAGGTTCCCATTCATCTACAGTGTTGGACTGGCCCACAGGGATACCAGGAAAACTCCTTGGGACCTTGGAAGCTGTATGCATTTTTAATCAAATGTTGAAATAAAGAATTTTTTTACTGGATGAAAAAGAAAGCAATCTGTGGCCTTTTGTGGAGTGCGCTGCAACAAACAGAAATTTGCAACTCAGTTGTCTCCCTTAGCAACAGACTCGGGGCAGCTGCACCCGGGTCACTGCATCAAGCGGGTAAGCTGTTTTCTTTTTTGGAACTTTACAAAGGGACTTTAACTTGGTGAAAGGAGTGGTATCGGGCTTGAGTTATTTCCAGCGAAAGGCCTGGGGCTGAGGGCACCTGGGCCACACGTGTTTAATGGTGAGAGTTTATTTGTAATGGAACAGACCCGCAAAAGCACATATATATAGAGTTATAACTCCGATAAGGATATTGGCGGTACATTGTACTAAGTGTTTGGGAAAAACTCCCTGGTGGGCCCAGGTGTCAGTGGTCCCTCTTGCTTCTAACAATTTGGCCTATTTCATGTTCATTCCCTATAATAATGGAAGAATAGAGTATAGTAAGTAGCTCTAAAAGAATAGGTGACTAAAAAGTGAGGAGACAAGGAATAATAGTTTGGAAAGTTGGGCCCCTGGTCTAAGGTTTTCTGGTGGGCCCCTGGCATCCCAGTCCAACACTGTTCATCCAGGTCCTAGTATATCTATAGTTATAAGTCAGACCACCTGGACTTGCTGTATTTTTATTTTTCCTTGAAGACGTATTGCTAGTTATCCGACTGCCTTTCTCCATTCAAAATTGAGAAAGCCAGTCGCATGACTAGTGAAACGTCTTTCAAGGAAAAAGAAAAATACAGCAAGTCTAGTTGATTTGACTTATGATATGGTGACTACTCTTCTATTGTATTTTAGTACAGTACAGTGACTAATGTTGTTTTGTATCTCAGTTAGGGATGAACATAATCCAGCATTTGTTTAAAGATTCAGCCAAGGTTTGGCCTTGTTCATCAGGTGCCTGGCTGAACCAAATCCAAAAAAATCATGTTACAAGCAATTCAAAAATATTTTTACTAGTATGGTGTATTGTGACTACTCTTTATCTGTGAAGGTTCTCATTCATTAATTTAGTCATTCAGGTCATGGTATATCTGTAGTAATAAGTCTTTCTGTATTTTTCTTTTTCCTTAAAGGCTAATTATCAAAATTGAGAAAGCCATTCAGATGACTAAAGGGAAAATAAAAATACAGTAAGTCCACTTGATTTGACTTATTTGATGATATATTTGACTTAATCTTCTATTGTATTTCAGTACAGCACAGTATACAGTGACTAATATTGTTTTGTATCTCAGTTAGTCACCCAAGATTTGGCCTTTTTCAGCAGGATTCGGATTTGGACAAATAAGTGCCTGGCCAAACGGAATCCAGATCCAAAAAATCAGGTGACAAGGAATAAAAAAAATACAGTACAGTGTATTGTGACTACTCTATGTATGTGAAGGTTCCCATTCATCCAGGTCATAGTATATCTATAGTTCTAAGTCAAACCAGCTGGACTTGCTGCATTTCTTTCTTTATTTTATTCAGAATTGAGAAAGCCAGTCGGATGACTAGAGAAATGTCTTTCAAGGAAAACGAAAGTTTGATTTGACTTATTATGATATGGTGACTACTCTTCTATTGTATTTCAGTACAGCACAGTATACAGTGACTAATGTTGTTTTATATCTCAGTTAAGGATGCACCGAATCCAGCATTTGTTTTGAGATTCAGTCAAGATTTGTCCTTTATCAGCAGGATTCGGATTTGGACATATCCACGTGCCTGGCCAAACCGAATCCGGATCCAAAAAATCATGTTACAAGGAATTAAAAAATCTATTAACTGTAGTACAGTGTATTGTGACTGCTCTATGTCTGTGAAGGTTCTCATTCATTCAGGTCTTGTTATATCTGTAGTAATAAATCAAATCAACTGGACTTTCTGTATTTTTATTCTTCCTTGAGGGCTAGTCATCAATTCAGAATGGAGAAAGCCATTTGGACGACTAGCAAAACATATTCAAGGGAAAAGAAAAACACAACAGGTTCACTTGATTTGACTTATTTGATGATATTGTGACTACTCTTCTATTGTATTTCAGTACAGTACAGTATACAGTGAGTAATGTTATATTGTATCTCAGTTAGGGATGCATCAAATCCACTATTCAGTTCGAGAGTCATCCACGTTTCAGCTGGATTCGGATTTGGCCAAAGCCAAGTGCTTGGCCAAACCAAATTTGGGTCCAAAAAAAAATCACCTGACAAGGAATTCAAAACTGTTTTAACCACATGCTGTGCATAAAGTTTTCTTTCTCCCTAGTTTCCCTAATATACACATGCAAATTAGATTTCAGGTTCCGTTTGGTATTCGGCTGAATCTTTCACAAAGGATTCGGGATTTGGCTGAATACTGAAACAGTGGATTGGATTTAGTACAGCATATTGTGACTACTGCTCTATTGTATCTCACTGTAGTGTATTGTGACTATTCTTCTATTTTATTTCAATACAGTATTGGAAAGGGTATTGTGACTATTTTTCATTTGTATCTCAGTACAGTACAGTGTATTACGACTACTGCTCTATTGTATCTCAGTACAGTA
>CM044439.1:24561027-24635570 GCA_024363595.1 Xenopus borealis | reverse complement strand
ACTGTGTTACATAAATAAATACATAAAGCAGGGCAGGACTGCTGCTTACAATGGGGATCAAATTAGATCTGTGTGACAGACAGGGTCAAAGCTTTATTATGCTACATGACACATAGTTTAATGGAAAAGCACCAATTTGCATTCTTGTGATAATCTTTAATGAGACTTTTTCTGATACAATTTCCACTCTGCATCAGTGGATAGAATCTCAATAAACATTTTGGGGTGCGTTATTAGCAAAAATGAGATCTGTCAGGGGGTGGGTGGGTGTATCACAGTGTAGGACGGAGCTGAGCCAAGGAAAGGGTGAGATGGGACCTTCATGAGGGTGCAGCTCTTTAATTAGCAGCTTTGGCGTGTGAAAGAGATCAATACAGCGTATCTGTTACTGACACCTGAGAGGAGCATTGGGGAGAGGGGAAGGTGTCTGGGGTAACCTTGAACATCTCCATCAATGACTCTGTACCTTCTGCTGCTGCAAAGTCTAATTGAACATTAACCCACCTGTAAATGTATATTAGTACAGTATTTTAATGCAAAGTCTAAATAAGCATTAACCCACCTGCAAGTTTGTACATCTTTATTAGTATTAAATGCTACTTGGGTGTGTAGCATGCAATTAATACAATGCCATTTGCACTGCTTAAATAGGGCTGAATGATTCACACTACTGGGCAGTAAATAGAAACTATCTTGTCCTGGTTTCAAGTGTGTGTGTTTCCTATTGTGGATCAGAACCAGGGAGCCTGTGATTGGAACTGATATGGTCAGACATGTGGGCCACCAACCGCACTGCCAGCAGGTATACAGGAACAGGAACATTTTCAGGAGTCATTTTAATGTGATTGGGAGGTTGTGCAGGATCCCTGCTGCATAGAAAGTGACAGGGGGTTTAGTCTCCCTTTAATTTTGATGGGAGGTTTTGGGGAAATGCTTCATAAATTTGCTGGAATGATTCATAATTATTAAACACCATTAGCAAAACAAATGATTAGAATTGTTGGAAATGGAACCAATATTGTAACTTTTTTTTCTGTTTTAACTATTTCTAAAGAATCAAATGGGCTTTATTCACAGAAAGAGTTGATAAAGCTCAGCACTGAGCATGCCCAATAAGCTTCAATGTCAGCACAGATGCCACTGAGCATGTGCAGTGCCACTGACTCAGTGAGATGATGGTGGATGTGGCAATAACAAGTTGCAAAAGCACAAAGCTCCTTGATTCTTTCACGTTGTACCATGTTCTGTGTGTTGCAGCCTACATTTGTAAGCACTGCATACAGTGAGGATGGGAGGTGGGTGGCATGTACGAGACTTCTGGAACTCCCTCTATTATGAAGAGGGTGTACTTGTCACTTACAGCTCTACGTTTGGCTCCCAGCATGAGACCTAAAGGGATTTAATGTGTAGCCCTTAGCAGTGCAGCAGTTGCATCCATGGTATTGGTAAGTAAGCTCTAATGAGTTTTTATTGTCAAAAATCAAGACAAGACTTAATAGAACAATACACAAACGCCATAAAAGACCAGACCATCAACATTTGGCCTAGAGACCAGCCCTGACGACACTAAATTTAATTGTTTCACTAATGGTTCAACCAACTTCCCATTTGTATTCCAGCTCCACAGTCATGCATCGCCTGCTGGGGAACACAAGGGGTGCTCTGGAACATTTTGGTGGTTTGGTTTTCTTGTCTCATTGAAAAGCAGAGGCTCCCAAATTGTGGGTCTCCCCCACAAAAAAGGAGCATACTTAGTCCTGAATACCCAGCTTGAAGGTCAACCAGAGCAAGGATATGGGGGAATACTTATTTGCTGACCAGTATAAAAATATACATAAAACTATGACTGCATGGCTGATTAGTGGAAATCTTTTTATACGCTAAGGTGGCCCCTGAACAAAAATTGGAATCAAACTGAATAAATTTGAAAAACGCTGTTATAAAGACAGGGGCCAATGAGATGAGTAGAGACTCGCCTCAGGTGGCAGCACCACAGTAGGTACCAGGCGGGGCAAAAATGCCGCTCCTGGTACTTTAAGGTCCTTTAAACTGGAAATTTGTTTCTTCTAGGGCAGAGCACAATCATGCACTCTGTGCTGGCATCCTGGCCCTCTCTGCTGCCCCCGTGGACCCCCACTCCTGCACAAAAAGGTGAGGGGGGGGCAGCAGCAACAACAAGCTGTCTCAGGCGGTGGAAGGGACAAGATTGCCCCTGTTTAAAGACACTAGTCCACTGGGCATTATCTGCGCCCAGGTAATAGTTGGTTGGGTTTAGGGTTACCACCTGTCTGTTTTTCACCTGGACAGCCCAGTTTTTGGAATGGCTGCACAAGTGAAAAGTACCTGTCAGGATTTCCAAATTAAGAGTTAGGACATTAAAGTGAATGACATGGTGATCATCCAATCGCTGATTGCCTTTTCATTTTCCCTGCCCCCTATATCACCCACCCTGACATCACTGGGTCCACCCCCAACATCACCGTCCTGTCCCCGCATCATCTGTCTTGCCCCCAACATCACCTGACCTTAGGGTTGCCACCGTTTTTTGAAATAAATACTGGCCTTCCTATATATTTATCTTTTTTTCCTATTAATAACATTGGGATCAACCATCAAAAATAGCGGCCAGGTGGCAACCCTACCTGGCCTACGCCCCCCCCCTGACCGTTTTCCCCAAAGAAAAAAGATGGCAACCCTATGTGGGTGTCCTCCATTGTGCACAGATTTGATGTGTTGGGAGACAGTATTGGTAATTTTCACTCCGTGCGCCTGTAATTTAGAGTCACAACTATTCTGTTCCTTCATAATAAAGCAGGTGCCATTATTATATTTGGTTTGAGACTGGCATATTCCCATTCCTGTAATGCACAAATACAGACTTTTGGGTACAGTGTCTGCGCTGCTTGTGACACATAAAGATAAAGCCAAGCTTCAATGAATCAGGGCCCTTATTACACATTTTATCCTTTGCTAACTTGGTGAATCCCACACGTCTGGCTGCTATTGATTGGAACGGACACGGTGGAAATGAGAAAACACTGGCGTAGGTTCAGGTGCACGCTGCAGAGATTCAGGCCCATCAAAAGCACAAATTCTGTGCCCCAAGCACAGAGAGATAAAGTGTCCGTGTCACAGAGACCTATTACATTTCACTTTATGTGCCTGCACAGTCGCTCGGAAAATAGATGTATGTGTATTAATAACGTAGTTGTGCCGCTGCGCTGAATTCTGCCTGTATCCGAGCTGAGTCAGTGATACATAACTGCCCTTGGCAAGAGGAGCCCAAGTTCTGAAATCAGAAGGATATTCTGTTTGTACAAATTCCCCAATTTATCAGCAGCTGGGGCAAACTTCATTATCAGATCCCACGGCTCACGTGGCACGTTGGCGCACAGGGACAGAGCATGGCAAGGGTTGTATAATGATCTGCTTAAATGCTTTAACAAGGTGGGAGCCAAATGTCTTGAGAAGGTTTCCTTCGCCTTCCTTCAGAGAGAGATAAAGAGCAGAGGCCTGAGGAAGGGTTTGTATCATATATAAAGGGAACGTAGGGCACCCTTTGCTTATAAAAAAATAACTGGAGCCCATTGCCCCCGGCCCCCCAACCATCTGCTTTATTGATATGTTCAGCAGTGCAGAAAGGCAGAGGCACACAATATGCAGGTATGCGTTCTTCATGTTCTTTTGCAGGAAAGGATTAATTTATCCCCTACAATCCTTGTGAGTTTTCAATAGCCGAGGGCTTGAGAAAGGGCAAGAGGAATGTTTCTGTATGTCTATGCAAACCCCTGGCAAGTGTTTCCAGACTGCTTTGCACCCAACTCACAAAGTTAAATAAGGTGGTTGAAGCACACACAATATTGTCTATTTTGGATATTTTTCTATAGCCACAATACACTCATTTAACTTTTATTGAAGATTATACCAGACCAAGCACCAAACAGAAAAGCAATATATCACATGGTGCTAAATGTTCTGCACTTTCCACTAAGGGGTTGTCCACCTCTGAATTAACTTCTAGTATGAAGTATAGAGTGATATTCTGAGACAATTTGTAATTGGCTTTCATTTTTTTTTTTATTATTTGTGGTGTTTAAAGGGAAACTGTCATGGGAAAAAACATTTTTTCAAAATGCATCAATTAATAGTGCTGTCCCAGAAGAATTCTGCATTGAAATCCATTTCTCAAAAGCGCAAACAGATTTTTTTATATTTAATTTTGAAATCTGACATGGGGCTAGACATATTGTCAATTTCCCAGCTGCCCCAAGTCATGTGACTTGTGGTCTGATAAACTTCAATCATTCTTTACTGCTGTACTGCAAGTTGGAGTGATATCACCCCCTCCCTTTCCCCCACCCAGCAGTCTAACAACAGAACAATGAGAAGGTAACCAGATAACAGCTCCCTAACACAAGATAACAGCTGCCTGGTAGATCTAAGAACAGCACTCAATAGTAAAAACCCATGTCCCACTGTATACTATTCAGTTACATTGAGAAGGAAAAACAACAGCCTGCCAGAAAGCAGTTCCCTCCTAAAGTGCTGATACAAGTCACATGACCGGGGCAGCTGGGAAATTGAAAAAATGGCTAGCCCCATGTCAAATGTCAAAACTAAATATAAAAAAATCTGTCTGCTCTTTTGAGAAATTGATTTCAGTGCAGAAGTCTACCGGAGCAGGACTATTAACTGATGCGTTTTTTAAAAAAAATGTTTTCCCATGACAGTTTCCCTTTAAGTTATGTAGATTTTTATTCAGCATCTGGTTGCTAGGATACAAATTAGTCATGTGCGGGCTGATCCGATGCTTGGGGGACTTGGGGGTCGGGCGGTGTTCGCGTGTTTTGGGTTGAGCTCTTCTCCACTTTTAAGTGCCACCCTGCCCCCAGGCCCGCCATCAGGGGGGGCACAAGTGTCCCGGGCCCGGTGCTGAAGGGGGGCCCCACTTACAAGTGCAGAAGCGTGCGCTCGTATCAAAGCGTAGATGCAGAAGTGCCGAAGTCCTGAAGAGGCGGAAAGACCCGAAGTCCCGAAAGGAGCCGACACTGAAGTCCTGAAGCAGCGAAAAGAACCGAAGTCATGAAAACAACTATATCTGAAGTCCTGAAGCCACGAGTTCAATTCTACTGACACCTTTTATGGGGGGCCCTGGCACCAATGCTTTTTAAAAAAAAAAACTTTTATGGGGGGGCCCAATTTTTTTTAACTTATAAGGGAGCCCTGGGGGGGTTACTTTTTTAGCGTTGATGTCTGTGGGGTCTTTTAACTTTGATGCGAAGTGGGTGGGGATCAGGGGCGGGACTTTGTTGCCTGGGTGGGCATGGCCCAGGGGGCCCCAACGCTTTTGTTTTGTGGTGGCCCTGCCTGCCTCTTTTGTTATGTCATTGGCGGAGCGGGTCGGCGCAGGTCTATTTAAGGAATCGCGCGGGCGTGGGCTGAGGGAGGGCGGGTTAGGGGTGGATGCGGGTCGGGTCATCACTAGTTCAAATTACTCTAGCAGCTATGCATTGATTTAAAATAAGACTGGAATATAAATAAAAGAAGGACTGAATAGAAAGATAAGTAATAAAAAGTAGCAATAACAATACATTTGTAGCCTTACAGAGCATTTGTTTTTTAGATGGGTTCAGTGACCCCCATTTGAAAGCTGGAAAGAGTCAGAAGAAGAAGGCAAATGATTAAAAAAACATAAAAAAAAATTGCTTAGAATTAGCCATTCTATAACATAATAAGAGTTAACTTCAAGAAGAATCACCCCTTTTATCAGAGAAGCTCGCTGTCCTCAACCTCATGTAGCAGAAGACCCATGTTATCAGAGAGCATCATCATTGCAGAATAAGCAGATCTCTTTGTGACCTGGTCATCCAGCTGGAGAGTCGATGTCAGCTAGTAGATTTCTAATAGTTTTCTCATTGGACCAATGCTCTGAACACAATGGAGCCCATAAAGACCTGATGTTAGAAGATCAGGTGGGTAAAAGAAGGCAGAATATTTATTTAGCAATGGCATTGGCAATTCTGATATACTGTAGCTTAAAAGTGAGGATACAAGAGGATTTAAGGTGACACACCTTAAATTCTTTTAAATAACCCTATTGGGGTTATGTAATAAAAGGAACCAAGTTTGACCAGGGGCATAGAAACCAATCAGCAGGCAGCATTTGCCGGTCACCTGTCTAAAAGCAAGCACCTTATTGGTTGCTATGGGTTACTGCTCCTGGGCAAACTTAGTGCCTTTTATTACATATGGGGGCATATCTCTTCTTAGGGTAGACATAGCTCTAGTGAAAGCTTTTAATGTAATTAAATGGAAATCCTCTATTCAAAAGTCTTTCTCTTAATTGGCGTGGCCAAAATAATTAAAAGCTAAACAAATATGCCTCAAAAACTGCAGGAAGGGTCTGCTCCTGATCAAGTGACATGGATCACCCAAACTAGCCAATGGTGTTGGCTGATTACTCTTTTCTCTATCACTCTATGTAGACTTATTTTTTGCTTTTAAAGTAATATCTCAAAAGGTTATAATATTGGCATTAAAAAGTGATTTTTTAAATGTTAAAAAATTATTATTAATAGAGTCAAATTCTGAGTGACAACCTTTCCAGGCCAAATGAATAGTAAGTCATCATAGGTAGGTAGGTATTCAATTGATTTAGAAAGAAAATGTATAAGATTAAGCTAAATGATGTGCTTAGGTGAAATGCGTTAGGTGCTATATTAAATGGAATACAGGGATTATACGGAGGCCACATCAGCAGAAGCCCAATTATATTTATCATCCAAAGGGAAGCCTGAATCACATGACCCCTATCCCTAAAGGGGTTGTTCACTTTTAAATTAACTTTTAGTATGATGTAGAGATGTAGAGAGTGATATTCTGAGACAAGAGACATTTATCATTTGGGGTCTGAATAGAAAAATGAGTAGTCAAAAGTAGCAATTACAATACATTTGCAACCTTGCAGAGCATTTGTGTTTAGATGGGGGTCAGTGACTCCATAAAAAGGCAAATAATTCAAAAACTAAAAAGAGAACATCAGTCAAAAAGTTGCATTCGAATTAGCCATTCTATAACATGCTCAAATTGAAAATGATCTTCCAAGATGCTGTAACTTGGAAACTGCAAAATGAAGGACTAGAGATCAATGAGGGCTTCACGTAAATACCCTTTACCTTCTATAATGGGGAATTCAGGCGAATGCCTCATTTGTGTATGTGTTTTGAGCAAGCAGTGAAATATTGCAGTTACCAGTGACTGTACCTTAGGAAAAAATGCTATTTTTTTATTAATGATCTCAACTGAAGGCTTAATACCATGGATACTATAGAAAACTTTGTCAGATAACAAAATGCTTCGCTAATATAATCTAGCTTACTCTCTGCCTCCTTTATCTGCCTTTCTTATACCAATTATTATTGTCATTCTTCAAATCGTCTGAAGCTTTTCTTCTCTATGGTCATACTATTATTCTTCTTATTAATCCCTTGTCTGCAAGTCCCCTCTTGGTGCAAACTGGAGAGCTCCCTTCCTATCTGTGTTGATAGCTAAAGATCTTGCAAGGGAACTGGCTAAAACTTTTTAACAGAGAAAATAAATTGCCCCCAGTCTATTAACAGTGGGATCCTCCTCTCACTGTCAATCCTCTCATTCTAATGCAGAACAAATTTCACTAAATGTAGAAACAACTAGATTGTAATGAAGACGGGGCAAGTGTGGGCAGTGGCATAACTAGATATTATGGGCCCCACAGCAAATTGTTTTTCAGGCCGCCAAAATGTCTAGATCAGTGATCCCCAACCAGTAGCTCGTGAGCAACATGTTGCTCTCAAACCCCTTGGATGTTACTCCTAGTGGTCTAAAAGCAGGTGCTTATTTATGAATTCCAGGCTTGGAGGCAAGTTTTGGTTGTATAAAAACCAGGTGTACTGCTAAACACAGCCTCAATGTAGGTTGACAAACCACATAAGGGCTACCAAATGGCACAGCACTTATTTGGTACCCCAAGAAAAATGTTTCATGCTTGTGTTGCTCCCCAACTCATTTTACTTCTGAATGTTGCTCAAAAGGTTGGTGATCCCTGGTCTAGATGTTGGCCGTATCTACATGTTTTATTGAGATTCTAGAAGAATTTGGGCCTCATGTGGCCCGTATACCTCCTGGGCTCCCCTGCAGGGTCTACTTCCTCTGTAGTTATACCCCTGGCTGTAGGACACATCAACAGTCCAGTGAGGTTCTCAAATGATGGAAAGTTCCATCTGATCTGTATCAGTATCTTCCCCACCTCAACAGCAAAATGTCACTTGCCTCTACAATTAACTCTTAGACTATTCTGTACCCATACCTCACCATCATTTAGATTGCAAGCTCATGGGCCTCCTTCCACTTGTCTCATTAGTGCTAATGGGGTTATGTAATAAAATGTACTGTTTGCCCAGGTGCAGTAACCCATAGCAACCAATCAGCAGGTAGAATTTACTGGTCCCCTGTTTAAAAGAAAAAATCTTATTAGTTGAAGACTTCCTGCCTTTTATTACATTTGGGGGTTAATCTTTAATGTAGAAGGGTCTGGAAAATCTGAATTTACTCAGTATCAAGCATATACAACTGGGTGGACATCACTGGACAGTGGGTTGTCAAGCATTGTTGTTATTCCTCTTTTTGTATTAAAATGCTGTTTTTAAAAAGAATTTAATCCAACCCTACTGAAACCGACTGAATTGCAGTTGGTCTGCCTAAAACAAAAGAGTCTGGTTTATTTTGTGCTTGGGAGGTCATAGCCTGTCCCTGAACTGACAGCGGCTAAAATAAATATATATATATATATGGACTATGTGCTGCTTGAATGGATTTCAGTCTGAAAGAGATCACTGAATAACAAACCCCTGCAATGACATTTTGTTCTCTGTGATATTTTTATTTCAAAGCTCTGAAACTTTAAATGACTTTTTATGTGACAAAGACAAAAAAAGCTGAAATGCTGTATGGAGTTTGCATTTAAATTCAGTCCCCATGTTTGAGTATTTTATAGAGCAGGGATCTCCAACCTTTGTTACCCCTGAGCCACAGTCAGTTGTAAGATGAACAGCAACACAAGCACGGAAAAGTCCCTGGGTGCCTAATAAGGGCTATTTGGCCTCTATGTGGACTGGTAGCCTACAGGATACTCTGATTGGACATAAATCAGGGCTATTTGGCCTCTATGTGGGCTGGTAGCCTACAGGAGACTCTGATTGGACATAAATCTGTTTTTATGCAACTAAAACTTGCCCCCAAGCTTGAAACCTAGAGCAACAGTCAAGGGGTTGGTGAGAGAGATGTTGCTCAGGAGCCACTGTTTGGGGATCACTGATATGGAGGCACTTTGTGCTGCAATAACAACTGTAAGGCGTGTGGTTTAACTGGCCACCAGCTTTGCACATTATTTAGGCAGATTAGCTCAAGGTTTGCTAGATGAGGCCGCAGATTCTCAGGTGGGTTGAGACCAGGGTTGTGATTGGGCCATTGAAGGACATTTATCCTTGTGTGTTTGAGTCTCCGGCGTTACTTAGCTTTGTGTTTGGGATTACTGTGCTGTTTAAAGATCAACTTTAACCCCAAGATTGAGCGTTAAGCATCTTGACATAGGTTCTCCTGCAGGATTTCCCTGGATCAGGCACCATCCAGGGCTGGATTTAAAAACTATGCACCTCTAAGCTGCCCAGCTGCTTGCACCCCATCTACCCCTGCCCACATTTACCTCAGCTGTTCACCCCACCCTCCAACCACCACTTCCACTTTCCACTCCTACGTGATCTTATTCACAGGGGACTGTGAGGCTGAGAGATTTAAATGTCTGTCACAATCTTCTGTCCAGTCACCAGTGCAGCAGCGGGTAACATGCCACCCCCTGACTATTGCCACCCTCAGCCTTTGTGGTTTGCCCACAAATCCAGGCCTGGCACCATCTTCTCTTCCTTATTTTTTCCAGGATGCCCAGTCCCTGCTGTTGAGAAGAAGCCCCCTGGCATGATGATACTAGCAGCTTGTTTCCCTGTAGGCATGGTGGTTTTTGAGGTGTGGGCAGTGGTATATTTGCACCACATTTACTGCTTCAAACTCTGATCTAGAAGCTCTTTGTTGGGCTCAGCTGGCCACTATAATGCCACTGGGGCACATGGAGTGCTCTCTTCTGGTTGCCTTTGAGCATGTGAGTCCCTGACACAAGACCCATCATTTCCATATTAATATTTCAGTTCAAGTTCATGCGTATTTGGCCATAAGTCTGAACGGATCTTGGAATCTCTGAACTCCAAAAATATTTTACGCCAAGAACATGTGAGAAAATTTCTTGATTATCCCAAAAACCTTGATGTGCGAGAAAAACAATTTGTCTGCCCTTAATAAACGTAAAGATGCTAATCTCTCATCAGTGCAACTTGCAGTTCACAGATACCATCCCTTTCACTCGGGGCATCAGCCTCATTGCTAATTCCCTATCTTTCTATTAATCGGAAGCGCTTTGATACCACGTTATTGGGATGCCTTATCTCCATGGCCATTATGTATAATTTTTCCATATTTAATTTCCCCCGGGGGGAACCAATCTGTGTAAAGATCATACTTTTTATTTAGGAAACGAAGATATCGCAGAGCAATCTAAATATAAAACCAGCAGCTCAGGGGCCGTTTGTCATCTCCTACATCCCCCATTTCCCAGAAACGCTGAATCCAGGTCACATTACGGCTACGCTATGAGGTATGTACAATGGGAATTACTGGCCCAGCTGCCTGGAACGCAAGTCTTTCTGGTATCAAGTGGAGCAGTTAAACTATGTAACAAATTCATTGTTTGATTATTCCCTGTTAAAGGGACACACCAAAATAAAGGTGAACCTTAACTTTCTTGACCATGGGAAAGAGAGCAGCCCAGGAACAGGAAGTACTGGGAACCAAAATGCTCGACCCCCACTCAGGGCCGACATCTATGGGATGAAATGGTTAAATGTTACATGGGAAAGTTTCTGTAGGGCAAATACGTATCAAAGGGAAGATGGAAACATGGATGACAAAGAGAAAAGAAATCTTATTTTCCCTACTAAAAATGCATAATCGCCCCATAATATATTCCCCCCGCAGTTTATCTTCAGAGAGGAACACATTCCCTTTGTAGTGAGCGAGCGCTCGTTTCCTAATGATTTCCCATTAGCGCTCGCTTACACACAGAATGAAAAGTCTACAAATCCTCTCGCTCGCTTTCTCGGAATTCTTTCCAACAATCCTCTCTCTTAATGAACCAGTGATTAACGATGCCAAATGTTTATTTTATTCCAGTGAAATAAGGATTACGCAGGCGTGCCCTGCTCCCGGCCAGTCGATAGGCCCCGCGGGCATATTGATTAAGGGGTTGATGCCAATGTGAGATTGCAATAAATTCTGATTGGCTGTAAATCTTTCCCTTCTCTAGGAGACGCGTTTCTCTGAGCCGTAATACTGGCACCGTGGCCTATGTATCTGAGACCAGCTCCTTGCTGTACCTCCTATGGAGGGAGATGTTGGATATATTGGAAAGAAGGGGGTTAAAGGGCAAGTTCATTATAGAATTTCTAGGCAATCAATGTAAGTACAATATAAATAAGTATTACCTACCCTGGGTTTCTACTACTGCGGATGTAATAAGCGTATTTCCCTATTATTTGAAAATATCTAGCGTGGTGACAGTATTGTTTGCCATTCCCTATGCTTGTAGCATGGCTCCAGATACATTAAAGTGTTTGTTCACCTTTAAATGAGAGTGATATTCTAAAAAAAAAATTGCAACTGGTTTTCTTTCTTTATTACTTGTGGCTTTTGTGTTATTTAGATTTTTATTCAGCCGCTCTCCAGTTTACAATTTCAGCAAACTGATTGCTAGGCTCCAAATTACCCTAGCAACCATGCATTGATTTTAATAAGAAACTGGAACGCTGGTTGTAAATGACCCTTCCGGTTGGGCTGAGGGAGCCTGGAGTGGGGGTTGAGCAGGAACTCTCTTGTAGGCCTGAATAGAAAGACGAGTAATACAAAGTAGCAATAACAATAAATTTGTAGTCTTGCAGAGCATTTGTTTTTAGATGGGGTCAGTGACCCCCCCCCCCTGCCCATTTGAAAGCTGGAAAGAGTCGGAAGAAGAAGCAGATAATTCAGAAGTTATAAAAAAAGTGAAAAAACAAAGGCCAAATGGAAAAGTTGCTTAGACTTAGCCATTCTCAGGGTCGGACTGGCCCAGTGGGACACCGGGAAAAAACCTGGCGGGCCCCGACCCTCATGGGCCCCTGTTGGGCCAGACCCCCTCTACCAATCTAATTTCAAATGAAAAACCAGTCGGGCTCCTAGTGCGCAAGCGCAGTGGTGTGTGGCGCCCTGCAGTGATGTCAGTGCCGTTGTAATAGGTGAGGGGGTTAACTTAAAGGGGTTGTTCACCCTTGAGATAACTTTTAGTATGAGGTAGAGACTGATATTCTGAGACAATTTGCAATTGATTTTCATTTTTGATTATTTATGGTTTTTGAGTTATTTAGGTTTTTATTCAGCAGCTCTTCAGTTTGCAGTTTCAGCAGTCTGGCTGCTAGAATCCAAATTAACCTAGCAATCATGGCTTGATTAGAATAAGAAACTGGAAAAATGAATAGGAGAGTCCTGAATAGAAAGATGAGTAGCAATGACAATATCTTTGCAGCCTTACAGAGCATTTGTTTTTAGATGGGGTCAGTGACCCCCATTTAAAAGCTGGAAAGAGTCAGAAGAAGAAGGCAAATAATTCAAAAACTATAAAAAATAAATTACGAAGACCAATTGAAATGTTGATTAGAACTGCCCATTCTATAACATACTAAAAGTTAACTTAAAGGGGAACCACCCCTATAAGCAAGCCAGACACCTGGTTAAACATATACTTTCAGCAGCAAAATGGAGCCTAGCAATAAATTGGTTGTCCCCAGATATACCCTGGCAACAGACTTTAAACAAAAGAAATACTATATATGCAATTGAACAGCTATCAGCACATGTACAGGATAATATAGACACATTTGTTGAAATGTGGACCCCATGGCAGAACTATGCGGTTGAGAGACTACTTCATTTGCAATAATATTGATGGTAAACTTGGGCACTAAACTAAAATGTATGTTAAACATACTGTATATTATGCTGAGCGGGGGTTTCATTCTTTCTGTGCTTCCCTGTTTCTTACTTTCCTTTCCTTACACTGAGGGGCAGAATGTTTTTGAAGACCAATTCGACCAATGAATTTTGAAAATTCGATCGAATCGAATGATTCAAATAAAAATCTATTTGAATATTCGACTGTTTGACTGTCGAAGTACTTCCCCTTTAAATTTTTATTCAGCTGCCTAGTTCGCCAGATCAAAGCTACCGAATTGGCTTTCATTATTTTTGATCGAATAAAAATATTTGATCAAATGGTTAAAATCGCTCGAATTGATCGATTGGAACGATTTTATCGATCGAATATTTCCTATTCGATCGGTCAACCAATCGAATTGCGGTAAAATCAATATTTGGATTTGAAGGATTTTTATTCCCACAGTATTCCCAGTTATTGACATGGTCGAATCTGAGGGTTTTTTAACCCTCAAATTCTACCAATAGTAAATCTGCCCCTGAGTGATTTTTCTTTTTCTACCTGGTTCCTTAATGAAGCATAAGGGAGGACACATTTTGAATCACTGTATACAAAATACATGGAAGCAAACAGTATATTTGTAAAATGTATGATTGTTTATTATGTTGAACCAGAAACAAAATAAAAAGTATTTTGAGTGGGAAAAAAATAGTGAACCAGCCCAGGAGCAGGTTATTGATGGTTCTAAACCTTTCCCAACTGCCAAGGAAGGGGTTTAAAAACTTATGAGCCAGCTTGTTACATGAATACAGAGCTGTTTTCATGGGGCAAAAGTAGGTCTCTCTGCTATAATGTAGAGTGGTGGGGCACGGAGCACCCATTTTTGCTCTTTGCACCCATCATGCAGGTTGTAGGTTCTGGTAGAGCTGAGGGAGTCTGGTGTTGGGGCTGAGCAGGAATTCTATTGATGTGGATCACAAACAGGGTCGGAATGGGCTGGTGGGGCACCAGAAAAAAATCATTGGACTACCGGCTCCTGTGGGCCCCCGGCCCAGGTCTGCTTCTAGATGTGCTTTTCAATGCCGTGACCCCCTCTGTCAGAGGTTGTGGCAAAAAAAAACAAAGTGTTGGCGCTGTGCATGCGCACATACGAAGAGGCGCTACACGCATGCACACAACAAAGGAAGGGGCGCACACGTCGGCGCGGCAGAGGGAGTATCCCCAGTGGGCCCTGGGCCCCCCGGTCCGACCCTGATCACAAACATCCCCAGAACCGTACTGATAATATGAACCCTATGAACATTTAAAAAAATTTTTTTAAAGGAATTTCCATTCACCCCCCAAGTGCCAGGGCACTAAATCTAATTTCCCCTGTCAAGCTGTGGTTATTCTTGAGACTGGAAGGGTAAATATTAAAAGAGTCAGGAGTGTTGCAGTGCTACTTACTGTCACTTCATCAGGCTTACTACTGTATTATCCCAGTCACTGCTTGTTGTGATTCAGTAGGACACAGAGATAAAGATAAAGACACTGGAGACTAGAAATAGGGGTTGGTAGCACTAGATAGCTGTAGATATCAGAGTTTTAAATTTAAGACATATAAGTGGTTATTATCAAAGAACAAAGATTAGAGAACAGGACACTAGTACAGAACTTCTGTGTTTTAGAAAACTCTCAAGGTTAAAGGCCTATCAGGAGCGCCCCATGGCCACAGGTTCAATGCCCATTTGTAGGATTTGTTTGGAACATTCCTGGGTGTTTGATAATTCTTTCTATATTGATTCCTGGACTCTGACCCTGCCTGACTTTTGGACTTATCGCCTGGACTTTGATTACGATTTTGCCTGTTCCCATTTGTTCCACGAACTTGGACTTTAACCCTTAAAGCTTCCTCCTTGGTTCTGACTACTCCCTCTGGGAGCCGATATCCCCCCTGACAAGGCCATTCTGTTGTTAGGGTTGTAGAATGTTTACACAGAACAAGGAATACGTATTTTGTCTCATGTCACAAGAAAGGCACATATAGTTTCAGAAACTACACAGCACATACCATTCTGGACACAGTGCTGATACAGTAGATGCACTTTAGTATCTGATACAGTAGATGCACAATTTGGCTAATGAACTGAGACTGTAGGGGTTATTTATCCAAGTCTGAATTTATCTCAATATTTTCTGAAAACAATCCAACCAAATCAGCACAGGTTTTTTCAGGTTATTTAATAATGCAATTTCCCGAAAAAAAATTTTGTAGGAAAAAAAACGGAAAAATCGCAGAAAATACGAATTTAACAAATTTTTCATTAATTTCACCCAAAATACTCAGAAAACTTCGGATTATTGCAAGAAACGCAGCGCAGAACAAAAAAACATTGGGACTTCTACCATTGACTTATTTGCAATTAGGTACCTAATATATAAAGACAGAGACAAGAGGAAAGAGTTGGAAGGGTTACTGGATTTTCTGTTCTCATTTCCCTACAGAAATAGGGATTGGTAGCTCTAGATTGTGAGCAACATGTTGCTCTCCAACCCCTTGGATGTTGCTCCCAGTGGCCTCCAAGGTGGAGCTTCTTTTTGAATTCCAGGCTTGTATTGCCAAATATAACCTCCTATATGCTGCCAGTCCAAATAAGTCCAAATGGCCAATCACAGCACTTATTTGGCAGCCAAAGAACATTTTTCATGCTAGTGTTGCTCCCCAACTCCTTTTACTTCTGAAGTTGCTCACAGGTTCAAAAGGTTGGGGATCCCTACACTAGATAGATACTGAATATATATATATATATATATATATATATATATATACATATATATATAGACAGAGACAAGGGGACAGTATTGTAAGGTTTACTGCCTGCTCTACTTTTATTTTCACTAAAGGAACAGAGATTGGTAGCCTTTGATAGGAGTTTGATATATACTTAAAAAAAAAAAATAAGTGTATAGAAGTTTTCCAATTTTCAGTTTAATTTAGGAAGAATAAAGACCTATCTTGCGTGTCCAACCATCACTCTGAGTCTTTTGTGTAGGAAACAACAGTGAGAAAAGCATTTTGAGTTTTTCTTTTGTGCAACAGACAAAGAGGCATTTGAGAAATGTCATTAGAAATTGCAGCCAAACTCAGGTTGATTTGTTAATACCAATCCAAATGTTTCATTAGAATGAGATTTGCTTGTTGTAGCCCCTCCGTCTGTACCATAACCTGATATTAAGGATTATTATGATCTTTGCTGCACGGTGACATTCAGTCTGTATAGGATTACATGGAACAACGTAGAGTGTTTGACAGCGCCCTGCCCATAGAGTTATATATAAATATATATACAAAGGGTTAATCATGTCATTACATTTAGGACAGGCAATCTGAGCTGCTCGGCTTCTCATAAATAAAACATCTCATTTAAATCTTTGAGGAAAAGAACAAGGAGTCAAGCTTTAAAAATAGAATTTGGTGCAAGTGAATATGACAATATGCATCGGCTAATGAAGAGGAGGCCTATTAATGAAGAAAATGCAGGAGGAATACGGAGACTGACGCCCCATGAGATGCTGCGGGAAGGATACGCCGGGGTGTTTGATACCTATTCTTCAATTAGAGTGGAGGCAGCAGATCAGTTTTTTTTTCTTTGATTAAAAGGAAGATTTTTCTGTTTGTGGGAGTTGAGTCAATTCCCAAACCCTCATCTATAGCACAAACCCAACGGTGGCGCTGTTTTATAGTGACCCTGTTGGAAAGCTGCCCACTTGCTGTAAGTGGTGAGAAATGGTACTGCAAGTATAGATATTTAATATAAGTAATTCTAAAACAACTGGACTTGCTGAGTAATTATTTCAATAATTACTCAGCAAGTCCCGTTGTTTTAGAATGACTTATATTAGATATACCATGACCTGGATGAATGAAAATCTTCATAGTCATATGCAAGTATAGATGTTTGTATGAAGCTACTCACAGAAGTATCACCTTCATCTCAGTTTAATTAAGACATAAATAGTATTTGTCTAGACATGCCTGGGAGTCCACTAAAGATTAATGTGCCTCGCTACAGTGGTTGGAACCAGGGGGCGAGTGCCATAGTAGAGAAGCAGGAGTGCTGCTAGGGAAAGCCAAGCCAAGGTTGGGGCAGTCAGAAACAAGAAAAGATGGAATAAGACCAAAAATCAAAGTAGGTATCTTCAAAATGGTAACCAAGCTGACGTCAGAAGGCAGCAAGAAGGTTGAAGATCTGGTCACGTCAACCTCAGGAGACCCACGAGTACAGGAATATGTAACCAAGAGCAGGGGAGGCTTATTTATAATGGTCCCAGTTATCAGAGTACCAGGTTTAGTTGGGAACAGAGACAATAGTTACAAGTAAAGACAACTTCCTAAGCCTCCTCCAGGCATCCACCACTGAGATGAGGAGGAACAGCCTTACAGTTGGAAAGCTAGAACCTTTATAGACATATGACTAGGGGAGCATGTTCTTTAGGATTTTGGTAATGTAGGCGAGTCCATTGACAGAATGTTGGGGTGGGAAACAAAACTCTAGTTTGTTGTTAATCTTTTTATCAAGAACATAAATTTATCATCAGCAGCTGGATAAAGATATATCATTACCAGTTATCAAGTAAAATGGCCAAACCCTGAGAGTGCCCAGATGGCAAACTCTTTCACAAAAATCATTCCCTTTGGAATTTCATTCAGATCCATCTCAATAGCTTCCCCCCCCCCCAAAGGTTCTAGAATACGGGTTAATCTTTGCTCTCGGATCAGCTGCTAAACATGGAAATGTATTGAATGTGCCGCCTCGGCATTGAAATGCCACTGAGAAAAGGAATCAGACGATGTTTAGAAGAAGAACCTGCACAAACAAACCAGCGTGATTATTTGCCTCGACATCTGGGCGATGAAATATGAAGCCGGCGGTGGGGAAAAGTGTCCGGAATGTTCTGCATTGGAAAGATAAATCTGAGCTGTTTTGAAAGCTGTGAATAAGAAATAAGCGTAGATGAATATACATTGATTTAAATGATAGCGTGTAGTTGGGTGACAAGATAAAGTGACAAAGTTAAGAGTAGTTGAAGCGCAAGCTGATGAACGGGAGAATGTGGTACGGCACAGGTACCCAATCGTTGTCTCATTAGCTTGTCAGCTCATTAGGTGCTTGTTGGTTGGATGGGATGTCAAGGTTCCTGCTCACATAAATATTTATTTTCAATTATGTCACAAAAAACACCTTTATGATCAACATTCTCTGTGCTAATTGTGTAAATGTGATGCAAATTCTGAGAGTGACAACTCCAGAAAAAGCCTGTGGTATAATCATGTCTTTCCCAGCGGAATGTGAGGTGGTAGGACGTGGCTGCCATGCTGCATGGTGGTTCATGCTGAAACCTATGATTTAATTGTAGGCTAACCCTGTTGTAGATATGCAAATCTCAAAGGACAATGGAATTTCTACAACAGATAGAAGCTTTAAATTGCCCATACACCAGTTCATTATAGCCTATTGACCCATGTTTGGGTCCTCCTGTTCTACCCCCCCCCCCATATCTGACTGAAAATCATCCAGATGTCTACTAGGTACATTAGAAAACCGTATCGACATGCAAGGACCACATTGGTGTGTTGATGTGTTCCCCTGTCAATAGATGTGTTCCTCTGCCAGTATATGAAGCCAATCATTGGCATATGGGGCAAATGCATGCTCATTTGGTGAGGTCTCTTGGTGTACGGCCTCCAGGAACAATTCCAACATTTATATCAGTCCTCCAGTTGGGTAAATTCTCTCCAAGAAACCTACATGCCATTTTACTACTCCTTACAGTCAGCTGCCAACCTGGATCCAAAGGAACCTAGATGTTTCTTGGCCCAATTTTCAATGGCTCCACTCCATGGGTTCCAGTCCCATTCCCCTGCTATGCTGCCTGCTCTACTGCTTTGGACACATAAATTGAGGACATAAGGTGACAATTCTATGCATTTCAATGGCGTGAGTAAGATACATTTTGGGTGCACATTACTGACAATGTAGATGGACTGGTTTCTGCCAGTGACCAGATGAAGAGGGATTCAATTCTGAAAATACAGTATAGGTACAGTATGTTTGTATCACTGAACCTGGACTTTAGGGGCTACTATTTTCTACTATTAATTAAGAATGGGCCAAATCCCAGCACTTTTTTGCATGATTTGATGAGAAGACTTTAAAACTCTAGAGACAACTGTACATTTTTGTTGCCAGATTATGCAGAAATTTGTTAACGTGATCTTAAATTTCTATTTTTCAAATTAGGATTTAAATTTATATTGGTATTAGGCCAAATCTTTGTGGGTGATTTGGTATATGATTGAATCCAAAAAATTTGATTCATCCCTACTATTTAAGGAGAACTAACCCCCCAACAAAATCTCTGTCCACAGCATCAAATGAACCCCTCTCTGCTCCCTCCCCAAAGAGTTTATTTCACATTGTAAAGCTGACCTCTACTAGTCTAGCACAGAGGAGCTATCAGGCGCCATCTTCTGAATCTGTTTTTCCGATCTTTGTGTTTTTCCATGCTGGTGTATGGGCAGTTGAAGGTAATCCCCTTTATCAAAGGTTGAATTTTAGAACTATGTGAGCATTTTAAAACCTCAAATGAACTTGAATAAACTCACAACTCAAATGGTTAATAAAAAAAAAAATCAAAAATATAGAATTAGCGATTTTGGGGTTAACAACCTGTAATTGATCAAGTTTTTCAGTGAAACATCCCTAAAAAATCAAGGCTATTCACATCTTCAAATGGTTCAAGGGACATCTGCCATTGACTCCTACATGACCTTGATGAGTTTTAGAGGATGTATTTTCGGATTTATGCTATTTCCAGAGTTGAGGTTTAATAAATCTTGAAAAATTCCCTTAAAAAAAAAAAAAGATTATTTCTGACCAAAAAAAACCTTGAAAACTAGAATTTTTCATGGACAACTTGACGCTTAATAAATCTGCTTCTTAAACTTGCCAATTCCAGTACATAATAATTTTTTTACCTCAGTTTACCCACTCTTGATCCTCAGTTAAACTATTTTTTACTGATTATGGAACAGAATTTGGTATGTGTTGCATGAGCCTCCATATACAGGTGGGACCTCAGGGGGTTCTTGAAGGAGTGGGTGGAAGGGAGAGGCTGATAACAGACTTTGACATCACTCAGACGAAATGTCCTTGGGAATTTGGGAGGTATGCAGGCTGTGTCCACATTAATGTTTGCATTTTAACATGATCCAGAGAATGACCATTAAATAGAAAAGGATGATCCACATTATCTTGTGGATTAGAAAGTCTGCCAACTGTGTTGTACCAGGCAGATAACAGAATTAGGAGACAGATGCTTTTTCCTGACATGATGGTCATTTTAGCAGACATGAACACAGATATTTGCATAACTGTGACTGTATTTGTCATTTGAAGTTCCAAACATCAGCCACAGTGGGCCCCCAGGTGGGAAGAGTGGGGGACAGTAGGTATAGCAGGCAAGATTGTGACAGTAAAGCAAGATGAATGCAGTACAGCAAAGTGGCAGTAGTAGAGCAAGATGGCAATAGAAAAGAAACATTTTGACTATTTGGCAAGAAGGTAATATTAGCACAACATGGAAACTGTAGGACAAAGTGAAACAGTAAAGCATGATGGAGACCAAGAGCAGACAGAGACAACAGGGCAAGATGGAGACAGTAGGGCAAGATAATGACTTTAGGATAGTAGCTCAAGATGGAGACAGAATGGAAAGATGGCGACAGTAGGACAAATGGGGACAGTAGGACAAGATGGAGACAGTAAGGCAAATGGGGACAGTAGGACAAGAGGGAGACAGTAGGACAAGATAGGGAAAGTAGGATAAAATGTGGACAGTAGGACAAGATGGAGATAGTAGGTCAAGATGGAGACAGTAGGACAAATGGGGACAGTAGGACAAGATGGAGACAGTAGGACAAATGGGGACAGTAGGACAAGATGGGGACAGTAGGACAAGATGGAGACAATAGGACAAATGGGGACAGTAGGGCAAGTGTTAGACATAGATGTGATAGTAACAGTTCATATCAATGTTGCCCAACCTTCAGGCTTTCAGTTTCTGCACCACTAAAGACAGCAAAACAAGATGCAAGAAAAGACTCACCTTGACAAAATGACAGAAAATAGTTTATTTGCAAAATACTGTGATTGCCATTTTAGGGAACATAAAGTGCCAAGCAAAACTCTTGTCAAGTGGCTCTGTCAAGTGACGTCATCTCTGTAGAATGGCAGATAAAACAGACCCAGATTTTTCTTCGATCTCAGACATATTTCATGCCTAGTTATTCCCGGTTAATCATCTCAGGAAACTGACACCTTGAAATGCACTGTGAAATCACACATCACTTTCACAGAATATCCAAAATCTGATGTCTTACTTTTCCTAAGACACTTACTTCTGTCATTCTTTTGGGCCACAAGCAATATAGGAACCTGACTCTGTAATATATGCAGCTGGGACTGGAAACTTGTGAAATAATTCTATACCATCTTGTAACTATTTCTCCTCAAATTATTTGTGTATTGCATGGATAACTATGATTGACATGCAGAAGATTTAATTGGGATTGGTTGACAGAGACACCTCCAAAAACTCAGCTTCAGGATTGTTTAATTATACAAACTCACACACATAACAGGAGCACTAGGAATGGAGGTTTGCTTTTTTTTCAGTAGTAATCTCTACAAAGCAAGAAAGAATTAGTACCCGGTTGCTTATATGACATTGTAGTAAAAATGTATGTCATTGTTAGGGTCCAAACAATAAGAGCCAAATAAGGTTTGAAACGCTGCTACTGCCCTTGGTATTAAAATGAAGGCTTTTTAATTTTTAAATGAAGTGCTGCCTAAATCCCTTGAGGAACCAACTATGACTACATGGGTAGTCATTGTTGGCCCCACAAGGAAGAGAGTGGAATAGTTAGTACAGCAGGTAAGATGGTGACAGTAAAACAAGATGAAGGCAGTAGGAAAAGATGGAAAGAGTAGGACAAGAGGCAGACAGCAGGACAAGACTGAGAAATTAGAATAAGATGGAGACAGTAAAGGACAATATGGAAACAGTAGGACAAAGGGAGATAGTATGGAAAGATGGAGACAGTAGGACAAGATGGGTGTTGTAGGACAAGAGGGAGACAGTCGGGCAAGATGGAGACAGTCAGGCAAGATGGAGACAGTAGGGCAAGATGGAGACAGCAGGGCAAGATAAGAGACAGTAGGGCAAGATAAGAGACAGTAGGGCTAAATGAAGACCTTAGGATAAGATGAATGCAGAAGGGCATGATTGAGACAGTAGGGCACGAGGGAAACAGTGCAGCAAGATGGAAACAATAGGACAAGATGGAGACAGCAGGACACTATGGAGGACACAGCTTAGACAGTAGGGCACTAGGAAGACAGTCAGGCAAGTTGGATACACGAGGGCTAGTTGGAGACAGAAAAGACAGTATGATAAGACAGTAGGACAATGAAAGAGTAGAGCAACAGGAAGACAGTAGGCCAAGGTTGAGACAGCAGGATGAGATGGAGACAGCAGGCTAAATGGAGACAGTAGAAGAAGAGCAAAAAAGTATTATAAGATGGAGACAGTGGGATTTGGACATTATTTTAAAATGCTAATCTTAATTCCCCCTTGCTGTTAGTCTACTGGAAATGTTAATTATATAGTGAATAAAGTACCCCTATTGTAATATATAAGGATATTATAGGGCACTGAGGAGTTCCATGATCATAAAAAAGCACAAGGGCAGACATTTATCTCAAAACGACTAATTATTGCTTTACAACTCTGCAATTTAGGCATAGCATGTAAAGGTTTATTATAACATTTTCATTTATATTCTTACCTCCCTTGTTTGAGCCAGTCATCCGACAGCAGTGGTACTATAAGCTGACAACTGCCTCTATTTAGGGTGAGACCGTGCTAGGATCAAAGGTCATTATAATAATAATAATATATTAATAATTAAAGACCTGTTTGCAAAATTAATCCTTAAAATAATTTATTTTAGTGTGTTAGAGCAATTCAACTCCCAGCAGCCAACGGGGTATTATCCCAAGGAAGGAGAGTGTTATTCAGAGTGATGGATAATCACAAAGTTCTAGCTGTTTATGAGCGTCACCAAATAAATCTCTGGAATTAAGATATAAAAACCCTGTAACAATACTTTGCCAATAAACCAAGTTCCATACTTTATATTACAGATCAAGTGCTGTGAAACATTTATTTTCCCTTTAAATTGGTTTGGGCTTCTTAGCTTTTAATTATGTCGGTGGAGGAAAGGAACTGTCAGACTGGAATAGAAATGTTATTAGACTGAATTTTACACCTGCGAGAACACAAACCCAACGGGGGAAAAAAAAAAAGCAGCCGAGATGCAAATAAATGGCTTGTTTCCCCCCACCTCGGATTGAAGCGTTTTTACCATGTAATTGACATTAAGATTGGACGTATTAAATATGCAAGAGAAATAATTTATACATTTCACTGAGATAACGACTCACCTTTGTCAGAGCGCCATACATCACCCACCGATGACGGGAGGATTCTGATCATTAATACCAGGGAATGCTTTTTGCTTTTGGCAGAAGATGAATATTTAGCTGCCTTGTCAGGGCACATTAACCCGAATCAACAGTACCGGCATTCATCAGCCGCAGAGAAACAGCAAAATGTTCTGCCTAATTAGCATTTCTTACCAATCAAGATGTAAAATGAGGTTTGGGTGCACCTGGACGGGTGTGGCACCGAGTAAAAACAGAGCAGGATCGTCAGATGTTAATTGATATGTAAATGAAGCCCCAATGAACAAAGAGATTAATATCTGCTATATAGACATTCACTCATATAATAAAAACTGGCTAAAAGAAATGGACTGAGGAAAACCATATACAGGACAGTCACATATAGACTGACAAACGATGCATCTTCTGGATCTGCCAATGCCCCATACACATGCAAAGAGCAGGGCCAAGAAATGAGACACCAGATTAACAACTAGTAAAGGGAAGTATATGAACGCTGTCCAAAACAACTTTCAAGGCATGGTGTGAAAGTAAGGCTGCAAACAAACGTAACATAATAAAGGAACATAAAGCCACCACAGCTTATAAATTCCAAGGTTCCACAGTGGTAGGTGCCAACTGAGAGGTTCATGATACCCTATCTTATTCCACCACTGGGTTCAACAGATGATTGGTTAGACCATCATGCTGAAGTGTATCTCCGGCTCTTTCAGGTTGACCACTGACTTTCCTAGTGAGAATTTTGAATTCACCTTGTTACTGATGTGGTCTTTCAATGCAATAACAATGGCCCTACAACCTGTAAATTCCATAGGTACCACATTGGTAGTTGCTAAATGAGACATTACTGATACCCTATCTTGTTCCCCCAGTGGGTTCACTAGATGATTAGTTGGACCATCATACTAAAGTGCATCTCCAGGCTCTTCCAGGTTGACCACTGTAAGACTTTCAAACTACCTGGTTTCTGCTTTGGCCATTCAATGCAATAACAATGGTCCTACAGACTGTACGTTCCATAGGTGCCACAGTGGTAGTTTCCAACTGAGAAATTACCGAAACCCTATCTTGTTCCACCATTGGGTTCACTCCAGGTTGATCATTCTTCCAGGTTGACCACTGATATCCTAGTGAGACTTTCGTACTGACCTGGTCCTGGGTCAATAACAATGGCCCTACAGCCTACTATATCTTGTTCCACCACTGGGTTTATTAGATGATTAGTTGGACCATCATACTGAAGTTTATCTCCAGGGTCTTCCAGGTTGACCACTTCCTGACTTCCTTGTAAGACTCTCGCCTTGGCCTATATTCTGCTTTGGTCATTCAATACAATAACAATGGATCTCCTGGCCAAAACCTTTGTCCTAGGTTCCCACACATACATAATATTCACATTTAATTGCCAAATTACTCCATGGATATACCTGAAGGCTTTAAAAGCTCAAGATATTTGCAAATGCTCACTGGTCATACTAAACTTGTACAGAACCTCTGTCCCACATGCCCTAATATGTTATAGATACAGCATATCTAAGATCTATTTACAGTCAAACTTCTGAGTAGTCCACAACAACCAACCAGGCTTTGGCTTAGACCAGGGGTGCACAAAAGGTAGATCGAGATCTACAAGTAGACCTTTAGCTGGTGATCAGTAGATCTCAAGACACCGGCAACAAACAACTTGTCTATTATCATCCTACTGTTTCATGCTTCATTCAATATTTATTATGTTAAGGTTACATAATGAATAATGGTTCATTAATTATGAATGGTTCATTAATTTACAACTTTTCATCAATCAATATTTAAGTAATGTTTTCCATGGAACAGAATACTATCAATGTTTTTTTATGGATGTAGATCATAATGGGACAACATCACTAGTGATGGGCAAATCTATCCCGTCTCGCTGAAAAATTAACGAATTTCCAGCGAAATTAGCAAATTGGTGAAAAATTAGCGAAACGAGTCGTGTCACGGTTTTGACGCGCCACGTCATTTTTGTTGCGTCGATTTTGACGTATGTTGCTTCATTTCTGGTGCATGTCAAATTTTTTTTACACCAGCGAATTTTTGGCAGGCGAATTTTCGTTGGCGTTTCTCAGATTTATTCGTCGGTGGCGAATAACGGGAATTCATCGCTTATTTGCACCTGGCGAAAAAATCGCCCATCAATAAACATCACTAAAAGTAGACCGCGCATTAGAAAAGTATGGGCACTTCTGGCTTAGACTATGGCCACATGAAACTAATTGCCAACTTGTTACAAAAATGGTTTGAGATATTTGTAGAGGATTAGGGTTTAAATCAGTAAAAGATGAAGTCTGCACAATATATAAAATTCATTAAAAAATTGGTTCAAATGGAAAATGTTTCAAACATCATAAAGTTAATGCTGGCCATGTCCATCCCATCCAAACAACAGCCTGCCACAGCTCCTGTGCTCTCTACTATCCAGACTTCTCTCCTTTTCAATCTGCTTTATCTTTTTTCATATCAACCAGTGCTATGCCAGACAGTTATTTGTGGATTACAGCTCTACAAAGATGCTGGGACTGTGATTTAGTTCTAATCTGTGAAATTGAATCCTGGATTTTCTCACAAACAGTCCACAGCATGTATGGATTGGCAAAATCACTTCCCCCACCTTGATCCTCAACACTGAACAAGCTCCCTGAGCATGCTACTGTACTCCTTGTTCACATATGACTCTGTGTCCAGTAGGTATACACTGAATCCACTATTTGGGATTTGGCCGAATCTCCGAATTCTACGTGAAAGATTTGCAGAAAACGTAACCAAATCCTAATTTGCATATGCAAATTAGTGATAGGAAGGTAAAAACTGGAAAAACATTTTTACTTCCATGTTTTCTGACAAAAAGTTATTAAGTTCGCTGATGAAACCACCATTGTGTGCCTAATCGCCAACAATGATGAGATGTCCTATAGGGAGGAGATGAGACTCCTGGCAGAGTGGTGCCAGGAGAATAACCTCTGTTTCAATGTCAGCAAAACTAAAGAGCTGGTCATGGATTTTAGGAAACATGATGTGGCTCATGCTCCCATCTAAAATTGAAGGGACACTGTGGAGAGGGTCAGTAGCTTCGGCTTCATCTGAAGCCACCCTCAGGGCTAATCTCAAGTGGACAAAGCACCCAACAGCTGTCATCAACAAAGCTCAACTACTTCCCTTTCTCAGATGTCCACAGTCCTCACCTATTTCTACAGGTGCGCTATGGAGTCTATCCTCACTGGCTGTATTACTTCCTGGTACGGCATCTGCTCCATGGGTTCAGGGTAGCTTGGTGGCCGGCCAGGTTGCCTTGGCTAGCCCCAGCCCTGCTTTATGGTTATAGTCATTTTGATAATAATACATTTTAGCTAGAGCAAATAAGACTTAAAGTAACCTTTCTGTATTTAGAAATAGACAGACCTTTTTGTATTTTTATTGTGTATGGCTAGTGTAAACAGAGCTTAATTGTAACTTATTTTATTCTAATGAGTGTTAATTGTTTAATCTATGAAGAAGCATTCAAATAAGTATTTCATTGTACTGTGTACTCTAAACAAATGACAATAATTTGAATGTGAATGAATTTATTTGCTTGGATTAATGCAATTTACTCATGCTTGTGTTTGACTAACCCATATGTAGGCTATTGCATTGTAGATTGGTGAATCGCTATCATTCACTATACAGAGTAAAGGAGAGTGGAGAATAGTAAGTAGAGGGTGCGCATAGAGGAACTATGGGATTATTAATGGCTGGGAAGATTCGTGAAGTCTTGTAGCACCAGATGAGGGAGGAATATGATTAATTTGGCACCAGTAAGGTTGAGTTTAAGAAATTTAGAGGACATCTGTGATGATAGAACTCTGAGAGAATTAATGATGATGGAGATGAAAGAGGTGGCAGGCTATGGAAGGGAAGAAATATAAATTAGGGTGTAATTTGCCGAAAGGCAAGATGTAGGCAAATATAAATGAATTGCTTTTACTATCGTGAATTAGTGTAAGTGGATGGAAAAGAGTGTGCCAAGGGCAATTCCTTGAGCAACACCAACAGAATGGGAGGAAAGTAATAGAAACAGATAGAGGAAATTCCTCATTCCCTTTTATTCTTATACGTATGGCCAACTACTAAGGTGTGAAGTAAGAACATTCCTTTACTGTATATTTGTATTTATACAGGTAGGAGGGATTATAATCAATATCATACAAATACAGACAACAAAGTCAATCAGAACATTAAAGCACCAGAAAAAATCTGAAAGCAATATTAACATGATTTCCGTGCGACCACAAAGCATTTGGAAAAATAGGCTGTACATTTGGGAATACAAAGCTTCTGGAATATGAAACACATAAACAATGTAAAGAAAGATTCATTTCTTCCTTATAAGTCAATCTTCATGATTTCCATCTTTGTACTCTTGACATGGCAGTAACCAGTTTTTCTACCCGATATACCAGCCCAAAATAATAATGTGGTAAACAACTACTGGAAAATCCTCACACTTAAAAGCAGACTCATTCTTTGAAACCCAAATAGCCTCTGATTTCTCTAAACTGATCTCAGAACCAGGGGTCTCAAATAACTTTGGGTATTAACCTTTTCATCCCCATAAAATGATCTTGTATTCCGACAGCCAGAAACACTGATACCATCCACACACCTGCAGTGCTCTCAACATCAACAGGTCTACTGAAAAACTATTAAAAAGTGGGATTAAAAGACACCCTTTCCTTACTACTTACTCAGCCTCAAAATATTTCACTATCCAGCCTCAGACATACTGTAGTATGGATTCACTTTTTATCTCCCCAATGTCATCCTCAGTAGAACCCTTCTGTGCTGCCCACCTCCTACATCCAAGTAAGCCACCTCTCCTTCCTTCAACCTTCCTATATTATTTTTTCAAACTTCCCCCTTCACTTTCCCTACTCCTCTTCCTCCTAGTTTGTCCAGGAACACCCTTAACACATATCTCCTTTTCTTCCTCCCTCTCAAGTCTCCTCAAGTCCTTTATATTCTCCACCGCAAGTTCCTCCTCAAGTTTTCCCTTCAGGGAGAATGGATCTATTTGACATAGCAATCTCCTTATTAACAGTCATTGGGGCAGATTCACTAAAGGGCGAAGTAGACAACGGTAGCGTCAAATCGCCAGGAATCACATTCGCAGGGACAGCGCCAATTCAGAATTCAAAGACGACAATACGCTAGTGAAGGAGACTGTCACTGGTGTCTCTCTCCCCATGAGACTTTTCGATGTGGGGAATGGTGATTTCTCCGCCAATTCACTTAAATGAGGATTTTATGGAACGTTACCTCTTTCGCCAGAATTGCCTTCACTACCTTAGACCCATCGAAATGCCAAGATGAAGTTTCTGCTGCGGCACAGCCCCTAGTGAGGTGCGCTGTGACGGAAGGGAGATTAGGCAGACATCCTTCCCTGCTCCCCCCGTGTGTGTTGATGTTCCTTTTATTCAGATTACTCAGTTAAGGTATTATTCTGTTCAGCAAAGAGATTGTCTCAGCGCAAAATATTGATCCTTGCTTTAGCACTTTATGGAAAGGCATTGTTCTTACATGCCCATTGCTCTTGCAATGGCTGGCATTGTTTTTTATTTGTTTTGAGATGAAAATGATTATATATATATATAAAAAGGTTATAAAAAATATGTGTTTAAAAAAGGTTCAATGATCATTTGAAAAAATATGATTAATAAAGCTGTGGCCGCCCCTTCATCCACAAGTTAGCCTCTGAATCATTATTTGGTTTGAAGGAGGGGGGGGTTGTTTTCTTCTCTGCAGTCACATCTTCCTCAGTCTTATGCCAGTTACATCATATCCACAGCGCTGCAAAATATGTTGCACTATATAAATACATGTTAATAATAAAGTAAACAATTTCAAGCAACTTTGCAATAAACATCAGTTAAAAAATATGCAGACTTTTTATGATTTTAATGATTTGGAACAGTACTCTAAGCTTTGCCCCTACTGATCTATCTGACTACTTTGCTGAGCTGGCTGACTACTGGTACTTTGTATCAGCAGCCATCTGTCCTTAACCTGCATCCTCAAAACCCCACAATTCCCTGCACACGTGATTTCAATTAGGAAAGGAACATCACAGTTCAGTGCATTGTGGGTTATGTAGTTCCTGCATGTGTCTGTAAGCTGTGGAGAAGTTGTTAAGATCCGTGTTTTAGTCCCTCTTTTCCTGCCAGGATTTAAATTCATGCAGAAAGACAAGAACTGGTTGGATTCCAGCATAGAAAATAGCATTTATTCATACTTTTTGAAGAAACAGGTAACTACCGTATGATGTATATATTAGGAGGTTCTGTGTCATGTAGGCCCTTTTTATCAAATTTTGGTTTGGAAGCTGGAGTTCCCCTTTAAAGTTTTAAAAATGCTGGTGACTTGTCCTTTTTTAAGCAGGATTGCCTGCAAAAGTCCTAACTATTTTTTGTGTTAACATTTTAACGGCATGGAACATTTGTTTTAGGGTGGGCTCATGTGTAGGACATTAGAGGCTCTATTTTGTCTTTATTCAGGTTCCTTGGACACTTGCAATAAAATGTGGCCACTTCAAGCATTTCTCTAATGAAGATGCCCATACATCTTTAATGTACCCGCCCTATTCAAATTAACCTAAGTGAAGCTTCGCTAGGCAAAAATGAACGCTAGTGCCATTTGGCTTTGAAACACTCGCACTGCCAAAGTAAAGCTAGCAAAGATTCGCCAGCGTTCGGCGCCCAGGACAGAACCTCGCATTTTAGTGAATTAGTGTAGTGGTAACATATTTTCGCCTGGCAAAGTGGCGCAAAGTGGTCACTGGCGACAATACGCCGTTTAGTGAATTTTGCCCCACTGTGTTTCTTCCATGGCTTTTAACCAAACACTGTCCAACTAGTTTACTTTTTACCAATTCCTTCTTATCTGCTTGAACAACTACTTTTCCCTTCCCTGCACTTTCCTCATCATCTGCTCTATATGGACTGATCCATATTAAATGACACCTCATTGTGTCACACACTTTACTGGCATGACCCAGACCTTTGCACAAAGTAAAATTGAACCCACACTTATAGTACAATTTAGGCTGATCACCTCTCTCTTTGCCAATAAAGAAAAAATTGCGACACCATCCGACAATGCTATTACTTGCTTTATTTCCATCGCATCCGACGCCTGCATTTATGCGCAGCTTGTCAGATCTGTGGAGCCTGTGGAGTTCAGCTCTTTTCCATGCAGTTCACCAAATGCTAATAGAATTTTCAATATTAGGCAGCTTTCCCTTGTCAGTAATCACACTGCTGTTCCCACCTGATTTCCTTGCAACTAATTTTGTTTTTGTATTCAACTCTTCACATACCCTCCTTTCCCTTTAGGGTAGAACTACACCAGTGTTTTTCATCAGATTTTGTCCTCCATGCAACGCCACGCAACAGCCCAACGCAACACGACTGTTGGATGAAGACGCAGCTTGCAGCATTTTCATCTGACAGTCGTGTTGCGTCCGATCAACCTGCGACACCGTCCGACTTCCTATTATTTTACCTCGTTCCTGTCGGACTTGACGCAGGCATTTTGTCGCCCAGCGTCGGATCCGACAGCAACGTACAGACGTCTGCCATTAATGAAGAAAAAAAATCTTTCCGACACCATCCGTTTTTTTCTTGTCAGATGACGACGCCGCATTCACATCTGACAGTCGTGTCATGTCGGATGGAAATTTTAACATGTTGTTTAAGCATCTGGTTTTTGGATCAGTCCCTTTATATTTTAACCCACATGACATCAGACTTGTAGGATGCGTTTTGTCAATCTGACACTATTCTACAAAAGCTCTTGTGTAAGTTCTACCCTTAGAAACATTCAGTTCATTTCTGATCTGATCACTTCTTTCAGCTAGGTTCCATTACTTTTGTATCTATGTGTTTACCCTTTAAACACTCTTAGGATTTAAATAATCCCAAATACTCAGTTCCATATCCTGCACAGCATTGCCAGAAAGCTGCATGCCATTAGAAACAAAATCACTCTGTGTTGCACACTTTCCTTTCTGCATTGATTAGATTAAGGGCCCTTACACACGGGCGTTTTTGACCTGTGCTCCCCTGCGTTGCGTTTGGCTGCGTTCAGCCGCAGGCAGGGCCGGATTTATATAGCGGGTGCCCCTAGGCCCGCTTTCGTTTGTCACACCTGTCCCCTCCCTTTTATTTGCTCAAATTTTCATCATCGGGATGGAACAATGAGAATTTTCAAGCGGGAACACCAATGTGGTTGTGGTTGGGCAGCATGCCGCCCCCTAAAATCCTGCTGCCTTAGGCCCAGGTCTAGGCGGCCTCTTCACAAATCGGGGCCTGGCCGCAGGGGAGAGCAGGTCTAGATGCACCTCATTCTTTCCAATGAGGTTGCACCCACGAGAAGCGTGTAAGCGACGAACACAGATTCAGACGCAGATGTTGCTGGTCAAAAACGCCCGTGTGTAAGGAATATGAATAGGAGAGGGCCTGAATAGAAAGACAGGGTCGGACTGGGCAGGCGGGACACCGGGAAAAAACCCGGTGGGCCCCTATTTCTTGAGGGCCGAGCCGGCCCAGATCTGCAGGCTACTTCCTACTGCGACCTTCGTTTCTTTGGGTGGTCAAAAACAATTGTGCGTGTGTACACGTATGCGCCCACGCACATCGGTGCAGTAGTTTGGGGCAGAGGGGGCCATGGGACAGTAACCCCAGTGGGCCCCAGCACCCCCAGTCCAACCCTGTAGCAAGATGAGTATTAAATAGTAGCAATACTACATTTGTAGCCATACAGAGCATTTGATGGGGTCAGCGACCCCCCATTTGAAAATTGTAAAGAATCAGAAGAAGAAGGCAAATAATTAAAAAACTATAAAAAAATAAATAATGAATACCAGTTGAAAAGTCGCTTATAATTGCTCGCCCTACAACGTACTATACCAAAAAGGTCCTGAGCAAACTGCAAACTCCACCAGCACACTCCTGATACAACCTCTCAGCATTGGCACATACTGTAGCTTATTGTGTGTCCAGAACATTCCTTCTCTGTATACAGTACAGGAATGGGAACCCGTATCTGGAAACCCACTATTCATAAAGATCCGAAATACAGAAAGGCCGTCTCCCATAGACTCCATTTTATCCAAATAATCCACATTTTAAAAAAATTATTTTCTTTTTCTCTGTAATAATAAAACAGTAGCTTGTACTTGATCCCAACTATGATATAATTAATCCTTATTGGTAGCAAAACCAGCCTATTGGGGTTATTTAATGTTTATATGATTTTCTAGTAGGTATAAGGTATGAAGATCCAAATTACAGAAAGTATTTTGCATTTATACATATGGGAGGGAGAAGCCAGAGCAGGGGTCAGGGAGTTGCATGGCAGTAGCAAATATAAAGATCGAGCTGTGCTGTAAGACTGGGAATCTCTTACTCTTCATTATTATTACTCTAAATAGTCAATTGCACTTGCAGGAGCCCTCGGGGGTCGGGGGGGGTAGCACAATTACTAGTTAATGGTCAATAAAATATTTTGCCTCTTCGGCAGTTCCTGGTGCTGACACGGAGCGCGACTCTGCGGCTTTATTTAAATATTAATAATGGAGGAGGTGTTAATTAACCTCCCATATTGGCTTATTTGTCTGAATGGAGCAGTAATGAATAAAATATCGGGCCCATTTTCCACTTGTCACATGACAGAGCCGCAGGCTGTACACGGATCGCCATGGTGAGAAATTCACTTTGTAGTCCCGCCGGCTGGTGTCACCAATCACTAGAGGTGCAACATAGTTACAGTAAAACAGCATTACATTTATGTACAGTAGATATTACAGAATATCCCTGTAAAGCTGATGGTGTGATTATGTGCAATATAACTGGAGTCACTTGGGAAGAAGAATTCTACAGCTCTTGTTGTAGGGATATACACTGTACAGCCCCAAGACTCAGGCAGGCCCGGACTGGCAATCTGTGGGTTCTGGCAAATGCCAGAGGGGCTCCTATAAGGTGTCATAGAAAGTCAGTATTTAGTGGGCTGGTGGGGGGTTGTTTGGGCCTCTGTGTACATGAAATGCCAGGGCCTATGGGCCTGCCCCCATATTACTGCTTGTCATTGACCAGTGAAGCACATGGCTGCGGTGCCATAAGCCTTAAGACTTCCTTACACGGGCCGATATAATCTCCCAACAGACCCAGTCGACAGCTTATTTGCCCATGTGTGGGGCCATCTGTATCGATATCTATATCTGTCTTAAAGTCAGCCAGATGTAGATCAGTCAGGGTTAAAAATCCTGTTGGATTGTGGCCAGGGGGGGTTTCAGGGGCTTCATTGATGCGGTCCTGCGATCCGACCACCCGCATTGGCTGCATTATGATGCGATCGTCGGGTCCTACAGTCCAGAATCAGATAGGCCCAATATCGCCCATCTCCTCAATGTGGGCATATTGGTGGGGAGATCTGCTCATTTAGCGAAATAACAAAACAAGCGGATCTCTACTTGTATGGCCACCTGGTTGCTAGGGTCCAAATTACCCTAGCAGCCATGCATTGATTTGCGTAAGATAATTGAATATGAATAGGTTATGGCCTGAAGAGAAAGAAGAATAATAAAAAGTAGCAGTAACAATAAATGTGTAGCCTTACGTAGCATTTGTTTTTTAGATGGGGTCTTCTGGAAAGAGTCAGAAGAAAAAGGCAAATAATCCAAAAACTATACAAAATAAATAATTAAATCGAAAAGTTGCTTTGAATGAGATATTCTATAATATACTAAAAGTTAAGTTAAAGGTAAAGCATCCCTTTTAAAGGGGAAAATGTTTTATAATGCTTTAAAAAGAATAATACTCACTGCTCAGAAAACAGGAAGGTTTACCACCAGGGACTTGCAAATACTGGGTTTGGACTGTAGTGGGAGGGACTTGCACATACTGGGTTTGGACTGTAGTGGGAGGGACTTGCAAATACTGGGTTTGTACTGTAGTGGGAGGGACTTGCACATGCTGGGTTTGTACTGTAGTGGGAGGGACTAGAACAATTTGATGGAAGCTTACTGGGGGAGGGACAGGGAGTCTGTGACTAAAGCAGTGGGTGGAGTCACCCTGATGTCAGATTACGGTAGGAGGGTGGGCTCTAGGAGTATGTTACTTAAGCAGTTGGTGGGACTAGAACCCTGATGTGAGCATACAGTGGGAGTAGGAGTGTGTCACTGAAGTAGTGAGGGGAAGGGGGCAACAAGACTCTAATGGCAGTTTACAGGGGACAGATATTGTTTTGTTTAAAGTCAGGGGGTTATTAAGGGCCCTTACACACAGGCGTTTTTGTGCTCCCCTGTGTTTCACTTTCTTCCGTTCAGCCACAGGGGAGCGCAGGAGTAGACGCACTGAATTCACACAGACGCATATAAGCGCAGGTTGGGACGCAGCATGTTGCATTTTAGCTGCGTTCAGTGCTTACATGCATCTGTGTGAGTACAGCCCTTTTGAGAATAATTCAGTGCCTCCACTCCTGCGCTCCAATGCGGCTGAACTGGAACAAAGAGCAACACAGTGGAGCACAGCCAAAAATGCCTGTGTGTAAGACTGAGCAAATTTGCACCTGGGCAGCAACCCATGGCAACCAACCAGATGATTGCTTTCAGTGTTCAACCTGCAGCTGACTTAATAAAGCAATTGGTTGTTATGGGTTACTTCCCTGATGCAAATTTGACCAGTGTTTGTAAGGGCTCTTACTCAAGAGCATTTTTCCCTGTGCTTCCCTGTGTTCCATTTTGCTGCGTTCAGCCGCAGGGGAGCGCTGGAATAGACGCAAGCAATTCTTTTCAATGAGGCTATACTCACACAAGCGCATGTAGGCGCCGAACGCAGGTAAAATGCAGCATATTGCGTCTCAACCTGTGTTCGGTGCCCATATGCATTTGAATAGCCCCATTGAAAAGAATTGCTTGCATCTATTCCTGCGCATCCCTGCGGCTGAATGCAGCAAATCGGAACCCAGGGGAACACAGGGAAAAACGCTTGTGAGTAAGAGCCCTAAATGAGCCCAAGGGGTGTCTGAGCAGCTAGACTGTCCTGATAAGGAACTGAAGACTGTCTTTGCTTGTGCGACTGCATGGCTGTGATTGGCTACCCCCCTCCTAATAGGGAGCTCCAATAAAGTGTCTTTTTTAAAGATATTCATTTTTAGCCCAAAGTAAAATCAGCAATGTTCATAATTGCCTGCAAGATTGGACAAGTAATTATTAGTAATAATAGTAATATTTTTCCTTTAACCCCATGTTACATTTTAAATCAACAACAATAGTTGAGTGAAAAATACTGACAAAATGTGTATAATACGGCAATGGGAAATTGGGGTGTTTGCAGGCTGTGAGTTAGAGGCGGAGGTGCTTTAATGACATATATTGGGTAAGAGAACAAGTCCACCCTCCCCTGGCCATGCTCCCTCCCGGCGGCTCCGTTGGATTTATCTCCATATGAAGTTGTCAGAGGGCTGTCAGGGAATGTTGAGCGAGGAACAGTCATTAAACAGAATGTAGACTGGAAGTGGAATGACACATTGAAATCACTTGCATCCTGTAACGAGATGAGTTGTATCACGGCACCCCCCCAGCCGTATATACAGTATATCTGTATTATTATCACATCTGGATGGGGAAACAGCTTGAAAATGATTTTTTTCTACAGCGCCTAATTATTTTGATTTTTCTCTCACTGTATCTGTATCCCGGTGTGACTTCTCAGATGATTATTTTTGGTGTGCAACCCTCATTATTGGTTGCTCGCTCCAGTACGGTATGAACTTGTCCGCCCACAAGCCTAATATGTTGAAATCTTTCTAAATTGCTTTCTACTGGCGGGCAGGAACACACAGCCCAGTCTGATTGGGGAAGTGCCGGGCCGAGAGTCATATTCTAAGCAGGGAGATGGATCCTTGGGTGAAGTACATTGTGTAGTACTGGTCAGGTATATTTGTAGCCAAATGGGCATTGTACTGGTACTCCACTAAAGCCAGGGCAATAGGGCAAAGGCTGGAAATCTTTGCCCAACCTTCTTTTATTTCCCCACATACTCACTCTATCTATATAAACAGGGTCGGAATGGCCCGGTGGGACGCTGGGAAAAAACCCGGTGGCCACTGAACCTCATGGGCCCCTGCCTGGCTAGAAAACTGAATTGTAGAAGAAAAAATGTTTTTTTGGCACCGCACACGCCATTGGCGCATTCGCGCATGCACAGGATGCCACTTGCACATGCGCAGGGTGCCACTCATGCACGTGCACCAAGTTGCGCGTTGGAGTGGGGGCTGAAAGGGGGGCCATGGTCCCCCCAGGCCGACCCTGTATATAGACACTTAGGGGCACATTCACTAACATGCAAATTTTCTCCAGTGTCAGCTTCACACACCTCTCACCACTTCGCCAGGCGAAAAATTCGCTCCCACTACGCTATTTCACTAATATGCATCCTAGGCGCCGAACACTGGCGGCTTTTCACGAGTGTTACTTTCGGCAGTGCAAGCATTTCAAAGTGAAGATGCTTTACCGTTAGTTTGTGCCTAACGAAAATTCGCTAGTGATCTTGCACTTAGGTCAATTTGCATAGGGCGGGTAATTTAAAGTTGTATGGAGGTCTTTATTATAAATGCTGGCACAAATGCAAAAGACAGGAGAGTTAATATAATGCCCAACACATGTTAAAAAATGTCTGGAGAAAACCAGTTACCCAAAAAACTGTTTAAGTTAGGACTTCTGCAAGAAATCCCGCTTCAAAAAAGGAAAAGTCGCCAGCGTTTTCATAAGTTCAAAGCATTTTCGGCACACGGGATATGATGTAAGTGACATAAGATTGAGGAAAATCTAGAGACTTTTTAGCACTTTGCTTGGTCTGAGGTGGCAAAGTCAACTCTAGCGAAGAGGTAATGTTCTGTAAAATCTGCACTTTACTGAATTTGTGGAGTAACGACCTGGCGATAGAGTATTAACGAACGATAGCGACAGTCCCGTTTGCTAGCGAATTGTCCTCTGTGCCTGTGATTTAGTGATGTCCCTGCAGGTGACAACACTGGCGAAATATCACTAGCGTTAGTCACTTCACCCTTTAGTTCTACAGAACATGCTCTCCTGCCCCTGTATATTTATGCAGATGATTATTGATTATAATAGAACCATCATTATAAGACATATCGGTACAAGATATTTCCAAGACAAGCCCAACGTTTTGTCCCATAATGACTATAAGGGGGTTCTTTACTATAACTCGTATTTATCTCATCTTTTTATGAAACCAACCTCAACCAAACCCCCATCCATGATTTTATCTTATTTAGTAAAAAAATTGCTCAAAAAAGTCGGGTTAACAAATGCAAACTTCAGATTGTTAAAGGGACAACCGTTGACTTCTACTTGACCTCAGCAGGTTTGAAATGGTGGATTTTCAAAAAAATTTAAGTTTTTGCCCAAAAATATCTTGACCTGGAACTATACCTTCAGACTTCCATTTTTTGATGACCTACAAGTTCCATCATCCCCAGACATGTGAAGACACCCTCCCCCCCATAGATACCCTCATGATGTTGCTTCCTATTTACCTAATGAGAGATGCATCATTTTTTGGCTCCTTGGTGGACATAGGGTCAGTCTTTGGATCTACTTATTCCATTGTACTTAAGACATAAGAGGCTAAGGGAAGAGGAAGCAGAGATAAAGTAAGGAGGAAAGAAAGGAGAATTTGACAGTTCGAGTACACAGTAAAATGTGAAGAATAGTGATGGGCGAATTTATTCGCCAGGGAAGAATTCGCGGCGAATTCCCACGATTCGCCGCTTGCGATTAAATTCGCGAATCACCAGCTAAATTTTGCTTAGCGAAAATTCGCTAAAAAAAATGAGTCGCGTGTCGTTTTTTGACGCGACGCACCGAAAACGACACGACTCGTTTCGCGAATTTTTCGCCAATTCGTGAATTTCTCTTCTTCGGCGAAGCGAATCTCGGGAGATTCGCCCATCACTAGTGAAGAAGACAAAGAGAAAAAAGATTACAAAATGTAAACCTCCTCCAACTGAGCAACTAACTTAATACTTAATATTTCACCCTGAGCCTGTTGTTCCTATCAGCTGAGCCTTAATTTGTTGTCCTCATCAGCTAAACCTGAACCTGTTGCTCTCATCCTGAATTAGCTTAGCCGAGACTTGTTGTTCTCATCAGCTTGAACGTTTTGGTGTCATTAGCTGAGCCTGAACTGCTGTGCTCATTAGCTAAGCCTGAACTTGTTTTTCTTATCAGCTAAACCTGAACATGTTGCTCTTATCAGCTAAGCCTGGACTTCTTGTTCTCACTTCAGAATTTGTTGTTCACACTGGCTAAGTCTAAACTTGCATTTCTCACCTAACGCCTTCTTCTTGTTCTCACTCCTGAGAAAAAGGTTACTTCACACTGTAACAACAATATCAATGAGGGACTGTCACTACTATTTGTCAGACATAATTTTCGTACGATTGTTGTATGTCGATTTATGACCAGAACATCATGTGATTTATTCTCTTTACTACTTTATTTATGTGAATGGATGGTTTAGGTCGGAAGACTGGAATGGACAATTGTTTGTCCGACATAAGGCTATAATCTGCATGTCTATGGCCAGCTTAAGTTTTGTACAGGAATGGGATCCGTTATCAGGAAACCCATTATCCAGAAAGCTCCAAATTATGGAAAAGCCGTCTCCCATAGACTCCATTATAATCAAATAAGCCAATTTAAAAAAAAAAATGATTTCCTTTTTCGCTGTAATAATAAAACAATACCTTGTACTTGATCCCAACTAAGATATAATAAATAGCAAAACCAGCCTATTGGGTTTATTAATGTTTACATGATTTTCTAGTAGACTTAAGGTACAAAGATCCAAATTACAGAAAGATCCGTTATCCGGAAAACCTCAGGTCCCGAGCATTCTTGATAACAGGTCCCATACCTGCACTGACTGTGCCTGTGTATACTGAGGAGTCACCTTGATTGACTAAATCCTGCAATAAAGTACCAATGTGGGTTTGCAGATTAAAGAAGAATTCCGGGTAAAAAGTTTTTCATTGAAGAATTCTTCATTGAAATTCATTTCTCAAAAGAGCAAACAGATTTTTTTATATTTCATTTTTAAATCTGACATGGGGCTAGACATTTTGTCATTTTCCCAGCTGCCCCCAGTCATGTGACTTGTGATCTTATAAACTTCAATCACTCTTTACTGCAGTCCTGCAAGTTGGAGTGATGTCACCCCCTCCCTTCCTCCCCCACAGCAACCTAACAGAACAATGGGAAGGTAACCAGATAACAGCTCCCTAACACAAGATATCAGCTGCCTGGTAGATCAGAACAGCGCTCAATAGTAAATAGCAGTTCCCTCCTAAAGTTCTGGCACAAGTCACATGACCAGGGGCAGCTGGGAAATTGACAAAATGTCTAGCCCCATGTCAGATGTGTAGACGTCTACTGGAGCAGCACTATTAACTGATGCGTTTAAAAAAAAAACATGTTTTCCCATTAAAGAACAAAATATGACTCCGACTGTTCGATAATGAATCTTAACTTCCCCTTTATTACAGACTGTTACATTTTTATCTCAGCCTGCCAGAAATGTTTCATTCTAATTCTCAGGCCCAAAAAGTGCTTGGTTTGTTTGTAGTTTTGCCTGAGAGACATCGCTCGTCCTAACGCAGACAGATCGTCTAATAAACTTCATGGGCATTTAGGTACAAATGATCCTTGTCTTTGCTCATTACTCCAGGCAGTATCTTTCTTTGAAATGAATGAGTATTCCGCATGTATCCTGCCTGGCAATATAATAAAATCAATGTTAATGCGCAGGGTAATATCCCACGCTGAACAAAACAATGCTTTCTCCAATGTTATGTATCTCTTCAACTCGTCATTGCCAATGTAAATAGATAGGAGCTTGTGTAAGCCTGAAAAGCCATCGATTGCCCAAACTCCAATAGATGCGGAGGCGCTCCAGTCAAAATCAAAACCTGAAAAAAAAAGATATAATATTAAAAGTTCATTTAAAGGTGAACTTACCCGTTTTATCAAGTGAGAAATCGTATTTTGTATTTAGTTGTTGTGTGTATATGTGCAGTGGCATAACTACAATGTTACAAAAAAATGTTCCGAGGGGCCCAACCCACAATTTGCCTCCTACCAACCTCCTCTCGCCCGTCCGTAAGCTCCCTCCCCTTGGGTCCCAGACCCAGTCCAGGATAGTGACCAGAGAGGGAAGGATTTCTCTTGAGTTAAAGAGGAAGCAGACCATGCTTTCTGGGCCCCTCAGTGACTGTGGGGTCTGCTTTCTCTATAGTTAGGCCACTGTATATGAGGGATAATAACGAGGGAGTCAAATGACTTCTTCCCTCTACCTCTGGGCAGTTGGTTGAAGCAGACAAACATAAAGGCAGCCATTTTATTAAAGGAGAACGAAACCCTTTATATTAAAATCCCCTACACCCTACCCTACATAGACCCCCCTCCCTGCTCCTTCCCAACCTACCCTCAGTAAATGCCCCTAACTCTTTACTTACCCCCCTCATTGCATATTCAGTGCATTGGAGTTCATCCAGACAGAAATTGCCGAAGCACTGGGAGAAGACCCAAACATCACCGAAGAGAAGAAGATGGTGCCTGTGAAATCCGATGCTCTGAATCTGCAACGAGAATTAGGGGCAGCTAAGCTGGGGGGAGCAGGGAGGGCAGTATATGTAAGGTAGGGGGTAGGGGATTTTAATATAAAGGGTTTGGTTCTCCTTTAACCACTGGCAGGGAGGTCCATCCTTCAGCTGTTATTGTATTACAACTCTCACCATCAGCTGAACTATGGTTGGGAACAGCTCTAACATTCCCATATAACTCTATAACTTAATATATCATCATTATCATTATTATTAACATCACAACACTCTACTTGGTGTCAGTGGCATTGCACATGCTCATTAAGCTCTACGTAGCTCTACACACTAATCTGACATGCTTAATGTTCTATGTGCATGTTCAGTTATATAACCAATAGTGAGACAGGTAAGGAACTTGGTACTGATCTTCAGTTTCAGAGGGCTCATATACCCAAAGGCTTATACAGCAGCTGTATGGTATATTAATAATAGTCATTTATATGTGTGACTTTAATATGAGCTATTTAAACCATCAATCAATGTTAGACACAATATGCCCTCTACAATCTACTCCCCCTGTAGGACCAGACCTGAAGTTTTGTCATTGTCATTTGGAAATACTGTACACTGAATGCTGCCATTAGAGTGTCCTAGTCCTGTCCATCGTTTAAATGACGGACTGTCAACTCCTCCTTAAAGAACAAGTAAACGGTTTTTTTTTCTATCTCTAAATTTGCTCTAAACAGCCCCTCAAATTAATGTACCTTAGTCCCTGCTGCAAGTCTGCTCTGGTTTCTGTGTTATCAGCAGCTTGTTTCACCTTCTTCCTGGTGCAGAGTGAAGCCCAGCCCCTTAGCTTTCTGAGCTGACCTTATATCTGTGACTAGTCCAGGAGATCATTTGCATACTATGACATAGCAGAGAGCAGTGTGTGCAGCACCTTTTGCTTGGGGAAACTAGCTTACTAATGAAACACTGGCTCCCTCTTCCTCTCTATTGTGGAACAGCAGCAAATGGACTGCTCAGTAAACTAAGGGGCTGGGCTTCACTCTGCACCAGGAAGAAGGGAAAGAAGCTGCTGATAACACAGAAACCAGAGCAGACTTGCAGCAGGGACTAAGGTACATTAATCTGGGGGGCTGTTTAGAGCAAATTTACAGAAAGAAAAAGAAAAACATTTACTTTTCCTTTAAGGAATTGTCTGAATTGAAATCTTGCAAACCATTCCTTAACCTAAACACATTCTAAATCTGGCACCTTCTCGGTTACAGCCACTAGAGTAGAACAACTGGTGAGTAATATGCCGAACTCTACGGTTGGAACTGGCAGATTCTTTGGTATTAGGCAGGGGAGCAAAATTGGGAATCATATATGAAATTAAATGGAATTCCACTGCACACTAGGGATGGCGCGAACGTCGGAAAAAAAGTTCGCGAACGAACATATTCGCGAACTTGCGTCAAAAAATGCGAACGGTTCGCGAACGTCGCGAACCCCATAGACTTCAATGGGAAGGCGAACTTTAAAAGCTAGAAAAGACATTTCTGGCCAGAAAAATTATTTTAAAGTTGTTTAAAGGGTGCAACGACCTGGACAGTGGCATGCCAGAGGGGGATCAAGGGCAAAAATGTATATGAAAAATCCATTGTTGACACAGCGCTGCGTTTTGTGCTGTAAAGGGCAGAAATCACACTACGTCACTCAGGTTTTGTTTCTGGACACGGAATGTGAAAAAGCTCACACAGCTAGGTGGCACTTGGTTAAAGACTGGGCAAACAATGCCTGCAAGGGCAACGTATACACTACTACAGCAGTGGATACAGAATATATTATTGCTGCTTGAAAAACGTCACTCAGGTGGTGGTTATGGAGACGGTAATATTATTGATATTAAGACAGAATGTGAACAAGCTCACACAGCTAGATGGCAGTTGTTTGAAGAACACACTGGGCAAACAATGCCTGCAAGTGCACTACTATTGGTGCACTACTATGAAGAACAGCAAACAGCACTGTACACGTTAAAGAACAGTAAGATAAGTAAAATAAAAAAAAAAAAACAAAAAGAAAATAAAAGCAGTCCTTACAAGGACTATTGGGTTATTACAGCAGTCAGCAGATGAGATCAGAAGAGATCAGTGCCCACAGCAGCTACATACAGAGCACTGCAGTAGAAGGTAGATTACTAGCCAGCAAAGCTACCTAACCTAAAATTTCCCTCAAATCCCTGCAGAGTTCTGTCCCTACAATACAGAGCAGTATCAAGTAGATTACTAGCCAGCAAACTTACTATCAACTGTCCCTCAAATCACTAACAGCTCTCTCCCTACACTAGCTCTTCCAAGCACACACAGGCAGAATGAAAAAACGCTGCAGGGCTTCAGTTTATATATGGAAGGGGAGTGGTCCAGGGGGTGTGGGGGTGGTCCAGGAGGGAGAGCTTCCTGATTGGCTGCCATGTATCTGCTGGTCTGGGGGAGAAATGGCAAAAAAAAAGCGCCAGCGAAGGCGAACCCAAATTGGCGAACGTCGCGCGACGTTCGCGAACATTCGGCGAGCGCGAACAGCCGATGTTCGCGCAAACAAGTTCGCCGGCGAACAATTCGCGCCATCCCTACTGCACACATTGCAGATAAACTCTTGTAGTGAGGGACAGTCGCAAGGGCAGTGAGAGAGCTGTCAGGGCAAGATAAGAGAATGCCAAAATCAGAACAGAGCCTTATAATTAATTACAGAAGATGGAAATGAGATGGCAGAAATGTGGATACTTCACTTAGCAAAATATAGAATGAAAGACAGTTTCCTATCAGTAGGGACACTCAGCTCCCCAAAGGGCTACTTTATACGGTCAGTGTGGTCCACTCTGACTGACCGACCAAAAGGATTTCAAGAAGATCATGTCCTAGTTTTCTGCAGTGCTGCTAACACTATGAATAGAGATGGTCAGACTCACTTTGATGTAGGTTCTCACACTGGGGATCAAGAATCCTCATGAGCTTCACAAAGCAAACAGAAGATGGTAATGTATATTTTTTAGCTTGGTTCATGTAGTGGGCCGGTTATCTGCAGGTCTACGGTTGGATTGTCCTGCTAAAGTATCAAACCCTGGTGGGTTCCAGCTAAGGACAGTTTTCATTAGTGCTTTAACGTCATAATTGCAAAAGTTGAACTTCAATGTCATTCTATGTGGGCCCCATGAGACCCAGTCTAACACCATGTGTTTTAATGTATATCCTTTTTATTCTATATTCTTTTGGTGAGAAATATGGTCTGTTTATAGTGATGGGCGAATCTCCCGAGATTCACTTCGCCAAAAAATTGGTGAAAAATTCGCGAAACGAGTCGCGGGATGCTTTTGACGCACGTCGCGTCGTTTCCGTCGCGTTGTGTTGTTTTCGGCACTTGTCGTTTTCGTCGCGTCAAAAACGTTGTGTGAAATTTTGCTAAGCGAAATTTCACTGAGCGAAGTTTCCCTGGCGATTCGCAAATTTATTCGCCCATCACTATCTGTTTACCTGCATAAGCCTGATAGGAAGGGGAAATTAACCTTCTAAATGAGAGTCCTGCTTTTGCCTCTGTATTCCCAAACTGGCCATTGCTGTGGTCTAATGCTGTTCTAATCACCCAACCCTTGCTCATTATGATGACAGACTTCATTGGATTGCTCGTATCTGCCCCAAACAAAGTTATAAGCTGTCTGTAGGTTAGTCGTGATAAGTAAATGGTAATTATCCATATTTGCTCCACTTGATGGAAATTTTTTGGAATCTTTGCTGTTTAAACAATGTTGGTTCATTGGAAGTTCTTTCATTAGAATCCGGGATTTCTTCTCCACCCCAGTCCTACCAAATATCTTCTATTATCTTTCTCTTTTTTTAGAGTTGTGATTTCAGTTACATTTTATTATGCACATTTTTATATAAACACAAAATATAACTCTGCCTTCCACATCGATGGAGTCTCTACAAATAGGGGGTTTCTGCTTTGAATTCTGTTTTGATTGAATGTATTTTAGGGGAAATTATTGAAGACCAAAGACAAAGGTCTCAATGCAGGAATGGAAATGATTAACCACCAGTAAAATGGCATCAGTGTATTCGGTTTTACTGATTTGTGGAGGTTTTTTTTTGTGCATTTTGTCTCTAGTAAGTCTGAGCATTATATACAGTGCTTTGCTTAATTATAACAATGGAACTTTATCTGATACATAAATAAGTTATAATATAAATGATATATATACAGTATGTACAGACTCGAGCAGAATGTAGTATAATTCTGACCTGTATGGACCATCGTGTCACTCACCTTCCATGCAGCAGCTCTGTTGCCCAGCTCATTATATTTGCTCTTTCTTCTCTTCTCTGTGTCTCCCCAGCGCTAATCAGTCCCAGAAAATCCACATTCCTCCCAAAGTCCCCGCACCAACTGCCCTCCTTCAGGTGAGGCTCATTGGCCCCTCAGAACCTGCTCTCTGACCACCTCTGCCCCCAAACTACAAAGCGATTCTTCTGTTCCCTTTTATCCAAGTCCCTTTTCCAGCAACTGTAGCCGCTCTCCATTGTCTGCCTTCAATCACATTCTGAGAGACACGAAATATTGAATAAATAATTCATATTCTTTTCTGTCATTTTGTTCTTTTTTTTTTTAATCCCATGCCTTTCCTTGTGACTCCCAGAAATAATCTGTGGTCTGACTTGTTCCTATTATTGTATATTTCCAAAAGAAACTGGTGCTGCTGACTCCTTGGAGCAATTTAGAGCTACAGAACTTTTATTTCTGCACATTCAAACTTTTCCCCGTTGCAGGACAAGGCTCCCTTATTGGTCTCTGCATTACTAATAATGACTATTACTAAAAAATAGGGATGCACCGAATCCACTATTTTCGATTCTGCCGAACCCCCACATCCTACGAGAAAGATTTGGCCGAATACTGAACCGAATCCGAACCCTAATTTGCATATGCAAATTAGGGGTGGGAAGGGGAAAACATTTTTTTACTTTGTTTTGTGACAAAAAGTCATGCAATTTACCTAATTTGCATATTCAGTTCGGCTTGGCAGAAGGATTCGGTCAATCCCTACTAAAAAATAATGACTATTAATGCTAAACATTATGGCCCAAGCAAAGCTAATATGGTGTGACATAGGGCATTGGTTGAGCCACTCAGTGATGGACTGGCCCACTGGGATACCAGGAAAACTCCCAGTGGGCCCAGGTGTCAGTAGGCCCTCTTGCTTCTAACATTTGGCCTATTTCATGGACATTACCTATTTCTTTATGGGAAAATAAGAGGTTTAATAATGGAGAAACAGAGAATAGTAAGTAGAAATAAAAGACTAGAAGAATAAAAAGTTTAAGGGAGAAGAGGAAGAATAATAGTTTGTAAAGTGGGCCCACAGTCTAAGGCTTTATTGTGGGCCCCTGGCATCCCAGTCCGACTCCAGAGCCGCTCCTGCCATGAGGCAAGATGAGAACCTTTACCTCAGGTGGCAATGAGTGGCCAATCACCAGGGGCATCAACTTCAAGAGTCAAATTTGTGGTATCTAAACCAGAAATTCAGCTCCGCTAATGCAAAGAGAGCTGTAGTACTCATTACCCTAGCAATGCAGCCCACCATTGACCTGGGGGTTTCCATGGCTGCCTGCCTGTCAAGTGATGCATCAAATTTGCGCCTAAGGAATCAGGCCCAGATTTAACTTTGATGCCAATCAATGGATATGACAACACCTGAACATCTGATCTTGAATGAATGGATGCCATTGACATAAACTTTATACCTACAGTTGTCCAACCACAACTGCATGTGTGTATCATATATGACCCCTAATTAGTTAGTAAGAAAGTAGGATTTGCACCCTTTTCAAGGTAGAATCTTAAGCTGGCCATAAATACCCATAGGGATGGGCAAAGCTAACAGTGTTAGCACTTGCCTATTGCCAAAGCTCATTGCACCTCTCTGTGATATACCAGTAGGTACTCAATTGAACTGAGAAGGGCACCCTACCTAAACTGTACTTGTTAGAACCGGAACTTCACCTGCAAAAAAGCAGCAACTAAGATATACATTTCTCTTATTTATATATTGTTTTAAACACTCCATATAACCAAGTAAGAAAACCTGTCCTTAGTGGTACTTTGCTACCCCTCCGTAGAGTACATGTTCCAACCAAAAATCACTGCCTTGGTGATCTTCCTTAAGATTTCCTCTCCCCCACAACATGAACCCAATGAAACTGAACTCCTGGCTCTGATTCCCTATTATCCCCAAAGGAAGGCACCCAATGAAACGCAGAGAAAAACCCCAAGGCATACAGCCCTGATGCTTGTTAGTGGAGAGAATAACCGCACATCAGAGATATGATAATGATATCGAGGACAAATTCATCTTCTCGTTCCCAACACATGAAGGTCAAAGCACTGGATCTGTTTGAAGAGAAAGGACAAAAAGCCTTATTGGGCCTGGGCTATCTCATCATATCTATATTAAGATGCATTTGGTGTTCCCTCAATTGTCCCTGCGTTTTGACACTAATTACCCTCTTCACTCCTTAATAGCCTTCAATTAACGTCAGGATCGTAGCTTCACCCGGTCCTTATGGAGCATTACTCAGTGTCACACTCAGTCCTTCGCTCTGATCACAGATATTTCTTTCCAGGCTTCAGTTGTCATTTTTATATTTGACGCATAAAATAAATTTGGGATCCTTCCTTGACATTTCTCAAAATCAGAAATAAATGATCGGTAAATCACTAAAATAGTGTCACTAGTATTATTCTTGTCTGTCTCTCATTCTGATATCACTAATTTTGTGAATGGTTTGTACTTAACATATATATATATATATATATATATATATATATATATATATATAAACACACATATACAGTGTCGGACTGAGAGACCAGGGGCCCACCCAAAAACCTTAGACCAGGGGCCCACCATAAAACCTTAGACAAGGGGCCCACTCTCAGTACTAATATTCTTCATCTCCTCAATCAAACTCTATTCTCCTAGTTTGTTTTCTTTACATACTATAATCAATTATTCCATCTATTTAGCCCCTCTGTTCTCATAGAAATAGGCAATGGCCATGAAATAGATCAAAAGTTTAGCAGCATGAGGGCCCACTGACACCTTGGCCCACCGGGAGTTTTCCTGGTATTCTGGTGGGCCAGTCTGACACTGCACATATATGCTGTATTTGCTACACTTTGTAATATTCCCATGTAATTATACTGAAGTGATGAAATTTATATTCTGAATGTCATTATCATTACATAGAATGACCTTATTCCTGCGCCTCTTCCAAACCTCCCTAACATAATGCAATGGGGAGGGCTGAATCCAGCAGCTAGCTCATTCTAATAGTGTTTATATATACACACTGTGCCCCCAGATTATATGAAATGGTCCCGTAATGGAAAGTGTCCCGGCTGGGTAAGGAATTAGCATTAGTAATGGATATGTGTGCAAAAATAAGCCTGAAAAATGACTGTTTGTGCTGATGCTTAATGGATTAACCCATCATGCTGCTTTCAACAGTTATAGCTGAGCTATCAACCTGGAAATTTGTCACTGGGACAGAATGATCTGTTAAATACGTAGAATCTCAGCCATAAAGTGGGGCAAGATTGATCGGACAGACTCTTTGCCATTCGGACACAATACTCTGTTATACAGATAGCTAGAATCTCAGCCATAAAGCAGGGCAGGACTGCTGCTTACAATGGGGATCAGATAAGATCTGTGCAGCCACTGGGATAGAATGCTCTGTTATACAGATAGCTAGAATCTCAGCCATAAAGCAGGGCAGGACTGCTGCTTACACTGGAGATCAGGTAGCATGTATGTCATGGTGACAGAATGCTCTTTTATATAGAATATCAGCCATAAAGCAGGGCAGGACTGCTGCTCTGTAAAAGGGACAGAAAGGTAACCTTCTCCTTACATTTGCCAGGTACAGAAATGGCTGTTCTGCTGTGGTTCAAGTACTGTAAAAACCCTGCTCCAGTCGTTGTATCATTGTAAGAAGAGTCCTTTGCCACAAGCTGCTCTGGAAGGATTTTGCTCCGTCAACATTAACATATTAGTAACATCAATTAAAATGATAACAGTTTCGCGAGCAGTTTTCAACTTTTTTTTTCCTGCTGATAATTAACATTTACTTTCCTTTGGAAACTTCATGATAATATTATTTGGAGTATCTTGCTGGCTTCCTTAATTGGTGATTATCTTTTCCACGCTGCGCTGCAAATTTTATGTGTTTAATTGTTTTAAACTGCAAATATCGACGTGAATTCAAGCTTCTGCCTTCCTGGGCTTCGCACGAGAAATAGAGCGTCTCATTTAACTGTACCCCTTCGACCCAACAGCCCCTGGGGTGTAATATCAATATCCAGCCGCCAAGCAGCATACCCACAATCCATCTTGTCGAGGGCCCTTGGCAAAAAGGCTTAGCTATGAAGACAAAGTCTCTGCCAACATTTCTATTCAATAAAAATATAACTGTATCATCCCCTCTGTATCAACAGGGCATTTCCCCCGCTTATATCTAGGGATAGATCCTATATTTATCCTTTAAAGGAATTGTTCAGTATAAAAGTAAAAAGTGGGTAAATAGATAGGCTGTGCAAAATAAAACATGTTTTCAATATAGTTAGTTAGGTAAAAATGTAATGTTTAAAGGCTGGAGTGACTGTAAGTCTAACAGAACAGAACACTACTTCTTGCTTTTCAGCTCTCTTTTGTTTACACTGACTGGTTACCCTGGTTACCAGGCAGTAACCAATCAGTGACTTGAGGGAGGGCCACATGGGTCATAACTGTTGCTTTTGAATCTGAGCTGAATGCTGAGGATCGATTGCAAACTCACTGAACAGTTATGTCCCATGTGGCCCCCCCTCAAGTCGCTGACTTACTCAGATTTAGAGAGCTGAAAAGCAGGATGTTGTGTTGTATTCTGTTATGTTAGACATCCAGTCACTCCAGCCTTTATACATTACATTTTTGGCTAACTAACTATATTAGAAACATTTTTTATTTTGCACAGCCAATCTATTTACCCAATTTTTATTTTTACCCTGAACTGTTCCTTTAAAGAAAATAAATCAATTGTGCATGCCAACTCCACCCTAATTCATAAGTAAAAGAAATATAATATGCCAAACATTAAAGGGGTAAACTTTATCTTTAAACAATGACAATGGTTGAATGAATGGATCAGGAAGGATTATACTTCAGCTTAATAATATGATGGAAGTGACCGCCTTTTTCTTAGAGCTGCATTTGTCTAGAGCAGTGATCCCCAACCAGTGACTCGAGCAAGATGTTGCTTCCAGTGGCCTCAAAGCAGGTGCTTATTTTTGAATTTGAATTTTGAATTCCAGGCTTGGAGGCAAGTTTTGGTTGCATAAAAAAACAGATGCATTGTCAAACAGAGCCTCCTTTAGACTTCCTACCCACATAGAGACTACCCAATAGCCACCCTCAGGAACTCATGCTTGTGTTGCAACTCAATTCTTTTTAGAATTGAATGGGGTTGATGTGGAAAAAACATTGGGGACCCCAGGTCTAGGGTTAGAGCTCAATAGGTGGGTTCTTGGTCTGAGGGATCTGTCAGATGAGTAAAGCTTCTTTATGGTAAGCAACAGTGATATCTGACTACTGTAGCCCAGTCGGGAAGTTGGAAGAGCATTAGCATTTGCTGCTGTCCAAGGTGCTGAATGAAAAAACTACTGTATAAAACAGTGGTCCCCAACCAGTAACTTGTGAGCAACATGTTGCTCTCCAACACCTTGGATGTTGATCCCAGTGGCCTAAAAGCAGGTGCTTATTTTTAAATTCCAGGCTTGGAGGCAAGTTTTGGTTGCATAAAAACCAGGAGTACTGCCAAACATTCTCTCCTGTAGGCTGCCAGACACACAGGTCTACGAAATGGCCAATCACAGCACTTATTTGGCACCCCAAGAACATTTTTCATGCTAGTGTTGCTCCCCAACTCTTTTACTTCTGAATGTTGCTCACAGGTAGTGATGGGCGAATTTATTCGCCAGGGGCGAATTCGCGGCGAATTCACCGCTGGCGAATAAATTTGCGAATCATCAGCGAAATTTTGCTTGGCGAAAATTCACTGGAAAAACGAGTTGCGCGTAGTTTTTTGACGCAACGCGACAAAAACGACGCGACGTGCCGAAAATGATGCGACGCGTGTCGGAAACGCAGCGACGCGACAAAGATGGAGACGCGCCAAAGTTGACGTGACGCACGTCAACTGCTCACAGGTTCAAAGGGTTGGGGATCCCTGGTATAAAATATAACTACTATAGAAACTGTATTCTAATTGGGGCTTTTGGCCACAGCAGCAATCTTTACATGCTCTTTCAGAAAGGGGGGTACACTGACACAGGACAGTTTGCAGTACATTTGTGGGGGGCTGTTGGTGCATTGACAGGGTTCTGCTGCGTAAATATACAGTAAAACCTCAATTTAACATACCACGATTTCAAGTTTTCCTGCAGTTTACACTGTTGTGGTCCTATTCCAGGGGGTTCTTTTCTTTGATTGTACATAGAATTGAATTATTAGCACATTTGATTCAAAGTATTTGCCCCAAAAAACTTTGACTTCTCAAAGTCCACCAAAAGACTCCATATGGGTTATAGTAGGTCCCCCATTGGTTTAAACAGCAATTTGGCAGGTTTATGATGCTGCATTGTTTATTCAAAGATTTTAAAGAAACCGTGAATTTTGAATTTATTCAAATCTAATTTTTTTCATTTGGAATCAAATTGTTTTCTATTCGATAGTCCAAGTAACCAAAAAATACTTCAAAATTCAAATTTTATTAAATTTCATTATCCTTGTTAAATCTGCCCCTAAATATTGCACTTACAGACTCCTGTGCAGGACTGTAGGTGGTGGAGTTTGCAGAAGGGACGTCACTTACACCACGTCTGTGCACGCCACACGCACGACATGTTGACATTGCGCGCATGGTCTAGGGGGCGTATTTAGGTCCAATAGCCTATGGCAGCATTGGACCTAAATATGCCCGCTACACCATGCAGGCGATGTCAACACATTGTGCGTGTGAGGTCATATGCACAGACGTCCCTTCTGCAAACCCGACCTCCTAAACCCTCAACCCACCCCCCCAGCTCTCTCAATGGATTTTCAATGGAAATTTGTGGAAGAAGCTGGGCCATTATTTTTTTATTTTCAAAAAATTTATTTATAGGCACCAGAGGGTCACCCCCCACCAAACTTGGCCAAATTTGGATTATTTGGATACGATGAAGTCTTTGAGAAAGGCTGTGGGTTGGCCCGAAACGTCAGTCCGTGTTTAAAAATAAAAAAGTTTTAATTAGTAAGACCTGTGAGTGTGGATTCTTCTGGATAGATTTATATAGATAGATGTATATATATATACAGTCCGAATTGGTGCACTCTATCCCCATTAAGTTACTGCCTGGGTGCTGGTCAAAATCAAAAATGTACAAATACTCAAAAAAACCGCACTCACAGGTCTTCTGTTGGTGAAAACAGTGTGCTGTTTATTGCTGCAACGTTTCGGCTTTCAAACTCGAGCTGTCATCCTGATGACGGCTCGAGTTTGAAAGCCGAAATGTTGCAGCAATAAACAGCACATTGTTTTCACCAACAGAAGACCTGTGAGTGCGGTTTTTTTGAATATTTATATATATATATGTGTGTGTGTGTGTGTGTTTTGGTGTAGGCAATGAAGAGAATGGGTCCTGCACAATGATTCCCATACTTTATACAATATGTGTACACAGGTGATTGTACATAAGTCAATACTGGGTCCTTATTATCCAGTCTCTATACAACCCCACCTCTGTAGCTCACACACTACCCAACCTCTACAGGTCTCATACTGCCCAACCTCTACAGCACATACACTGCCCAATCTCTACAGCTCACACACTGTCCAACCTCTACAGTTCTCATACTGCCCAAACTCTACAGCACATACACTGTCCAATCTCTACAGCTAACAGAATGCCCAACCTCTATAGTTCTAACACTGCCCAATCTCTACAGTTCTCACACTGCCCAGCCTCTACAGTTCTCACACTACTCAAACTCTACAGTTCTCACACTTTCAAACCTCTACAGTTCGCACACTGCCCAACCTCAACAGTTCTGCCAACTGAAACCCTTTCCCACTCCTCGCTTTCATATTTTATTCACTTTCTGAAGCCTTCTGTCATAACCTTTGTGAATTGCTGTCTGTGGGGAGGAAGATGTGCGGATGAAGCTACGAGCAAACACTTCAAAGGTTAGGGTATTGTTAGTGGAAGGTAAGCCTAGATTAAGCATTTTTGCTGGAAAATTGGAGCTCTGGATTTAACAAATAGAGAAAATAAAGAACTTGACATTTTTACAGATCATATATTCCGAGCACAAAATTACTCGCTGCCATCCCAGCATGATGCCCAAGGCAACCACCTAATTGTGTACGACGGGAGCTGCTCTGCTGAGTGGCTACTTTTATTTCACTTGTTTATCTGATGGAATAACAAAATACCCCTAATCCCTGAGCCATATAGGGATTTATTAATCAAAGAGTCAGTTGTGTTACGTGTCTGTCTGTCTGTGGACATATTGCACGTATTTGCTCGATAGCGAAGGGATCATAAGATAATGATGTCTATCAATTGCAAAGGCGCTATAGGTGCCAGTATCGATTGTGGTTCATTCACTCCAAGGGGCCCTATTCTAGTGCCTGATCCCATGTATTAATTGTATCTCTCTCTCTCTGAATTTGTCTAATGGAAAGATTAAAATAAGTAGACTTTGCTCTTTACCCACAGCCTATTAAAGCTCAGTATCAGCTTTAAGTTTCAATTTTGCATAACTCTTCATTATTACTCTGATATCTGGCTACAGCATATATTTTCTTTTTAATTTCATATTTGCCCATAAAACTCCTGTTCTCTTATAGCCCCTTAACAAGAAGCAAGCGCAGCAAGTATTCTGGTACAGCTGTTGCCCTTGATTAAATCCTTGGTATCCTGACACCTTGCTTCCATCCAAAAGCCAGTAATATAAAATTCAAGAGTAGGTGTGGATACAACTTCGCTCAGACAAATCAAGCAAGAAGCAAGCACAGACTGCAGCCAATCTGATCATTAAAATTCTCACAGGGTGAGACCAACCTGTAGCCAATCAGATTATTAGAATGTTCAAAAGGCAAAACCAGTACACATGGTTGGTATGAGCATATATGAGTTTGGTCAACCAAAACCAGTCAGGCTGAATTTTCCTGGTTCTGTTCATACTGCTATGGCTATGGAGGAAAGAAGGCAATTATATATGGAAGGGAAAGATAGGGTTGCATGCAGGACCCAGTTAGGAAACCAGTGGATCCAGCAAATGCCCTGCCTAAAAAAGAAATTAATTCCAGTGCAAAAAATAATCTTCTCCATCCAAGCATAAAGCGTGAAAGCAAAAAGCAAGTAATTGGAGAGGAGAGAAAAGCTCAGTACAAATAACTGTTCAATGAGATGCTCCATTATCCTTTTATTATGCTGCACACAGAGTGATAAAGTGCTGAGGACACAGGGAATTTACAGAAGTACTAATAATAATAAGAATACGTTCCAAATCCACAACTCACTGTCAGCTTTACAAAGTTTACTATAGATATACTAATTACTGAGGTTGCTTTAATTACTCAAACGTGCATTTGCTGTCTCCTAAAATACAAGGCTCTCATGCAACCCCAGTGTCTCCTGTAGGTGCAGCCATTCTAGTATATGGCCTTATTGCTAAATTCTGGCTCAGGAAACTGAATTCCGCTGTATTCTGTATCATCTCTGCGCAATGATAACATAGGCTAGAAGCAGTCACCTGCATGTCTCATTTTGTTAAGATCAAAGGCAAATCGATGTATAAAGAGTACTGACCTAATGCAAAACATATTTTATTGAAGTACAAACTCTTAGCACCCATCGTCAGTCAAAGACAGGGTTGGCAACACAAATATGGGGTGTTACTGTTGCCTCTTTGCTACAATAATTTGCTGAAATGCATTAAAGCGTATGGGTGACAATTTTTTTTGATGCGCACCACTTGCTAAAAAATTTGCTCATTCCTAGTTTCCATCTTTCCATATTATTGCCAGCCTGTCCCACTATCTCCACTTTTGCCTTTCTGTTCCAATCTTGCACTGTGTTGTTATCTTGCCCTCATTAGTGATGGGCGAATTTATTCGCCAGGGGCGAATTCGCGGAAATTTTGCTTGGGGAAAATTCGCCGGAAAAACAAGTCGCGCGGCGAAGTGAATCTCGGGAGATTCGCCCATCACTAGCCCTCATGTCTCTACAGTTTCCAATTTGCCCATCCTTTACTAATGTGAGGTCTGCTTTTAGTGATGTTGTCCCATTATGAGATACATCCATAAAAGAATTCTGTTCCATGGAAAATATTACTTAAATATTGAACAACTATTTCTTATATCACCTTAATAATTATCTGAATGAAAAACATGAAACAGGTTGATTAAAGCAAGCTGGTTGTTGACAGTGTTTTGAGATCTACTGATCACGAGCTAAGGGTCTACTGGTAGATCCCGATCTTCCTTTTGGGCACCCCTACCGTAGTGTCTCCATCTTCCCTTTACTTCCCAATCTGCTTTATGATTTCAATCTTGACCAAGTGTCTCCATCTTTGCTTCACTTCCCAATCTGCCTTACTGTTTCTATCTTGCCCTAGTGTCTCCATCTTCCCTTCACTTCCCAATTTGCTTTGATGTTTCCATCTTGTCCAAGTGTCTCCATCTTCCCTTCCCTTCACATTTTTTTCTACTGTTTCTATCTTGCTCAAGTGTCTCCATCTTCCCTTCACTTCCCAATTTGCTCCACTGTTTCCATCTATAGATAGTTCCTCCATTTTTATAGGCGGAGGGTGATTTTTTTGTTTGGGTAGGCTAAGTCTAATGTTGCTTCAACAGTTTTTTCAACAATGATTTTCCACTGGCAGAAACAGCTGATTCAATCCTATATTATAAGCATTGGCAACAGTTGTAATTCCCTTGTCTGAGCACACAGGGAGTGATTTCTGTTGAACAATCTAAAAAATTAAAAAAGTGTTTGTAAGGTGAACATCCTCTTTAAGGAAACAGTCACCAATATCTAATAACAATGGTTCAATTGAACTATTCAAATAGGTGTTGGATAAAGTTCACAGAGGTGTGAAAGTGAGATCTGGTCACAGTGGTAATATAATGGCTGCATCACACCTTCATACCTTTTCCAGTTCCAGATAACACATTTCTGAACAGATCAATGGAACTACCATTGACCATTGATGGTATTTATTTTTTGTGAAATAATCCCCACATACCAAACAAGCAGATGAAGGATTAGCAGGTGCTTTTTCTTGGCCCTTAACCCAGCAGCAACCCTTGCCCCTCCACCAGACAAACTCAAGCAGACACATTGGATTTAAATTTTTTTTCTTTGAAATTTTCTTAAGCAAACAGTTTTGGGAAGGCTTAGCCGCCCCGAGCCTTGATGAAAATCCACCTATGTTTCCTTTCCAATCTGCCCTGTTTCAATCTTGCCCTAGTGTCTCCATCTTCCCTTCCCAATTTGCTCTACTGTTTCCATCTTGGCCTAGAGTCTCCATTTTCCCTTCACTTCCAAATTTGCTCTACTGTTTCTGTCTTGTCCTAGTGTCTCCATCTTCCCTTCCCAATTTGCTCTACTGTTTCCATCTTGGCCTAGAGTCTCCATTTTCCCTTCACTTCCAAATTTGCTCTACTGTTTCTGTCTTGTCCTAGTGTCTCCATCTCCCCTTCACTTCCAATTTTGTCCTTCTGTTTCCATCTTGCCCTAGTGTTTCCATCTTCACTTCCCAATTTGCTCTACTGTTTCCCTAGTGTCTCTATCTTCCCTTCACTTCCCAATTTGCCCAACTGTTTCCATCTTGCCTTAGTGTCTCCATTTTCTCTTCACTTCCCAATTTGCCCTACTGTTTCCATTCAGCCCTAGTGTCTCTATCTTCCCTCACTTCCCGATTTGCTCTACTATTTCCATCTATCCCTGGTGTCTTCATTTTCCCTTCACTTCCCAATCTGCCGTACTGTTTCAATCTTGCCCTAGTGTATCCATCTTCGCTTCGTTTCACAATTTTGCCTGCTGATTCTATCTTGTACTAGTGTCTACTTTTTACATCTTGTCGTAGTGTCTCCATCTTCCCTTTACTTCTCAATTTGCCTTACTGTTTCCATCTTGCCCTACTGTCACGTTTGACCTAATGTCAAAATTTTGTCCTACTGTTTCATCTTACACTACTGTTTCTCTTGCCTCATTGTATCAATCTCTATCTTCAGTTCCCATCTTGCCCTACTGTCTCCATTTGCCCTACTCTATATTTTTTGAAAGAAGAAACCCTATTGATGTGAACAGATGGAGGTGAGCAGATCTCTTGTAACACCATTGCTTATATATATATATATATATATATATATATATATATATATTTATATATTTACACCATCCCTGTTTAACAGCAGATAGAATTTGGTGAACTGAGGTACAAGAAAGGCCAGCACTCGAACCCCTACCTAAGAAAGTATTATGAAGTGATTGAGATAAAAGTAATGGGTAGGTGACACTTGCTTCTACAGTCTGGGCTCCTTCTGCTACAGATGTGATTTATTTTAAACCCCTTTGATTCTCTGACTATTGATCCATATAAGTTTTCATTGTACGTTACATATTTACAAATATGCTTTCTTTTCTCTGGTGTTTCTAGTGAGCCATTCCGAGTTGCACTGATACATGTTTCTCCTCCTGCTGTTTATCTAATAAATGTCATTGATGTAGTGATAGTATTTATGAGTTGGCTTGGTTGAGTGGTGAACAAAATCTGAACAAGATCTGGCAGAAAATGATTGGCACATTAACTGGGCATCCTGGCTCCCGCTGTGAGAGAAATTGAAAATCTGATAAATTGAGCTGCTGAATAGAAAGGAAGAGTCTCGCCGTTGCTCTTCTTACCCTGATACAAAGCACTGGAACCCTGAATATATGGTATCACTGAGGCATGTATTATACAGTCATTGATGTTAAGAGTACTTGCAGCCACTACAGATGGAACTGGGAATTTTATAAACAACTACAATAGCTGATCTTTAGCCTCCAAAGTGGTAACAGCAAGGAGAAATTGAGGTGACTTAGCTGTGCTCAGTGCAATATTCACTACTGACAGCAGATGGCAGTATTTGCAGCACTGGGTTACTGTCCCAGGCACCCCTTCCTCTTTGACTGCTTTTGTACCCAGTTGGTGCATGCACAGTACAGCAAGTATGCCTTGGTCAATTAATTTGAAGAGGGATAACCATCTTCCCTCTCAGCTCCATCACCAGATTTAGCACCATGGATTTATCTGCAGGCTGAGGTTTAAAAAAAGTGCCATTTTTAATTTTTAGGCATCTTGGAACATTGGCGGATGGTCTTCTGGGCAACTGAAGGTTTTTACTGCCAACATTGTAATTCAGATGTCTTATTATGCAATGGATTTAACAGCTAGGCATAGATAGATGTCTTTATAGGGGTCATGTGCTTTGCTTTCTGAAGGGCAGGGGCACTAAGGTGCTATAGGCCACACAATCATTATTTATGAAGGAATCTCCCCCATCGTCTGCTCTTTCAGGGACCTGCTGGGTTTGACGAATTACATTTAGTAAGTGTCAGCAGAACGTTACAATAAATGTCTTTCTTTGAGGACTTTATTTAAACTCCTATTTGCCACCAGTGACAAATTTCAGAAGTTTTCTGTTTGTTATGAAAGCTGCCAGGATTTTGGGATGCACTCATGGGACTGAATACAAATGGAGCTTGGCTGCAGTTTGGCACTGACCAGTGTTCAAGAGAATTTATCAGAAGTTTGAGTTTTCCCCCACATTCATTTGTTTGTCACGTCTTTCTCTCTAAGCTTTTAATTCCGAGTGGCTTTTTTTGCATCCCGCTATTTGTAGCTCCAAATTAGAATATATAAAAGGTATCGTTGCCACCAGACGTGATGCATTATTTATTTAATCACAGTTGCCATGCGTGACCACTTTCATTAAAAGGAGGCATTTTCTTTGTATTATAAGGGGACCTGCTCTTTGTCTTTAAATGTCTCCCTCTGACAGGATTCCCGGCTTCCTTTCACACACAAATAACTTGTATTTATCAAAGTCTTGTTGGCTGCAGAAAAAAAACAGACAAATTGGTGTTAAAAATAGAGTTTGGGAGAAGGAAAGAAGACAATGGCCAGTAACATTGTGCTGACTAATGAATGATTTTGAACTCAAGTGCCCTCAAAAACAACACGCCCACTATTTATCTATATGTGCCGTGGTAAGACGGATGGTGAACTGGTGGCTCAGTCAGTTATATAATTCACTTGTACAATTCTTAAACTGCTCCAAATATTCTAACAGAATGTAAGCTCCTCTAATAGATTGTAAGCTCCTTCGGGCATTTTATTTTATACATTCCTGATTTTCATTTCTGCATGTTTTTGAGGATCATTTTGAAAGAAAACACACTGTGGGAACTACAGTAAATTGCTTCTTCCTGTCTCTGTAATTCACCATTACACCCCAGTGAGCTATAGAGATGGGTGCCTCTGGGCCACATATATTTACATAATATTCCCATACTGACCTCTGCCACTTTATTAAATATAAATAGTGTTATTAGACTTACATAATATAGCAGAGGGCTTTTTTCCTTTGGCTTTTTCTACTGAGTTTACATAGCAAGATTGTTGGAAGACATATTTTAAAGGGTTACCCAGAGATATAGATACACAGGCATTTAGGGGCTCCATTGTGAAACATGAGCTGCACAGGTACTGTTCGAAATTCCAAATGACACATTTTTCAAAAAGGAATCATCCAATTGCTATTTTTGATAAATATTGTGTTGTCAAGTCAATTTAGATATATGTTGTTTTATATTAAAGAGTCTGCTTAGAGATGTGGCATTTATTATTTATGTTTGTCTGAGGTCTTACAGGCTACAGCTAGACATGCAATATTCTATCATGGAATATCATGGAGGTGCAGCAGTCTATTATTTATGTCTAGATTTTGTTAGACATCACAGGAGTAGTCTAGAAAATCACCAGTATTTTACCATTCAAGATAAAGTATATATAGGTATATGGTGGAAGATAAAGCATCTAGAAATAAGGTAGAGAACAAACTATCTAGAGAGAAAAGGGAAAAAAAGGTGAAGTATCTAAAAAGATAACGAAGAAGGTGAAGCATCTCAAAATAAAGTAGCTGTTGAAGTATCTAGATAAAAAGGTAGAAAAGGCAAAGCACAGAAGATGAAGCATCTAGAAATAAGGTAGAGGATGAAGTATTTGAATAGATAACATAGAGATGAAGCATCTAGAAATAAGGTAAAGGATGAAATATCTAGAGAGAAAAAGTAAAAAAGATGAAGATTCTAAAGAGAAAAGGAACAGGATGAAGCATCTGGCAATGAGGCAGAGGATGAAGTATCTAGATAGAAGAGGCAGAAAATACAAAATGTAGAAGATGAAGCGTCTAGTAATAAAGTAGAGGATGAAGTATCTGAAGAAATAAGGTAGAAGGGGAAGCATCTAGAAATGAGAAAGAGGATGAAGTATCTAGAGAGTAAACGTAGAAAGGATGTCATATCTTAAACAATAAGGTAGAAGGTGAAGCATCTAGAAATAAGTTAGAGGATCAAGTATATATACAGAGAAAAGGTAGAAAAGGGGAAGCATTTAAAGAGGTAAGTTAGAAGATGAAACATTTAGAAATTAGAAAGAGGATGAAGCATCTAGAGAGAAAAATTTGAAAAGATGAAGTATTTAAAAAGATAATATAGAAGTTGAAGCATCCACAAATAAAGTAGAGGATAAAGTATCTGAAGAGTTGTAGTAGGGGTTTAACCATCTAGAAATCAGAAAGAGGATGAAGCATCTTGAGAGAAAAAGTAGAAAGGATGAAGTATCTGAAGATATAATGTAGAAGTTGAAGCATCAACAAATAAGGTAGAGGATAAAGTATCTGAAGAGTTATAGAGGAGATGAAACATCTAGAAATAAGAAAGAGGATGAAGCATCTAGCGAGAAAAGGTAGAAAAGAGGAAGTATCTAAAGAGCAGTGGTGTAACTAGAGTGCACCGGGCCTCACTGCAAAAAAATCTTCAGAGGGACCTGGTGAACCAGCGCTACGCAACAAGTTGGCGCTATAGAAATACATGTTAATAATAACTCTGATCCCCATCCTCCTGCCCACTTCCCAGCCCACCTCGACTCAGCCCACTCCCCCGCCCTGACTCCACCCATCAGTGCAGACTTGCATCCCCCTTCCTCGCAGCAGGTAAGCGAGCAGCTGGGGAGGAGAGGGGTTTTCTTATTAGCTATAGAGGAAAGGTGTAGTCCAGGCCACCTGTTACCTGGGCTCCCCTGCAACTGTTGTGTCTGCTTCCTCTATAGCTACTCCATTGCTAAAGAGATAAGGTAGAAGGTAAAGCATCTAGAAATAAGAAAGTGGATGAAGTGTCAGAAGACATGAAACATCTAAAAATAAGGTAGATGGTAGATGAATTATATAGAGAGACAAGGTAAAAAAGATAAAGTATCTAAAGAGATAAGGTAGAGTATAAAACATCTAGAAATAAGGTAGAGGATGAATTACCTAGAGAGAAAAGGTATAAAAGATTTAGTATTTCAAGAAATAAAGTCAAAGGTAGAAGATGAAAAGTGTCTAGAGAAATGCCACAGAATGATTCTGTTAGATAGCTGTTATAGTATCTGTAGGATACAAGATAAGTGTTTGTATGAGCAGCTTGGTTAGTCCAATGCAGAGTTTAGTGAAAGGGCTGTGCTCCTACACTGGAGATAGGAGACCCCTAACTGTCAGCGAGGGAACCAAATAATAACATTGGGTCAGTGCTAACTGGGAATCCTCTATAAGAGAGAACTAGATATATATAAATAGAAATAAAAATATTATAAATATACAGTAACTGATATTGCACATGAGGATGAGAGTGATTCTTGTCTCCTCATCACAAGCAAAAATAAATTAGGTAAATATTTTACGTTTCTCATTCTCATTCTTTTAAGTGTGTTGTATGTATATTTTTATTTGTATAGCGATCCTTGAGGGCAAAGCACTGTACAGCAACAATAAATTAGTAGTAACAAACAAGGGATCACTGCTTTAATAAGTAACAATAAGTGCATTATTATAAATACAATTCACATAAATATAAAATATAATTACACAGTGTTGAAGAGGCAAAAGGAAGCAGGACCCTACCCTGTGGGGCTTACAGTCTAAATGGGAGGGTAACTTACGGACACAATTTGGAGGAGTAATAAAGTGCTGTAATTTACAGTGGGTAAAACTGTCATATAAGTGCCAGTTCCCAGTTCAGGTGTTATCCAGGTGCTCCCAGAGGTAGTCTCTGAGTTTTGTTTTAAAAACATTGAAGGAGGATTCTTTCCGGAGAGATGCAGGAATAGCAACGAAATATAAAGAGCTGCAAGAGAGAAGGGTTTGATATGGGAAACAGCAGTGAAAGTGGGGGGTATAACCAAGCGGTTGCTCTGGGAGGAGGGGAGGTTACAGCAAGGAACATATAGAGAAGCAAGAGATGAGATGTAGTTAGGTGCAAAGGAATGAAGGGCTTTAAAGGTTATGAGGAGAAGTTTATAAGTTATTCTTTGTTTTATGGGAAGCCATGATAAGGACTTCAACAGGGGAGGGGCCTGTACCCTTTTGGATGAGAGGAGGATAATTCTGGCAGCAGAGTTTAATACAGAATGTAGAGGGGAGAGATGGGAGTTAGGGAGGCTAGTTAGTAGAAAGTTACAGTAATCTAGTCGGGATAGGATGAGAGCATGCATGATTGTCTTGGCTTTAGAAGGTGAAAGGAAGAGACGGATTTTGGCAAGTTACAGACTCAGCATTCATGTGAAGTCATGTGATATCATGTGATGGATAAGCCCTGTGTGATACTTCCACCCTGCCAGTGACAAAGGCTTTTATGCAATAAATCTCCAGATATCCCAGTAGGACCCTTACTGTTCCTGTAGGACCCTTACTGTTCCTGTTAACCTCTATATTATTTCACCAGAGGTCACTGTCTGAGAACCTGACCAAAGGGACCTTGTGTGCAACTGTCACCTGGACTCTGGTTCCCTGCCTCTGGTTGGAATGATTACTGTTACTGTAACACAGTAGGTCACTTCTGATTTGGGGTTTTGGGCACTGATGTAATAACTTTCAGGTCTGTGTTTACTTAGTCTTGAATATGTTATAATGCTGGCATAGATACATAAAATAATGGTAGAACTACACGATTCTGCCCGATCCAACGCTGGGCGACAAAATGCCCACATCATGCATATAGTAAAATGCATTATAAATAAAAAAGAAAATGTGGTTAAAAAAAGTCCAAAAAAAATCCATAATCAAAATTTGAGCACAGATTTCTTTGGAGAAAACACAGGGGCATCAAGAATAACCAGTCCACACTTTGGGGCAGATTTACTATTGGTCGAATTCCGAATTCGACCATGGGAATAGTGGGGAAGTAATTACCACAATTCTGTTGATTGAACAATCGAATAAAAAAATTTGATCGATCAGTCGTTCAAATTTTTTTTATTTGATCAAAAGTAATGATTCCCAATTTGGTAGCTTTGTTCTGGCAAAGTAGGTGGTCGAATAAAAATTTAAAAGGGAAGTTATTCGACCATCGAATTTTCATATAAAATTTTATTCGAATATTCGAATTATTCGACTTGGAATATTCGATGGTCGAATTTGCCTAATTTGCATATTCGAAGATTCGAATTCTAAATTATTTTAAATTCGATAGAACTTCGAATTATTCACGTGAATTTTGTAAATCTGCCCCTTATGGTTGACCACTGTATCAACCTGGCCCTCCCAATGATGGGCAACTATCCCAGGTACCACACCCATATGTTGCAATACTACAACTCCCACATTGCTTTGGCTCTTGATTCCGTTTGGTAAAATATACCATTTTTAGAGTACCCTAAAGAAGCCAGCAAATTCATAATATAATCTCCTCTAACTCACCTAAGTCCAATGACAGCAGGAGATCAGTGTAGTACTGCAATTAACTGCCCATTTCTTAATGCCTGAAAAAAGGAAAGAAAATTTGAATTTACATTTCGGTATGATACTATCCAGGCACCATATCCATCTGGCCTTCCTCTGTAGCAATAGGTTATTCCAGTCAACTACCATGAGCAAGATCTTCATTTATTAATGTCATTTATCTAATTAAAATTTTTTTTAAATTCGACCATGGGAATAGTTAGTGAATTAAAATCCTTCGAATTCAAAGGATGTTACCGCAATTCGATTGGTCAAACAATCTAATTATAAAAATTCGATTTTAACCATTCGATCGAATTTTTATAATTGCCACTTTGGCAGATTGAAACTGGCGAACTAGGCAGTTGAAATTTTTTTTAAAGGGGAAGTATTCAAATATTCAAATGTATTTTTATTCAAATATTCAAACAGATTTTTATTCAAATTATTCAAATCATCCGATTTGATTGAATTTACTGAATTCACTGGTCGAATTTACCTAATTTGAAATTCGAATTCGAATCTTTTTGAAAATTCTATCGAATTTCGTGAATTTTGTGAATAGATGGGAATTTAGTAAATTTGCCCCTAAATTCATAATTGAATGAAACATACTAATCATCTGTTATTCCAGTATCATAATATATAAAAGATAAAAAGGATGCATTTAACTTTCCAAGGACTTTTCCCAACACGAGGCTGTGCCTCCTCTTCTCCAGCCAGGTTAATACTCAGGTCTGTGCAGTTGCATTGAGAGCTGTCTATCAAAGGGGTGAAGGTTATTTAGTAACCTTTATTATTTAGAGACCTTAAATCAGCCAGCCAGTTTTCTCTGGTCCACATTACATGCTTTCTGAATGGATTGGATACTGTGCTGCAATGGGTTGACCTGACATTATTTTGGGCTTTCATGCTGCCTGCTTTTTGATCTTGGCCTGTTTATGACTCTGGAAATTGCTGCCTGTCTCAACCTTTGCCCTGTCTACCGTTGCTTCTTCTCTCCCTGAATTTGTACTCCTGAATCTCCCTGCCCTGTTCCAACCTTGGGTGCAAACCTCCTGTATTTCTTCTAGAGTCACCCATGTTCATCAGGGGTAGAGTGGAGTGAGGGGTATGGTTGAGGTGTAATAGGGAACAATAGGTGATTGCTGTGGTCAAAACTGCCCAGATTTGGTTCCCTGAAGGTTTATGTATTTGCTGCTTTTTAGACTAGAATGTTTTTGTCCCAGATGTTCGGGGGGGGGGGGGGGGGGGGAGGGATATGCCTTCTCCCTCTAAACACTTCTGTGACACAAACTGCAGTGATGTGTGTCAGGAATAATTCAATCCACACCCGATCCTTAACCCATAAACATTAAAGGAATACAACACCATATTTATTAAAATCCCCTGCCCTACATTGACCCCCTAACTCCTCATTGCAGATTCAGGGCATCCCCATTCTTCTTCTCTTCCATAATCTCCGGGAAGAGAGCGGCTTATCGGATGTGCGCAGTTAGCTCAACCTTCCTGTCCCAAACAACTGCACACAGAAATTTCCAAAGCACCAGAAGAAGACTCGAAGATTACCAAAAAGAAGAAGATGGCAGCTGTGAAATCCGATACCCTGAATCTGCAATGAGGGGAAAGTTTAGAGTTAGGGACATTTACCCAGGGTAAGAACTAGGCTAGGGGGAGCAGGCAGGGGTGTCTATGTAGGGTAGGGGAGTTTAAAGAGGGGTTGGTTCTCCCTTAACTAACACCCTACCCTAACCTGCAAAATACTTCCATTGTAGGACCCATGTCTTCTCACTCTGTATGCTACTTCTGTGTGTGCCTCTGGTTCCAAGACATGGAATGTCCAGGAGCAGTGGAGAAGTGCATTCCTCAGTCTTACCTGCACCCAATCCTAACCCACACTGGTTGGCCTGGACACAATGCCAAGCCAAGTTATCTCAGTGCCCTAGGCAGGTGGTGTGTGTCCCCCATCCCCTCCCATGCACGACTGTACAAAAGCATGATGCACCAATGAGTGCCAGTTGAAAGACTTGGAGCCTGAACAAGGTGAGCACAGCCAGAAGTACTTGCCCAGTGCCACCAAACTATTGTGCCCTGGGCATATGCCTCTTCAGCCTACCCCTAGTTCTGGCCCTGCTAAACCCACCCAATGGGTGGTCACCCAAACTGCTCACATTCATTTTGTCTGTTTTTATCTAGGGACAATGCCCCACGATGTCTCTGTTGTTCCTATCCATGCGAGTACAGACACAATTTACTCTCTGCTGTATTACGGGTACAATAAATTATTAAGCAGTTTTGGCCTCTTGGAGTCTTCTCGTTAAAAACAGATTCTCATTTCTTATAGACTCACATTCTCATGCTGTTTATCATTGATAGGAATGAATAATTTCTGCTACATATTTATAAAGACCTTCATTGATATTCATTGTGTTTATGGGAGGAAGCGCCACCCCAGTGTCTGTCTGTAATATCCTCAGCTACAAATATTCTCTGAACTCACACGAAATGAGAGTAAAAGTGCGACTCAATGAAATGATCAGTATGACCCAGGTTCCCACGAAGCATCCAAGATCCATAAAAGGTTTTGTGTTGACTACCATGCAGTATAACTCACATAGAGACACTGACTTGAGGTGCCCTGGACAAACAATTCTAGTTTTTTTTAATTCTCTAGAAAGCAATGGCGTTAACACACAACTATATACCCATTTAGAACAAGTAATACATTGATATTGAGAAATTGCACAAAATTATATCTTCTTCATTGTACACAAACAGTTTTTGGGTGGAGTTCTCCTTTAAGTGGGGTTATTGCGAATGCAGCCAGGAAGAGTAAAGGGTAGTGCAAGATCCAGCAACTGATCCTACTGCATCTTTACATCAAGGAATTGCTGCCTCCTTCATAAGGAACCTCCAGGTTTGGTAAAGGCTTATGTTCTGTGTCAAGCTAGATGTAATCCACTCTTTCATCCACCAAGCACATACGTCCCTTACTCATCCAAATTTAATATTTCACTCAAGGGCAATGCAGTAGTTGTCATACCAGGAATTAGCTGAAATACAGAATATTAATTACAGTTATAGGAACTTGGTAAAACACCTTGGTAAAACACCTGATTGGAAAGATTGTACCTGTAGGTAGTTACCCTTCACTTCTCTAGCCCCTCCAGCTGCACAGGCCCTGCTTTGCCTATATCAATGGTTTCTCATTACCATTATTTGGGGATGGGACCTGTTATCTAAAATACTCAGGACATGGGGTGTTTCCCAGTTAAGGGATCTTTTTGTAACTTGGATATTCATATTTTTATGGGCAGAATCAATAGTCGACATGAAAATTCAAGTTTCGAATTCTTCAATTCGAATTTTCGAGTTTTTTTTATGTTCAAAATTGTCAAATTCGGCTAGGGAACGGTTAAAATTCGATTTCTGTTTTTTAAAAAAAATTCAAGTTTGATTTTAAACTTTTATCATACACCGGCCCTTTAAGAACTCAAATTCAACTACACGACATCTGAAACCTGGCGAATTGCTGTTTTAGCCTATGGAAGACTCCCTGAGATCAATTTGGTGTTATTTGCAGCCTTTTTTGTGCAGAAAAAAAATCTTGAAAAACTCTAAACAAATTTGATTCAAGTTTTCTGGTCGATTCTATTCACCCAACTTTGCAAAATTAACATTTTTAAATACATTTCAATTGGTTGAATTTCGAGTTTATTTTCGAGTCTTAAAAACCTCCCTTGAACTCGAAATTCGTCCATTGATAAAACTGCCCCATAAGTCTACTAGGAAATCATGTAAACATGAAATAAACGTTTTGCTTCCAATAAGGATTCATTTTATCGTAGTATGGATCATGTACAAGGTACTGTTTTATTGCTACAGGTATGGGACCTGTTATCCAGAATGCTTGAGACCTGGGGTCTTTGCTGGATAATGGATCTTTCTGTGATTTGGATCTTCATACCTTAAGTCATTAGAAAATCATGAAAACATTAAATAGGCTGGTTTTACTTCCAATAAAGATTAATTATTTCTTTGTTTGGGTCATGTATAAGCTACTGTTTTATTATGAAACAGCAAAAATGTGTGAGTTTTCTCCAAAAGTATTATACTTCATTCTATAGATATATATTGACTGTGTGTTCTGTATGCATAACTTGTATATTATTCACACATATATATGTCTTAAATGGCAAATTATTCTCACTCTTTGCAAGTGAATTAGCTTTATATTTAATGAGACTAGTGATGGGCGAATCTATCCAGATTCTAGCGAAATTCGCGAATTGGCGAAAAATTCACGAAACGACGTGCGTATTGCTTTTGGCGCATGGCTCATCATTTTCATTGCGCGCCTCATTTTATTTTTGGTCAGGCGAATTTTCGCAAGGCGAATTTTTGCGGGCGTTTCGCCGCTGGCGAATAAATTCACCCATCCCTAAATGAGACACCTGTGTTGTTAATTGTGCTTCACTTTTAATTGGTTGAGGTATACCTCTTTAAGGGCCCTTACACACGGGCATTTTGGACCTGCGCTCCCCTGCGTTGCGTTTGGCTGCGTGTAAGCGCCGAACGCAGATTCAGACGCAGCTCTGAATTTGCGTTTGGCGCGTATACGTGTCTCGTGGGTACAACCTCATTGAAAAGAATGAGGTCCGTCTAGACCTGCACTCCCCTGCGGCTGTATACTAAATAAACATAAACATGAACTTACTGCACCACAAGCCTAATCAAACAAATGATTTATGCTTTCAAAGTTGGCCACAGGGGGCTGTCATCTTGTAACTTTGTTATACATCTTTGCAAGACTAGACTACATACACATGCTCAGTGTGGTCTGGGCTACTTAGGGATCGTCACAAATGATCAAAAAACAAAGCTGCTTGAGTTCTGCATGGCTGGTAAGTAAGGCGGGGCTCCCCCTGCTGTTCATAAGTATGATTGTTTCCCTGCCAGAAGTTAGGGACCGTCTGACAATTCCTATCCACAGCACTAAATGAAGGGAGAATTTCACTGCATACAGTCAGGTTTCTTATAAAAACGGTACACATTTTAAAATTAAAGTATATTGGAGATAGATTTCTTTTTCATTAAAGAAAGTAAAAATGGGATTTTATTTCTTTGCCTTTCCTTGCCTCTTAAATAATTGTTTTGGTCACTTTATTTGGGCAGTTATGGGCACTGCGCACCAATTTCTTTAATATTCTTTACTGTTTTATTACTACAGGTATGGGACCTGTTATCCAGAATGCTTGGGACCTGAGGTTTGCCGGATAATGGATCTTTTCCGTAATTTAGATCTTCATACCTTAAGTCTACTAGGAACATTAAATAAACCCAATAGGCTGGTTTTGCTTCCAATAAGGATTAATTATATCTTAGTTGGGATCAAGTACAAGCTACTGTTTTATTATTACAGAGATAAATAAAATGAATTCTATGGGAGATGGTCTTTCCATATTTCAGAGATTTTTGGGTAACAGGATCCATACCTGTATAGGTTTCTTATTGACTACAAAAAAAAATATGTTTCCATACCACCCAACATTTTGGAAGTACAGTAAAAAGAGGGACAAAAAAATTTGGTGCACGTAGCACAGCAAATTGGTTGAACACGCCCATTTTTGTGGCCACACCCTCTAATTACCATGTTCATTTCACGGAATTTGCCAGGTTATGAAAGTTTGAAATTATTTCTCCTTATCTAAACTGTTTCAATTGCTTGTGTTCTTATCTCAAAATTGTTACAAAGTATATTGGGCTCTCCAAAAGCCAGTTAAAGTTAGAAACTTTTTGTTTCTTTTTCTGATGTTCAGTGCAGAGAAAAGAGGGACTTTCCAGTACAAATGAGGGACTGCAGGTTGAGCTGTCAAAAGAGGGACTGTCCCTGTGAAAAAGGGACAGTTGGGAGGTATGTGTTTCAGCAACACGAAGCTTAAACCGAAAAAGGTGCATTTCACTATTCAATGAAGAGTGGGTCAAAAAGATACAGGTGCAGCTCTTGGTACCGAGACTTTCCAGTAATAAATCAACATAGGCAGCACCCAACTGCCAAGAGAAGGCAATGATGCAAAGCACAGTGAACATTATTTATCTTGTCTTCACTAAAGGGCACATATATATATTTATTTATAATATCAAGATTAATGCATAAAGCTAGTTTCGCAGGGATTCCAGTTTTACCTGCAATGTGGCAGAGCGTTTCTTTCGGTCACCCAGAAATCATTTGTTATTCGATTTTTCGCTAGAGGTGATATCACCAAATTATTACCAAATCCTATTGATATTCTCATTTAAAATCAGGAACTGGGCATTCAATTTATACTTCACACGCGTGTGTTTCAAAGGACCCAATGATGTGTGTGTATTTGATGGGCAGTGAGTGGATAATCAGATGCTGCCGGGATCTTGTCTGGCTCTATGGATGCAAATTGCTATTTTCAAGATAAAAGTGGGAAATGATTATTCAGTATTGCAATACAAGCGCCACCATAGAAATCACATCTTATTGAAGGGTTTTGATTGTTAAGCAAACAAGAGTCGAGTAAGAACAGCACAAGGGCCTTATTATGGTAAATACACTGAGCAGGGAGTGTTGGGCGGTTGGGCTGGAATATAAAGGGAGCAATGTAATAAATGTTACACATTTTAGATTTATCTAGGAGCCTACAACAACCAATCAGCACGGAGCATTTACTGGTCAATGGTTAAAAGCAAACATCTGATGATTGTGTTTGACTTTGTTCTGCAAATTGTTTTATTGGTCACCCCATGGGAATATGTAGGTACCCACAGATAAGATATAATGAATTTTCCCACAAGTACACCCAGGCCTCAGATAAGCTCATAGTACAAGTTGATCCAGGGAATAGTCCAACTGGCATCTTGGAGGCAAACTGGAGAGGCTTCAAATAGTTTTTTTTGTCTTCCTCTAGCAGTTTGGCAGGTTATATATATGTGGTTGTGGACGTGGTTTTGATCACGAAGCGTGTCGAGCATGTATTTGTTTGTGTGTGCTATGATTTAAAACATTATTCAATAAAGTGCTGATTTTAGTTCCTCAAGGGCTACGTGACTAAGTTCTGAATTTGTACTTTCCACACTTCGGGGGCATCTTCACGTGGTAGCACAGCGGGACAGGTCGTATGGGTCACTGAGTGCTCCCTGTATTTTTGCTTTATCTTTAGACAGGCTATATATAGACTGAAAGGAGAACCAATTAAAAAAACCTTCCCCCCTACCTTACAAAGACCCCCCCTCATTCCTCCCCCCAGCCTAGTTGTTACCCTTGGTAAATGCCCCTAGCTCTTTACTTACCCCTTGTTGCAGATTCAGGGCATCAGAGCTTCTGGGCACCATCTTCTTCTCTTTGTGTTCTTTTTCCTTCACTTTGGCAATTTCCATGACTTTTGGCGAACGCACAGTTGACGAGAACCAGAAGATTGCTCCAACTGCGCATGCGCCAATATGCGGCTCGCTTCCCGAAGATTACTGAAAAGAAGAAGATGGTGCCCGTGAACTCTAATGCCCTAAATCTGCCACGAGGGCTAAGTAAAAGAGTTGTGGGCATTTACCAAGGGTAACAGAGAGGCTGGGGGAAGCAGGGAGGGTGGGGTCTATGTAGGATATGGGGGTAGGGTTTTTTTAATCAAGTGTTTGAACTTGATAATTTTTCAACTTAACTTACTATGTTACCCTAAACGTGTGTAATCTACCCTCTATGGCCAGTTTACAGCCTACAAGTCATGGGAAGGTGAATTCTCACCATAGAACTTCTTGGGGGCTCACTGTATTGTAGATGTGTCCAGCTTGAATTGGTGCAAGGGATACTTGGTGACACAATCCTCTACATGACTGTATCCTAGGGCAGATTGTTTTATAAAGAAGAGGTGTACCAGCCTGGGTAAAAACGCTGGGAGGTGCCCAATGTTGAAGGTATCATTCTCCGAAGTAATTAAACATAAAACATTTTGGGAACAAGTCTTGTTCCTGTTTAAACCTACAGTTTATAGATAATGAAGAGTTTCCAACAAAAGAATTTTATTGATGGAAAAAAAAACTACACAGTCGCAGTCATAATACTTCATAAATTTAAAACAAGCTAAAGCTTAGAAAAGTATGTCAATATAAATATAGTGTTTTATGTAGCAGACAACTGTACTAGCCCAGCAGCCCTATAACATTATCTCCAGGCCATCACAGTTGCCCTGCAGCAGCCCCCATCTTGGTTCTTGTGTGTGTGTCTCACTGGCACTGCACATGCTCAGAAGCTAAGCTTAGGGGTCAGGGGAAATCATCAGGCAGAAAGGGAGATTCATCTGTCATAGAGGCTCATGCTACAAGTCTGTATAATTCTAATGCAGACTGCATTTTGACTGATATATTGAATATATATATACTGTATATTGTGACTGTTATATTGAATACAAACTGTATATTGTGACTGTTAAATTGTATATATACATACTGTATATTATGAGTGGGTCCCTAAGTTCAGGTAAGTGACAGCAGCCAAGAACATGTGAATCAGTGAATCAGAAAAGATGATGGGGGCTACTAGGGGCACATAACTTCACTGATACAACCCAAGGCCACCCCAAAACATAAGCCAACAGCCAATTTCTGCGTTAAAGTTCTCCTTCAATTTTATTATCCAAATATAAAGGAAGCATTCATCTGGAAAATAAATGATAGGAATCTAAATGGAGTAAATGTTTCACTGAAAATATCATAATCTGTGTAAAGTGGGGCCAAAGCTTGACCCAGGGAAGCTCTGAATTAGCTGACACTTTAACTGATACCTGAAACTTGCAATCTCATTAACTTTTCCCATCACCACAGAACAATATTGGGGGAGCGGAGAATCTCTGTGTGTTTTCCTTGCTAATGGCCCAGTAGAACCAGACATTAATTTCATTTGTAATCGAGAGTCTGGAGTGGAGCAAATCAAGAGCCTGGTAGATTTTTTAAATGTTTTACTTGGCAAAAGCCAGAGCGCCTGATACACGGCTAATACACGGCTAATCAGATCATGTGTAGCTGAGAAATCCCCACGGCTGCTAACTTTTTTTTTTTCCATTAATTTCTTTGTTCATTAAAGCAGATTGTTGTGAGTCATGTTTATATATTGGAATTGGAATCAATATCAGTTTCTCGCTAATGTCTTTTATCTCCAGCAATCTTGGATACGGATTCTGTAAATATTTGCCCCTACCCGCCAAGCGAAGCGACACTTTCACTCTCACAGACGCACACACACACCCTCTCGGCCTCCGAAGTACAAACGAACACGATTAGTTTTATTTTCCTAATTATCTTCTGGGGAATATACAGAAGGAGAGTGAGACAAGGTACAGAATGCAGAATTAGCTTCTGAGAGGGAGGAAGAATTTCCAGAAAAATTCCCCTGAGCGCAGGGAAATAAAATATAAAAGATACACAGAAAATATAATCAATTTTTTAAAGTGTTAAAAGGCCCCTGACCCAGATCCGCCAACCATAAATAATGAAGGCATATTTTCCCTGCTGTTGATCTTTATAATACTCTATAAAACCTCATCCTGAAGCCTGATTTATTTTTATTTTGAATTATGCTATTTTTATAATGCGCTGATATAATTACAATGTAAGATAATTATGAAGGCTATAAAAATGGGTTGTTTTTCTTGCGGGTGATATAAAATAAGCTCTCGCTTCAGGAATAAAAAATAATTTTCTTGGATGTTTATGTCTCTTTCATTTCAAATTTCCATTGCAGGAATGGACTGGACTAGAGACGAGGGAAAAGATTTTAAAGATTTTGGAATCTTTTTAGAGATACGCAATCAAAAACATTACTCTGCATTTTACCTGATTGTTTTGAAAAGTGGTAGTAATTATTTTCAACTTCAAGTATTTTTTTGAAAGTAAAAAAAAAAGTTAAAATAAAATCATGGTTTAAACTCAATCATTTTTACAAACTGGATCATTAAAAAAAAAACAAAAAAAAAAAACACTTATTTCATCAAGTTTTCACCAGGTATCCTC